>CP092864.1:16856620-17013154 GCA_030710605.1 Cordylochernes scorpioides
TTCGCAATTAAGATCTTTCATAGGACTCTTAATTTATTATCATAGATTCAAAAAGAATATAGCAAACATTTTAGCGCTATTCTATCAACTTTTGAATAAAAATTGTAGATGGAATTTTGGACGAAAGAATATTAATTGTTATTTTAAAAATATCAATTGTTATTTTAAAAATGTAAATCATTATTAATGGACTATGGACTAGGCGTAATTCTGATTCATAGAAATGATAGAAACGAAGAATGCCCTATAGCTTTTGCTTCTAGAACATTAACTGAAGCGGAAAAAGGTTTCTCTCAACTAGAAAATAAGCGTCGAGCATAACTTTTGGCGTGGGAAATTCAGACAATACTTACTGGTACGAAAATTTGTATTGGTCACAGACAAGCGACCCTTAATTCATATATTTTCACCTCATAAACCAATTCCCATATGTGCATCATCCAGAATTAAAAGATGGTCCTTATAATTAGCTGCATTTAATTATTTTGTGGAATTTCGAAAAACTAGTGATAATTCCAATGTTGATGCATTGTCACGTCTTCCCTTAGAATCGAGTGTCAGGGAGTCTCTTGATGAAGACCAGGTACTTCTTCTCAGGAAGTTGAATAAGGTACCGTTCTCTTTTATGGAGGTGGCATATGAGACGCCCCAAGATAAAATACTGTCTATAGTATTAAGGAATGTTAGAGAAGGCAACTGTGTGTGTGGAAATTCACAAGGGTACCGAGAGAAAACCCACTAGCTCCTCATTATAAGATCAATGAGGAACTAAGTTTGGAGTTTGGTTGTCTTCAATGGCGTGAAAGAGTGGTAATTCCCCAAAAATTAAGATCTTTAATTTTAAATGACTTGCATGAAATACACATGGAAATTGTTAAAATGAAGATGATTGCCATAAGGTATTTTCTGGTGGCCAGGCATAGAGAGTAACATCGAGGAGTTAACTAGAGAATGTAGAGTATGCCAAGAATCGGCAAGCATGCCCCCGGCTACCATCTCGGAATGGACTTGGCCCGAAAAACCGTGGCATCGACTTCAGCTTGATCTAGCGGGTCCGTTCATGGGAAGAATGTTTTTGGTTCTCGTGGACGCATACTCAAAGTGGATATAAATTTGTATAATTAAAGATATTACCAGCCAAAACGATTATAAATCATCTTAGAGAAATATTTGCCAGATTTGGAATGCCCTAATATTTGGTTACAGATAACGGAAGACAGTTTGTCTCCGGTGAATTCGAACAATTTACCAAAATGAATGGTATACGGCACACTAAGACCAGTCCGTATAATCCTAGTACAAATGGTTTAGCTGAGAGATATGTAAGAGAGCTTAAAAACCTTTTGAGAAAGAATAATGGGAAGGATGATTTAGAGACGAATCTACAAAGATTCCTATTTGCTCATAGAGCATTCCCCTTAACTGTAATAAAGGAATTCCCCCGCGGAACTGCTAATGAAGAGAGGTTTAAGATCAAAATTCTCGAATTTAATACCAAGATGGGAAATCCGCGAGAGGTATTTCATGAGGCCGTGAGAAGGCAGGAGCAGTTTACTACAGGTTGCGAGGTTTATTTCCGCAACTATGCAACTGGACCTAAACGGTAAAAAGGTACCATTTTGAAATTATTGAGCTACCGTCACTACCTTATAAGTTGCGAGGGCGTCGTGTATAAGAGGCATATCAATCAATTGCGACCTGCGAAAAAGAAACAAGTGGAGACAAGAAATTTGATACTTCCTCGAACATCAGGAGAGAAGCCTGTAGGTGGAAGTCAGAAATAAAGTGAAGAGGAGGTTCCAGAGGTTACATCAGGAAACAAGGAGGAGACTGCTTCTGTGCACGTACTCTCTTGCACTCCTAGACCAGGGCCTGTTGCTGTGCACGTGCCCTCTTGCACTCCTAAACCGGGGGCTGTCGCTGTGCAAGTGCCCGTCCGCAGTCCCTGGACTTCAGAGAGCCAGGAAACCCCCAGACCGACTGGAGTATTATTAAGGGGGAGATGTGTTGTGTATGTGAATAGATGAAGATTATTTGCATTCTTTAAAGTCTCATTATGTAAGAATATATGTGTATATAAATTGGACATTTTTTGTTGGCCAAACGAAAAGAATAAGAGCTAAAAAAAGAGTCATGGTCAAGTTTGAGTTGTTGTACATCTAATTACGACACAACCTTAACAACATCCATCCTCACTGAAGACACAAAAGTTGCCTGTTATGCATATTATATAGCCATATGGCACACAAGTAGCAGTATAGAAATATCAGAAAATACTGAACACATCAATGAGAGGACTGGAGAAGTGGGCAATGATACTCAAAATGACAATAAACCCAATAAACACAAACCTATAGGTCTCCTTCACTGACAGGAAAAAAGGCATGAATTTAACTCCAAAATAAGCATAAACAACCCATATAATTGATAAAATTTGATCTCCAAATTACCTAGGTGTGATACTTGATGAGGAATTGCGATTTACAGAACACATAATTAGCTCCTCAAATAGAGCTACCAGAAACCTAAACATTCTGAGAAGGCTATGTGGAACAAATTGGGGAGCAAAACCCAAAATTCTCAGAACAACATATATCACCTTAATAAGGCCAATAATGGCATATGCAACAACTGTTTAGGCTCCCTCAAGTTCATCACTAAAAAGAATACTAGACAGTGTTCAAGCAAAACGGCCAAATTAATCACTGGTTCTGTTTCAAATACCAACAATTAGAAAATTCAGAGAGAATGTGGTCTAGACCTACTTGAAAGCAGAAGACAATTAAAAACCATAAAATTCACCAATAGCGTAAAAACTAAATAAACCTTGCACATATCCCATAGAACCTATTTAAACTGGACACAAAAAGAAAGGCTCAAAAAATCTTCAACACTTCAGTACGACAAACATTAGAAAGAGCATAAATATGAACATAATGAATTTCAAATTCGAGAATAACCAATATTTCCTACCCCATTGCCATCAAATGTAATCATCAATCTTAACCTGAATTAACCCTGCAATAAAAAAGAGAACAAAAACATACTTGAAAAGAAAGGGGACTTGACACAATCGTTTTAGGCGATCAGATAAATTATTTAACAGCATATACAGACGGATCATCAGACCTTACCATAAGTAATGGAGGGGCTGGAATAAACATAATACTGCAAGATGGAACATACATCAAAATCAAAAAAGGAGCAAGAAAGATTTCGTCAAACTTCACTTGTGAACTGACAGCTATCTGGAAAGCTCTTGATGTATGCCTTAACCAACCCTCCCTGCATCAAGCAGAAGGAATTATAATATACCGTACAACGACTTCATATCCTATCTAGAAGCAATTCAGAAGGGCAATACTATAATCACACAGAAAATACATTCGTTACTTACTCAACTGATATCATTGGAGAATAACTGCATTCTAAAATGGATTCCTGCCAGTGTTTGGATCGGGGGTAATGAAATGGCAGTTGAATTTGCAATGGAATCCAGAAGGTTGAGCCAAAGGAAAGAACAAATGACATTATTTGACGCTAATGCTTTTTCAAAATACAAGATAATTAAACAAAAAATAAGAAAAGATCAAAATGTGAAATAAACTCCGAGAGAAAAATGACAAAACTATAACATGATTTAGAAAAAAAAAAAACATTATAAAGGATGACAATACATCCAGATGGCACAAGAACCTATAGAACATGCAACAACTGACCTGGTGTGGAACTAACACCTACCCACATATTCTCATGCCCGCAGCCTTGCAGAAAATTTACATAGACCCAGAGCAGCTGCTTTACACACCCAAGATAGGGGACAATGCTGCTGCTGCTGTGATAGAGAATGGAGACATCTGAGGCTCTTTATTGGACACGACAAAAACAACAACGGCATTCCAGAGTAAAATAAATCATAAGAGATATCATCAGATAAATATTTTTCAAATGAATTAAAATAAATATAATCGATACTGAGAGAGAGTTGAATTTAAAAAAATATAGAAAATCATTATTTTCGAAATTTAAATAGCTGAGAGGATTCCAGCAAACCGCATCTAAAATATCAAATTTTTTTTTTGCCACATGTTTTAATTTGCATATACCTATTTTGCATATCTCAGATTGTATTTAAAAATCGTTAACCATTTCTTCTAACTTTTGGTGAAATGGTGTTTTATTAATTTATCATTTGATATTATTAGGGTTCTTTCCTGGTATTCAAAAAGGAAAAATACGTGTCGTTCAGTTATATTTTTCCATTTATCAAACAATTTGGCCGCTGAATCTCTGATTCTGGTACAGCGCCATCTAGCGAATAAAGTTGTAACTAAAATGAATTTCGAATTTTTCATTATTTGCCATAAAAAATCCCATTGCATCCTGAACACAATGGTGTTTACCGCATTGCTCTAGCGCAAATATTCGCGGAGTTATTAATTTTTAAAGTTGTGCGGGACTTTTGGATCACCCTGTATTATCGATTGCTGACTATTAACAAATTGATTAAAAACTATTAGAATATGATCTAATGAGTAAATAATCAATACTCTATTTTTTCTTATATAAATATTTGTGGAAGCAATGGGTGCTTCTCCCGTCAAAATAAACGTCAGAATCTGACGCCATCTATTGACCGTCGCCGCAACTAGCGGCCTCGGGTCGGTAACAAAGCCACAACACCAACTTTGGCAATAATTATCAGTTTGCCAAAGTTGGTGTTGTGGCTTTGTTACCGACCCGAGGCCGCTAGTTGCGGCGACGGTCAATAGATGGCGTCAGATTCTGACGTTTATTTTGACGGGAGAAGCGCCCTATGTTTCCATGGATTAATTTCCAATCTCTTCAATATATAAGAAACGGCTCGTATAGATATTTTGACAACAGGTATTTAAGATAGTTTGTATATTGTCACCGAAAAATCTACACGGGATTTAGAGTGTGGTTTTTAATATTATAAATAAATAAAAATCATAATTATGTTTCTATAATTATATGTAGATCCTCTTTTGCAAAAAAAAAAAGAGTTTGATAAAATATTATTAAAGAAATAATTCCCATTGAAATATAATGAAAATTACAACTTGAATCTCAACATCTTGATTAGTTAAATTTGGAGAGTGAACAATAAACATTGAAATTAGATATTTGGAGAATATTGATTTGTTATTATTTATTTATTATTCATCATTATGATATATTTGCGCGCCATCTGTTATGAAAATTCAGAACTATTATAGACGCGTATGATCATAACCCTCTATAAGAGTTCCGAATTCTTTATTATGTTCGAAACACGTTCTAAAAAGACGTAGGACATATGTGAGAAGAGAATTGAGGCTGGCGAACCTGCTATACCACAATCTGAGACAACAATATTTCTATCCCAGTAAGGACAGTTGGAAGAGTTAGATTCGGAGAAGAAAAACTAAATAATTTATTGTCGCTCTTGTATTTGATTTATTTTTCTATAAATATTATTTATTGTATTTCTCTCCATCGCAGAAAGGACAATATAAGAAGTTTTATTTGACAAAAGTAGCAACCTTTATATAAATTCTTTATTTACCTTTATATAAAAACTCATGGACAAAACATAAGAAATTGGAAAGTCTTTTATGTTGTCCGTTGTCTTTTTTAAAAGGAGACAGCAGCTATTCCGTTCACACTTGGTTATCTCGTGTGTCTTCAATAAAGATCACTGTAATATCTTTCAGAGTTATTGTGGCAATCCTGATATACATGCTAAAAGTTACAACTTCCTTAAGTTTTGTCCATGAGTGTATATCCAGCTACGTATAAATATAATTCCCTAAAATATAACACACCATATTATATAATATAATATATTATAAAATACCACCATATTATAAAATATATAATTAGTATTAATTTACAGGTTTCATTTTGAGGTTCCATATTTCAATAATTAGATATTCCTTTATATATTATGAAACCTAATTAATATTTAATATATAACCCGAAATATACATATCATATATATAAGGTATGTATGCACATAAATTTACTTTTAAATTATTGAACCAAATATGTAAATATATATGTTGATGTAAATATATTCTCCTTTTGATACTTATATAATATTCTGAAATTATATAAATATATGTTATATTAAAATATTATTTTATTTAAAAAATTATATTTTATAGATTCAAATACTCTGTTAAATTGACCGCCAGAGGTCACGCTTCCCCTATAAAACTTACTTTTGTTGTTTCCCGATGGCCAGCTCAAACCTTTTGTAAATTATGTAAATTAGTTTTCTGTTTTTTTTTATTCTTACGCCTAGAGTCAGGCATACATTTTTCAAATTATGTTTTCTATATTCCTTTAGCTCATTTAAAGCTACTTTTGATAACTAATTTTATTTGAGTATTGCCACGACTGCAGTGTCACATGCTCATGAATTCCGGATCAAGCAAAAATGACCAATAATTCCTTTAAAAGCAATTAATCTCATAATAGCAGAAATCTCATTTGTGTTTATAACATATATATACTTGGTAACTCCACGATGCTACATGATATAGCGTTAGTTGTTCGCTTAAGACAAGGTTGATGTAACACCTCAGTTGACGTACCAATTCATACACCACCCAAAGCTATTACCCTAAGGCTATCAATATCCAATCAATATCTCCAATTTCCAATTAATTTGAATAACACTCTTTCCCCACCAATTTTTATGGCTTTTTCTAACGGCTATTATTTTGAAGCCTAATTAAGGCAGGTTATTAATGTTCTAATTTAACCACCCCACTAAACTACACAGTAAACTGAGGTCTACTGTGATCTACAATGGCCGTTACAGAATATCTACCAACATCTACTTCTCTATTTATTATCTTAATTATCTCTCTTCTCAATAGAATCATTTTCTGGATGACACTAACTTATCGTCAATTTTTAGAATTTTAATGAGTTCTTTTTTTTTTTAGGATAAGTTGCAAAATTTATGTTATGAAATATTTTATAAAAATGTACCTCGCGACCATATCTCTGTCAAATATTTCATATATTTCTTAATTATTCTTTGTTCTATATTAAACCAAATGATTAAGATCACATTCTCTTCAAGAAAGTTCTAAAGTATTTCATATTAGTAGGTTTTATGCCTGTTATAATGGGGTCGGTGGAAGGATGGTCTAAACCGTTTATTTACGACCGCTACGACCCGGGTTCGATTCCCGCATTGGGCACTTTTTTTCTGATTAAAAAAATGCTCCAATGGCCCCCGATTCTTGCAAAAGTCCAACCCCACCAGCGAGTGCAAGTAATCAAACGGGGCTCTGGCACATTTGTAAGTGCAAAGTCGAACTGCTTTTCACATGTGTAGACATGTGGTGCACTTACAGTAAAAGCAGTCATCTACTTCTACCCACCATGATTATCATGGCCTGTACCACGTGTACTAGGGATAAGCAAAAAAAAGCCTGTTATGTATCGTGAATAATTATTAATTTTGTGTTCTGTTTTATGATAATGCTTTGCCTGAACTTCTTGAATCTCTGGTCTTGGTTTAGGTTCCATGTTCAGGTTTTCATTATCCCCTGACTGATCTTCTTAAAACTTCGGGGTTGCCTTTGTTCTATGCCCTGGTTTTTATCCTTAGACTGAACCTCTTGAATCCCCGTGGTTACTTCAAATTCTATGTCCTAGGTTTCATCCTAAGACTGAACTTCCTGAATCTCCGTGGTTACTTCAAGTTCCATGCCCTGGTTTTCATCCTTAGACTGAACTTCTTGAATCTCTGGGATTGCTTTAGGTTCTATGTCTTTGTTTTCATCCTTAGACTGAACTTATTGAATCTCCGGGGTTGGTTTAGGTTGTACGTCTTTGTTTTCATCCTTAGACTGAACTTATTGAATCTCCGGGGTTGGTTTAGGTTCTATGTCTTTGATTTCATCCTTAGACTGAACTTATTGAATCTCCGGGGTTGGTTTAGGTTCTATGTCTTTGTTTTCATCCTTAGACTGAACTTATTGAATCTCCGGGGTTGGTTTAGGTTGTACGTCTTTGTTTTCATCCTTAGACTGAACTTATTGAATCTCCGGGGTTGGTTTAGGTTCTATATCTTTGATTTCATCCTTAGACTGAACTTATTGAATCTCCGGGGTTGGTTTAGGTTCTATGTCTTTGTTTTCATCCTTAGACTGAACTTATTGAATCTCCGGGGTTGGTTTAGGTTCTATGTCTTTGATTTCATCCTTAGACTGAACTTATTGAATCTCCGGGGTTGGTTTAGGTTCTATGTCTTTGTTTTCATCCTTAGACTGAACTTATTGAATCTCCGGGGTTGGTTTAGGTTCTATGTCTTTGTTTTCATCCTTAGACTGAACTTATTGAATCTCCGGGGTTGGTTTAGGTTCTATGTCTTTGTTTTCATCCTTAGACTGAACTTATTGAATCTCAGGGGTTGGTTTAGGTTCTATGTCTTTGTTTTCATCATCCTTGAACTGAATATTTCAGTCTACTGCAAGATAAACATGATCTATGAGCGAGAAAAGTTCAAATATAAAACTTAAAGAAATAATAGTTAATGATTAATATAACGACTAATTATATCTTTATGGATGAAATATGAAAGGATGAATTGTGAAGAGTAATGATGACCGGAATAATAAAAGTGTCCAGGGATGGGATTCGAACCCACAGTGTTCCGCTTATCCGGGCAGATGCCATGTCAACTAGGATACCCTGTACCTATTTTTCGTTTGCAAATATTATACATGGCATCTGCCCGGTAAGGGGAACATTGTGGGTTCGATTCCCATCCCTGGACACTTTTATTTTTCCGGTCATCCATTCATATCACAATTCATCCTCTCACTACTTCATCCCTAAGGATAGAAATAGTCGTTATTTCTCTTTTAATTAAATAACGATTTTTTCGTTTAAAAGAAATTTTTGGTAAAACTTGTCAAACGTCGTTTTAAAATCATAAGCAGCATTATATTGTATTATTAAGTAAGAGTTTAGTTTGTATTTTGTTTCTGATAGATGGCAGTGAGTCATCATTAACCATCAGTTACTCACGATAAGAAAATGTTCCTTTTTTTTAATCTAACACTATGATCCACTCCTATACTACTTTTTACTCTTTTAAATTAAACTTCAATGAATATGATTGAAAACTACAACACCTTTAATAATTATATCCTACGTTTAAGTGACCCGCTCTCACCTTTTTAAATGAAAACAAAACTTTAAATCAAGAAAAAAGACATTTCTCGATCGTGAAAACTTACTAATAATTACTCAATCAAAAAAGGGTATTTGGCCAATTCAGGAATATGTAAAATTTAACGATTAGTTGGTATTTATTCCGACAGATGGCGCAAGCCATCATTAACTTTTATTTACAAGATCGGGAAAGGCCTTTTTCTTAATTTATTCACCTAATCCCAGTACAATTCCACTTTTCCACTATTTTTTCACAAAACTTACATTGTAGAACGACATTTGAAAATATCCCGCATGTGTTTCTTTTGAACGAAAAATCGAAATATTTTTTTAAGGAGAAATAACGATTATTTCTAATCTTAGGGTTGAAGTATGAAAGTACTTAAATTCCTTAAAATAAATTCCGATTTTTCGTTCAAAAGAAACACAAGGGAGATATTTTCAAATGTCGTTCTACAATCATAGGTAGCATTATATTGTATAAAACTTACATTGTTTATGAAAATTTTAAACTCTTATAGATGCGTATAATTCTTTTAAAAATTAAACTATTTCTACTGTCCTTACTGCAATGGAATATTAAAGGGAGGGTCTGGCTCATCATTGGTGAACCTTCTCTTTAATTTTCCATTGCAATAAGGGCAGTAGAAATTGTTAAATATTAAAAAGAATCATACGCGTCTATAATAGTTTAAAAATATCATTACAGATGGTGCGCTAAAGAACCTTAATATAATTACATTGTTTATATAGCTTATTTTTGAAGATATTCATACACTTGTAGAACTCAGCGCGTCGATATTTCAAATACGTTAACTGGAAAACTTTGGTTTTTAAAATAGACTCTTATAATACATTATAAAGCTATATAGTGTATTTTATATAGAACTAATATTTACAATAGATAATAAAATTGCAAAATAATAAGTCAAATTCAACCAATAATCGAACACTCAAGATATAATAAACAACAAGTAATATGCAAATAAAATTCAACTCAATAAATTTATGCCAAAATTCAAAAATCCAACCAAAACATATGTATATATATTAAAAATAAAATGGGCATATCATGACCAGGATCACATGTGCTTTACAGAAGGCAGAGCGCCATCTAGTGGAACAGAAATCAACTAAACATTGATTTAACTTGTTCCCTGATATTTGGTCAACCCAATTTCTTGATAAATCAAGAAAGGCCATCCACGAACGCGTTTCGCGCTTTTTAGCGCTCGTCAGCGTGGAGTAGGCTGTACCACTGCGACCAAAAATATTTTTTGTTCCAGAGGCTTCTTGAAAAAAAAAAGAAATGTGTATTAAAGGCCAAACTTGCGCAAATACGCTTAACACATGAAAAAATGATAGAAAAAAATAATAATAAAAGGTCAGGTGTTGATATTAAAAATAAAAATGGCATTTCCTGACCAGGAGCAAATGTACTTTACAGAAGGTAGAGCGCCATCTGGTGGAAAAGAAATCAACTAAACAATGATTTAACCTGTTCCCTGATATTTGGCCAACCCAATTTCTTGATAAATTAAGAAAAGCCATTCACGAACGCGTTTCGCGATTTTTAGCGCTCGTCATCGTGGAGTAGGCTGAACCACTATTATTACAATATAATACACTGCGCCCTGTGATTATAAAACGACAACTTGAAGTTACACAGCATGAGTTTCTTTTCAATGAATAATCAAAATTAATATCAAGGTGAAATATTGACTATTTCTAACCCTTTTGGATGAGGTATGGAATGGTGAATTATGAACAGTAATAACGAACGGAAAAATAAAAGTGTCCAGGGATGGGAATCGAACCCACAATGTTCCGCTTACCGAGCAGATGCCATGTCCATTAGACTCTATCATTTTTTCCTATGTATGTATATATATACAAGATAATAGTTATCTAACGGTGTGATATATTTATTCTCCTGTAGAAGGGCTACGAAAGCGAGATTGGCAATAAAAAGAAATAAGAAACTCATCTCTGTAGACTGGTTTAATATAGTATATTTATAGATATTTCTAATAATTCAAAATATTTATTCTAAGATGTCGCATTTATGTTTTATATTTTGAATGCTTTAATCGTTTTAAGAAAAGTTTGTAAGAATAACTTCCACATCGATAAATTCTTAAAATTCTTTGTTCTTCACGGAAATGTTTTTTACATTCATCAACATAAATTAATGTGTAAATCTTGAGCGTCTTATATCATTAATGTAATTCACAATGGGTCTCCAGTTATAAATCACGTTACAAAGGATGGTAACAAAATTTACGTCTTGGTATTCACAAATTGTGAAGTTTTTAGAGCTTTCTCCAAATTTGGCTCGCAGACAAAATTATTTATATATATATATACGCTTTTGAAAATAGAGCAATACATAAATAAATCTTTAATTAAAAAGGCATATATTGGATCAAAATATTATTTATTTTACCAATATTTCAGTTGGCTGAACGCTAACCTTTATCAAGGTGTGTATCAATGACTTTAAAATGTTATAACACCTTGATAAATATGTAAAATTTGCCGGTAAGATATTGATTTTGACGGGAGAGGCGACCTTTGTCTCTTCAAATACCTTGATAAAGGTTGGCGTTCAGCCAACTGAAATATTGATAAAATAAATAATATTTTGATCCACTATATGCTTTTTTAATTAAAATATATATACGCATATATTGAATCACAGTTTGTAGATAAAATAATTTTGAATTCAATAAATTATATTCCTGCGATTTCGTATAAAGATTTAACTATGGATTGATCAATTTTTAAAACCAAATTTTAGGTTAGCAATCCCTTTTTGAAAGTTGGGATTTTCCATCAATGACATAAAACATTAACTTAACGTGGCAATAATATAATGTTACAATTATTTTATTATATGTAACATGTTTAATACATCTTTATAATAAATAAATAGCTTATATGTGAACAATAGTTACCCAGAAATTATTTGAAAAAGTAAAAATAAATATCAGGTAAAAAATTATTTTAATTTTAAATTTGCAAGTTTTCGAGCAATTATACTGTTCTTCAACGGGCTAATACTCTATGTAAAATCTATAAATATTCTTTATAAAAAATAATTGAAAACCTTTGTTATTGGCATGTGTGGGCGTGCATTAACTGTAAACAGTTTGATGCACGCCCGCGAAAGCATATGCCAATAACAAAGGTTTTCAATTATTTTGTATAAATATCATTTAGAGATTGTACATGGAGAGAATATCAGCCCGTTGAAGAAAAGTATATTTGCTTGAAAGCTTGCAAATTTAAAAGAAACTTTTTACCTAATTATTTTTTTACTTTTCCAAATAGCTTCTATATTTTGTATGAGAATAAGTTTATTTCAAATAAAAATAAGTAAACGCCAAATATATTTTAAAATAAAAATAATATACATTTATTGACTCCTAATATTTGAATTTGAAATGTAGTTTTGAAAGATGTCAATACCTATATATTTTAAGAAATTTATATTTTCACAAATATCCAACTTTCTCTTAAAAGGTTTTGAAATGTTTATATATTTTGGATTTTTTTTTTCGAAATTATAAGTATTTTCAATAACGTTTAAACTTAAAGTTGCTTTAAAGAACAGTTAATGGGGAGATGAGAAAAAAAAAGATATTTTAAATCTTAAGTAGTATTTGTCTTATGGACTGCCAAAGCTATTCTCAATTTACCTGAAATGACGTGTATGTATCTATAGGTACGTTTTCCGAATTTTTAAAGTTGTTGATGCCTATTGTTACAATATTTGTAGAATATTTCTTCTTCTAATTCAATGATAGTGTTTCTTAACTTATACACAAGGTAATAAAACCAAATTCAAGAAAATAAATCATTCAGTACCTTTGTCTGATAATGGTAACAATGCTGTTACCGAAACGTCATACACTATTTATTTATTTGTATTTGTTATTATATCCTTGTGTTTATAATCTATAATCTAAATTGTGCCTTATATCATGTTGATTTTATTATTATTAATTTAAACTCGGAGACATTATATTACTATGGTATCATGGTGCAGTGAAACAGGCATACCAGTTTTTGAACTGGCACGGTCTTGGTGAAACAGGGAATTCTAATGTTTGCCATTCAGGGAAAATTAGAAGAGAAACCTGGAATCTTCATATTCGTATTTAATTTTTTTTTCTATTTCGCCACCCCAACTATGTTCATGAACAAAACTTAAGGAAGTTGTACCTCTTAGTATGTATATCGGGATTCAAATAATAACACTGAGAGATATTTGATACACAGTGACCTTTATTGAAGACACACGAGATAACTAAGTGTGGACAAAATTGCCTCTGTCTCCTTAAAAAATGCAGATAACCAGCAACACCTAACAATTTCAACTTCCTTAGGTTTTGTCAATGAGTGTATCTTTCATTTTGATTTTATAAAGGAAGAAATCAAGAAGTGTATAAGCAGTAAAATACATAATATGTAAAAAAGAGGTATGTATAAAATATACACAAGAGATATATACTAATGTATATGAAATTCAAACTATTTTGGACGCATATGTTTATTTTCAATAAAACAATTTTCTACTGACCTTACTTCAATGATAAAATGATGAAAGAGCCTGGCTTAACATTGGTGAACCTTCCCAACGGCTTCGCTAATTTTCTCTACATTCATGTTAAAAAATACAGTTAAACCTGTCAATAGCGCCCCCTCTTGGGACTCACCAAAATAGAGTGATATAGAGAGGGGGTGCTATAGACAGGTTACTTTTAATGTAAATCGCATCGTACTACGTATTTAAAATCGGGCGCTATAGAGAGGGAGGCGCTATTTAGAGAGAGGGCGCTATAGACAGATTTAACTGTAGTTTGAATTTCTTACATCAGATAGTGCGCTAATGCATTACGTTAATAAACAGAAGTGACTCGACGTTCAAGTAAGACAGAGAAAGGAAAGATATCAGGTTTTATACTTTCAAACGTAGTATACAAATAGAAGTAATTAAGGTCAAGGTAAGATTTGTTTACAAGGATCAAAGTTAAAATTTTACACAAATTAAATTTCTGGCAATGCGTTTCTTTTAAATATCATCAAATATTATCTCTACAGACCTTACTGCAATGATATGAGTTATTGAATGAGAGGGATTGGCTCATCAGTAGTGAACCCTCTCAGCGGTTTCGCCAAATTAATCTCTAGACCGCTCTACTATTGTATTGGACTGGTTTTGTTATATACCCTGCATTTTCTATGGAAGGCAGCTTAGGGGTGTTTAGTGAACTATGGACATAAGCTTATAGGACTGTAGAGGTGCATACATATAATTTCAATTCCATTATCTTCACAAATATAAATCCACAAAATCAGAAGGGTTATCCACTTTTACTGAAATTACATTTTATTATAAGGTTGTCCCAAAAGTTCGTGTATTTCTTTAAAGGTTATTTTTCTTATTACTTGGTAAATAATAATATTACGGCGAATACATAATAATACACATAATACAAAGACATATACATAATTAATAATTTTCAAATGTCATTTTACAATCATAAGTCGTATTATATTGAATTAGAAATTACCCCTCATATATATATAATATTTACGAACGGAAAAATATGTCCAGGGTAGCCTAGTGGACATGGCATCTGCCCGGTAAGCGGAACACTGTGGGTTCGATTCCCATCCCTATACACATTTATTTTTCATTTCATCATTACTCTTCACAATTCATCCTTTCATACTTCATCCTTAAGGTTAGAAATAATCGTTATTTCTCCTTGAAAATAAATTTCGATTTTTCGTTTAAAAGAAACACATGCGAGATAATTTTCAAATATCGTTTTAAAAAGACATATAAATAATGGCGAAATATATTGATATTTCAATTTTTTTGCAAGTGTTTACGAACTTTTGGAACAACCTTGTATAAATAACTATATATTTCTTTGTAACTAAATGCCCTTCAAAGGATTAAACTATATTTAGTTTGATTATTTACACTAATCATATATTAACACAAAGCAATAACGCGCCATCTATACATATTTCATCGCAGTAAGGGCAGTAGAAGTTTGAATTATGTATAAAAGAAACATAAGTGCTTTTAAATCCTTTCAATTCACTAATCATATATCACTATTCAATAGTCCATAGTACCTTTTAGAACTTTGATAAGTTAGTAGAAAAACGAACATATTCTTAAAAGATCGATTGTGTATACAATAAAAAGATAAAAATATTATTAATATTATTGAAAGTTTGATATATGAAACGTTTAAAACTCTATTTAATCTGATATGCAATATATTTGCATTGAATATATACACCTATTTGCAGGTTGTTCTTATGACAATCACATATTAGAATGGTGAGGTATGGAGACCATCAGAAAAGGTCCTCAGAGAGATTACCTAATGGCTTATACTCGAGATTAAATAGCAGACGACACTATCATCATTATGGCTCGGCAGTAAATATTCTGTCTGCTAACAATGGTATGGTATAAACTAGGGGCATTGGAATGTTATATTTTATAAATATATGTGTGAAAACTTAATTAATAAATAGTAATGAAAATCGTGTTTCAAATAATTATATGTATGCATCTTTGTTGATAATACTTGAACCACAATATAGCACATGTGCTCCTTGTTAGGATATGACTACTTTTTTTTTAATATCAACATCTGACCTATTATTTTATTTTTTTCTATTGTTTTTTCATGTGTTAAGCGTGTTTACGCAAGTTTAGCCGTAAATACACATTTATTGGTTTCTCAAGAAATCTCTGCGACCAAAAATATTTTTGGTCGCAGTAGTACAGCCTGCTCCAAGTTGACGAGCGCCAACAGCGCGAAACGCGTTCGTGGATCTTGATTTATCAATAAATTGGGTTGGCCAAATATCAGGGAACAGGTTAAATCAATGTTTAGTTGATTTCTGTTTCACTAGATGGTGCTCTGTTATCTAAAAAGCAAATGTTCACCTGTTCAGGATATGGCTTCTTTGTTTTAAATATAGTATACGTTATCAAAATTCGAAACTATTATAGACAGGTATGATTCTTTCAAAAATAAATCAATTTCTACTGCCCTTACTGCAATGGAAAAATTAATGAGAGGGTCTGAGTCATCAGTGGTTACCCTTCACAGCGGTTTCGACAGTTTAATCTATCATGCAGCTGTTATATTGCATTTTTGGAACTTCTTTTTATAGTGATACTGATTCTTGACTCTTGGAATGTCTAAAATAGTTTCGAATTTTGATAACAGATGGCGCGCTAATGCATCGTAATAGTATACGTTGAAAAAAAAGGATTGATATTATTTGCATTGTAAGTGTCTCTTAAGCTATGTGTACAAACCTTTATATTTACTCGCTGGGTATAAGTGATGAAATTGTAATGAGTTGACAGAAGTTGAGTTAATCAGTCTTGGAAGGGATAGAGGGACTCTCGCTAATAGTTCAGGAATTTCAAAGAGGAAAACATCATCATCGTGAAGCGGGAGATAAAAAGAGATAACCGGCCATGTGGTCGCTACAGATGTCACCTCACGGTCCTGAGTGACAGAATGTATGACAACTATGTTGGCCAACTGTGTGGTTCTACTGTCCTCAGTCCATCTCTTGTTAGTCTAGAATTATGACGAGGATCGCTCCAATTGTCCGAGGATCATTTCAAAACAGAATTATAAATAGAATGTTTAGCCTGGATTCCTCTCTCTCTCTGCCTCAGAACAAATTTCCCTCATTCTCCTTTAAAAATAAAATACGACTGGCGACAGCAAATACCTTCAACTTTCTTAAGTTTTGTTCATCAGTGTATATTCACTGTTTATATCTCACCTTTCATTTTCTCCAAAATAAATATTAAAGAGAGAGATGTGAACAATGAAAAATTAAAAATTATATAGAATAATGATATCGAATATATATATGTTATGGATATTTTTTTGAAAGATAAAGAATTGTGTGTGAAGGTGCATTCGCGATAATAGAAAAGTAGAAAAAATATTTTTTTAATAGCAAGTAGTTTTTTTTTATATTCCCAATTACTTGTGTGTGTGAAAAATAATTACACAACTAATATTTTTCCAGTTATAAAAATCAATCCTATATTAGTGAAATGATTTCACGTATAATATAAAATTCCAAAAGAAATAATGAATTTAGAAAATAATAATGAATTCTATTAATTATAAATATTAATATTTATATGTGAGAAGCACACACACATTAAACTATTTCTTCACATTGAATAAAGACAAGTTTATTAGATTATAAAGTTTAAAGAGTTATGGTCATTGTTTAGCAGACCAAAGTGTAACACAGCTTTGCTAAATTAATTAATAAAACATAGTATGAAACAGAAACCTTTGTTTGTCATAAGACAATGTCGAAAAGTGTTGTTAAAATAAATTTATCTAATAAAATATATTATAAAATCATAATACATGTTTTAGAATCAATATGTTGACGTTAAAGAAAATTCTTTTTTAAATTTAGTCGTCTGCTTAGAAAATGGTGTCGGCTGCTCAAAAAGGATGATGATAAATAAAGACTTCGATTAAGCCTAAATCATTTTAATTTAGATAATTAGAAAATTTAGTTTGCGTTTTTTTTTTTCTTTGAGACCTATTTATCTATTCAGAAGAGTTTTCGGCTCTCTCGTCTGCTTTTATATTTTTTCATTAAGGATTTTTCAGAGTTAATTTAGGTTTCGTTTTGTTTTCCCGCCCGGATCATTAATCTTTAGATTTGACCCTATTTCTCTCAAAAGACAATTTTTAAGTCTTTTTAAACGCAGCAATTTTTTTTATTCCTTATTTTTTGGGGGGGTTAAGAAAATTGAAAAATAGCCTTAAATTCTTTTTGAGTTTGAAAAAATTAACTTTCTAAATCAATTGCTTATATATTTAATTGGTTTATTAAATAAAATACGTAAAATATGTGTATATAGATAGTTGGGATAATTTATTTATATTTGAGTTAGAGAGAATCCTTTATTTTTTATAATTTGTATTTATGGGTTAATAAATTGTGTGCGTGAAAAATGTTAATAGATATTTATTTATTATTAGAAATAGCTTTACTGATATCCATAAGAACGTATTATGAATATTTTTTTGTAGTCTGAAAATAGCGTTAGTAAATTATATAATTTATTGATGGGGGGAAAACCACTATATTTACATAAAATTAGAAGAAAATTGAAAATGAAAAATATATACAGTTAAACCTGTCTATAGCGCCCCCTCTTGGGACTCATCAAAATAGGTTTCTATAAAGAGGGGGTGCTATAGACAGGTCACTTTTAATGTAAAATGTTTGCATTTTAATATTCAAAATCGGGCGCTATAGAGAGGAAGGCGCTATTTAGAGGGAGCGCTATAGACAGGTTTAACTGTATCTAAAAGTCTTTTAACTAAAATCTTACCTAATATTTTGGCTAAATAACGCAAATCTATCACTTCTTGTTCAATTCAAAATATCGTTTATTATAAATCAGCTAAACCCCCTACTATGACTAGATATTATACAGCAGTACTAGAAAAGGAAAAAGGATTAGGTTGGACATAAGAAAATGATCTATATTTTAGCCATAGATTTTGCCTAGTCACTCTACCAGCTAAACACCTCTTTGGCAGATTTTGAAGATTTCATTTGATTCCTTGTGGATCTCTCTCTTGAAGAAAGTTTCACCCTGGACTGAAGAGGCCTATTAACCCGACACCATGGTTTCCTGATGGACGCTTCTCAGTTTGTCAAAGCTGGTGTCGTGGCTTTGTCACCTACTTAGTTGACGGAGACTGTCAATAAATGATGTTTAGTTTAGCGTCTATTTTGACGGATAGGAGGCTATCTTTTTTATATATAAGTATATTGAAAATAAAGAAAGCATCTCCTGACCACGAGCACATGAGCTTTTTAGATGGCAGAGCGCCATCTATTGGAGCAAAAATAAACTAAACGTTTATTTAGCTTGCTCCGTGATATTTGGTCAACTCCAATTTTTCGATAAATCAAGAAAAGCCATTAACGAACGCGTTTCGCGCTGTTGGCGCTCGTATAAAGTAGACTTTAATTTTAATATCAACACCTGACCCACTTGTTATTTTTTCTATTGTTTAAATATATAAGTATATATAAACTAATAATTATTAATTAACAATAAAAAAGCTTTATAGCTTCATGTAATCCCCTTTGACATGATCAAAATGGAGCAGATCAGATCGGTCCATGCACCCTGATCACAATACCGGCCAACAAAGGTGCCATGTCCGTATGGATGTCCTCTTCTGGATTGATGTCTGCATATAGAGGTCTGTAAGGATGGCCGGGAAACTGTTTATATGGTTCGGTGTGAGTTGAGTGTTGTGACAGTTATTGCACAGTTCCTGTAGGATCAAATAAATCAGCTAAAACAAAGAAATGAATACATTATATATTGACAAATTATAACATCGAACTTTCTCCCTGAGTTGGAGGATTCTGTAGAGATATGTCAGGGCTACAAGTAGGAATGATATAATACAAGAGCAACAGCCTAAAGAGGCAAACACAGGTGTGACGAAATATTTAAAAAGCATAATTAACCCTATACATGTTTTGATATAAATAAATTGATTTATTCTTTGTTACCACCACACATTACAGAATAACAAGTTGAATCATCACATCCTTATAACATTCATAAAGCCATATGTCTATACATATGTATATATGATTGATAAATACAAACTTGAAATGATAATTCTTCAAATCATACAGAATCATTTAGAAAATTGGCCTTATTAAATATTCAAGAAAATACGGCGGATTTATCAGTAAAGTAATAATCGTTTAATCTATTTCAATATCCTTCCTTATGTTTGATTTAAATACAAATTAAATCTTTAATGTTTAATAGACGTAAAATATATAAATCCACTTTATATTTTATCTCTGTGTATTCGATATTAAATATTGATAATATGTAAATAGAAATTAGTGATGAAATATAGGCCTTTAAGAATAGTTTGTATTTTAAAATCATACCTAAATACTTTCTAAATTATATATAATTTGTTCACAATATTTACAAACTACAAAAACATTTTAAAACTTATTTTAAAATATTCAAATTACCCTAAATAAAAGCTTAAATACTCGAAAATGTTCTTTTTCAAAATTTCTGAATGGATAATTTATGTATGTTTAATTTTTTCTTTTCATTTTTTTCTACTGGAGCTCGCGTGATTCAACCTCAGTTTTTATGGCTCTATAGTTTTGTAAACTAAACTTTTTTTTTGCAAACTTCAAACTTTTTTAATGGCGAGAAAATAACCTCTATTTCGTTTGGTATCATCTTTCAGTGGCAGGCGATTTTCAAGAAGGTTGCATTAATGTGTTCTTTTGGTTAATTTATCTTTTGCTTTTATATAAAAAATGACGAATTTTTTTCTAGTTTCAAAAATCGCTGATGCTAATAAAAATTCTATTAAAAATAATGTTATATTAAAATCTTGTGCACACCATTCATCTTTAAGTGGCATCTCATAAATTATTTATTATTCGTCTGTTTTTAATTTGCCTTATCATTTTTTATGACGTAGATTAATAGTTTATTACCTTATTAATATTCTTTTTCATATTCGTGTTATTTTTTATTTTTAATATATTATAAGCACATTTATATATATTATTTATAATATATGAAAATCTTCACTTACTATTTTAAAATGCATTTATATATAAATATGTCATATATTAAGGTAAAAATATCATACTTCTAGGGACATGTTCTTTTCGAAATTTTTATTTCACAAATATCTAGCTTTCGGGATGCCTGATACTTTCATTTTAATATAGATATACAAAAAAACAAAAGCCTTTATTGAGGACCTCTCGTCCTATAAAGGATTCGCCAGTTTACAGAGTAAGAGAAGAGAACTAAGAATACAGAGAGAAACCTATATGTAGTAGGTATAGTATAGTATTTTCTACACTGTGACTATATACAACAGCAGCAACAAGCCTTTTACTGGAATCAAAGTCCCATACAGGATTCGTCATTCTAATCCTGGCAAAGATTATTTAAATATAATTATTTACATCAAATATATTATGTATATAGCTTTCCCTTCTCTTCAGCCGTCTTCCAAAATTTGAACAACGCAAACGCTCCAGCTCTGTTTCTCACCACCTCATTCAACAGGAACTCCAAAGAGAGTCCCTCAAGGCCTATTTCCTTGAGGTGCACTTCTCGTTCGTCTTTCAGCCCCATACATGAGAGTATATGGTGATGTAGCCCGGCTCCATTCTTGTCCCGCAAATCTCGCATGTCCATCCGTCTGTTTTAAATATTTTAAATATAGATATAAGGAACCATTTTATTGAAATATATTCCTTAATAATCAAATATAATGAAATTGAGAAATAGATTTATAAAAAAATCATGAAACCTTTCACAATAATTTTTTTTTATTATAAAGACAGCTAGATTTCGAGCCAAAGTTCTTCAACGAGAAAATGTATAATTGAGACAATGCTAAATATTTTCAAAACAAAATTTGGAATGGTTAAAAGTCAAAATTGACTCACCTATAGAGTGAAGCAATGAAATTAATAAAAACTATGTTGGATTTTTTGTTGGATCATTTTTGAAGACAACTCTCAGATTTATAAAATTAATTTATTAAACTTTAAACAATTTTAGTTATAGAGATAGAAACGAGTTAATTACCTCGTATTTAAGGCAACAAAAGAATTATCTAATTTACATACATCGTTCTAACCAGATTCAACTTATCCCAAAAAGAGGATAAAGGAAAATTAAACAAATTAATAATCGAGGGTAAGTTCCTATTTTTTTACAAGCTCTCACACTCAAAGAATATTCAACTTCTTGCTACATTTTAAAAATATTTTTACAAGAAAATTCATTATATTGATATGAAAAATGACACAAAATCACATAGTTAAAATCATTCAGCTTTGATTCTCTCCACGTTATCTAAACAATTAATAAATGCAGACTTAAAGATATTGAAACTGATTTATTAATCGTTCATATAATATATCGGGTCAAAATTACAATTATAATACTGAAAATATATATACAAAATAAAAATGGCATCTCCTGACCAGGAGTACATGTGCTTTACAGAAGGCAGAGAGCCGTCTGGTGGAACAGATATCAACTAAACATTGATTTTTCCTATTCTCTGATATTTGGCTAACCCAATTTCTTGATAAATCAAAAAAGCCATCCACGAAAAAAATCCAAGAAAAAAAAAATATATATATTTACATTAGACATAAGCCTTCTCTGAAGAGACGTCTGAACTATGTCAAATTTTTAAAGCCGCCCTGAGTTTGGAAAGGCCCATGCTTATAAAGGGGCTTTTGTCCCTAACGTGCTCAATTGCACCGCCAAGGAATTCATACAGAATTTTCCTGTTTCCACGCGAGAGTTCATCGGGGAGTGCTTTGATAGAGATTTCAGAGCGGTATAGAACTGCGACCACTATTTCATCAATTGAAGACTTGAAGAGAGAATCAGGAAGAATTAACCTTGTCCATTCGGGTCATTACCGTGTGAACCGCCTTGACGGGACGATGCTGTGGGGAGCTTTGTTGACATCAAAAACTCCCACGATAAAACACTTTATTATATGATACGCAACATACAAAAAACAGGGAAAGTATATATGGTTGACCAAATATCACGGAGCGAGTTAAATAAACGTTTAGTTTATTTTTGCTCTACTAGATGGCGCTCTGCCATCTAAAAAGCACATGTGCTCGTGGTCAGGATATGCTCTCTTTATTTTTAATATCAACACCTGACCCACTTTTTTTTTCTATTGTTTTTTTCATATAAATATATGCTGTTTAAAATCGAGCAATCCATTTTTGATAGATTAAAATATGGGCATATATTTGATCCAAAATAATATCCTCATTTTAATATATATATATATATATATATATGTAATATAATTATAAATTTCTGTGATAGAAATATTTTCTAGTTTGTGAAAACATGTATAATATGCCAATGGTCATTAGTCCTGCTATCTCGAAAAATGTAGGAATCTCAATATCAAACAATTAAAAAAATTCATCATCTCGATATTCATTTTCCTTCTTAAATTCATCATTTGGAATGCACATTCTCACTTCAACAACCTCCCATACCTGGAAGATGTGCATTTTGGAAAGTTTGGGGGAAAATATCGGGACTCCAGTAACTAGAAAGGCTCCAGTAACTGAAGCTGTCTTTTGTTGGAAATCCTGGTTCCTTCATGCGGCCATACGTACATTTAAAGTTCACAACGGCTTCCAGAACGCTAAAATGTGAAGCCAACAATATCGTAGTAGGCTTCACATCCAACTTACAGTCATGGGCCAAAGTGGTATAGCGCATTATCCTGAAGATAAAAGAAATCCACCTACATAGGAGAATGGTTAACTCGGTTTAAGGTGGTGCACCCTGGAAGTTGAGATGGTACTAAAGGGTAGTCGCTGATCAATCCCTCAGAATGACAACTGAACTACATTGACTTCTTACTACTCTGTCTTCAGACCACAGAAAAACTCAAATAATAGGCTAATAATGACGTCAGAGAGGCCGGCCATTTTGGCTGTCCGTATCCAATCAAAGACTGACATGGCAAATATATTTACATCCTAACTTAGATTCTTGGACAATGTTAACGACCTTTTATATAACCTTCCTAGGTGCCTTCCTTCCTTTTCCGTGTATCATTTTATCATCCCCATTTTAAGTTAGGCTTTATGCTTGATATTTCAATCTTGTTTTTACAACACTATATTATCATGATTAGCGCGCCAACTGTTATGGAAATTCGAAACTATTATAGACGTGTATGATTCTTTTAAAATATTGTAGAATATTTCTAATTTTTAAATAATTATACGCGTCTATATTAGCTTTGAATTTTCACAACACTATATGTACAACATATAAAATACAAAAGATATATGTTTTTTTATTTGCTTTATGCTCTGCCGAAGCTTCCATTTTATCTGATTTATTCTTTATATAAATGAAATAGATTGATGTATCTATATTTATGAATTCCCCAAAAGAGCGTTGTTTCAGCTATTGTACTTATGCCATTTAGCCCTACCAAGAAATGCCTCTCATTTATTATCAGATGCTTATTTCACAAAAATAAACGTTTTTAAAATAAAATTTCTATATTTTATTGATCACATAAACCTTTACAAATTAAATTAAGAATAATCAAACATGATGAAATATATTTATTCAAAATATAAAATTTTAATGCCATTTCTATTTGCACAAAAATATTCACTAAGAAAAATATTATTTACTTAAATAAAAAAAAATGGGTTTTCATTATTTATTTAACATAATTATATATATAGTTAAGAATATAGTAAGGCCCTAGTTTATATAAAATATTAATAAATTGATAAAAAAATAAGGATATATATTTCCAAGAAATTACGTCATCCACAACCAATCACATCGCAGAACCATCAGCTAATGGGATGGCTCGTCTAGCAGACGATATCGTAGCAGGGTTGCCGGATTAAATTTCAAAAGGTTTACTCTCCAAACAAGAAAGATAATAATAGAGATTGATATTAACCCTAAAAGAATACATTAAAATGTCTCCAAAAGATATTCCTTTCTATTCTTTA
The DNA here is from genome assembly GCA_030710605.1 of Cordylochernes scorpioides. Classification (NCBI taxonomy): domain Eukaryota; kingdom Metazoa; phylum Arthropoda; class Arachnida; order Pseudoscorpiones; family Chernetidae; genus Cordylochernes; species Cordylochernes scorpioides. The sequence continues at coordinate 16,881,503 of CP092864.1, forward strand.
TATCTCTCAACTTTATATATATTTGAATATAGAATAAATATTTTTAAATGGTGCGTAAACATTCTTTTGTTATTTTGTAGATATTTTATTGATATATAAAATAGATTATTAAAAAATGAATAACCCAAATAATACTTCACTTTTAATGAATTGGTGAAAAGATTTATTTAATTCATCTTATAATATGAGAATATTTATAAATATATATCCAATATTTTCATTATATAATTACTTGTATATAAAAGCAAATGTTTCAGATAATTTATTCCAATATGTGTTTGGTTGTGTTTTATCCTTATATCAATATGTTATATAAACTCTAGTTTATCAAAACATTCTATATAGTGACTATTTTCTTGTATCATTTTAAATGAATTAATGAAATTAATTAATTTATTTTCTTTCTTCGCTATTATTGCTATCAATTTCTATGTCGTTTGCCTTTTATTAATAATGTGTTTTTAAAATTATTTTTATTCCAAGCGCCTAAATATATGATTGATGACAATGTGGTTTTTTTTTTCGTATCAAATTCTTTTATTTTTATGAATATATATATTATAAACAAGAATATTTCCCGCTGATTTTGGAATATATTGAAATGTAGAAAAAAACAACAACAAAAAAAGTCTTTATTGAGGACCTCTCTTCTTATAAAGGATTCGCCAGTCTACAGAGTAATTGAAGAGAAGAGAACTAAGAATACAGAGAGAAACCTATATGTAGTAGGTATACTATAGGATTTTCTACACTGTGACTATATACAACAGCAACAACAAGCCTTTTACTGGAATCAAAGTCCCATACAGGATTCGTCATTCTAATCCTGACAAAGATCATTTACATATAATTATATACATCAATTAGATTATGTATATAGCTTCCGTTTCTCTTCAGCCGTCTTCCAAAATTTGAACAACGCAAACGCTCCAGCTCTGTTTCTCACCACCTCATTCAACAGGAGCTCCAAAGAGAGTCCCTCAAGGCCTATATATTGAAATATACAAAATTATTAGCTGTTGCTTGATTTTGGTATCCATGAATATATTACGACATGGCTTTGTAGTCGTGATAATAATTAAATAATATTCGTATATATAAAAAATAAATTAATTAAAAATAATGAAGATTAGAAATAGCTTTAATTGAGCTTATGGGATATATAAAAAACATAATTTGATAAAAGCAATGCCTGGCTTGAGGCGTAAGAATCTAAAAAATGACAAACTTATTTACATAATGTACATAAGGTTTGAGCCGGCCATCGGGAAACAACAACAATGAGGTTTTATAGGGTAAGCGTGGCCTCTGGCCATCGATTTAGCAGAGTATTTGAATCTATGAAATATAATTTTAAATAGAATAATATTTTAATATAACATATATTAAACGAATAAAGGTGATATTTCGGAGAATTTCATCAATCTACACCATTACAGAGAATATACACATTAATAATAATATACACTATTAGTTAGAGTTGGTATTTCTTGAAATTGGTGTGTTGTTTTGAAGGTTCTATTGGCGCAAATTAAATATTTAAAACAATGTATGCCAAATGAAACCAATATTCCTTTTTACAGTAATATATTTTGGAACTTGAACGGATATTCCTCAGACCTTTGTATTATAGCATTTTAATTTGAATTTCAACTATATAGGCAATACACCTAAGTTTATTTCTCCTTCTTTATGAAACAGATCGCTGTGTCAGGCTTCTCATCCAGGAGGTGTTCACCATCATCTAGCGGCCTCCTGACTTGTAGAGCTGGGGTTTTGGGTATATGGCCTGGTGAACGACGCTTTGGCAATCCTGATTTTGCCAAAGGTTAGCTACATAGGGTCTATCTCGATATTGAACTGAGAGAAGCTCGGGTAGATCCTATCTCCTTGTATTAGATGGAATCGCAGGATACAAAGGTAGAGACGACGAGTTTCTGCATTTAAAAAGCTGCGAGCTTTCGAACAATGACGTTCTTCTCAATAGGCCATTATATACAATGAATAGACTATAGAATATTGACAATTAAAATATTTTTATTGACATCTTGTCAATACATGCAAAGTGCATAGTCTGCACTATTAAAAAAATATATAATTATATATACGCATCATACTATGTACAAAGAACATGACGCCTCTGCCAGCGCTGCAGAGTTTGGTGGATAATCGCCAGTGGGTTTCCAGCGACATCACGTATTTCGTGATCTACGAAGAATACAGGGCGAACGGCGCTGCAGGACCAATAGCGGTGGGCCAACGATAGGTCGATTGAGTTATATTCTCTACTATAGAATATATATATTGAGAGAGATAGAACCTGCATATATAGAAATAATTTGAATTGAAAATAATTGGCCTCTTTCAACAAGATCTTTTCTTTTCTGGAGGAAGACTCTCTCAAGATGGAAGAGCCTTCTTCACTGAGAACAGCTCTAAATATCACTTTCCTAATCTTTTTTTTTTCTCTTTTATATTCTAGGTAAACATTGAATAATTGTCAATACAAAATTTAGAATTGTCAATATAAGAAACTAATATATCCGGTTGAATATCCTCTGCATAAATAGATCTATATAAAGTTAGAATATAAGGCAGTTTTATTCCAATATATATTCCTTTTGGAATACAATATATTACCTTGTCTCTCTGAACTCTCAGTGAATAAGTACACAAGAGAATAACCGAAATCAAAGTAAACATCAAACCAAATATCCGGTTGAAATTCCTATGCACAAATAAATGGTACATATTTGAAGTTAGAATATAATACAGTTTTATTTCAAGATATATTCCTTTAAAATACATTTTATAATACCTCAAAGATTGAGGCTACCTGGCTGGCATTTATAGTACTTCAAATTAGAGATACTTATGCCAGTAAATCTTTTTTTATAATATTATAAAAAGATTTACTGGCCGAAGTATTTTTGATTTGAAGAAATATATTAAAATACAATATAACGCGGCTGATGATTGTAAAACGAAAATAGCAAATATACCGCGAATGTATTCCCGCCCCTGGACACTTTTATTTTTCCGTTCGCCATTACTCTTCATATTTTCACCCTCTCATACTTCATTCAAAAAAGTTAGAAATGGTTGCTATTTCTCTTTTAAATAAATTTCGATTTTTGTATAAAAGAAACATTCGCGGTATATTTGCTATTTTCGTTTTACAAGAAATATATTACTTCGTTCCTCTGAACTCCTAATGAAAGAATATACAAGATCAACTGAAATTAAAGAAATAATTTGTGTTTAAATATTTTTGAAAGTATCTTTAACCCAATTGAGAATAGGTCAAATAATCTAAATTTTAATGAAAATAATAATTTAGTTGATCAAAATAGTGAAATGATTATATAAAGAACATGATATATTTATGATTGATACTTTTTAAATTTATAATTGAATCGAATAAATTGAAATGACGTGTATGTTCTTTAAAATTTTGAAGTAATTCTCTTTCATTTTCATAAATAACCAAGTCTTTTGCGACTGCTGGGTTAGAGATGCACGGGGACATCTGAAGCTATTCATTGGACACGATAACAACAAAAACCAAGTCTTTTTTCTTATTAGTTCTTGTATTCTATTTGAATTTACGTTTTGAGTGATTATTAGAACCGAAAATACCTCGAAGACTATTTTTCTATCCAAAATACTAAAGATAGCTACAAAACTATTCAATGATAGAGGAACATATACAATTTAACCAATATGCATATAAGCGTCTTATTTAAAAAATGAATAAATTATTGAAAGGATATGGCTAAAATCGTGCTAAATGATTGATAATAAATATTTAGCGGAAATTGTTTCACATTTCAATTGGTGTAAGAGATCTGTGTATTAATATGTTGAAGAATATTATATTGAAGAAAGCTGTCAGAATTGCAATCAGAGGAAATATTCGTTCAGAAATTTAATGGTTCCTGGCCTTCATTAACAAAAGATAAACCACAGACCGTATCTCCGGAAGAGGCAATTTGTCCCGAAATTTATCTGTTAAAGGATTTGTTGGGCGACAATTTATCTATGGAGGGTTTCTTTTCTTCTTTATCTTCTAATTTCTGGAGGGGAAATCTGCGGATTGCTTGACGGGTCGTTCTATCGACCATCTTGGTAGAACTCTTCGTCCCATTCCTTAAGAATACGTTCAGTATTCTTTTCTCTAGTTTTGTAATGGCATCTGGTCTATCTAAGATGTTGGGTTAGGATTAGGTTGTATAAGATACAGTTACAAGTTTATTATGGACTAGACGAATGGCCCGGGCAACGCCCGGGTTTTACCCGAGTGCGTATATATTTTAAAAACGTTTTAATTCAAATACTATTCGTTACAATTATAAATTGGCGCCATGGATGTCACTCTTGTGAAACGTCCCGTTCCAAACTGTGTGTTTTTAAAATGTTTTAATTAAAATACTATTTGTTACAATTATAAATTGGCGCCGTGGATGTCTCTCTTGTGAAACGTCCCGCCCCAAACTGTGTGTGTCTTGAAAATATAAAAATAAAAATGTGAATTTTCATAAAGATTTCATCATGTCGATTTTTTTTTTGCATTTCACCTACTAAATCGATAGAGATAATTACATTTGCAACATGAACTTAGGTATATTGACTAAATAGAAAACTGCATAGTAATAAAGATCATTTTTTAAAGGCACCATATCGTTTTTTTTTTTCAATAAAATCGAAACAAAAATTAACGATAAATAACGATAATTGCCTTAAAAAGAAATTGCCTTAAAAAAAAGAAACATTCGCGGTGATTTTGTCTTGCATTCGTTTATACAATTATTATATACGAATGACCCGGGCAACGCCCGGGTTTTACCCGATTAAATGCTTTTATTCAAATACTATTCGTTACAATTATAAATTAGCGCCGTGGATGGCATTCTTGTATAATATATAAATGAGTTTTGAAAATTGTAAAAAAAAAAATGCATCGGCCGGGAATCGAACCCGGGCCGCCCGCGTGGCAGGCGAGCATTCTACCACTGAACCACCGATGGTTATGAAAAATCCCATCCGTGAGCTTCAGACAAACAGACAGAATAAGGCAAATATATAAGTAGATTATATACGAATGACCCGGGCAACGCCCGGGTTTTACCAGATTAAATGCTTTTTTTCAAATACTATTCGTTACAATTATAAATTGGCGCCGTGGATGTCATTCTTGTATAATATATAAATGAGTTTTAAAAATTGTAAAAAAAAAAAAAAATGCATCGGCCGGGAATCGAACCCGGGCCGCCCGCGTGGCAGGCGAGCATTCTACCACTGAACCACCGATGGTTATGAAAAATCCCATCCGTGAGCTTCAGACAGACAGAATAAGGCAAATATATAAGTAGATGTTCAATTGCTATTTGGTTGTTAAAGATACATTCAGGTCTATTATGGATGTTCAATTGCTATTTGGTTGTTAAATATACATTCAAGTTTATTATGGATGTTCAATTGCTATTGGGTTGTTAAAGATACATTCAGGTCTATTATGGATGTTCAATTGCTATTTGGTTGTTAAAGATACATTCAGGTCTATTATGGATGTTCAATTGCTATTTGGTTGTTAAAGATACATTCAAGTCTATTATGGATGTTCAATTGCTATTGGGTTATCAAAGATACATCATATTCATTCAGATATCAAACACAAATATTGTTTATACGCATGTAATTTCGATAATATGACCCAGAATAGAATCCTGTATTGAGAATTGAACATTTTTATTGACATAAATGCCGTTATTTCTGAATCACTATTAGGTATAGTGAAAACCTCTTTTTCACTTATCCAATATTTAAAACAAATCTAATTAACTATAATTAAAAAGACATATATTGGATCAAAATATCATTTATTTTACCAATATTTCAGTTGTTTAAATGCAAACCTTTATCAAGGTATTATAACATTTTAATGTGTGCCAACAAACTCAGCGCCATATAACGTCAACAGCATTAAGTTTTAAAAATACTTTTGCTTATATTAAATGGGGAGAAATATTGGTTAGACAAATTCTATTATAGATCCAATATGTGCCTTCTTAGTTAAAGATTTATTTATGGATTGCTCTATTTTCAAAGTAATAAACTACATAATATACATATCTATTCTATATTTTCTACTTCCTCTTAGTTAATCGAGAGTTAAGCTCACACCTTGTGATGGATGTTAGGCATCTCTGATTTTGAAGAATGTCCTTTTTAAAACTGATTGGAAGGCATGTCTATGTCTATATGAGTTTTTATTGCTTTTTTATCGATATATTGAATTAATATTTTGTGAACGGGTACATATTGTATTCATTTTTACGTGAAACTGATATTTTACCTATTACCATGGGATATATATAACATAGAGGTGCCATATTATTCTTCTTCTATCATATCTCCACACTCTCTGAAGTAGAATGCGTCTGCTTTTGTCATTAAGACTGGGAGCACTACTCAGTGACAGGCCGATTTAGCACCAAAATAAATGGCCGCCTCTGACATGAGGAACAGACGCCATGTGCAGCTGCTTCTAACATGGAGTACAAACGCTGCTCATCCTGTATCCCTGGATTAGGAGCCAAAAAGGGTACTATCAGCCGGGCCAGCTAAGCCCAGGTTTTTAGCGAGTTTGTTACTGCTCCCCCTCCTCCTTTTTCATCCGGGCTTGGGACCGGCAAGGGCGGAGAGTTGCCATATTCTTGATCTTTTAGATTAAATCGGTGGTTAACATTTTTAGAATTATTATGATCCAGTTATCGTGCAACTGAAAGATGCAGAAAGGAATGCCTTCTTCATAATTTATTAACCTTATCCCAGCACAATATCACATTTTCACTATTTTTTCACATTGTGTCGCGGTCTCACGCAATTCTGGCCTTAACTACCCGTTTCATGATTTTTCAGGATGCCTGAATGACCAGTTATTTGGTCGTTGAGGTACAGCTTGCACCACACTGATGAGGGCCAACAGCCCAAAACGCGTCCGTGGTTAGATTTTCTTGATTATTCAAGAATGAGTATTTGGCCAATTCTGGAATAATTAAAAATCAACGAGAATAGTTGAAAATAATTCCGATAGATTGCGCAAGCCATCAGCAACTTTTAGTTGCACGATAAGGAGATGCCTTTTTCATAATATAATCCAGTTTATTTTTCTATTACCAGTTGCAAACAAGACGCGCTATATCCGATCTGGATATTTGCGCGTGAAACTATTTACAATAATTCATATTGTAGTAGAGTGTGTAACATAATTATCAAAGAGAAAATAAACAATTAAGAAAAAGAGCATTGAATAAACATATCCATTAAACAAATAAGCAACAACATAAGCAGATAGAAGAAATCGCAAGGTAGTATAATCCAGTTAGTATATCAGATTTAAAGTGTCTCGATTGATTCCTGATTTCTGATACAGTGCAATGGCTACGTCTAGGCATAGCGGCGAGGACCGTTGGGACAAGGAAAAACTTAAGAAGAAAGAGGGCGCATGTGACGGCAGTCGGCAGTGTGTTCCAGTCGAGATCAACGTCTACTCTCTGTTTTACGCTGTTTGTGTGGCCCTGTAAAGCAAAAACGTGGAAATATATCGATATAATATTTGTATCAATCCCTCATTTTCATTTGACCATCCTAACACAGCAGTGGAGTAATCAGAATAAATTTCAACTAAACGCTTACATATGCTGTTTCCATGATAATTTGATAATCCATTTTCATGATAACTCAAGAAAAGCCAACTACAAACGTGTTTCAAGCTATTGGCCCTCGACAGCATGGTGCAGCTCTACCTCAACGACCTAAAATATGGTCCCAGAGGCTTCCTGAGAAATCAAGAAATGAGTATACCAATACGCGAATTTGACCATAAATACCCATGTCTTGATTTCTCAGGAAACCTCTGGGACCAATATTTGGTCGTAGAGATACAGTCTGCCCCACGCTGATAAAGGTCAACAGCCCGAAATGCATACGTGGTTAAATTTTCCTTATTTATCAATAAATTGTTTTGGCGAAAAATCTTTGGAACAAGTTAAATAAACGTTTAGTTGATTTTTATACCACTAGATGGCGCTCTGTATTCTAAAATGCTCGAGGGAGCGGTCAGGAAATGGCAATTTTGTTTTAAATAATGCACACCTGACTTTTTTATATTTTTCCTATTTTCACATGAAGATTTATATAATAAAATAATTATATATAACGAAGTTTGACAATTAGTTCGCAAATGTTTATTTTGAACGAAAAATCGAAATTTATTTTAAGGAGAAATAACGATTATTTCTAACCTTAGGGATGAAGTATGATAGGATGAATTGTGAAGAGTAATGATGAACGGAATACTGTCGTTTCGGTTCCTATCCCTGGACACTTTATTTTTCCGTTTATCATTATTCTTCACAATTCATCCTATCATACTTCCTCCCTAAGGTTAGAAATAATCGTTATTTCTCCTTAAAATAATTTAGATTTTTCGTTCAAAATAATTATTTGCGGTATAATTGTCGAAATTCGTTATATATTCATAAGCCGCATTATATTGTATTATAATTATATATATTAATGAAATTTTTAAATACTAAATATTTCAATCACCTTTATTGATTTAAAACTATTCAAAAGGTAGCAAAATTTATAGAGCGTTATATAAACTACATGTACTATTGAAAAAACGAAAGAAAAAAAAAGATAAAAAGATCAGGTGTTGAAATCAATATTAAAAAATGGCATATCCTGACCAAGAGCACATGTGCTTTACAGAAGGCAGAACGCCATCTGGTGGAACAGAAATCAACTAAACATTGATTTAGCCTGTTCCCTGATATTTGGCCAACCCAATATCTTGATAAATTAAGAAAAACATGTACTACTGTAATACTATATATATAGTGAGCTAATACAACAAAATATAAAATCATGGAACAATATGTCATTCTAAACGACTCTATGTGAAATATGTCTTTTATTCTTTTATAATAGCCTAATGCGTTGTTAAATTGAAAGGACATCTAGTTTCCTTTTTATTATTTAAAAAGAATGAATCTTTTGAAATTTAATCTCAAAGGATTTCTCCACTATCCACAGGCATCGTCTGCAAAAAGATTCCATTAGCTGATGGCCTCGAAATCTGATTGGTTAAGAAATATCGTCTGTTATGTAAATAAAATAAATTTAAAGAGATTATATTAAACGGTTTATTTTTTAACTTGATATAAACAATATCATTCTATATATGTGTGCACCTTTTTGTTAGGTAATAAATAAAGTATAATTTATTTTTTTTGTACTTTTCTGTCTTAAATATATATAAATAAGAATGATATATTTGTAAATTTATATTAGTGGGTTTGGATATTTTTGGTCGCATAGATTTTTCGTTGGACTGAAATTATTTATTGAGAAGTTTTTAATGTGTTATAATTCTAAGCTTTCTCCATCCTTATATGTTTAATAGAAATTACATTTAAATTAATTTTTAAAGGAAAATAGCTTTTAATTGTACATTTCCTTTATATATTATAAGTTCAATGAATTCAGATATTCTAAAAGTTATTCAGAATATAATTTTAGTTGGTATATTAAACTATATTCTTCGTTAAATATCTGAGTATTTGGCTCGTTTGAATCTAATTAAGCCATCTAAAGTTAAGGTATAGGAAACTATATTAAGTAAACACTAACAGTTCATATAGAAAAAAGAGGGAACTTTTAGATTTCAAACTTAAAGAAAGATCAGATTCTTCATAGCACTTGACTGACATTTTATCTAATAAGAAGACGTTTAGTACAAACATTTGTTCTAGCATCACATATACAGTATTAACACCATATTATAATCATGGAAACTTTGCTTAATTGAGAGCTAAATGACGTTATGACAATCATGAATAGCTACGATGCCTTTCCAATAAATAAGTTTCCCTATTTTTTAAACAAATAAACAACATTATTTACAATTATGCAGTTATTTTATTTTCATTATACAACTCATAGACTACCTATCTACATAATCAACATTTCTGTCCAAACATTTTTGGTACCGTTGTAGCAATTTCTTGATACCACTGTTATACCTAGCCGTTTCCTGTCTTCGTAGCCAGTGTTTCGCCTCCTCCTGCACTTCGTCATCATTCGCAAAGTGCTTGCCTCCAAGGTGCAATTCGAGTGCTGGAAACATATAGAAGTCGCTTGGGGCAAGTTCCGGGGAATAAGGTGGATGTGTGAAAATTTCCCATTTGAAGTTTTCCAGCAACGTTTGGGTCGTAGCTATAGACTATGAGATAGCCATGAGTACCTAGCTATAGACTATAATGATTATGAAAAACGAAGGTATAAATAGTAACACATCCAAGTATTTTTATTTCCAGTAAAGAAATCTATTATCAAATTTAATACCTTTTGTAGATATATTTTGAATTATATAGCAACAAATTTCTTTTGAGTAACTAATAATTTATATTATGTTGATTGTACATATTGCCAGACACTTCTTTCTTTTGTACACAGTTCTCTTTTCTACTTTTTCTCCTTGTTAATAGCATATGACTATTCTATTCACGGCCTAAAATTATTGTAAATATATATGTATAGACAAATGTAAAGGCATACATGTATGACAGCGTAAGTCTCCCTAGGGGAAGATAGCGCTTTAAATTGATATAAATAAAAAGATGGCCATTAATACCTATCTCTATACTATAATGATAATAAACGTTTACGGAGGTATAAATTATTTAATATTTTAAATAAAAATTTTCTATTTTCCAAATTGAAAGTAAAATTTTACATTATTAAAAGGTACGCCTGTAAATAGTGTTTTCCCCTATCACCGATTCTGATTTTGAAAGGTTTTGTTTCATCTTATAAATATTTTATATTTTATTATAGCTATTATATGAGATATATACAATAATGATACTATTTTTAATTAGTAATTTGTAAAATAAAAGCTTTTTTATTATTATTTAGATATTTTGACAACATTATTTGAGATATTTTTAGATCACTACATTTTACCACCTTTACGTTCAGCCAGTTTTGTCATATTACATTCACATATATAATGAAAATATTTATTTTTTTGGATTTCAAAAGTAAATAATGTACACAATATATGAACAAAATTAAAAGGATTATATAGATTTAAAGCCTTTTGAAAAGTTAACCCCCTATTTCATATTCAAATTGGAATATTCTCTATGAATATTTATATATTATAATTTTGATGCAAACAAGTTAGCTTATTTATCTGAAAATATAATGAAGTACTATTTTACATGATGTCCGATTTCTCAAGCATAATGCTCATGCCCGAAAGCTAGAGATTGAGAAATTTGAAAATAAACTTTTGCCTAGAAGTCTGATGTTTTAACAATAATAATTACGAGAAAGAAATTGAACAATTTTAGGGATTAGAAACAATATTGTCGAAATTTTTCTATACTGATGAAACTATACGATCATTAACGTTTATTTTCAAGATTAGCAGCTTTTATTATGTATAAACATGTAGGATACTTACAGTATAGGAATTTCTAAAGTTCTATCAACCATGTTTCTCAGGCTCTATACAATGGATACTTGAGATCATAAAAAATATGCTTATCTAATTATCAAAGGTATTAAACCTAGCTACAATAGATCTAAGGGGGCTATCCATAATTGGCAATTTTACTAATAAAATTAGAACGATTTTTTATCCAACCCAATTAAGAAGAATAAAGAATGAGATACCTTCTCAACAAGCAGACATCCTTAGCCATTAATATTTAAAATGCATTTTTCAAGGAGAATCTAATTTTTCTTAGAAGCTCCCATAAAAATAAGACTATTTTTTAAATTAGGCGTGGAAAAATAAATTGTTTATGGGTTTCTTTACTCATAAATAAATCTGCCTCAAAATTAGCATTCCATTCTGCACGCCAGAACGCCAACTGAATCATAGAGCCCTTTTTTTCTATTTAAAAAAAATTTCAACACCTTTCTTTTTTAACCTAATGATATCTTTTCGTTTTCTTCTTAATATTTCTTTTATATTCTTTACAATCTTTTCTAACATTGTAGACAAATTGGTTGAAAAATGAATATTTTATTTGACCTTTTGTACGGTTTAATCAACTTTTGGTATTATATTAATATATATTGTTCATATTATAAAATAAATAAAGTTTCCATGGTTAAGTTTCTTGTTCAATTTTTTGTTTTCAAGATTTCGGATTTGTCAGTCCTTCAACAGGAGTATCACGTTAATAAATTTGATGATTTATACTATTTTATATACAATTATTTTTTACATATTTTAAATATTAATGATATTGAAAGGGGAAGAAATATTATTTGTATATTTATATTTCGAAAGTTAATTTTCAATATATATATATATATAGTATAAATTTTATTATGCTGATTTTAGAATACACTAGTTAATAATTGTTATGATATTGTTTTGGATATATGAGTACTTTGTCAATATTAGGAGTATTCCATGATATTGTAGTCGTGAGAGAAAAATATAATTTAAAAAAATTTAGATAATAATTATTTTTTCAAAACCTTTCGGAAACAGTTCAGCCAACTTAAATATTTCTGAAAACCAATGATACTTCGGCCAGTATAAATTTTTCTATTATCTCGACGTTCTGACAAAAATCTTTTGTCCTCGATGGAACAAACAAAAATTAAAACATTTGGTATGGCGTTAAAAAATATTCTTATATAATAATTTTTTACACCTTGCCAAATGTTTTAATTTTTATTTGTTCCTGACGAGGACAAAAGATTTTTGTCGAAACGTCGAGGTAATAAAAAGATTCACTGGCCGAAGTATCTCAATTTTTAGAATTATTAATGCAGGCCAGGCTGCCTCTATTTTTACCTTAACTGAAATATTGGTAAAATAAATGATATTTTGATCCATTATATGCCTTTTTAATTAAATATTTATTTATGGATTGCTCTATTTTCAAATCAAAAATACGTAAATATATGATGCCTTTTGACTTTTCTTATTTGATATTTATAAAAACAAAAATACACTAAATATATATATTAATATTAAATATCAGATATTTAAACTCTATCTTTTAAATATTGAATATAATATTAAATAGAATATATTCGGATCTCAGTTTAAATTATTTATATTCTATTTGAATTTAAATATTTATGGAATTTTAATGATTTCAGATAAATTATTATATTTTAAAAGATATCAATTCAACCATTCCAATATATATTTTCAATCGTTTTAATAATTTAATTTTAGTCATTTATATTTCATATAAACATTATAGAATATTTCCTCAAAATATTTTGTATTCTAATGAAAATGTCGAAAGTAGTAATTCCATTAATTATAATATGTATTAATCTGTAGTAATTGATTTGAACAATGTTATCTGTGTTAATTTGTGTATTAGGGTTAAGTCATTTTAAAGTGAGCGAATCGTGTGTACCTATATTCAATAGCCTATGTGGTATTTTACAGAATTTACCTTACCATGTTGTTTTACCTTTAAAGAATAGAAAAGCTTTGCTTTTCATAGAGGTTTTAAGTTTATTTATTCATATTTCAACACAGAAAAATGTGAGATTCTGATAACTACGAACAAACTCCACAATGACTCGAACCATAGCTATATACGAAATTGAATAAACTCACCATTGTTTGTATCAATCAGCTCATATACAAATCTTTCTGTATCAAGGCGGAATGATACAGGCTGACACCAAGCATTTTCTATGATACCATTCTCTTCTGATGTCACAGGCCACAGATTTATAGATAAAGGAACATGAGTTATCATAAAACTTGAGTATATCAGTATGCTCGAATAGCTACAAGCATCAATATAGAGTTAAAGAAAAATATATATTTGGGTTATCACATACATACATATATACACACATATTTATTAAGACCATTGTCCTTAAACAGATTCACCGCAGGAAGGAAGCATAGATGAAGCTCTTATACTCCAGGCAGCACAGAACCCAACAAGAACCTCCAGGTCCGATGCATGTCCAGTGGCCAGATTTCACCGTGCATACGTCAAGGTTAGCTATCACTGAGATAACGGTTATGGGATCAGTCTCGTTCTATTATTCGCTTTCCTAAAGATTTTAATTACCTTGTTAGATATATTTACACAAAGCAATAACGCGCCATCTATACATATAAAATGAAGGATTTAAAAGCACGAATGTTTCTTTTATACACAATACAAACTTCTACTACCCTTACTGCGATGAAGAAGTATATTGAGAGGGCTTGGCCCATCAGTGGTGAACTCACCCAGCGGTTTCGCCAATTTAATACATAAGACCGCTTCTCAGAGCTCTAATATAGAGCTCTGAGACTCCATCCTTCAGTGCTGCGTATATAAGCAGAATCGTCTAATACAGTATTAGAGCTCTGAGAAGCGGTCTGATGGATTAAATTGGCGAAACCGCTGGGAGGGTTCACCACTGATGAGCCAAGCCCTCCCAATATATTTTTTCATCGCAGTAAGGGCAGTAGAAATTTGTATTATGTATTAAAGTAACATTCGTGCTTTTTTTAAAATCCTTTCATTTTATTTGTTAGATATATGATAACCTTTTTGGAAATAATTTTAAATAAATAAGAAAAATGAAGATGGATATTAAAGAGAAAACTAGTGTGAGGGTTTAGAAATGGATAAATGAGAAACGAGTAAACTTTAATAGTTAGAAGAATTTGTAATAATAAATTAGAAATGGTTGATTATATCAGTATATATTCATTAAAATAAAGCAATTATTATTCTGAAAAATTATAATATAAACTGAATGCAAACATATTTATAACAACATTAAATACATAACACTTTAATTACATTAAAGTTTCAAACCTATCAATTTTTATATATTCTACATATTAATATATTTATATTTACATTTAAATATGGGTCAAGTTATATAGGATTTATTATAAAAAAACAAAATCGTAAAATTATTTTGAGAAAAATACTATATTGATATTTCAAGTTACATAACAAAAATTATTTTAGAAATCTCTACGATATATATTTAAAATATTTCTTTATAAATTCATTCATCTTTTGATAAGTTTTTCCACAAACCTGGGAAAGTTTTCCATGGAAAAGTTACTTTGAATGCAACTTTTATGTAAAAAATTGCATTACTCTGGAGACTTGTAATATCATTTGGTATTATTTACCGTAAATATATATTTACATATATGTTTTACTTGATATTTAGTATAAACATCTTTAAAGTAAACATATATTCGAAATAATTTATTAAGGGCGTTTGCCCGAAAGCTCGTAACGTTTACAAATAAAAAGATACCTATCTTCCATTTAATGATACGTTTTTCATAAGCTGTACACCGGAAGAGTTTTTAAGTTTTTAAGTTTTTACTATTAATCAATTTATTCTAAGTTATATAATAAAAATATTTGTTTCCTTCTGAATATTTAAATAAAATTTTAGGAAGATTTATTTTAGAACGTATTTTATATATATATAAATGTGACAATATCGTTGCGGAATTTCTTGTTGTTCGATTTGAATGGTGAGGATTGGTTGAAACGCAGTCGTTTGAGTGGAAGTGAAAGCATACAGTTAGGAATAATCAGGACACGTGATGGGGTTTGGAAATAAAAGGCAACTGGGTTGGAGGGAAGAAAGCTTGAGAAGAGCGGAGCGATTTTGATTGTTAATTATCTGATCACATGGCGGTGATTGTACTTAGCTACGGGATGAGCAGAGGGAGAGAGGTCTCGAGAGTAGATGTCACCTTGTTGGAAGCGGAATCACTACTGACTATTCTTGCTTTTCGATTTAACACCAAGACTCAGTTTCTTTTTGATTGGTCGAGAGATGTCACATGATCTTTTCCTATTGGTCGACCTATTTAGGTACTGTCTTCTGATTGGATCTGCGGCTGCTTTGATGGAAGATACCGCCGATCTTGTCAGGAAGTGTCGGGTGTTATTTCGACTCTATTTACTTCCGCGTTATCAAATACGTCCGGCCTTCTGTCAGGAAGTATGGGATGTCTCTCTACTTTTATAACTTCTGGTCACCAGATACGTCCGGCCTTCTGTCAGGAAGTATTGACTGTACAAGTTATTTATAATTGTGCCCGCTTTAAACCTATTTCCTATGTTTTGTTGCTACTTCTTTCCTCCAGTTACCTTCTTCTTTATTAAATCTTTGAAAATACATTGTACATGCATAGTGGGTCGGGGGGGCATACAATTATACACAAATTATGACAGATGCGCCCCCTACATGTGAAGAATTCAAGAAGGGGTTAGCCTGAGAGAATTCTGTAAGGTGAAAAATAATTTTGTGGGAAAATTAGTTGTGGGTATTGAGAGTCTATATACAAGCATTGGTGGCGATATAAGAAGTAAAATAGAATGGTGTTGATGATATAGGTTGAGTATAATTAATAGAAATCAAAAATTTTTTAATTGTAAGAAATCAAAATGAATGCTATGGTACATAGTGGATTAAAAAGAAAGGAAAATGCGCCTAACTAATTTCTACTCGAAATTGGAGATAATAACGAGGGAGTTCTATTAGGGCTTTTGAGAAATCAAAAATAAAAATGAAAAGTTGGACGAAATCAAAGTAAATGCTTGGTTGCATGGTGGGAAAAAAAAATGCTTTGTTGCATGGTGAAAAAAAAAAGAAAAATGCCTAACTAATTTTTTGCTCGAATTTTGGGGAAAGAAATCGAGGAAATTTCATAAGGTCTTTTGAGAAATCAAAAATAAAAATAAAAATAAAAGTTGGAAGAAATCAAAGTGAATGCTTGATGCATGGTGAAAAAAAAAAGGAAAAATGCCTAACCATATTCTCGCTCGGAATTGGGAATGGAAATCGAGGGAATTTTATTAGGTCTTTTGAGAAATCAAAAAATAAAAATAAAGGTTGGAAGAAATCAAAGAAAAATAAAAAGTTGGAAGAAATCAAAGTGAATGCTTGGTTGCATGGTGGGGAAAAATAAATGTTTTGTTGCATGGTGGAAAAAGAAATAGGGGAAAAAAAATGTTTTTGTAAATCAGAATAAAATATAATATCCAATTTTAAAAGAAAACCAATGAGTTATCGTTGATTGGAAACTATGATAACATAACTAAGTGGTAAATATATGATAATTAATGATTAAAAGTGATGCTAAGTTGAATAAATTGATAAATTGATTAAATATTTACATTTTTAATTGAGAGAAAATAATGAAAATGATTAATATGAAAAATAAGGTGTATTGGTTTGAACCCTTTGGTATCTACATGCCCTATAAATTTTTTAATTGCTCAATTATGCCCTATAATTTTTTTGTCTCATCTGTAGCGACACTTAGGTGAAAACGTGATTCTACCCCTCCAGTGCGTTTATGCTATGTGTACAGGAGACATGGAAATCTATATAACCTTTATGTGTAATTTTTTGTCTTTGTGTGTGTTGTGAAAAAATGTTAGAAGTCTGTTGTGTAAGAAATGTGTGAGCGAGTTCTATGTGTTGTCTTGTGGATGTGGAATTGGATGGTAAAAATCGATATGTAGACTCGAACTGGAATCCAAAATCGGTGGCATAGAGATGTTCCCAGTTGACCTCAATAGGGGACCTTCTCATTGTAATTAGAGATACGGAAGTGGGGTGTGTCGGGCAAAAGAGAGGGAATGAAATTGGAGATCGGACGAGGCGCTCCCCTTTGTTTGCATCGGCCGAATTTATCGCCGCGGACTACACTTCCTGTCGTGGCGTCTCAAAATTCTCACTTCCTGCCGCTTATTTATTTTTGGAGTGGCTTCTCCGACATTGGTTGGTCATCTTTCAGTTACTCTATCTCTTCGGAGTTTATTTAGATTTTCTGCAAAAATGGTTCCTAAAATTATGAGAAGTTTTATAAATGCTTGTCCAAAATTAAAAACTGCCTCTTGTAGTTCGAAAATTTTATGAGCGGACATGGTATAGATAAATAAATAATTAAGGAATAAAATTGGGATACATTTGTATGGTAGAACTAACAAACAAAGGATGAAAATCAGATGAAAAATAGGGTATTGCCCCATGTTCCTCCAGATTTTTGTAAATGGGGACTCTGAAATATTTGCCTGAACTTTATTAATTGTAGAATTTAAATGATTGGTAGGTTCGCAGTTCTCTTGTTTGATCGTTAATGGTTTTATTAGCGATATGTCGGTGGTAATTGATTTAGGTTGAGATGTGTGGTCGTTTCTCTGACGTGGGTGGTGTAATTTTGGCATTGTTTGTGTTGTGTGTACGCTGTGCTTTATGTACGAATTTTGTTTTGCTTTGGGGTCTGTGTCGGTATTTTTACGTGAAGGTTGGTTGTATTCATCGATTCTTCTAGCGAATCGGCAGGTGGGGCAGGTTTTTACCTGTTTTGCGATGTCTTGTGTCATGTTCTGCCAATAATATTGTGACGAGATGAGTCTCGTCATCTTGGAGATGTTTGGGTGGTGGTGTTGTGTGTGTACGGACTTAAGAAGTCTGGTTGTAAGTGAGCTTGGGACTATAGTTTTAAGTACTCCTTTTCGGGAGACGGTGCGCAGTTTAGTGTGATCCATAGTCACGCGAGATTTTCCCGGTGGAGAAGACTGTTGGCTCTTTATGAGTGGCGCATCTAGAAAGCCACAAAATGGGATACGAGTTACAACGCCCGTTTCATATTGTTGTACTCCATTTATGCTACGGACCTCATATTCGTATCTTGACAGTCTTAACCTCCATCGAAACAATCTGCCTGACGGGGCTTTGATCTCTTTCAACCACTGCAATGCAGGATGGTCAGAAAGTATTGTAAACTTTCTGCCCATTAGACAGGCGCGGAAGTTATCCACACTTTCCACAATGGCTAGGCATTGTAGTTCCAAGTCTGAATAATTTCGCTCGTGACTACGCAGAGATCGGCTGAAATGTTGAATGGTGTATGTCTTCCCATCAGGGTAGACTTGTTTAAGAATGCCTGCAATGCTGAATGTTGAGGTGTTACAGTACACCTGGCATGGCAGACCTTCTTGGTAAAGGTATAATGTGGGGTGTGTGGTAAGGCTTTCTTTCAGGTTAGTGAACGCTTTCTGGCATTCGTCACTCCAGACCCACACGACATCCTTTTTTAGAAGGTTGACAAGTGGCGTCCGCAAGCGGGCGTGGTCCGGAATGAACTCTTTATAGGCGTTCACAGCTTTTAGGAAAGATCGCAATGTTTTTCGATTGTGTGGTTGTTTGGTGGCGTGAATTTTTTCTATGTTTTGTGTAGACGGGATGATTGTATTATTCTTAACGGTTGTGCATGCGCTTGTTTGTCGTTGTTGTTGTCTTTTGGCGTGCGTGTTGCGTTTGTTGTGCGGGTTGTGCGTGTTTGTTGCGTGGTGGCGTATGGGTGCGTGTATGTTGTGAGGTACTATTGCGTGTTTATGGCGTGGCGAAGTATGGTCATGTATGGATTTTGGGTGGTAAGTGGGTGAGCTGTGTCGGTGTACGGACACTTTTTTGGGCATTATTGGAATTGTAGGTTGGAGTCGTGGTGGCTTTATATGTTGTGGGCATGAAAAGTTGCGTGGTGTGAGGTTAGAATGGTGGCATGTAAATATTTGGGGTTTTGGCAATGAATGCAGGCAAGGGTTTCCATGTGTGAAAGCTTTGTGTGCTGTACGAGCCCTTTGGGACAGGTTTTGGTCTAGCCCGTGCTTGCATTCATTTGGTACATGTTTAGATACATGGTTAAAGGGGTAGGTAGGGTTAGATAAGAGTTCAAAGTCAATTCTTGACGCCATAGGGGGGGTGCCTACCTTAGTTTCGAAAGGGCTGCTCGGCTGGGACGTCTTGGCTTGAGTTGGTTGGCTTGGGGCTCGGGACTGCTCGATGTCGGCATTCGCTGTGCCAGTGCCTCGCGCCGCAGAACTTGCAGTTGGACGGCGGAAGAGGTGCATTCCATGCACCTGGGCGTCGGGGTGTGCTGTGATACGGACCCGACATTGTGGGTGGTTGATCTTCTCTGGATCGCGTTGCCGGTACACTGGGCCCGTGGATCCGCTGTACCAGTCGGAACCATTCTCCTAGGTTCTCGGGAGGTACTACGCGGACTAGGCGCTGGTCGTTGAATGGCAGTCCTTCTGTCAGCGTCTCGAGGATCACTTCCTGTGGAAGTCCTAGTTGCAATCCCATGGCGGTTTTCTCCCGGTAGTAGGTCTCTAGGTTGGCTTGCCCAGTAAGCTTCATGGCGAAATATTTCGCAAAGGACGCTTCGCTTGACTCAGGATAGAGATCTAGGAGGATTTGCCTCACCTGGAAGTAGCTCCGGTCGGCCATCCGAAGTTTCCTGAAGAGCTCCAGGGGTTGTCGCGCCAGATAGTTTGGCAGGCGGAGTAATTTTTCTTGTTCTCCCATGGATGCGTCTTCCATTTTTCGATCGAATGCTTGGAAAAACTGTGTCGCGTTGTATGTGCCATCGAAAGGCGGGATTGTCGACTCCGCTCCATCAGAAATTTTTACTCGGGTCAGGAGCGCCGATAGCTGGTTGACGGCGTCCGCTAGGGGCGCAGTTGTCTCTCGGTCGGTCACTTGCTGCCTTTCTCCTGCCTGTTCGTTCTCTTTTACTTCTTGCCTTCTTTCCGTTGTTTCCGTCGGGCCGTCCGACTTTACGCCTATGGGATCCTGATTAAATTCCATCTCTTTATCCTGTCGACTTATCCGTTCTGTGACAATATCGTTGCGGAATTTCTTGTTGTTCGATTTGAATGGTGAGGATTGGTTGAAACGCAGTCGTTTGAGTGGAAGTGAAAGCATACAGTTAGGAATAATCAGGACACGTGATGGGGTTTGGAAATAAAAGGCAACTGGGTTGGAGGGAAGAAAGCTTGAGAAGAGCGGAGCGATTTTGATTGTTAATTATCTTATCACATGGCGGTGATTGTACTTAGCTACGGGATGAGCAGAGGGAGAGAGGTCTCGAGAGTAGATGTCACCTTGTTGGAAGCGGAATCACTACTGACTATTCTTGCTTTTCGATTTAACACCAAGACTCAGTTTCTTTTTGATTGGTCGAGAGATGTCACATGATCTTTTCCTATTGGTCGACCTATTTAGGTACTGTCTTCTGATTGGATCTGCGGCTGCTTTGATGGAAGATACCGCCGATCTTGTCAGGAAGTGTCGGGTGTTATTTCGACTCTATTTACTTCCGCGTTATCAAATACGTCCGGCCTTCTGTCAGGAAGTATGGGGTGTCTCTCTACTTTTATAACTTCTGGTCACCAGATACGTCCGGCCTTCTGTCAGGAAGTATTGACTGTACAAGTTATTTATAATTGTGCCCGCTTTAAACCTATTTCCTATGTTTTGTTGCTACTTCTTTCCTCCAGTTACCTTCTTCTTTATTAAATCTTTGAAAATACATTGTACATGCATAGTGGGTCGGGGGGCATACAATTATATACAAATTATGACATAAATATAATAAATAATAATTTTCAGATTCATATTTTATTTTATTTAACAGTTGGGAGAGACATGCCATATCCACAATTTGGATAATTGCGTGTATATTTTAAATTATATACAATTAATACAATTGAACATTGGAAATCATTAAAATTAAACGTTCAATGTCAAATTTTACATATAGCAATTATAAGTAGTAGCTTGAAATGTGTACAGTCAACGCTTTCGCCTTAAAATATACATCCTGCAGAATCTATTAAACTTGATGTATTGGTCTTTATTGCAAGCAGCTTGTTTTGTATTAGTCAGGTAAAGTTGGTTTTCTTCCCTTAGATCAGAAGTTAATGGACTGTCTATCAGAAGATGTTCAGGGGTGTGTTGTTCGTTTCCACAAGTGCATGCAGGTGAACCAATTTTGCCAATTCTAAACAAATATGTGTTGAAGTCACCATGTCCAGTAAAAAATTGAACGTTATAGAAGTTGAGTTGAACATAGTTAGGAATTCTTGATAAATAATAATTTTCAGATTCATATGGTGTTTATTAAATTATCTTCATATCATTCAATATTAGATAGTAAAAGGCATATATTGGATTGAATAAAATAATGGCAAATTTATTCAATATAATATATGCCTTTTTACTATCTAATGTTTTAAGTATAGATTGCTCTATTTTTAGAATCATTCAATATAACCTATTTTAAAAATATATTTTTGTATTTTATGCTAGAAAAAAAAACATATACAGCAAACACATCATATTTTGAATGCATTGTGGTAATGCGGAAAAAGGAAAGTTTATTTATCTGAAAATGGTCTTTATTCTTTTTAATGAATGTGAATTGAACTATATTCATTTGAATTCATCTATAAAACGGGCAAGATGTTTTGATATATACGTGGGTGTGTGTATATAAATATTAATTAATTAATAATATAATTTATGCCATAGAATAATATTAATCTTCGCCAACAAAAATAATATCATCATCATTATTTTTTGTTTATATATATATATAGTAGAACCTCCCTGTAAAGGTCACCTAATTACAGAGCCAAAGTGACCTTTAGAGAGAGGTGTCCTCTTACTGGAATATTGATAAATAGTAAAAATGGTAATATTGCGAATGAAAACTGTCCTTTATAGAGAGGTGTCCTCTAGCGTGAGTGTCCTCTCATGGAGGTTGTACTGTATTTCATAATAAATATTGTTTGCGTGTCAGTTCTTTTTTTAACTCTAAAGAAAAATCTTTATCATTTTGAAAATAGAGCAATCCATAAATAAATCTTTAATTAAAAAGGCATATATTTGTCAAATAAATTATATTTTGATCCGATATATGCCTTTTTAATTAGAAAAAAAAATCTTCATCATGATACATATAAAAACAAAATGAATGATGATAGTATTATGTTATCGAATGTTAGTATTATTCTGTTGCACAATTATATTATTAATTAATTAATATAACAACATTAGCCTTGGTACAAATTAAATATCGTTTGGGTATATTCTTTCTACAAAGGTGAGAAGTGTTAAATGTTATGACAATTGACAATTGAAACAAATTTTATTGACTTCTTGTCAATAATTCACATTAAAAATGGAAATAAAACTGAAAGATAAATGATCATGCGGGGGATGTGCCCCGGCGAGTGAGCCTTCTTTCCCAGGCGATGAGCGGGTCCTCTGCTCCTCCGGTCAGCCCAACCTGTACCAAGTACCGGTAGATGATGGATTTGGCAGACGCTAAGATGGCCAAGTCGTCATCTTCGAGGCCAGACCCGAAAATCCAGGCCCGCAAGTCAGGGGGTCGCCCGAGGACACTGAAGGCTTCGATGATGAGGGGCCTGATACGACTGCAGCTCCAGTAGCGATGTTAAGTAGTTAAATGTTATGTAATGCATCTTAGTCAATGTTTATTTAATGCACCTTTTCATTTTGTTTACTTTCTTTTGATAATTCTGTTACCTTCTCTACTACAATATGAATTATTGTAAATAATTTCACGCGCAATTATCCAGATCGGATATAGCGTGTCTTGTTTGCAACTGGTAATAAGTAAATCGTAGTCAATATATAAAATATAGATAGAAATATATATAATAATTGACCCTGTTTATAGTACAAATTCTTCTCTTATATATTTATAAATAAATTTCAGAGAAGAAAACAAGCACTAGAAATTTTGGAAATTTTAATAAGAAAACATTGAAATCTGCCCTTTTATTATTATTACTAATTTGGAGGCATATTTATCAATTAAAAGCAGCTTCCTACTGGCTTTTCTGCGATGAAAATATTTTCGGAGAAATATTATATTAAATGGTGTCGATATAAGCTATAAATATTTTAATTAGAATAAATCAGGTTTATATAACATATGATGGATATATATACAGCAGATATATCGGAATTCAAACAATAACTGTGAAATAAATTTGATACACAGTGATCTCTTTATTGAATACATACGAGATAACCAGGTGTGAACAAAATTACCTCTGTTTCCTCCCCCCAGAAAAAAAAAGAGACCGACGAAATTGAAAGATTCTTCATATCCTTAGGTTTTCCCTATATGTATATTAAAAATTAAATGCATATTCTGACCCCTCACAAGAGCATTATAAATGGCAAAACGCCTCTAGTGGAATATAAATATGTTTATAAATGAATAAAACAAAGCTTCAAGGCCTGCGTATCTTTTATATAAATATGTTTATCCGAAATTAAAAAACAACAAATGATAAATGTTTCTTATTATTATATCGATAAAAAAACGAGCTTTCAAATCTAATTATCCTTCTGCAGGTATAACTCACCTGAAGAAGAGCCGTAAGGTTTGAAAGCTCTTGTTTTTATCGCTATATTAATAATAATAATAATAAAACAGTTTTCCATTGGTCTCTTGGAAATTATGATATATATATATAAGGACATTATTTTTTAAACTATATATAAATGTTCTAAATCCATATTTAAATTATTAGGCAATAAAGTATTTAGGTATTTTTACAAAATTATTTGAACTATATTATAAAGACGCTATACTTTGCTAAGTTTGTTTATATAAATTGTAATGCATTGACAAAGGTTGGCATTAAGTCAACCGAAATACAGTAGAACCTCCGTGAGAGGACACTCGTGCTAGAGGAAAACTCTCTACAAAGGACAGTTTTCATTTGTAAAATTATCATTTTTACTATTTAGAAACTCTCCGGTTAGAGGACACCTTTCCCTAAAGGACCCTTTGGCTCTGCAATTAGGTGTCCTTTATAAGAAAATTCTACTCTAGTGTAAAATATTTTTTTATTCAATCGTATATATACTCTTTTATCATCTATATATTATATATATAACATTTTTCATACGTTTTATAATTTAAGAATCATACGTAGACTATTAATCCTGCCTAAAGCTTGAGATTTTGTAAATAATATTAAAATTTAACCTTTTCTGTGTTGATTTTGAATCATTATATATCATATATCAAATTTTATATTATCCAATCCAAAACGCAAGTTTCACTACCAAAATAAATTTTATAGCATCAATACTCAATATACAATATCTGAATATATTATTTATAAACTAATATAAGATGTATATTGATATGGATGCATTTGATTAGATAAAGACGTTAGTAAAAATACTCTATATTTATTTTTTCAAAAATTTCATTTAATTTTTCGATCAAAAATAAATATTTTAAAAAGAAATAAAGATTTTCAGGCGATATTTTATAATAATTTTTCACGGGAGGATAAAAAAAAAACTTCAATAAATTTTATAATCGATCAAAAAATGTTTCAGCTAAAAATATTTTTGAAGAAACATTCGATGAAACTTTATCATTAATATTTTTATACAATATTGAAAATTTTTTACTGCTTTAATAACTTGAGACCAAAGTGGAATTTAACGAAAATTGGATTTGAAGATGATGAAACATAATCAATAATAAACTGAAAAATGACAATTTTTTTCCTTATCTTGAAACTTTGATTACATTGTGAAAAAATTGTAATTATATATTATTGAATTGTAATTATATAATATTTCAGATAAATAAACAGACATTCTATCTGTTTATGTTTATAATGATCTTCTGGTTAATGGTGTTGATAAAGTTTTGACATATTTTACATTATGCTAATATATTTTGTATAAAACACTTTATAAAAGTTCAAATTATCTCTATTTTTCATGTTTTGGATTTTAGGGGTAAGAAATATAATAGATCAAAGGGTGATAAGAGAGCATCACATAATATTTTATATTTCTTTATCACAAAATATATGTAAGAGACTCCCCGTTTGCACTATAAATAAATGAATACAACTTTTGTATAACTTTATTTTTATATATTAAAAATAATAAAGGCATATCCTGACCAGGAACACATGTGCTTTTCAAGATGGCAGAGCGCCATCTGGTGGAACAGAAATCAAGATGGCGCTCTGCCATCTGAAAAGCACATGTGCTCCTGGTTAAGATATTCCTTTTTTATTTTTGATATCAACACCTGACCTTTTTATTTTTTATATTATTTTTTCATGTATATATATGTATAGTTATTGTATAACTATGTATATATATATATATATATATATTTATTGTTCTGAAAATAGAGAAATCCATATTTAAATCTTTAGATAATTATTCAATCCAATATATGCCTTTTTATTATCTAAATATTCAAATATGGATTGCTCTATTTTCGTAACTGTTATAATAAGTTTTGGTACCGACGCGCTTCGTCTAGCAGACAAATAAAATATTTTCTTCAATCCATTATTATGTCCTTTATTATGACATTATTATGTCCTTTTATTATATAAATATATATATAGATGGAAAATTTGCCGGGAGGAAATCAATCCATGGAAGCAATGGTCGCCTCTCCCGTCAAAATAAACGTCAGAATCTGACGCCATCTATTGACCGCTAGTTGCGGCGACGGTCAATAGATGGCGTCAGATTCTGACGTTTATTTTGACGGGAGAGGCGACCATTGCTTCCAAATATATATATATATTGTCACAGCCGACATAGACTCATGTAAATATTTTCATTAATAATTTAACTTATTAAACAAATCAACTTTATTCTTTGTTCACATTGTGCGGCCAGCGCGCCGGCTTTCTTCATTCTTTTTGTAACCTTACCAAAATAAAGCGTTAGCTTTTTAATGCGAACTCCTTCTGGTTTATTCTTAAGTACAATGGAAACCGCTGAACAAAAACCATCTACATCTCAAGGTGTAACAATATATACACAACAAATAGTAAAAAACAGAATGAGTCTAATGACTTTACAAATATTCAAAGTATAAAACTTAGCATGATTACGAGCTAGGAGCAGAAAAAAGTATAATGGTGATATTTACAATGTGTCTAAGCATGAGAACAAACTAAAAATATAAAAAAGTATAATGGTGATATTTACAATGTGTTGTCTAATTGATAAATTGAATATTTCAGAATTTTAAACCAAAGTCTTCTTTAATTATACCTCAATCTAATAGATGGCCACAATTAACTAAAGCATCAATTAAATGACAAAAGAGTAAATGTTAACACCGCAACACCCTTTTTATTAAAAATAATTACAGAAGCTCGCTGAAGAGTTTGACCAAAAACTTTTAAAAATTCGTTTAATAACGAAAAAATGTTACGACGTCGCTTTTTACTACAATATTTTTGTTCTTGTTAATACCCACATCCTTTTAATCATTAATATCACAATTAAATAGGAATTCCAACTCAAAACATATGTATTTATATTTGACCTATTATATATTAATGTATTTTATGTATGTTTATAATGTTAATATTTTCAAACCTTAATTCTGTTGACATTATGTGGCGCTGAGTTTGTTGTTGACACACATTAAATATGTTATAATACCTTGATAAAGGTTGGCGTTAAGACAACTGAAATATTGGTAAAATAAATGATATTTTGAACCAATATAGGCCTTTTTAATTAAATATTAATGTATATAATGATTGAAGTACGATTTAAGCAATTGTTTTCTTTAAAAATAAATTAAGCAATATTTATTGTATAAAATATTAAACAAACTCTTTCTCTCCCCAAAGCGGTCTTTTCACAAATGATTTCAAATTTTTTCCGAATTTTTGAAATAATAAAATTATTAAAAACGTAAAATTTTAAATAATAAATTTTTAGGATTGTGACGTGCAGATAATTTCGTATGTTTCTGTAGTAATGATGTGTAAGGTGTTAGATTTCTCAGCAATGAATGTCTAGATTTACAGCTTCCGTGGGTAATAAGAATAAATATTAATAGATTTTATTGATTCAAAAAGTCGTTTATATTTAGAGACCATCTCTATAATTTCAAATATAAACATTTTAACCTTTTAAAGATACGTTTTTATAATATGAGTGTGTCTAGATAAAATTGACATCGTGGTGTAAATATATATTAATATTTTATTAAAAATGTAATATTCATATTAGAAGATATTAATCTATCAAAATAAATGGTCACCTTTCCGTCAAAATTAGACACGAAATAGCGTCCATTTTTGACGTCTATTTTAGCGTTAAAGGTGACCTTCATATAATATATATATTCATTTTAATTATATAAAAAAATAAGTATAAATTATTATAATTATTTAGTCAAAGCTTTTATAAATATTAAAAGGTATAGATTAGACTTTATGTTAGAATAGCAAGATAATTATGAATTATATAATACAATTAAGATAAACTTAAACTATAAACATTTGCAAACAAATTTGAAACAAAAGAATATGTTTGCCTTTAATATTATCTATATATCAATAAATCAATTATTAATTATAAATATTGAAAACAAATCTCTTATGTTTGAATATTACTAACAAATATTTAAAATTTAAATTAATCTCAATTGTGTATTATATATATATTCCCTTGTTAATATTTAATATTATCCTAATTATGTATTTGTTAAGTGCATGTGTCCTTTGCGTGATATCGTGCTTTGTAAATTTATTATAAATAAATATTCATCATATTCCTTGGAACTCTGGTTTGTAATTCACAACACCTAATTACAACTCTATTTAGAATTATAGTAGAACTATTCTGCTTCAATATTAGATTATATAAATTTGTCAAATTATTAAATCAGTTGTTAGCATGATATTGCGAAGGTGAATTTCAATAGGGTTTTATTTATTACCATGATACCTAAAAAGACAAAGGAACACTATATATTAAAATGGTTCATATTGTATCATAGTATTTATTATTTTATTAACATATTTTCAATTTTGATATTTATATTCTGCTACTCTGTAAATTTCCTTCCGAATACAGTGTACTCCGCTTATAACGAAGTCGCATTATCCATGACAATCACTTTGTTATATCCGAAGTTTGTTATATCCGCAGTTGGAAAAAAAATGTTTTGTACCAATAATTTTATTTACTATTCAACTCAAAAGAGCAACACAAAGATCAATAACAACCTCATCAGGTGTTTTTGGAGAAGTAGTTTGTGATTTTCTTTTGACATTTAGAAGTCAGTAACAAGTGCTGAACACTCTTTTCGATGTTGTCCAAGTCTGACAGATGCCTATGAAGAGACTTGGACTCATCCTGACATTGAAGAAACAATCGCAGAGTTTGAATGCTCTCCAAGACCTCTTTTGGATGCGGAATGTGGACAATTGGGTCTACTTCTTCATCAACTTGGTCCGTTTCTTCTTCTTCTTTTGCTTGAAGAATGCTCTCGACAATTTCTACATCGGATAACATGGCATTTGTAACGACGTCATTGTCAGCGTCAGCATAAGTATAAGATAGTGAGTTTCTTGTTTGTTTTCGTTCTCCTGCCATGGTAAACGTTAATAAAACATAAGCGTTTATTAAACAATTTAATTTTGTTTAAATAATGTAAAAAAAATACTTATAATATGTTTGCATATTTTAAAATTGTATATTATTAACTTATTTGTTGTGTATCATTAAATTTGTGTCATTCACACGTTGTAATTTGATATATATTTTGCATAATATATTAGTCAATTATAATGGTAAACGAGAAAACTTCGTTATAAACGGATAAAATAAAAATGTATACATGCAAATCACTTCGTTATAAGCGAAAATTCTTTATATCCGACTTCGCAATATCCAGAGTTCTTTTAATGGTTTAAGCCCTTCTTTTCTTTCGTGCAGACAATTTCATTCGCTATATGCGGAATTTCGCTATAACCGACTTTGTTATAAGCGGAGTACACTGTATATAAATGTATATATTTTAAAAAATAGAGCAATCCATAAATAAATCTTTTTGAAAAGAGAGCAATCCATAGATAAATCTTTAATTAAAAAGGCATATATTGGATCAAAATATCATTTATTTTACCAATATTTCAGTTGGCTGAACGCCTACCTTTATCAAGGTGTTATAACATTTGGATTACACACTTTAAAATGTTATAACACCTTGATAAAGGTTGGCGTTCAGCCAAATGAAATATTGGTAAAATAAAATGAGATTTTGATCCAATATATGCCTTTTTAATTAAAAATAAATAAATAAATACATCTTTAATTGAAAAGGCATATATTGGATCAAAATATCATTTATTTTACCAATATTTACCAATATCAAGGTGTTATAACATTAAGACACACTTTAAAATGTTATAACACCTTGATAAAGGCGTTCAGCCAAATATAGATTTTTGTAATAGTTTGGCATCAGGCGTAGTTTTATTCGTTTATTTATGTTTTCCTGTAGAAGGGCAGAGATTCCTGAAAGCTTGAGACTACATTAATGAAATAAATAGGGATTTAATTCCAGAGACCTGTGGTATTGTTCAATTAAATTTCCTTCATCGCTTCTCCTATATTTGTTCTGGACTTAAATAAATTACTGTATCATCCTGAAGTTTGTCTTTCCTAATTTTCTAATTGAATAATTTTCATATAATTGGAGACTTTTTTATCACAAATATAAATAAATTAACACTACAAGTGATTATTTATATTCATGAAATTTAGGTTTTCATAATTATAAACTCTTTTTAAAACATTTGAGACAAAATTTCTGTAAAATAATTTTTGGTTTGGATATCAAACGATTAAACGCTTAGTATCGTGTTTGTCCATTATAGTGAAAAAGTACTCGTCTGTCTAAAGAAAAAATATTAATTTCAATAAATTATATTTCAAATGTTAAATGGAGAGTTATTAACTCCAGAATTTATTTTTATTAAATAAAAATAACCGCATTGCATTTAACAATTTTATATATTGTCTCTCAAAAATAATATATATATATATAAATTACAAGGATTGTCTCGACAAATCTGTGTGTGGAAAACATAAATTACAGGAGGCAATATAAATTTGGAAATGGCTATATATTCATATATTAATGATTGTATATAGTTCTATATATTTAAGTATGCTCATATATTCGAATATATCCATATATTACGTAGGAAAAGAGATATTAGCTGTCGAATATTGACATGAATTTCCAGAAGAATAATTAAAATAAATTGATAAATGTTAAATTTAAAATCCCATCAGAAGACTCCAATTAATTGATAAAATTCAATCGGCTGACAAATTTATCAGCGTTGGGGTGAATCGATTGGCGCTCCCTCAGGCGGTGGAAGATTAAACTAACAACAGAAGAACCTTCTCGACACTCTATTATCTTCGTATGGAATTGTTATGCAGACGATCTTTATCTCTACTAGAAATTGCTTATATAATCTGCATGTTTTATCACCCTAGTTTGTCATTTTTAGGAACACACATTTGTATGAAGCTTTAATTTATAAAAACTCTCAAGTGTAACATAAATATAATATTTATTCATTGAAAATTTGTATGAATATATAGTTGGTAATGATTTTTTAATTATTAAATTTTAATAATATTATTAATTTATAATCTTTATTAGCTTTTGTGTTAGAATTTTATGGCGATTTTATTCTTATGTGTTCATTAACTCATGTTCAATTGCCTTTGGAAAAACTTTATAAAATGATAAAGAGAGAAAGGTTTGATATGCTACCTACTAATTTAGTGAAGGACTTATAATATTTATATATAAAAATGTGCGTATTTTACAAAAATATATCTTAATATACAGTTAAACCTGTCTATAGTGCCCCCTCTTGGGACTCACCAAAATAGGGTGCTATAGAGAGGGGGTGCTATAGACAGGTCACTTTTAATGTAAATCACATCGTACTACGTATTCGAAAATCGGGCGCTATAGAGAGGAAGGCGCTATTTAGATGGAGTGCTATAGACAGGTTTACCTGTATTAATAAATAAACTAGTCTGATTATTTATCTGATAGTTAAAGATTGATCAGTGCAATCTATCGGAAGAAAAATCAAATAAACGTTGTTTTATTGGAATTTGACTAATATTTCTTGGAATTTTTAATTGTTGGATTCTGATAAATTCAGGTTTCGTAGGCTTCATCAAGCCTTTTATAAATTTTTATTTTCTTTGTCATTTTTGCAATCCATTTTCGCCCTTTTCAAAAAGGTTGGAAATCTTATTGATGAAGTGTCGAAATATACTTCATTAATAAGCTCTCAACTTTTTTAAAAAGGTCAATAGTGGGTCACCTAACGTCAAATGACAATAAACGTTTATAAAAAGTTCAATGAAGTCTTCATTTTTAAATCAAATTTCGCGTTCTGTCGACATACATCAGTAGTGCAAGCTGTACGTGGAAAACCTAAAACCATACGCGTATCTTTAAGTGAAAAATGAAATTCCGAATGTGTGAGAATACGCTATTTTCCGATAAATAACAGTATGCCATCAACAACATTCAATTACACAATCAGAACTTAAGCTTTCATTATATTAATACCAAATATATCTACCTAAAGATATTTATATATAAACATATATAAACTTGAATTACATTAAGAATTGAAATTTCTAGTTTTAATTAGTATATTTGTGCCACTGGTTTAGTGGTTGTAATTCTAAATTGGTCTTTTGATAATATGTATGTAGATAATCTTTGTTTCTTGTATAATTTATTGTTCTAAAATGTAAATTTGAATGACTTTCACTCTTTAAAACTATAAATAATTTGTAAATATATATATTTAAAAACTATGTACATAAAATAGTTTAAACATTTACATGCAAATATCCACATAGGATATAGCGTGTGTTTTGTAATAAATAAATAAAAATAATAATATATAAACATATTCCTTTTATTTTTTACAAACCCTTTTTATTTGTATCTATTATTTCTAGAAATATATGATAGGTCATTGGTTAAGAAAATACAGTTGAACCTGTCTATAGCGCCCCCTCTAAATAGCGCCTTTCTCTCTATAGCGCGCGATTTTAAACACATTAAAATGTAAAGATTTTACATTAAAAGTGACCTGTCTTTAGCACCCCCTTCTATAGCACCCTAATTTGATGAGTCCCAAGAGGGGGCGCTATAGAAAGGTTTAACTGTATATATTATTTAAAATATTCTTCTCATTTAAAATGATTCATGGATGATATAATAGTTAATAAATAATATAGAAAATAAAATAATTAATTGGGTTGTTTAATTGATTTTAAGAAAAGAATATAATAATAAAAAAATAAAGTTTTGTTTTATTTTTTTATCTCATAAACATCAATAATAAAAATAAATTTTAATTTAAAACAATAAAATATCTATGTGTATTATACACTAAAAGCAAATGTTATTAATTTATATTTCTATATTCAAAATTATAATTGGAAGACTTTCTATAATTGTATTATTAAATATACTGTGTGTGCTTAGGTCGAAATATTTTGTTACAATATTGAAATTACTTCTTTTGATAAAAACTAAATTTAATACAAACGATATAACAATTAGAAATGAAGAAAGAAAGAAAATTAAGAAATAGAATATTACTTCTAAAGAAAACATTAAGATAAAATTTCAAAGAATTGACTATTTTAATTCTTTATTAAATTTTCGTATTTATTAATGATGCGGTAAAAATATTCAAAGATAAAATTTAATCTTTTTTTTATTATCATTTCGTATTATAATGTATTAATTTTCTTTATGTAACTATATTAGGAAATAGTTTGCATATACGATTAATAATTTATTATATATATGCAAATATAAATTGGCTATATATTATATTGATGGAGTAAATATTCAATCAATTTTATATTTCCTTTCTTTAATACTTTAAAATATCAACATAGTTTCTGATTTATTATCATTTAACACATAGTGTTTGTCTATATTTTATATTATGGTTTATATACAATAAACATATTATATAAATTGATAAATTGTTTACATGATGTATAGAATAATAATTTTATGAATAATAATCAGTTTTCTCTCTCTTCGCAAGGTCCTGTCCACACTCAGGGCGGCTTGTAGCACCTGATCCCGAATTCCTTCAGAGAAGGTTTCGTCTAGTGTAAATATTTTCTATTTTTACTACAATACTGGATATTGCTGCTGCTGTGATGGAGATGCATGAAGACATCTGAGACTCTTCTTTGGACACGACAACAACAACAACTACAATACTCTATTTTAATTTTTCTGTAATTTTATTATTTAGCTATTGACTAGAAGTGAATAAAGTTGTTAATTTTCATTGTCTCTCTTTCTTCGTTTTCTTTGTAGATCGCGAAATGCATGGTGTCGCTGGGGACCCACTGGCGATCTTCCATCAAACTCTGCAGCGGTGGCTGAGGTGTCATGTACATAGTCATTGTAGAGATTTTATTTTTTCGTTTTATGATCATCATCTTCATTATTTTTATCATAATTTGTGCGGACTGTGTATTTTACCTGTATTGACAACGTGTCAATAAGATATGTTAATTGTCAATTGTCTATATATATATGTTATATTAAAATATTTTATTTAAAATTTCATATAAAGGTATTATTCAAAATGTTATATTAAAATATTATTTTATTTTAAATATTATATAATTTCATAGATATAAATACTCTGTTTAAATCGACCGCCAGAGGTCACGCTTACCATATAAAAAACTCGTTGTTGTTCTTCCCCGTTGGCCGACCCAAAACTTTTGTAAATATGTAAATAATATTTTGTTTTCCTTATTCTACTCGCCTTAAGCCGGGCAGTACTTTTATCAAACTAGTTTTTTTATATATCCCATAATCTCAATTAAAGCAATATCTGATCAAGACTATTTTTATTATTTTACTTTCAAGAAGATTATAGCCACGACTGCATCACCAATACCATTTAGTCCTAAAAAAGAGCCAGCAAATAACTCCATACCATAATCCTCAACATGATCCAAAATATTCAATCAGAAAATCAAATATCTTTTCTTTATATAAGAATAGTCGACAGGATAATTACCTGTGTGTTCAATATGCCAAAAGCAAAATTTTTCAAACTCAAATATGCAAATCTTCTAACCAAAAATAACTTTTTTCAATCAAAAATAGCTCATTTTAATCAAAAATAACTCATTTCAATCAAAAATAACTCATTTTAAACCAAAAATAACCTACTATAAAAAAAGACATAGCTCCAATTCAAGAAAACATATTCTCCAGAAGCAAACAGCCATATTCGAAAATCGACTCCACCCATCCACTGCAACACCAGTCACCTCCATCTACAGCCAACTCCAGCCAGCATCATCCTTTTCAAGGTACTTTGTATCAACCATTTTTCGCAGTTTATTTTAACTTTTCGATCCTCACTCATGTTTACAATAGTTTACAATCGTTTATTTGCTTATAGTTACATATATTCCTTTTATGTCATTCTTAAATATTTTTTCCATTTAAATAGTGCCACTACTTTGAATCATTTTAAAATGCCATATTTTCTTCAAATAATTAGTTCTATATCTTTCCTAAATATATTTCCCATTCCATATACCCTTTAAACATTTGCATTTAAGTTAAACCTTTTCACCATATCATTTTTTTTATAAATCTATATGTAAAACAGTCGGCTGGGAGGACAACAACAACAAATTAATATATTTCTCACATTAAATTTCTTTATTAAAAATTAGCTAAACTTTAATGTTTTTTTTTTTTCATATTTTTCAATTTTTATTTTTCAATATGTTGAAAATTTCCTATTGCTTATCATATGACCAAAATACCCTCTATAGCTTCACATTTATATTTAAAATTCCCTAACTTTTGATATGTTATTTTCTTATTTAATCTCATAAAAAATGTTTTATTTACAAAATTTGCATTTTTACCCCTTTTAAATTTCTTTTTAAATGCCATAATCTTTTAATGTTTCTCATTTTCGCCTAACAAATATGTAAATTTACCGTAGTAAACATATGTAAATTTTAACTTTTGTTTTTGTTCACCATGATTCTTTTTTTCAATGCCCATTCTTTATTCTTGCCATTAATTCATTTATCTTTAACATTATAATAATTTATTTTTATGTTCATTCCTTCTTTTCACATTTACTTTTTGTACATAAACTTTTGTCTCTACTTATTGCCTTTTCTCATAAATGCCTTTTTCTTATAATCATCAAATGATTTTAGCATTGCCATATATCTTTTGCCAATTATTTTTCATATTGTTTTCTTTGTTCTTCATATTTTCATTTTATGCTTTTGTAATAATCATTCATTTTATTTGTCTTCCTCATTAATATTATATGTGCATTTTTTTTCTTGTGTCTATTTCCAATCTATTGGTTAATAACAAACCAATATGATTATGGAATACCACAATTTTCACTCTTTACCACAATTTTCAATCAACCACATTTTTACTCTTTACCATATATTTTTTGTTATCATCATTCACACTTGTAATTCCAATCTATTGGTTATCAATAAATCAATATGATTATGGATTATCACATTTTTATTTTCACTTGCTCCCAATTGTTTTGTTATTATTCATTTTTATCATTTATATAATTTTGTACTTTCCTGTCTATTGGTTACCATATTTAAAACCAATATGATAAGTGAATATCACCTATCACATTATTTTCTTTCCATAAATCATTTTATCTTTTTTTTAACAATATTTTTTTATCACTTTTCTCTGAATGAACCCATGTTATTTTCTTCACAGGGGGGAAATGTTATATTAAAATATTTTATTTAAAATTTCATATAAAGGTATTATTCAAAATGTTATATTAAAATATTATTTTATTTTAAATATTATATAATTTCATAGATATAAATACTCTGTTTAAATCGACCGCCAGAGGTCACGCTTACCATATAAAAAACTCGTTGTTGTTCTTCCCCGTTGGCCGACCCAAAACTTTTGTAAATATGTAAATAATATTTTGTTTTCCTTATTCTACTCGCCTTAAGCCGGGCAGTACTTTTATCAAACTAGTTTTTTTATATATCCCATAATCTCAATTAAAGCAATATCTGATCAAGACTATTTTTATTATTTTACTTTCAAGAAGATTATAGCCACGACTGCATCACCAATACCATTTAGTCCTAAAAAAGAGCCAGCAAATAACTCCATACCATAATCCTCAACATGATCCAAAATATTCAATCAGAAAATCAAATATCTTTTCTTTATATAAGATATATATACATTTGAGAGAAAAATGCATCCAGAAAAAGTCATACTAACACAAATGAGGTTCATTTTCAAGCGTTGATATATTTTCCTTGGTTGAATTTTCCGCTTAAATTATGTCTAATAAATAATTATTAATTCTAGAATTGAAGTCTATGATATATGATGAATATATTTCTGACCGAAATTTGCGTAATTGCTATTTGTTTCATTAAGAAAACCTTTCCTCAGAATTATACACTCATCGATAAACTTGAAGAAGTTGTACTTTAAGCATGTATATCGAGATTAAAACACTAACTCTGAAAGCTATTTGATACACAGTGACATTTATTGAAGACACGCGAGATAACCAAGTGTGAATAAATTTGCCTCTCTCTCGTTAAAAAAAAAAGATAAACGCTGACAACAAAGACTTTCTACTTCCTCAAATGTTATCATGAGTGTATAATAGAAAATATTACTGTTTTTAAAATAACATTACCGTCGCTGCTATATCAGGATGGTAAAAATGAAAACGAAAGATATATAAGGATCTCTATTCTTGAGTTATTTACTCGATTTATCCGCACAATACAACACAAACAACGTAAACAGCGAGCAGTCGTTTTTGTCTCTAGTGACGCCCCACTAGCTATTCTTGGCGCGCACATGTTCTCCATCGGACTGTTCCTATAGGCTTGCCATCATTACCATACCGAATTTTCTTTCGAGCATCGACATATAACTATTATAATTTCAATATTTAAGTATTTTTAGAATATATTTACACCTAAATACGAAAACCGTTTTCCCCTTCAGAAATACTTTTTTTACTTATAAGCACGAAAACTAAAATTAATGAATAAGTTATAGGAAAGGAAATCTGACATAATCCTGTTTACCATGAGTTCGACTATGGCCCTTACAAATACAGAAACATAAATATTCTGTTATCTGAAAAACATACAAATATATAATTATTACATAAGGGATTTTACTTAACAACATATTGAAATTTAAATAAAACAGGTCAAATAATTTTCGACTTATTGGCAAACAGGTATTACTTTTAAAACTTCCTCCAGTACTTTGTATATTCTTTCCTTCTGTGTACTCTCCATTTTAGATATATTCTTTAATTGCTTTATATATTCAAACTCTATTATTTTTATAAACATATACTAATAACATGTTTCGGTTCATACAGGCATGAACTGTTAAATGCACACACACAAGTACACTATTCTATTTTAAAGGTAAAATACGATTTGAACCTTTCATCATTTTACATGATAAGGAGTATACAGAGAAGCTTAATTAATATGTTTTTTTAATATATAATAACAAGTTATTATAAGGCTGTATTATTTAAACACCTACAGAAGATAAGAGAATATCCTCTCTTTGAAAAACTAAAATTAAAAATTAAAAAAGTTTTAAAATGATTTATTTGAAAATATTTCTAACATAGATTACTTATAAAATAAAAGGATTTAAAAGCGCGAATGTATAGATTATATGTATAGATGGCGCGTTATTGCTTTGTGTCAATAGATTACTTAAATATATCGAATGATAACAATTTTTATATTAATATATTAATATATTTATTTCAATATTATCCATAATATATTTTATTTAAATTCAAATATATTTTATATTTTGAATTTTTCAAAAATATAAATTTAAAAGTTCAGAAAATATTTAAAACACATTTCATTTATATTATTTAATATTTATAAAATGTCAAAAAATAATATTGTCCCCTAAAATTTCTATATTAATTATATATATATATTAAATCAAAAATTTTAATTTTTTCTTCAATATCGATTTAGCTATATCTGATTAATACGAAATAATAAAAGAAATAATTATACAAAATTAGAATTGTTAACATTATTCAAATTAATGTAATTTTTCAATCACAGATTTTTTAGAGAATTTCATATAATTAATTAAAGCCGACAACCCTGTCACACAATGAGCTCCTATTTAAAAAAAGGAGTTACAATGACACTCCTTAATGGAGTCAGTGATTGGATTAGACCTTTTTATTGTCATAGAAATATATTCTTAGAAATATAATCAAAGATAAAAATATTTTCTTCTTTGAATATTATTATTATTTTAGGTAAGGAATTAATATAATATAATTAAATTTGCTTATATTATATATCAAACAAGTATAACAAAAGAAGGAAAATAGTTTATCATTGTTCTCTTAATTATTATTTATTTAATTAACTTTTAATTTAAGTTCGTTTTAAAAAATAAAATAGTGGACAATGATGGAGTGTATAATATATATTTAATTTATATATATTTAAATATATATTATCCTATCGAGATATTATGTTTTTATGAAATATTTAAAGAATATTAATTAAAATAATATATCATAAACATGGTCTTATTGAATTGCTCTCAATATATTCAACAATATGATTTATCATAGAATATCGTCATGATATTCACTTTAAGCATAGAAATGAATAAATTATTTATTAATACTTTATCATAAAAATTTGTCATAATATTTACTATAACAATATAAATTTGAGGAAATATTTATTTATTTATGCTTTATCTCTCATAGCACACCATGATTTACCATAGAATATCTTCATGATAATTACTAAAATCATATAAATTTAATGATATAAATATATTTATTTATGATTTATCATGGAATTGTCATAACACTATGCTTTATCATAGAATTGTAATAGCATTATGCTTCATCATAGAATATCGTCATGATATTTATAATCATAAAAATTGAATAAACTCATTATTTATTTTTATGCTTTATCATAACATAATGCTTTATCATAGAATATCGTCATGATATTTACTATAATCATAAAAATATAATCAAATTATTTTTTTAATGCTTTATTATTATGTGCTTTATGATTTATCATAGAATTATCATAACATAATGCTTTATCATAGAATATCGTCATGATATTTACTTTAATCATAGAAATATAATGAACTAATTATTTATTAATGCTTTATTATTATGCTCTATCATAGAATCTATCATAACATAATGCTTTATCATATATTATTGTCGTAATATTTACTTTAATCAGAGAAATTTATTGAACAAATTTTTTATTTATGCTTTATTATAATGTTTTATCATAGAATTATTCATGGCATAATGCTTTATCATATAATATCGTCATGATATTTACTTTAATCATAGAAATTTAATAAACTAATTAGTTATAGTATAATTATCATAACATAATGCTTTATCATAGAATATCGTCATGATATTTACTATAATCATAAAAATATAATCAAATTATTTTTTTAATGCTTTATTATTATGTGCTTTATGATTTATCATAGAATTATCATAACATAATGCTTTATCATAGAATATCGTCATGATATTTACTTTAATCATAGAAATATAATGAACTAATTATTTATTAATGCTTTATTATTATGCTCTATCATAGAATCTATCATAACATAATGCTTTATCATATATTATTGTCGTAATATTTACTTTAATCAGAGAAATTTATTGAACAAATTTTTTATTTATGCTTTATTATAATGTTTTATCATAGAATTATTCATGGCATAATGCTTTATCATATAATATCGTCATGATATTTACTTTAATCATAGAAATTTAATAAACTAATTAGTTATAGTATAATTATCATAACATAATGCTTTATCATCGAATATCGTCATGATATTTACTTTAATCATAGAAATTTAATGAACTAATTATTTATTAATGCTTTATTATTATGCTTTATAATAGAATTTATCATAACATAATGCTCTATCATATATTATTGTCGTAATATTTACTCTAATCAGAGAAATTTATTGAACAAATTTTTTATTTATACTTTATTATTATTTAAAGTAACATTTAAAATACAATATAACGCGGCTGATGATTGTAAAACGAAAATTAAAATTATACCGCGAATGTTTCTTTTTTTAAAAATCGAAATTTATTTTCAAAGAGAAATAGCGACATTTCTAACTTTGAGGATGAGGTATGGAAAGGTGAAACATGAAGAGTAATGGAGAACGGAAAAATAAAAAGTGTCCAGGGGCGGGAATCGAACCCACACCCTTCTGCTTATGTATTATTATTATGTTTTATCATAGAATTATTCATGGCATAATGCTTTATCATAGAATATCGTCATGATATTTAATATAATCATAGAAATTTAATAAACTAATTGGTTATAGTATAATTATCATAGCATAATACTTTATCATATAAAATTGTTGTGATATTTACTCTAAGAAATTGAAATATAATAAAATATTAATATTTTATTTGAGGCAAAAAGCCACAATATCGGATGACGCGAGTATAGGGATTGCATCATTCCTATAAGAGAAGCTATTTTAGACCAAATATCAATACAATTGTATATTGCAGTAACACATTTATTATTTTTATTAATATATTATTAATTTATATATTCATATTTTTCTACTCTGTAAACCTCCCTCTTTGCCTCCCTGGTATTTTATAAATGATATAATCCAAAAGACAAAAAACCTCTCGCAATCAGTATCTTTTATTATTACAAATAACAGACGCTAGCTATCGAACAATTAGTTCTTAAACGGGCGTTCTTACAAAACGAAATCAGATTCTTATATAGAGGTAATCGAAAAAATAAATACAAATATCCGCTCAAAGATATGCTCAAAGAATAGATGTCCCGGAACAGTTCCGCTGCCTTTTTTAAAAGAGTTTGAAGAACGAATTCTGCTATGTCCCCCCTTCACCACTTAGTTTTAAACTTAATTTAGTTTTAAAGAAATTTTTGCATATCTGATTATCTTTCAATTCTCTAATTTACCTTTTAGCATATCTTTGAGCGGATATTTGTATTTATTTTTTCGATTACCTCTATATAAGAATCTGATTTCGTTTTGTAAGAACGCCCGTTGAAGAACTAATTGTTCGAAAGCTAGCGTCCGTTATTTGTAATAATAAAAGATACTGATTGCGAGAGGTTTTTTGTCTTTTGGATTTAATTTTATGCGCAAGTTCTTTGATCTTATAAATGATATAGATGACCCCTCTTCAAACAATAATTAATATTATTGAATAAATTAATAGCGGAGAGAATTCACACGCCTTTTAAAGGTGCATATACCTTTTTCATTTGTTTAGAAATCTAAATGATATCAAATTTAAAGATCCATAGTGTTTTTCTATCTTGATAAATCAAGAAAAGCCAACTACGAACGCGTTTCTGGCTGTTGACCTTCGGCAGCGTTTTGCAGTCTGTACTTCTACGACCAAAAATACACTTAAATGTATCTCTGCAAACCTAGGTCCATATATAACTTCTCTAAACACCCCTATAATCTGTGTCGTGTTCCAATTAAAAAGAACGAGTTTAAAGAGACATGAGAAGCTTCATAGCAATAGAAACTCTGACTTTATTACTTTCTTGACCTATATATACACATCGTGCTTCTCGCGGACATGCAAATATATCAACCTTTCATAAGAAACATAATATATAAAACAAAACAATGCTATGCAAATATGTCGAGGTATGCGATAATCTGCATTCCTTAATAAATGTAGGGTATATAAGAAAACCAATCCAATACAATAGTAGAACGGTCTGGAGACATTTTTGGCGAAACTGCTGAGAGGGTTCACCACTGATGAGAGTCTAGTCCTCTAATAATATTTTCTATCATCGCAATAAGGTCATCAGATATCATTTTTGATTATATATATTAATGTCATAACAGATATATTGCCAAAAAATAATTGCAAATAAAAAAAAAAACAAATATATAACTTACATCCCCGCAAAGCGAAAAAAACTAACATGTCAAAACTCGATATTAAACACAACCCAAACACGTCTTAAATATTGTAGAAACCAATAATATATATAAATTCCAACATGGACCTTACACTACTTCCCTAAACAACGAAAGCTCATGATAGTTGTCAAATTCGTCGCTCAGCTCATCCATTGATGAGCTCTACTCTTCCCCGGCT
Source organism: Cordylochernes scorpioides (assembly GCA_030710605.1). NCBI lineage: Eukaryota > Metazoa > Arthropoda > Arachnida > Pseudoscorpiones > Chernetidae > Cordylochernes > Cordylochernes scorpioides. The sequence goes on from CP092864.1 coordinate 16,924,588, forward strand.
GACACCATCAAAAGTCTCAAACTTTACAAGCTTGACACCCTAATATGATTGAGTGGAGATAAGAAAGAAGAAGACAACGAAGGCTATTTAAACACTACTAAAACTCAAACATGACTCAAGATGACCACACAAGGTCAAAAGCTGCCAAATAACCAACACTAAACATAAAACACCAACATAACTCACGTCCGAACAACAACAACAACCAGTTCCGCACCATAAACATCTCAGGAAGAATTTCCTTTACAACCGCAGGGAATTGGTCCGGAACCCGCGCGCCCCTGGTGGCCATTGGTGTAATTATCACTTGGCAGCCATTTCACGCCCGATAGGTTCCCTCCCTCAGGTTCAATATCAAAGTCTTTCTGTTTATATGTTTATCTTGCTACTTATATACAAGCCTTGTCCCAACCTACCATTCCCAGAATTTTTCTCTACATTCAAGCTTTCATAACCCCAGCTTAGAAACTTGGATTAATACTTCATCAATGATATATCGAATGTATTATCAAAAATGAACAAAATCGTAATATGAGGAGTTAATTATAGGATTTTATTCATGCGAACCTTACCGTGTATTTCTGACCTGAATAAATTTATTCCGGTTGAAGCGCATAAATGCTAGAAAACTCGTATAATAAAAAAACCTACATGGAAAACTCTATGCCTTACTTTTGTTCTTATTTTAATAATACATTACTACAGGTGATAATTCAACTTATCCAATGTATTCCTGTTTTCCTCAAGCCATAGGTTGGTGGCTTGCAGTATTCTGGCCCTCTTATAGCTTCTCCTCTCTATAGTCTTGATTATATCCTAGGGTATTACCATGAAATTGTCTTTGAATATTTAAATATAATATCGCTTAAAAATAAGGAACGCATTTTCGTTCTTAAATAAGAGGTTACAATTAGCGGTTCAAATGTAAGTGATATATAATTATATATGATTTATAATTTTAAATAAAAATAAGATGGTAAAAAAAAAAGAAGTATATGTCGAAATAACATTGAAAATGCCTTAATATATGTTTAGAAGTTTATAATTATTGACACTTTCAAAAAGGGAATAATTAGCATATGTGCATATTATGTGTTTTTGTTTCGTGAGTACATCTTCAAAAAAGGCACAATATTTAGTTACAAAATTATATATTTTCAACTAAATTTATTCTTAATTTACTGCTGAATATCCCACAGTTGGAGCAGATGCACATGTCTTCGGGATGTGTCTAATGACATCTATGCCAGTATGTGTGAGTTATAGATATGATTTCCAGATAATTTGTAAAATGATTGAAACAACGTATATATATATTGTTACATCATGATTAATGGCGTATTTCTTATATTATTTTTAATATATTTGAAATTTAAATTATATATTTATTTATTTTTATATTCTATGATATTTATTTAAAACAGATTATTTAGATTATCATCATTTGTATTTAGGTACACGTGTGACTTCACTGCTCTCTTTGATGTGAGAAAAATAAATAAATTATTCTGGAGGCTCTACTTAAAGTAGACTTATCTCATTATTCCCTTATATAAATTTGTAGGATGGTTGAAACACGCTCTGGAAAGATGCAAGACACGTCTGAGGAGAGACTCAAGACTGAAGAATCTGCCAAACCGCAGCCCAGTGCAACAATTGGTGGAGATGCAAGTGCCAACCCAGTTGTTTTGAACCCCAACATAGACATCCCCAAATATGATGGAACAGAAGACCCTCGCCCGTGGATTGAGTCCCTTGAAGAAATTGGCTTCCTGTACCACTGGGCAGAATATATTATTTCTCGCTATGCAGCCATGAACATGATTGGTAACGCCAAAACCTGGCTGGACCTACACAAGATAAGTTTTACCAGCTGGGAACATTTCAAGAGCAGCCTAATTCAGGATTTTGGCTTAGACGCCAACAAAGAAGAATTGAAGATGAGGCTGAACAGAATGCAGCAGTGGAATGAACCTGCAATCAGGTTTGCAGAGGATATCCTGGTTCTGTGCAACAAGGTCGATCCCCAAATGGAAGAAGAGAATAAAATAAATTGGGTTATTGGAGGGTTAAAGAAAGAATACTCTTTTGCCCTCTACTTAAACCCTCCTAAGAATACCAACGAACTCCTAAGATTGTGTAAAAAGATGGATTTGTTTGAAAATAATTATCAAGAACGTATAGAAAAATCAAAGGCTCTATATAATGGACCACGCTCTCCTCGTTCCCATCATCAAGAGCAATGGAAGAACGCTCCTTCGTTCAGAAGACCAGACCAGAACACCTCCAAGCCACAGGCCCCCGCTCCGAGGTACTACCAGAACACCCCCAAGCCCCAGGCCCCCGCTCAGAGGTACTACCAGAACAAGCCGCTGCCCCAGGTATCTGCCCCTAGACGATTTTACACTCCCATTCATGAGCCAAAACCGGTCTACCCAAGGAAAACATACAATAAGAGTCCAGATTCAAACAGGAATAGGACAGAAGACGGGAGACCAATATGTTTCAAGTGTAACAAGCCAGGACACGTAGCGCGGTATTGCAGAGTCAAGTTTGTGAGGATCGTAGAAGAGGACCCCTCAGTTTCCCAAGACAAGAGCCAAGAAAACCTTCAAATGGACGAAAGGAAAGATTATACACGGCCAAGCCTCTATGCGGATGTTTGTACTGACACACAAACGAATATTCCTACACGGAATAGATATTCCGTGTTGGAAGATTTAAACTAAGTGTCGCTCCTGATTCCTTCAATCAAAGCAAGTCGACCATAAATGGAATTAGAAAGTTGGACCCTAGGTACAAAATTAATATTAATGTGGACAAGATAGGGTTATGCGAAGCTTTGATTGATACAGGCGCCGATCTTTCAGTGGTCGACCTAAGAACAGCACTTTGTGCTGGCCGTGAAATAAATAGTCTCACTAAAACGTGTTCAGGACCCGATGGGAAAAAATTAGATATGGTAGGTAGCATTATTTTAGATTTAAAAATTGATGACACTGAATTATCCCACGAATTTGTATTAATGGACGCGCATCTACGAACTCTTATTCTTGGACGAGATTTCCTTAAAAAAATGAATGCTAAAATTGATTGTAAACGAGAAACAATAAAATATAATTTGATGAGTAATCATGACGTAAGCAATTATGATCTAAAAAAAATAAAGAGCACTACAGATACCGTTATACCTAAACTATCTATTAAATTGATTAGGGCCTCAATAGAAGCAGAGGATGGCGAATATGTCATCGAAGAGAACAACAAAATGACTCAAACAAATGGTCTTCGATTGGCAAGAAGTTTGCTTACTGTCACGGATGGGAAAACTCATATCTGGATAACGAACCCTTATCCTCGACCTTTAAAAATCATGAAAGACCAAACATTGGCTTATGGAAGTCTTCCTGCAGAGGTAAATTTTATAGAGAATATAGAGAAGCAGAATGAAAATGACGAAATACAATTTCAAATAAACAAAAATTTATCATTTAAAGAACAAGAGAGGTTAAAACAAATTTTGGCCAAGTATACTGATTTGTTCTCATCGAGGTTAGGTAGGACCAATTTGGCAAAACATCAGATTCATACAGAAGACGCAAAACCGATAAAGCACAAGCCTTACCGGGTAAGCGCTAAGGAACGAACCATCATAAAGGATCAAATAGACGAGATGCTCGAAGAAGGAATAATTAGACAATCTTCAAGTCCCTGGTCCTTTCCCGTTATATTGGTAAAAAAAAAAGAGATGGCAAATACAGATTTTGTGTGAACTACAGGAAATTAAATGAAGTAACAGTGAAGGATGTTTATCCAATCCCAAGAATTGATGATGTAATGGATACTCTCCAAGGATCCAAGTACTTCTCAGCAATAGATCTCAAATCGGGATATTGGCAAGTCGAAATTGAAGAGAGAGACAAAGAGAAGACGGCTTTCACTACTGCACATGGGTTATATGAATTCAACGTAATGCCCTTCGGTCTATGCAACGCCCCTGCTACTTTTGAGAGGAACATGGACAATGTCCTCGGAAATCTGAGATGGCAGATTTGCCTTTGCTACCTGGACGATGTGATTATATACAGCTCGGACTTTCCAACCCACATTAAAAGACTTGAAGCTGTCCTCAGATGCTTCAGCGAATCTAATTTAAAACTGAACGCCAAGAAATGCAGATTTGCTTTCGAGGAACTTGAGATCCTTGGACATATAACCAACCAAGAGGGTATAAAACCTGCCGAATATAATATCAAAGCCGTTAGAGATTTTCCTCAGCCCAAGAAGGCCAAAGAAGTGCAATCATTCCTAGGAATGTGCTCATATTATAAAAAATTTATTAAAGATTTCTCATTAATCGCTGACCCATTGACCAGTCTCATCAGAAAAAATGTTCAATTTATCTGGGCAGGAAAACAGGAAGAAGCGTTCCAAAACCTTAAAAAAGCTCTTATGAATCCGCCAATTTTAGGTCACTTTGATCCAAATGCAGCCACCTGCATTCACACAGATGCCTCTAACATCGGCTTAGGCGCAACACTAATTCAAAATATCGGTGGCGAAGAGAAGGTAATATCATATTTGAGCCGAACCCTAAGTAAACCTGAGCAAAATTATTCAACCACCGAAAAGGAATGTTTAGCTGTAGTGTGGTCGATATCAAAATTACGGCCCTATTTATATGGAAGGCACTTTAAAATCGTAACTGATCATCACGCACTATGCTGGCTTAAGAATTTAAAAGATCCGACCGGCCGATTAGCACGATGGGCACTGAAGATTCAGGAATATAATTTCGAAATTATACACAAATCGGGGAAAAAACATCTGGACGCTGATGGTCTATCTAGAGGACCCTTACCAGAAAACGAATGGGACGAGGATTATGAAAGGCTATTTTTGAATCAAATAATAGACGAAAAGGATGATTTTATTGAGAATATTAAGGAGAACCTTAGTGGAAACAAGCGTTCAATTACACAGAACTTTAAAGAAGAAAATGGGTGTCTCTACAAGAAAAATCCAAATCCTGAAGGTAGAGAATGGTTGCTGGTAGTGCCAAAGAAGAGAAGGAAAGAAATCATGAGTGAATACCACAACCATATGCTGAATGGCCATCTGGGCGTCGCCAGAACCACATACCGATTGAAGAATAAATACTATTGGCCTTCCATGCTGAAAGATGTTTCCGAATTTGTAAAGACGTGCCATCTTTGCCAAAGTCGGAAAGGTTCAAATCAGTTGCCATCTGGACTTCTACAACCTATTCCCCCAGCTAACTACCCTTTTGAAAGAATCGGAATTGACTTTGTTGGCCCCTTGCCATCAACGAAAAGAAGAAGGAAATGGATAATTGTGTTGACGGATTATTATATCAAGTATGCTGAAACAAAGGCAGTACCAGAAGCGACAGTGAAAGAAGTCTCTACATTTTTAATCGAACATATATTTTTACGTCACGGGGCTCAAAGATTTCTTATCAGCGACAGAGGTTCACAATTCACTAGCAATTTGATGAAGGAGGTTATGAAAATGTGCAAAGTTAAACATTGCTTCACAACGAGCTACCACCCCCAGACTAACGGGCTAACGGAACGGCTAAATAGAACTTTAATCAATATGATCAGCATGTATGTGAATACGGATCAGAAGAACTGGGACGAAATCCTTCCTTTTATCACCCACGCGTATAATACCACAATTCAAGAAACCACAGGCTACTCTCTATTTTTCCTGTTGTTTGGGAGGGAACCCATGTCCCTCTTAGACGACGAGAATATCCCAACGGACAGTAATATGGACGATTACGACGAATATATAGAAAACTACTTAGATAAAATAGCAAGGACGAGACAGGTAGTCATTAACAACACAGAGAAGACTCAGGAAAGAATGAAAAGAAACTATGACAAAAAGCACAACGAGAGAATCTATGAACCAGGACATTTAGTGGCAGTTTGGACACCAGTTAGGAAAATCGGAAAATGTGAAAAACTATTGAGAAAATATTTTGGCCCATATAGAATATTAAAGAAGCTGTCCAACGTAAATTACTTAATTGAACCAAAAGATAATCCTGGACAAGACCCATTGATTGTCCATGTCTCAAGAATCAAACCCTATTTTGAAAGAATTGATGAGGTCAATCACGAGGACGTGACGACCTCTGGAGAGGGGGAAGTGTTACATCATGATTAATGGCGTATTTCTTATATTATTTTTAATATATTTGAAATTTAAATTATATATTTATTTATTTTTATATTCTATGATATTTATTTAAAACAGATTATTTAGATTATCATCATTTGTATTTAGGTACACGTGTGACTTCACTGCTCTCTTTGATGTGAGAAAAATAAATAAATTATTCTGGAGGCTCTACTTAAAGTAGACTTATCTCATTATTCCCTTATATAAATTTGTAGGATGGTTGAAACACGCTCTGGAAAGATGCAAGACACGTCTGAGGAGAGACTCAAGACTGAAGAATCTGCCAAACCGCAGCCCAGTGCAACAATATATACGTCAATATGGCGGCATATAACATCACATTTCTCCTCACGCAATACGTTCGTAAAACGAATGCATAAAAATTATCTTCCAAATTACTAGGGATCTAAAGATTGATCAGAAATTTTTATCAAACTGTGATACAAAATCGGTCAGTCTTCCTCTGAAATTTTATCTATGTTGATATTTATTTTTTTTTCGGCAATTAATATTTGAAATAAACCGGAACATTTGGTTTGTTTTCATAAGTATTGCATAAATTCAGTATAAGATGAAGAGCGCATTAGACTACAAATTTTATCCCTGAACTCTAATAATCTAACACAAATTGAAAAATATATACAGAAAAATTCAATACAATCTAAATTTAAAAACAGGAATATCAGAATCCTGATTTGGAATACTTGTTAAAGAAGATTTGTCGTTAAGGAAATACGTTCTCAAAAATGTTTTTTAATATCTCCAATACCATAGACAATAATAAAAAGGAAGCCTTGTTTCATCAAGATATGCTAAAATGGTTTAAAAAGACACTAAAAGTTAAAACTTAGGAAATAACGTGAGTTTACTGTATAATCCGGAAATAACACTTTAATTGAAGGAATGAAAAAGAAAGATGAACTAAAAACAGTGAAATCTCGACAATGCAAGTAAACAGTCTTAATTTTCTTCACCTTCTTTAACATAAAGGACATTGTACACTACCAATAGGCATAAGAAGGGCAAAACATAAATAGAGAAATATATTTACATATCCGCTTATATACATATAGACACTCAAGGAAAAATAATTAAGGAGTTTGTACCTTTCAATATGTATATTAGGATTCTCAGACAATAACTTTGAAATATATTTTATACGCAGTGACCTTTATTTACACGAGATAACCAAGTGTGAACAAAACTGGTACTGTCTATTTAAAAAATAACAGACGAAGGCGACATCAAAGACGTTCCCCTTTCAAATGTTTTGTCCATGAGTGTATATATACGTTGAACGATGTATGGTAAAAAGTAAAGTCATGAATTACCAAATATTGTTTTGTATAATTAAAATATCTAGCACTTTATCATTTGAAAGAAGAAGGATTCACCCAGAGACAACTTTATTATAAAATAAGTTATAATATTATATATAGTAAACTTGTACCTCTTTCTGGAAGACATTTCTTCTCTCAAACATTGGCTAATCCATCATTACAATGCTCAACACATTCTACGTCTGTGTTGACTTTGGTCAAAAGCGCCCACTCAATACTTTTTATCAGCAAACTTCTTATTCTTCAGACTTAGCCTCAAACAATTTGTAGTTTTCCAAAATTTTAAAATCCTTTTTTGAAAAGAGATTTAAACATAAGTAAATTTAAACATAAATAATAAAGCATGAATATATACGGAAGTGCATTACTCTATGCAAACATTTATATGCAATCCTACTGTCTATAATTAGCTTGAATACTAAAATAAAATTCCACCCTTCAGTGAAGCATATATAAGAGCTTAGCCTTCCCAATATATATTTTATCCATGAGTGTATGTATACGTTGATTGACGTATTCTAGAAAGTAAAGCATCATAAATTACCAAATATTTTGTTGGATAAGTATAATCTCTTGCATATTATCATTTGAAAGAATAAAGAATTATTTATGCCTTTTTATTATCTATAAATATGTTACTGTTTATCAAATATCTTTTAGAGTTATTATCTGAATCCCGATATACATGCTAAAAGGCACAACTTCCTTAAATTTTATACATGAGTGCAAATATGTAGGTAGATGAGCCAAGCCCTCCCAATATATATTTTTTTCATCGCAGTAAAGACAGTAGAAGTTCGTTTTATGTATAAAAGAAACATACGCGCTTTTAAATCCTTTTATTTTATATGTATAGATGGCGCGTTATTGCTTTGTGTTAATTTATAGGTAAATATATTTATCTATTTATGTTTTGCTCTTCTCTTGAAGGTATTGGTATTCATATTTATTTCCAAGATCATAGTCTTTAACGAGTTTAATATTTGTTTTTGACTCGTTCTTTAGATGTTGTACTAAATTCGAAAAATCAAATGAAAACGCCCTTGAAACCTCAGAACAATTTTTATCCCCTTGCCAAATGCTTTATTTCTATTTACTTCTCCTGACGAAGACAAAAGTATTTTGTCGAAACACTGAGAAAAATAAAAAACTCTAACTGGCCGAAGAGTCTATTTTTCATAGAAATAAATTTAATCGTAATAAGAAGTGTCTGTTTATTAGGCGTTAAAAGAAGAAGCGTGTTCTATTGCTCAATTTATAATTAAAGTAGATTTGATACTATAAAGAATATCATAGCGGAATCAAAAATTGTATTGAAGAATATTCCAAAAGATAACTTCTAAAATGTTTTGAATAAAGGAAAGAAGTAAAACTACTAAGTGTTATTGGCCTTATTAAATTATCTATTTTAACCATTGCTCGAATTTATTATTAATATTTCATCAATGTGTGTTTGTTATTACTATTATTTTTAATTATATATAATATTATATTTAAGTGTATTGTAATCCAATATGCAAATACGCTGTTATTAAACCTTTCAAATTTTATTTGCATGTGTAAAACATATATATGATACACACATATAATAAATAAGATATTAATTAAGAAAATTTTTATATAATATGAATGAAAAAGATTCGTTTATAAATTTATTTTTTAAAACAAATTATTTGTCATGTTAAGTTAGTATTTCATTGAATTTAATTAATAATTATATAAAACACTTAAATACTATTCAAAACTGATCTGTTTAAATTAGTAAATTACGGACATCGCATTTTAAAAGCTATTATAGAAAATTAGAAAATAATTTAATATATTTTACCCCCTTTTTTCTTGGTTTTAAAGTGTTAAAATAAAGCAGAAGATAACGTGCAGAAGAACAAGGAAATCAATCACGCAGGAGCTCAACACCTCACGGAATTGATGGGAACAATTTGGCAACACTTCCTACCTTTTATTTATTCTCATTGGGTCACATCTTTTGATACATTTTGACTTCGAAAAAAATATATTTATTTTAACAAATTTGAAAATAAATATTTTAAATTTTGTTTAAATATATATACAAAAATTAATAGGGGAAATATTTAAAAATATTACGTTTGAAAAAAATTGATATAATAAAAAAATACTATTTGGAATATTTTACAATTATTTATATAGATAGTTATAAAGTGAGATATATTATATATAATATTTTATTTTTTCAATAGATATTTTTATATATGAATTTATTTAGGATATTTAAATTGAAAAACGGTAAATTTCTTTTCATTAATTCCAAACTTCTATAAATTTTTGCAATCTACTTATATATTTGCCTTATTCTGTCTGTTTGTTTGTCTGAAGCTCACGGATAGAATGCGCGCCCATTGGCTGCCAGCAAACACGTGACCTCCCTGCCCGCCCCCCTCTAGACAACCCTGTTATCAGCTGTGTGATACATACACCTGTCTATAGCGGCCATTCTAGACAACCCTGTTATCAGCAGTGTGTTACATCCACCTGTCTATACAGACCACCCTGTCTATAGCGACCACTCTAGACAACCCTGTTATCAGCTGTGTGATACATACACCTGTCTATAGCGGCCATTCTAGACAACCCTGTTATCAGCAGTGTGTTACATCCACCTGTCTATACAGACCACCCTGTCTATAGCGACCACTCTAGACAACCCTGTTATCAGCTGTGTGATACATCCACCTGTCTATACAGACCACCCTGTCTATGGCAACCACTCTAGACAACCCTGTTATCAGCTGTATGATACATCCACCTGTCTATACAGACCACCTGTATATAGCGGCCATTCTAGAAAACCCTGTTATCAGCTGTGTGATACATACACCTGTCTATAGCGGCCACTCTAGACAACCCTGTTATCAGCTGTGTGATACATCCACCTGTCTATACAGTCCACCCTGTCTATAGCGGTCACTTTAGGCAACCCTGATATCATCAGTGTGTTACATTCACCTGATGACCGATATGTCCTCACTTCTTTTTTCTAGATTTAATTCATTTTGTCTCCTCTCTAATTGTAAATACGCAGCTGTATCACCTCATAAGCATAAATAAATAAATTCACCTGTCTATACAGACCACCCTATCTATAGCGACCACCCTAGACAACCCTGTTATCAGCAGTGTGTTACATCCACCTGTCTATACAGACCACCCTGTCTATAGCGGTCACTTTAGGCAACCCTGTTATCATCAGTGTGTTACATTCACCTGTCTATACAGACCACCCTGTCTATAGCGACCACCCTAGACAACCCTGTTATCAGCTGTGTGATACATCCACCTGTCTATACAGACCACCCTGTCTATAGCGACCACTCTAGACAACCCTGTTATCAGGTGTGTGATACATCCACCTGTCTATACAGACCACCTGTATATAGCGGCCATTCTAGAAAACCCTGTTATCAGCTGTGTGATACATACACCTGTCTATAGCGGCCACTCTAGACAACCCTGTTATCAGCTGTGTGATACATCCACCTGTCTATACAGACCACCCTGTCTATAGCGGTCACTTTAGGCAACCCTGTTATCATCAGTGTGTTACATTCACCTGTCTATACAGACCACCCTGTCTATAGCGACCACCCTAGACAACCCTGTTATCAGCTGTGTGATACATCCACCTGTCTATACAGACCACCCTGTCTATAGCGACCACTCTAGACAACCCTGTTATCAGCTGTGTGATACATCCACCTGTCTATACAGACCACCCTGTCAATAGCGACCACCCAAGACAACGTTTTTAAAATATATTCGCACTCGGGTAAACCCCGGGCGTTGCCCGGGCCTTTCGTCTAGTATGTTTAATAATCGATAAGGCACAATTTGGATTATAGAATATAAACACAAGGTAATAAGACCAAATCCAAATTTACACACTATTTATTTATTTGGATTTAGTCTTATTACCTTATGTTTAATGATCATTTATTAGGAATATATCTGATATTTAAAATGTATTTAAAATCAATAATAACAAATTATATACTATAGTATTAATATTTTATATTTCCTTTAGTAAAATTGTTATTATTTTTTTTTTAAATTTGATTGCCATCTATCGTTAAAATATTTTGTACAAATAAATTTACTGGCAATGTGTTTCTTTCAAATAATATCATCAAATATAATCTCTACAGATCTTACTGCAATGATATTATTGAATGAGAGGGCTTGGCTCATCAGTAGTGAACCGTCTTAGCGTTTTCGCCAAATTAATCTCTAAACCGCTCTACTATTGTATTGGATTGGTTTGGTATATACCCTATATTTTCTGAATATGAACTATTGACATAAGCTTATAGGTCTGTAGAGGTAAATACATAAACCGCTGTGAGAATTCACTACTGATGAGCCAAGCACTCTCATTCAATAACTTGTATCATTGCAGTAAGGACTGTAGAGATGATATTTGATGATATTATTTAAAAGAAACACATTGCCAGTAGATTTATTTGTACAAAATATTTTAACGTTGTTATTATTTATATATTGATTGTTTGATATGAAGAGAGAAGAGGTACGCGAACACTCAAGATCACTAACTACGAGGAAGACAATAAATAAACACAATAAATTTATAGTAATTCACTTTTTCCTATTATAATTCCCTATCGGTAGACCTATATATAAAGACATTTCGCCAAAAAAATAGTTTTTAAATATAAAGATTAAAATATAAATAGACTTTTCTCTCAGCGGATTATATTTATTTATTATATGTTTTATTTATGGGGAAACCGACTCGGGAAACATATATAACACCAAGAAGAATGAAATAAAGGTCGATTAGCTTTCATATATGCAACCTGATGTAACACTTCAAATATTTTAATATATTATAATACAATATAATGCGGCTTTTGATTTTAGAACGACACTTTTGACAAGGTTTGCCCCAAATGTTTCTTTTGAACGAAAAATCGTAATTTATTTTAAAGAGAAATAACGACTGTTTCTATCCTTAGGGATGAAGTATGAAAGGATGAATTGTAAAGAGTAATAATAAACGGAAAAATAAAGGTGTCCACGGATGAGAATTCATCCTTTCATACTTCATCCCTAAGGATATTATTTTAGTAGACAAAAATGCCCTAGCTTCTGTCTAAAGAATTGCTTTCCCGAATAATTGGGTTTTAAAAAATTTTAAATATTATTATATTATTAGAAGTAGCCTTGAATTCACGTATCATGAACATTTCAACATCTTTCAATAATAATAAAATATGAAAATTGAACTATTATTGAGCTGAAATATAGCGGTCATGAATAACTTTTAAAAACCTTATAGATGTTAAAAGTGTTGATATTTTGCCGGTCGTCTGTTATTTTTTTCAAATTGAAAGAGGCAATTATGTTCACCCTTGATTATCTCGTGTCTTCAATAAATTTTACTTTGTATCAAATATCTTTCAGAGGAATTGTCTGAATCCCGATATATATGCTAAAAGATACAACTTCCTTAAGTTTTGTCCATAAGTGTATATTTTCAGCGCTCTCTACCTACCTATATATAAATATTCTTGAATAATGATTCAATAGTTTTGATGGGGAAAAATATAAAAAAGAGCCATTTAGGTTTTCATATTTTAATATAATAATGTATATGTTATTATATAACAAATATTTTTATCATTTAAGAATTAACTTATTAATTTTGTTTCAAACAAATTACGATATAAATGATTAAAATTATTTTTTGTTCTGAGTATTGAATAAATATCTGAAAATCACTAACAAATAAATTCGAAAATATTTTCTATATAAAATAACAATAAATAAATGAACTATGTTAATCCTTATTGAATTTCATGTATTTCTTTAAGAATATGTATTTAGATAAAAAATGATAATACAAATGATATTTCAACGATATAACATTAATTTTTTTTTATTAAATAGGATAAAATTGGTAATTTGCATTATTTTAACAGAATATAAAATTTCTCAACTCTGATAAATTATTAAAAAGGCATTATTTTAAAATTATAAATATTTGAATCGACCTGTATTAAACTAGGCCTGTGATTTCACATTCTGTGATTAGAGGTTATAGAAAAATCTCCGGAAAAGACATTTTTTGAAGGATTTTTCTGGAAAATTCTATGAGGCCATCATAATCTGGTTTAGGAGGTCTCCCCCTGCAGATATCGATCTTCGATAATAAACCTTTTAACTCCCCTGATCAATCAGGCGTAACATCCTTCTTCAATGTATGGTCTTCTGCCATCTGGGTCTTCTTTCTATGGGTGATCTCCTGCCATATGAGCCTTCTTCCATGGATGGGTTTCTGCTAACTGAGCCTTCTTCCATGGATGGTTTTGCCATATGAGCCTTCTTCCATGGTTGGTTTCTGCCATATGAGCCTTCTTCCATGGATGGTTTTTACTACTTGATCTTTTTTCCATGGATGGTTTCTGCTATCTGAGCCTTCTTCAATGGATGGTTTTCTACTACTTGATCCTTTTTCCATGGATAGTTTCTGCTATATGAGCCTTCTTCCATGGATGGTTTTCTACTACTCGATCCCTTTTAAATGGATGGTTTCTGCCATATGAGCCTTCTTCCATGGATAGTTTCTGCTATATGATCCTTTTTCCATGGATGGTTTTCGGCCATCTGGTTCTTTTTCAATGGATAATATTCACCTTTTTGAGATTTCTTCCATGGATGGGTTTCTGCTATCTGAGCCTTTTTCTATGGATGGTTTTCTGCCATATGGCATTCATTACTTCCACGGATGGTTTATTTCATCTGGACCTTCTTTCTATGGATGGTGCTCTGTCTTTAGGGCAATTTTCCATGAATGGTTTTAGCCATCTATCTGGTCTTTCTGGTCTTTGATTTTTTTTTTCATGAATGATTTTGTGCTATCTGCGCCATCATATATGGATGGTCTTTTTTCACCTCGATCTTCTTACACTGATGAATCTGCCATCGGGCCTTTTTTCATAAATAGTCTTCCATTAAGCCTTCCACATAGATGGTATTCAGTCATTTAGATTATCTTTCATGGATTATGTTCTACCAACTAGAGATTTCTAACGGGATGTTCTTCTAGCATCAATGCCATTTTTGACGGGTTTTCTCTCATTTCTTGGATTTGTCCTATTGATAAATATTCAATTTATGCTCCTCTTACCATGATTATTTTTCTTCCAACTGGTATTTATTCAGAAATGTTTTCCCGATAATTGTGTATATCGAGAATTTCCTTTGTCCATCTTCTCATTTTCCCTCTGATTCTGAAAATTATATTTCGTCTCACTTAGATTCCTTTTCATCGATCAACCTTCACCTTGCCTAGCCAATTGGCGGTGGATTCCAAAAATTTTCTTAAACCTAGGTTTTGTTCTGAAATTTTCACTAAACCGATAGAGTGAATATAGAGATGAATAATAGATGGTGCATATATTCTGCGCTAAATTTGACACAGGACAGATAGCAATTATATCTTATATTGATGGATGAACAGGATTCTTCCAGAATTTTCCCGAGTGAGGGTTTAGCAACCTTCATTATTTTACCTAATCCTTATAATTATCATTATTATATATACAGTAGAACTACCTCCCTGTAAAGGACAACACCTAATTGCAGGGCCAAACTGTCCTTTAGGGAGAGGTGTCATCTTACCGGATAATTGCTATATTGTAGAAATGGTAATTTTGTAATTGAAAACTGTCCTTTGTAGATAGGTGTCCGCTAGCGGAATGTCCGCTAAAGGGAGGTTCTACTGTATATATATTTTACCTATAATTACTATCTCTAGAAGTAAATATAATGAATATCATCATCTTTCGAACTATATTTGACGTGTATTTTTTCTTTCTAAAATGAAAAAAAATCTATCCTCTTAACTGATATGATAAAAAAAAAAATGGGAGGACCTCTGGATCATCATAAAAAAAATATTTTAAATTATAAATTGGAATAGGAATCGAAAATAGTTTTATATTTTTATATAACCGATGGCGCGATATATATTGTATCATGTTATTATTATCATTATATATATATATTGTCGTGAAAATAAGATTGTGATCATCTCTGAGGCCGTCACAAAATGAATAATATTAATTTTAGTTTTTGTTTTATTTGGAGTTTGATGTATATTGAGTGAAGATTTTATTTTTCACTTATCCCTAGTACACGTGGTACAGGCCATGATAATCATGGTTGGTAGTTAGAGACTGCTTTTTTTGTAAGTGCACTACATGTCTACACATGTGAAAAGCAGTTCGACTATGAACTTACAAAAGTACCGTTTGGTTATTTGCATTTGTACTGAATGAGGGAAAACCTGATGATGGTAACATCATTGTTACTGAAATGTCACACACTTATTTCTTTTTTTTTTGCCTATCCCTAGTACACGTGGTACAGGCCATGATAATCATGGTGGGTAGTTAGCGACTGCTTTTTTTGTAAGTGTACTACATGTCTACACATGTGGAAAGCAGTTCGACTTTGCACTTACAAATGTACCGTTTGGTTACTTGCACTCGCTGGTGGAGTTGGACTTTTCAAGAATCGGGGGCCATTGGAGAATTTTTTTTTTTAATAAGAAAAAAGTGTCTAATGCGGGAATCGAACCCGGGTCGTAGCGGTCGAAAGCCAACGGTTTATACCATCCTTCCATCGACCCCCGAGTGAAGATCTAAAGAGAATTAATAATATAACTTCAATATTTTAAAATTCAAACTAGAAATTACGACAGCTGAACTAGAAATTGCAACCACTAACACCTGTGAAAATATCACGCCCACACTAATTATTATTTCAGGGGAGTTATTATGATAGACACAAACTAAATTTTAACTTTTATAGTATAAATAAATCAGGGAAATATCTATATAAGAAAGTATAATATTATGTTTCCTGTTGAAAAACGTCAAAGTCTGAAATCTTGCCGATTATACCGCACAAATAAAAGAAACTCGTGGCCGAAAACGTTTATTCCTTCTTTATAAAATATCAGATTCATCTAAAATAATGTCAAAGAAATTCTTGTTTCATTTTGATGTCAGAAAAGTTAATACTTTTGAAAGTTATCCATAATTTCCTTATTTATTCCTATTTCGTTTAATTTTTATATTTCACAAGAAGAGAGCAATAAAAGTTAATACTTTTGAAAGTTATCCATAATTTCCTTATTTATTCCTATTCCGTTCAATTTTTATATTTCACAATTAGAGAGCAACCTATAAAAGGAGCTTACGGAATATACATAACAGAAGAATATATAAGCATTCAAAGATGGCGTCCTATTGTAGTTTCGTCTGGAATTGGGAGCCCCCTATGTTTACCCAATATGGGCGCCCCCACGTAATTCAATTAGTTACCGGCAGGTGGCACCATAGTTCCTTGTTTGGCAAGGAGCTTGGGGTTAATCAACTGAGTATTAGGTTAGATTTGTGTGGTCAATGAGGTAGTAGTTTAGTTTATTCGGACCATGGACTGATAAGGACAATTTTATTGTACGAAACAAATATATATATATTATAGAAAAAATATTTTCCGCTGATTATCTTGAAATATACAGAATTATTAGGTGTTGCCTGATTTTGGTATCCATGAGTATCATTATGTAATTGTTCTTTGCAGTCGTGGGAATAATAAAATAGTTTTGATCATTGATTTTCTTTATTTGAGCTCAGAAATATATATGAAAAACATTTTGGTAAAAGTACCGCCTAGCTTAAGGCGAGTAGAAAAAGGAAAAACAAAAGATTATTTACATAATGTACAAAGGTTTTGAGTCGGCCAACGTGAAACAACAACAAATGGTTTTATATAGGGAAAGTCCCGACATCTGGTGGTAGATTTAAACAGAATATTTGAATCGATGAAATATATTTTCAAATGGAATAATATTTTAATATAACATATATACCAGTTGTGGGATAAATGACAAAGGACACAATCACACTTTAAACCGCATTTCTAAAAATTCGTAAAATTATTTTGAATTATAATAGAGAACCTTTATGATCTTTATATGGCTTCAAGTTATATATTTTTAACATTATACTCATATCACATAAGGTAATATTTAAAAAGAAAATATCTAATAATATAAATCTATGATGTCTAATAACATTTATGTAAAAATTATTTACATATTTCCATTAAAGTAAAGATAAAACACTTAATATATACATACACAGACAAATAAGCCAAGCTCTCCCAATATTTTTCATTTAAAATTACGTTAGATGGGAGATTTCGAAATGAAATAGCGCAAAATACTTGTTTTTATATTTTTCATTGAGATATCCTTTTATAAGATTTAAGTAATTGAACAAATTATTTTAGTGAATTTACTCAGGAACTGATAAATGGTGTATGTGAAATCGGAGGTTATAATATTTATCATGAAAAATATTATAACTAACAATTTAATATATACACAATACCCACAAAAAAAATTATATTTCGATATTATTAAATTGTAAAGTATCTAACAAACAATACAATCAATGCATAGAGGAAATAGCTATTGAAAAAATCAGAGGAAACCTCAGAGAATGGCAGATATAATATCACATATTAAATACAAGACAATAACGCGCCATCTATACATAATAATTAGAACCATAAAACACGGATGTGTGTGTTACCTTTATATCCAAATGAAACACCTTCTACTATCATTTCTGCATGAAAGACTGAGGAGAGGTTGGCCCTTTTACAAGAGACAGATTCATAGGTTTCAGAAAAGGTGGAATTTCGACTAGAGAAATTGCTATTAGAGTTGTCTCTAATTAGAGTCTTGTTGTAGGATTTAGTTTCAGTTTTTAGGTAAAAAGAAAAGTTCAAGAAAACCTGGCTCAGGTTGTTTTAGAGTTATAACAACAGAGAAAGGATAGGAGGATTTGAAGGATGGTTGTAGCAGACAGGACAACAACTGTACCAATGATTCAAGCAGCTCTATATGTGGAGAATGAATCTGGACCATCTCTGAACACCATTGATAACTGTCTTATTGAAGCATAACTCCGTAGTCGCCGGCCTTTATTAAGAATTCCACTCTATGCCAGACACAGAAGTGACAGGATCAGCTGATGTTAAGAGAGACGTATTTGAGCTCAAAAATGGAATTCTGCCATTTTTTGATAAATCCAGATTCACTTTGGAAGTTCATTACGGCAAGATACTTGCTAGGCGTAGGCCCCAAGAAAGATCCCATCAGGACTGTATTGTGGAAAGGCATACAGCAAGAACCTCTGGCTTCATGGTGTGGGGTGGCATCAGCTATGAAAGTATGATCTCTTTAATATTTATTCAAGGAACAATGACTGCTCAGGAATACATTGCAGATGTGTTGCAATCTGTTGTGCTAACATATTTTAAACAGACTGATAATGCCATTTTCCAACAAGATAATACCCGACAACATACAGCCAACGTCTCCCAAGCTTTTCTTCAAATATATTGACATCCGTCCTTGGCACGTATGTTCCCCAGATCCTTCCACAATTGAGCATGTATGAGACACGATAGAGAAGAAAATTTGGCAATCTACAGAGCCAAGTAATCTTCAACAGCTCTGACAAAAAATTGAAATGGCTTGGTCTAGCATCCCAAAAGAGGTCATAAAAACTTTAAGACAGCATGTCCCACCATGTAGCTGATTGTATAATGTCAATATTTTGTGGTCAATGTAAAATACTCTCGCCTAACATTTATCAATTTTAACACGATATTTCTCAACCTAATCTTACCTACCTATATGAAATAAAAGTTTACTATATATACATAGAGACGTAAATTAACAAACATAACAATTTTCAAAATATCCACACCCATATTTTACAAAATTTATTTTGTCCATAATATAAATATATATATCATTTTTTTTCTCCCCTTCGAATATAAGAAAATATTTTTAAAAACTTAATTCTGTTGACGTTATGTGGCGCTGAGTTTGTTGCTGACACACTTTAAATATGTTATAATATCTTGATAAAGGTTGGCGTTCAGCCAACTGAAATATTGGTAAAATAAACAATATTTTGATCCAATATATTCCTTTTTAATTAAACATAACAATGTTCAGTAAAAAACTGTCGATTAATTTCTCGAAGAAATATTCCCAATCTTCCAACCTTCAACATACATATGAATATACTATTTACAATAAATTAAAAGCTTGCTTTCAAAAGAAAAGCATAAATTGTAAATTATTCTCAATTTCTAACGCCAAATATTGAATGCTATTTATTTTGAAATCTAAAATATTTTTATATTTGAACTTAATGATAACGTTTTTTCATCTATATTTTATAATTAAGTATCATGAATATATTTTACTTATATGTAATTATATAAAATATTTTATATGAAACTAGCGGACCCGCCCGGCTTCGCCCGGGTTTTACCCGAGTGAATGTTTGTCTAACGAACATTTGTTAAAACAATTCTCTTTAAACTTATAAAACGTACTCGGCTTCGCCCGGGGTTTTACCCGAGTAAAGGTTTGTCTAGCGAACATTTGTTAAAACAATTCTCTAAAAACTTATTAAAAAATAAAAAAGATATATTTTGATAATTTGAAACTCGTAAATTTGAATCTCTCGATAAAGTGAACATTTTTTCCCGGTCCCTGTGTGCCTTGTCATCCTGAATTTTGTCTTTCCTAATTTTCTACATTAGAAAATCATAGTTTTATCTAGTGAACATTTTTTCCCGGTCCCTTGAGAAATACTCGATAAGTTGAATAAAATCAATATTAATTGGTTCCCTCGGTAATTGGAAGTTAAAGGAATAATATCTTCGCCTTGGAATTGTATCATTATTCTTGTCGCAAATAAATTGCCGTGTCATCCTGAGATAATCTTACTTTTGATAAATAATATTTAAGATAACAAACTTAGTGATAAGAAAACTTGTTATCATCGTCACAATGGGGGCGCTGCTTGCGAGTTAAATCTACAAATCTGCAAATAACTCTAAGGATATTCAAGATATTCATGAAATTATTTTTCAAAAACCTTCCCGGTGATATACCTAATAATATCCCAAAATTTCACGGCGATTGGATGTATGGTTTTTGAATCTATAGAGTACAGACAGACAGACATTCAATTATATATATTTAAGATATTATAAAAGAGTTTTAAAAATTGTAAAAAAAAAAATGCATCGGCCGGGAATCGAACCCGGGCCGCCCGCGTGGCAGGCGAGCATTCTACCACTGAACCATCGATGCTTAAAAAAATGGCCATATTTAGGTATTCATTCCATTCCGGATTAGTCCGCGTAAAAAAAGTTCTTCAAATGAAAAAAAAAAGAAATAGCCAAAAAACTAATCAAAATGCAGCCGAAAATTTTCCTCAGGTTTATAAAAAGCGACATGCAAAATATGGTACCAATTGGTTCAGTAGTTTTTGAGTTTATCGCGAAACAGACAGACAGACAGAAATTGACTTTTATATATATATAGAGATCTACTCTTCATTGTTGGCTTTTTATCTTACATTCATTCTTCATTGTTGACTTTTTATATTACATTCACTCTTCATTGTTGGCTTTTTATCTTACATTCATTCTTCATTGTTGGCTTTTTATATTACATTCACTCTTCATTGTTGGCTTTTTATCTTACATTCATTCTTCATTGTTGGCTTTTTATATTACATTCACTCTTCATTGTTGGCTTTTTATCTTACATTCATTCTTCATTGTTGGCTTTTTATATTACATTCACTCTTCATTGTTGGCTTTTATCTTACATTCATTCTTCATTGTTGGCTTTTTATATTACATTCACTCTTCATTGTTGGCTTTTTATCTTACATTCATTCTTCATTGTTGGCTTTTTATATTACATTCACTCTTCATTGTTGGCTTTTTATCTTACATTCATTCTTCATTGTTGGCTTTTTATATTACATTCACTCTTCATTGTTGGCTTTTTATCTTACATTCATTCTTCATTGTTGGCTTTTTATATTACATTCACTCTTCATTGTTGGCTTTTTATCTTACATTCATTCTTCATTGTTGGCTTTTTATATTACATTCACTCTTCATTGTTGGCTTTTTATCTTACATTCATTCTTCATTGTTGGCTTTTTATATTACATTCACTCTTCATTGTTGGCTTTTTATCTTACATTCATTCTTCATTGTTGGCTTTTTATATTACATTCACTCTTCATTGTTGGCTTTTTATCTTACATTCATTCTTCATTGTTGGCTTTTTATATTACATTCACTCTTCATTGTTGGCTTTTTATCTTACATTCACTCTTCATTGTTGGCTTTTTATATTATATTCACTCTTCATTGTTGGCTTTTTATCTTACATTCATTCTTCATTGTTGGCTTTTTATATTATATTTACTCTTCATTGTTGGCTTTTTATCTTACATTCATTCTTCATTGTTGGCTTTTTATATTACATTTACTATTCATTGTTGGCTTTTTATCTTACATTCACTCTTCATTGTTGGCTTTTTATCTTACATTCATTCTTCATTGTTGGCTTTTTATATTACATTCACTCTTCATTGTTGGCTTTTTATCTTACATTCATTCTTCATTGTTGGCTTTTTATATTACATTCACTCTTCATTGTTGGCTTTTTATATCATATAGAAAATCATAGTTTTATCTAGTGAACATTTTTTCCCGTGTCATATTGCCGTGTCATCCTGAGATAATCTTACTTTTGATAAATAATATTTAAGATAACAAACTTAGTGATAAGAAAACTTGTTAACATCGTCACAATGGGGGCGCTGCTTGCGAGTTAAATCTACAAATCTGCAAATAACTCTAAGGATATTCAAGATATTCATGAAATTATTTTTCTAAAACCTTCCCGGTGATATACCTAATAATATCCCAAAATTTCACGGCGATTGGATGTATGGTTTTTGAATCTATAGAGTACAAACAAACAGACAGACAAACAGACAGACAGACATTCAATTTTATATATATAGATTGCAATATTGAGCGTTGCCTTTTGTGATATATATCAAATTTATTCATAGGTATTATTTAAATTTATACAGAAAATGCGTATAACAAGAACTATTCTAAATTTCATTCTTCATTTTATTTTTCACACGCTCTGAATTTCGAAGTAAAGCCTCCATTAAGAAGGAAGTTGTTTAGATTTCCAATTCATCACGGCGCAAGCGCAAAGAAAAAAAAAACAGACGCCAGTGAAGAACAATCGTCTGAAGCTAATTAGAATTCAAAATGATGGATCGTTTGGTAATTAACGTGCACAAGATCGAATATTCGGACAGAAGATTGCTTCCCACTTTGATGCCATTTTAAACCAAACTATTTCCGTATTTCCCTTTAAGTAAATATTTTCCAGTCAAATATTAATTAATATATATATATTTAATTTCTACATCGAGTGGGTGGAAAACTTTTAAAATAAATATTGGGAACTTTATCAAGTGTTTATTTAATACTTATTTATACTTTGATCAAATATCATAATATACTTATTTATATTTTTTAATCAGAAATAATTAAAAATGTTATATTTATTTAGACTAAAATAGATATTTATTTTGAAGCTAAGGAAACTTTCATAAATATTTATTTGAAGAAATAATCTGCTGTTTGTTTATTGACCATTGTATTAGATGTAATTAATTTGCACAACACACACACACTGAAAATTACAAATATTTCTAAATATTTTGAATGTGATTTCTCACACATACACAAAATAACTCACTGTTAGAAATTCTAGATATTGTTTTTAAATCATTGTAGTTTTTAAACTGCTTTCACAATTTTTCCTTGAATCATGGAGATAAAATTTGCATACTTTATATATATAGAACAACGTTATATACAATTACACCACAAATATTTCTTTTGAACGAAAAATCAAAATTTATTTTAAGGAGAAATAACGATCATTTCCAACCTTAGGGATGAAGTATGAAAGGATGAATTGTGAAGAGTA
Source organism: Cordylochernes scorpioides (assembly GCA_030710605.1). Lineage (NCBI taxonomy): Eukaryota > Metazoa > Arthropoda > Arachnida > Pseudoscorpiones > Chernetidae > Cordylochernes > Cordylochernes scorpioides. The sequence continues at coordinate 16,948,129 of CP092864.1, forward strand.
ATGATGAACGGAAAAAAAAATTCAGGGATGGGAATCGAACCCACAATGTTCCGCTTACTGGGCAGATGCCATGTCCACTAGGCTACCCTAGTTTGCGGTATAATTGTCAAACGTCATTCTACAATCATAAGCCGCATTATATTGTATTATATATATGTACGATAACTTTATATTTGCATAGTTGAGTGGGTTTATAATAGATATATGTCCTAGCCAGGTGAGAGTAGTGAAGTTTTATAAACTCTGAGTAATTTTGTTTCAGCTGGTATATCTATTAAGTATAGTTTTCCTTTCTCTTTCTCTTTTACGTATCCATATACATTGGATGATTCGAAGCCCAAGGAACCAAAAAAAAAATCGAATTATCCAAAATTTTCGAATTAAAAACGGAAATTCTATTCATAGGAAATTCTAAGGACCAAGATAAATATTTGAATTGAAGACATTTTTGAATTAAAGAAGTTAGAATTTTTCAAGTTCTACTGTATATTGTAGTTTAACCAATACATATTCTTTTTTCTTCTGGTGGGATAAAGTCGATATTATAGTAAGCCTAGTAAGCCCGTTGAAGAGCGATTAACGCTTGAAAGCTAGCGTTTTTTAATAAAAAAGATACTCACTGTGAGAATATATTTGTAATTTTTTATACTTTTTTCACAATTTTATCATGAATAGACATCTTCTTTTTAATTGGCTAATGATATTCTAATTTATCTCCCCAACTGTAGAATAAGTAATTCGAGGTGGAAAAACTATAATTGACCAATGATTCATAAAGAAGCTTGTAGATATATCATATTTTTACTATGATAGGCATGTGAAGCTTATAATTTTTATATTCCCCTGAAATCGGAAATGACAAAGAATATAACAGTATATAACAATATAACCATATCTTTAATATTATCTTCTCATATATAACAAATTATGTAATATTAATATATTTATATTCAGTTGCCCACATGACTTTGGTTTACAAATATTCTTGTTTGGAAATCTCTGAACCGAGCTTCATTCATCTGAATAAAGGTAATAATATATAATAATATATATTATTATAATAATATATAGAATATATGAGATGTTTTAACGTATAAAGATTTTGATGGAAATTATAATAATACGCAGATAATGATTCATTAAATTTATAATAAAATTGTTACAAATGTGAAAACTTTAGTACAAGATTAATACTGGGATATTTGAAGATACGTTGGGAGAACAGCCATTGTCCTAATACTCGGGTATTATTCATGTCTTTTCTACTTTTAAATAACTATTTTTGAAAGGGCGTTTCTCTTTCTCTCAAATTTGCAAAGCTAAACGGAGTGAAATCATCTTATAGGATTTTTATCAAAAGTAAAAGAAAAAAAAAAGGGGGGGGGGGGTGAGTCTGACCAGTCCCTCCCTGGAGCCTTGGAATATTTGACCAAACTCTGATCCAAGGTGACTAACGTGGCAATGGCAACCATTTACCAACTTGTACACGACAACAACATCAAAAGTAAAAGTATTAAAAAGTAAAACATAATATATTGATTATACATCTTATCAAAGTAATACGTTATGTATTTGTACTTTTATAATAAATATTTACTTTTTTTCTGGGACAAAATACAAAGTGTGGTAGTTTGATTTCTCATTTTCTATAGGGAAGTAAACTCGTAATTGATAATAATAAGTTTCATTTTATCTTGTCAGATACTATGAATAACATCTCTTTTATTTTCTATGTCCCAAAGGTTGTGTTGTTAAATAAAACTATTTATGCTATCAAAATCAAAAACAAAATTATATTTTCAAAAAGGCTTTAATGATACATTCATTCACTATATATAAGGGGGTCGGTGGAAGGCTGGTCAAACCGTTTGGTTTACGACCACCACGACCCCGCATTGGACACTTTTTTCTGTTTAAAAAAAAAAATGCTCCAATGGCCCCCCGATTCTTGCAAAAGTCCAACCCCACCAGCGAGTGCAAGTAACCAAACGGGGCTCTGGCACATTTGTAAGTGCAAAGTCGAACTGCTTTCACATGTGTAGACATGTGGTGCGCTTACAGTAAAAAGCAGTCGCTAACTACCCACCATGATTATCATGGCCTGTACCACGTGTACTAGGGATAAGCAAAAAAAAAAAACTATATATTAAAATAATGAAACGCTCAATCATATATGTCTGAAAGGAATTAAGTCTTAAATATGTATTAATATGAAGCGAAGTCCTCTCGCGTCTCTATCAAAATAGACGTCAAAACTAGACGCCATAATTTATTTTTTGTCATAGATGTGGCCTAGCCACTTTGATAGCTATACACCTCTTTGGCAGATTGTGAATATTCCATGGGATTCCATAGAATGATGTCCGCCCCGAATATACGGTCCTCAGATTGATACTTCTCATTTTGTCAAAGCTGGTGTTGTGGCTTTGTCACCGACCCGAGGCTGTTAGTTCGGGGCGACGGTCAATAGATGGCGTCTAGTTTTGATCGTCTTTGACGGGAGAGGCAACCTTTGCATTAATAGATCAATATACTCCCGGAAATATACCCACGTAAATGTATTAATATGTAATAATATTATTTGACGACAAAAATACCTTTAAAATATATCGTCTGCAATATAAAATATGCAAATCACTGACATGAAATGAAATAATGGTCAAATATGATTTATAATCTTTGTAACGACCAATAATATATTTTTGAGATATTTCATTTTAAAAACATTTTAAGAATTTCAGGTTAAGTAAAAATATATATATAAAATTTAGAAATATTTTCATAAAACATTAAGAGAAACAAAGATTATTTGAAAAGTAAATTTAACGTAAAATTTCTTACAAAGAAATAAAAGAGAAATTTGGTCAAAAAATAAAATTTAATTAAGAAAAAAAAAATCGTCGAGATAGAATGTAAAGATAAAATGGAAATAAGAAAATGGTTGTTTTAAAATAAAATATTTTTCAGTGACGATATTTTCTTGTGTTCTGCGACAAATTTAATAAAGAAAGCTAAAAAATGAAATATTTTATTTCCAACTACATTGCCATAAAGTTAAAAAGAGAAATGACTGCGAAATATTCGTTGAATAATTTTATGTTACAATCGGTTTATAAGTCAATTCTCGCTACAATTTGTCTTTGCATATAACTGGATTTATCCCACAAATACACATAGTTTTATTTTCAGAATTATATTTTATTGCCACTTGGAGACTTGGATCTTTATTGAAGACTCAATTTTTCACCATTAAAATAGTCTATTTTATTAATATTAATATTTGATTAAGCGAATTCTTTTAAATTATTTTGAAAATATTAAAATTTCTGAGATCTATATGAACAATAATGATGAAACATATATATGTGGAATGTTGTATATTAGAGTGTTGGTTTCTACGTTGAGATAAATACAAATTTAACGGCCTCTGGTTGTTGAGGCAATTGCCTGATAATGAAGTTGTAACCTTGGGATAAGTAAGAAGCTACTTCTTGGTACTGGATTTCATCCCGGGATAAGTAAGCAGACACGGCCTGATTCTGGGTTTTACCTCAAGATAAGAAATAATCCACGGTCTGGATTTTACCCCAGGATAGGTGAGAAAAAATGATCTGATACTGGGTTTTACCTCAAGATAAGAAATTAGACACGGCGAGAAATTGGGTTTCACCTCGGAATAAGTTAGAAGACACAACTTGGTACTAAGTTTTACTTCATGGTAAGTAATTAAGACACGACCCCGATACTGGTATTGTTACCTCAGGATACGTAAAATGACACGGTCTGGAACTGAGTTTTATCTCGGGATAAGTATGAAGCTATTTAGTTGAGAACTGGATTACACCCCGGGATAAGTAAGGAGACAGGATATTTGGTTCCGGTTTGTAACTAGGGATAAGTAAGAAGACATATTCTGTAACTGGGTTTTACTCAAAGATAAATGATAAAACCAAGATTGGTACGGAACTTTATACATAGTTTAGGGTAATATAATTATGATACGACACTGTTACCTCAGTATAAGCAAGTCGCTACAGCTTGGATCTAAATTCTACCCCAGGATAAGCAAAAAGACACGGCCTGGTACTTGGTTTTACCTCGAGATAAGTAAGAAGGATAGCTTTGTTCTGTATTTCACCCCGGGATAAGCAAGAAGACAAGACCTGGTTCTTGGTTTTACCTCGGGATAAGCAGGTTGCTACAGCATGGTTCTGAAATTCACCCCGAGATAAGTAAGAATACAGGGCCTGGTACTTGGTGTTTCCTCGGAATACGAAAGAAGGATAGCTTGGTTCTGAATTTTACCCCGGGATAAGCTAGAAGACATGGCCTGGTTTTTGATTTTACCTCGGGATAAGTAAGACGCTACAGCTTGTTTCTGAATTTTACCTGTGATGAGCAAGAAGACAAGGCCTGATACTTGGTTTTACCTTGGGATAAGTATATCTTTACAGCTTAGTTCTGAATTTTGCCCCCGGGATAAGCAAGAAGACATGGTCTGGGTCTTGGTTTTTACCTCGGGATAAGAAAGAAGGATAGCTTGGTTCTGAATTTCACCCCGGGATAAGCTAGAAGACATGGCCTGGTTTTTGGTTTTACCTCGGGATAAGTAAGACGCTACAGCTTGTTTCTGAATTTTACCCCCGGGATAAGCAAGAAGACAAGGCCTGATACTTGGTTTTACCTCGGGATAAATATATCTCTACAGCTTGGTTCTGAATTTTACCCCCGGGATAAGCAAGAAGACATGGCCTGGGTCTTGGTTTTTACCTCGGGATAAGAAAGAAGGATAGCTTGGTTCTGAATTTCACCCCGGGATAAGAAAGAAGACAAGGCCTGGTTTTTGGTTTTACCTCGGGATAGGTATACCTTTACAGCTTGGTTCTGAATTTTACCCCCGGGATAAGCAAGAAGACATGGTCTGGTTTTTGGTTTTTACCTCGGGATAAGTGATACGGTGCAAACCAACTCTATATTTTATAATTTTATTAGTATAGCAGAGAGAGAATAAGAAATTCATTAAAGGCAACATCAAAACATGTAAAAAAAGGTTAAACATTTAAATTGAAGTAACTTATTAAATATCATTTTGCAATTAGCAGAGTAGAAAAGATAAACTTATAAATTTATCTTCTTGATTAAAAATGGTACTTAAGAAAAAAACATAATTAGAAACTTAATTAACGGAAGAATTTAATTAAATAGTTGTATATTAATATTGCCTTAATTATTTTGTAGAAAAAAAAAACATTCCTTTTCCCTCTCATACAAATTGAAATATTTGAAAAGCAGACGTAAAATATTTCCTTTTTGAAAACTTCCCGCCAAAATTTATAAACAATTCTTTCCAAATTTTATAAAACAGATAGAAATAGAAAAACGAAAATAACCAAGAAGTAAATGGAGTACAAAAAAACAAGTAAAAATTTCATGCTTTGTTACACTAGAAAAGTCATTTTTTTACATTCTTTTTTTTTTGTTCGATTTTTTCTTGTTCTACTCACCCATTATTTGAAATATGAGATTGCGAGGGTTATTTCTGTAAAAGGGAGAATGAGCAGTTTTCGTAGAAAGGGAGGGAGCTCAAATAAAAAAAGGAACATTTAGATAAAAAAAAAACGATTTCTTCAATTCTAAATTCGTCTGCATCAGAAAATTGGGCTTATTCGCAATTGAGTTGATTCGAGCGATTGAATTATCGTATTTAATTACATTATATAAATTCGAATTAAAATTATTTTCTTATTACACTTTTAATTTTATTATTTGTAAAGGGGAGTTTAATTTAAGTTTTTTTTTTTGCTCATTTTTTTTCCTTTTCTCTTCATTATAGGGTTTACCTTTAAAATATTTCGCACCATTGAATTTAAAGCTTTAAATAAAACAATAGAACTTTTGTGTTTTTCTTTTTTTTTTTTACTTAGAAAATTCAATAGCATTCAAAGAAATGTTGTGAGATTGTTTTTTTTTTCCAAGTTATAAAATCATTGAATAAAAAGAAATAAAGATGTTTGTGTTGAAATGGGGCAATTCAACTTAGACCTTTTACAATCCATTCTCACAGTTAACCAGAGTCAATTGTATATTTATATTGTTCTGAAAATAGAGCAATCCATACTTAAATCATTAGATAGAAAAAAGGTATATATTGGATTGAATAAAATATTTATTTGCCAATATTTCGGATGGCTGAACGCCTACCTTTATCAAGGCATTACATTTATGTATACACAAGCTCAGCGCTACATAACTGAGTTTGTGTATACAAAAATATAATGCCTCGATAAAAGTTGGCGTTCAGCCAACCGAAATATTGGCAAATAAATCTTTTATTCAATCCAATATATACCTTTTTACTATCTAATATATTTATATATGTGAAACACTCTGACCTTGAAATATAAAACGTCTGGTGTACATATTAAAATTAAGATATTTTTCTTGATTTATCAACAAAATGGGGGTTGTTCAAATATCAGGGAGCAGGCTGAATCATCAAAGAGAGTTTTAAGACAATTAAACAATTAAAATAATTTTATTGACATATTGTCAATACATGCAAAGTGCACAGTCTGCACTATTTAAAAAAAGATAATATGCATTATATACACTACTAGCGGATGTACCCGGCTTCGCCCAGGTTTTTCTCGAGGGAATGTTTGTAGTCTAGTAATAAGAAAATATATTACACCTAAAAACTATCAGAGAAAAGAGAAACCACGGAAGGTGAACAGAAAAATGCTTACAATGGATGTTATGTTTACGATATCAAGTTAAATAAAAACAAAGATAAAATTTGCATATGTTGGTCACTATAAATTTGTATATTTGTTAGGCGAAATTAGAAACATGATAAAACAATTGGGTATTTAAAAACAAATGTATAAATAAAAGTTGAAGTATAATAAACAATTTTAAAGATTAGTTTTAATTATTAATCAAGATTGTGTGTGAATATGTGAGAAAGATGTAATATCGTTGTTGTTTTCTTGGCCGACTGTTTTACATATGGTGTTATCTTAAAATTGCTTGTTTTGAATATTTTTTTAGATTGAGATTATCAGCTAGTATGTAAAAAAAAATTAACTCTGTTGAAATTTAATTTTGTATTTATATATAAATAAAATTAACTCTGTTGATTTTTTTTTGTATTTAATCGATAACAGCGAAGTTACGCATGTTAATGTTAGGAAATATATTTTGATGTTAAGCAAAACCTGCTCCATCTCGTTTTACATAAATGTTGAAAATTTGGTTGAAATTGATGCATTGTAACGAAAGTTTTCAGTGATGTCCACTTATGAAATTTCCATTTTATTAATATAGATGTAGAATGAATATGGCGCCTCTGCCACCGCTTCAGTGTTTGGTGGAGAATCACCAGCGGGTCTCCAGCGACACCACGTATTTCGCGATCTACGAGGAATACGTAGATCGCGTACTTCGCCGCTGAGAAGATGGTTTAAGAGTATATTAAAATTCTAACTTTCAAAGGAAATTATATATTTGACAGACTCCAATAAAATTCATACCGCTCTCGTACACTTGCAAGTATTCCTAGTCATAAATGACCGATGTTTTTATTTAAGTTTGTCGAAAAGTAATTTCAACTTAAATACTAGCATTAAAAAAAACTCACTATTAAAAATCTTCATAAATTAATTTATATAATTAAGTATTTTTAATTAAAAAGGTATATATTGGATCAAAAAATCATTTATTCAATCATTTCATTTTATCCAATCAATTCATTTTATGGGGGGGTCGGTGGAAGGCTGGGTAAACCGTTTGGTTTTCGACCACTAGGACCCGGGTTCGATTCCCGCATTGGGCAATTTTTTCTGTTTAAAAAAATGCTCCAATGGCCCCCGATTCTTGCAAAAGTCCAACCCCACCAGCGAGTGCAAGTAACCAAACGGGGCTCTGGCATTTATAAGTGCAAAGTCGAACTGCTTTTCACATGTGTAGACATGTGGTGCGATTACAGTAAAAGCAGTCGCTAACTACCGACCATGATTATCATGGCCTGTACCACGTGTACTAGGGATAAGCAAAAAAAAAAAAAAAATTCATTTTATCCAATCAATTCATTTTATCCAATCATTTGATAAATTATATGCCTTTTTAATTAAATTTATATCTATGGATTGCTCTATTTTCAAAATAATTAAGTATTTGAGCCAAATATTTCTATTTACGATTTGATATTACAGATGTTATTTTCAAATAATACAAAAATTGCCATTTTTAAAAGAGAATATTTCATATATATATAGAGAGAGAATGTGAAATATATTTCTTAAATATTGTTTAGAAATTTATATGGGGAAACCTTATTTTTATGTTTGTGACAGGATAAAAAAATATATATATTATATATGGTATAAAAATTTATATTTCTTTAAAAATTTGATCAATGTTATATATACTCTCTGAAAACGTGACTATAATAATAAAAGATATATAAATTTAACATCGTTTTTCTTGTCCTGAAACATACCTTTTCCATTAAATATGTGTTTCCTGGTATATTTCTGAAAATATATAGAGATTTATAGATTAGGTTGAAAGAATAATAAAAAGGGAATAGAATGAAAAAGTGATATAAAAATATAAAATTTGTTACACGGGATTTATATTTCCTCGTTGAAAAATATCAGATATCAGTTTGTGTCTATCAATTAAATAAAATTAAATCAAATTATTTATTTAATATAGTGTTATCGTGATCATTTATTATATATATGTAATGAGATGAGAATTCCAGTAGCTTTTGTAGAGATCCTGTCGACTCATGTAATAATAGTTGAAGTTTGGTGTTTGTCGACTTATAGAATATCCTGTCGACTACTGAAATAATAGTTGAAGTCCTGGTAGCTCTTGTTGTACTGTGTTGACCAAGAGGAACAGTTAGGATGTAGAGTTTTCCAGTACCTCTCTGCACCTTGGAAGACCTTTAAAAGTTCTCACAAAATACAGGCAGTCGTGGTCGAGGCAGAGTGGAAAAGCTTGGGGATATCCATACACAAAAAACGAAGACACAGTTGCACTAAGAAAGTTCCGTTAACAGATAAAAGCTGAGCTAGGAGCGAAAAGATGGAGATAGAAACGTTCTGACTCGTCTACATGATGGATAAGATCGACATGACATACGACCGACGCGGCTTGCACTAAGGATGAACTAAACTAAACTGTACTGAACTGAACTGTCAAGCCACTGTAAGGTGATGTATTTATAGGTTAAAGACGGGGCGACCTTATGTGACAGGGGCGTTTCTGAGAAAGGGGGGCCTTGGCATGTCCAGGTGTGAGAGGGGTCTCTGCATTCCACCACATGTGACAGTGTGGGTGGCCTTGTTTGTGGGAATTGTAAATCGACCTGATTTATGACTTCCATCTTTAGACTCTGTTGTTTTGGCAATACTATATATTCGATCTCTGCCCTAGCTCAACTCTTAAATCTATTACAGATTTTATTTATTTATCCACTTTGTACAAATTACATTACATAGGGCGATGCAATGACACAGATTAATCATGCGCATAATTATTTATAGATGTGTTTCTATATACAACATGACAATCTTATTATAAGTTATATACACAGTATGGGGTTGTTGGTTTAAATTACCATAGATGGGCCCCGGGAGTGAAAGGGTTTATCCGGGTTTAGGCGGGTAAAGCCTCTCTAACACAGGTAAGTAATTAAAATTTCTTTTAATTAATTTAAACTGCGAGGGTTAAAAAGGGCTATAACAAGATGATATTTGTTGGATATATAAAAGTGAAATAAAAATGACATTTTGTTTGATTAACAAAAATGATGATTAAAATAAAATGATGACATAAAAATTCACATTCTAAGAGAATATTGGTGGGCGTTGGACAGGGTTAGTAGTTAAAGAATAAGCAATTGTGAGATTTACACATGCAATCAAATACTTAGGTCCAGGTGCAAAGCGAGGATATGGACTTGAGCGTCTTCCTAGGCAATGTTTCACCTGTGATCCTGTATAGGGTAACAGTGCTTTGTCACAATTGTAGTGTTATTGGGTTGAAAAGTTGTTGAAGAATATGTAATTGTTAGAAGTGCCCATGTAAACCAAATACTCAGATCCAGGTGCAAAGCGAGGATATAGATTTGAGCTGTCTTCCTTGGCAATGTTTCACTTGCGATCCTATATAAGGGTTACAGTGTTTTGTCACAATTTTAGGATTATTGGGTTAAAAGTTGTTGAAGAAAAGTTGCTTATTAATATGATTGAGAAAGGAGTGAAATAGAGCCATGCGATAAGTAGAATTGTAGCGACAGTAGGTGATCTGACTTGACTCGAAATCAAAGGTTGAATGTGGTCCGCTAGAGCTGAAAAAAAAGTTGAAAGTTGAAAAAAGTGAACGCTTTGTGTATGCGTTGGTGATTTGCTCTGCGGATGAAATGAAATAAACTCTTGAAGCGTGTTCAGACCAGAAGTTTGGATTTGTAAGTCTGGGGAACTGTGTTCTCAAAGAGTTTGTTGAATTACGAAATCAAAAAATAAATTGTCAAGCAGTGCGGTCGTTTTTCTACGTTGATGTGACGCAATGACTGCAAAGATAGTGATGAAAAATATAGGGAATTGGTTAAAGAATATGATTGTTGAAAACGATTGTTGTAGATGCCCGATAGTGGATGATAAACATTGTCAGATAATAAAGGTATTTAAACAAATAAAATATAGTGAATAGAAATATAGAAATATGATTGCGGGTACAAAAAGTGTAAGTGGACAAAACTAAACCTGTAATATATAAAATATATAATAAATAATAAAATAAAAATAATTTTTGAAACAATTAGATGTTTTACAATACTAAAATACTATCATGAAAAATAAAAGTAAATTTGATTAAAGTTTTTTATTTTATTATTATTTTTTTTTTTTTGGTTGGATTAAAAATTTGATTATATAATTGAAAGGTAAAAATAAAAATAATTATTCAAGATTATATACAAAATTTATAATATAATTGAAGGTTATTAATGATTGAATAAATTTTAAGTAGTGTAAAATATTGAACAAAAATTGTCTCTTTTGACGAAAAGTTACAGTTGTGGTGTGTGACTAGATTATATCCCTTTGGTAACATCGGTGTTTCTATGACTCTGAAACTGGGAATATGTGAAATGATCTTTTCGTTTGTCCTCAATGCTGGTATGTAGAGAATGATTTCTCTTTCGCGTTAAAAAGTCTATATAAGACTTAACCAAATTGTTTTAATTGGTGTTATCAATTAACATGTAAAATGTTTAAAGTATGTTGTGTTGTGATATCTCGTTGGTGAGATTTGTGAGATTCTCGAGGAAATCTAAATAAGTAGTGTGACACATGTGTTCAAAATGGCGTCATGAAGCTAGCGGTCAAGAAGATCTGCCTTGAGGGGGGAGAGAAGATATTCTCCTTTTGTTGAGTTGGCAATTTTCTGCTATAATTGAAAGATATGATTTTCTCGGTGTTTGTAGTTGTTGTGTTTCGCATTTAGTTTAGACTTAGAAAAAATGTTATTAGGTGATGTCAGTTTTAGAGGTGTGGTGAAAGTGCGACTTTCGACGTGGACACGCTTTGGGGTGAATTGTGGTGTCACAGGCGTGAAGGGCGTCTTTGGCCTGAAAAGTGAAAAAGTTTTGTGGTGTGGCACTGTGACACGAAGTGAGAAATGTGAATATAAAGGTGTCACGTGAAGTCTTAGTTTGGTACAAATCTAACCTGTTTCACCATGAATAACAAATTTAATAAAGTCATGGGTGGTTGTTGTATGAAACACATCGAGAGAATATTTGACTGTTAGTGGATGTGGCACGCTTAATGTGAAATTATTTTATTGTGGCGACGCGATATAGAGCTAAGTGGAGCTCGAAATTGGATTTGTGTGTTGAGTCGCGCACTAATAATTGTTGCCAATTTGAGATAGTGATGCGAGGGTGTTGTAAGGTTTTTTGAAAGAAATGTGTTGATGACCAATCATGCATGTAAAAAGGAAAAGACGAGGGAGTGTATTTATCCTCGAATATTAACGATTGTAATCGTTTTGGAAGGCTGTGACTTAAATTAGCTACTGGCGGTGAAGTGGAGTGAATCTTTATTCCTAACTTGTTTTGGGAAAGATAGTTGTTTTCCCTAGTGGTGTTTTTGAAGATATTGTATCTTCCGATTTTTGCAATTAAAAAAAATGCGTTTCACCTATGTTAATTTATATTTAAAATTTAAATATACTTTTAAATTGTTGATTATGATAATTAAAATGATTCTTATAAAAGGGCAATGTCGTGAGAGTTACAAATAATTTGAATTGGGCGCTTACTTAAAATGGTGAACATTACCAAATTTTAAGAATTGATAAAGATATTGGTCTTTTGATATAAAGATAACTAATAAGTAAAACAAAAATAAGTTGAGAATTATGATGAATGAAATTTTTTAAAAATAATTATAATATATATATATTTTTTAATAATAATAATAATTTTTTTTTTCAAGTCGTAGCTTTGGATAATGCCATTTTAGGTAAATTTAGGAAAGGCATGTAAGATTAGTAAATTAGTAAAAATGTTTGATGGGTGAAATTTTTTTTTTAAGTAAAATTGAGAGTAATAACTTGAAATTTATAATCTGATTAAAAATTAAATTAAATTTGATGAAAATGAGAGTGTGAAAGTTTTAAAAATTGAATAAAATGATATAAAAAAGTTAAAAATTGATTTTAAAATGCTTAAAGTGAAAATATAAGTACAAAATTTATAGGGCATCAAGTTTTGAACTTGAGGATAAAGTTAAGGTAGGTTTTAAAACTTACAGTTTTGAAGATAGTTCAGTCAGGACACTTGATCTTTGGTTGTTTTCCTGCTGACGTGGAAAGCGCTCCATGCAGGGCTTGTAGAAGCTTGTAGTTTCTCCAACGTTGATTGCGGTTTGTCGCCTTGATCATTGTCTCGACGATGTCAAGTCGAAGATGAAGAACTTCTCACAGGGTTTGGGTACATCGCTGCTTGGTTTCCATGACTTGCGGGAATTTCGGGGCTGTCGTTGGCGCGGTCAGCTTGCTTGTTCCCGGCGTTGGCGATCGGTTAGCGGGTATGCGGAAGTCCGTTGGGGCGGCGTTTCTTCCGTAAATATCGTCTTTTGTTGGAAGGAGATATTGCTTTGTCGTTTCGTTGGAATGGCGGGTTTGTTCCTCCATCTTTGCTCGTTCTCGCTTCTTATCTGAACAGTCTTCTTACCTCTTCGTTGTGTCATCCTTCGTTTTGGTCATCCTGTCGGCTTCTGTAATGTTAGAGAATTCCAGTAGCTTTTGTAGAGATCCTGTCGACTCATGTAATGAGATGAGAATTCCAGTAGCTTTTGTAGAGATCCTGTCGACTCATGTAATAATAGTTGAAGTTTGGTGTTTGTCGACTTATAGAATATCCTGTCGACTACTGAAATAATAGTTGAAGTCCTAGTAGCTCTTGTTGTACTGTGTTGACCAAGAGGAACAGTTAGGATGTAGAGTTTTCCAGTACCTCTCTGCACCTTGGAAGACCTTTAAAAGTTCTCACAAAATACAGGCAGTCGTGGTCGAGGCAGAGTGGAAAAGCTTGGGGATATCCATACACAAAAAACGAAGACACGGTTGCACTAAGAAAGTTCCGTTAACAGATAAAAGCTGAGCTAGGAGCGAAAAGATGGAGATAGAAACGTTCTGACTCGTCTACATGATGGATAAGATCGACATGACATACGACCGACGCGGCTTGCACTAAGGGTGAACTAAACTAAACTGTACTGAACTGAACTGTCAAGCCACTGTAAGGTGATGTATTTATAGGCTAAAGACGGGGCGACCTTATGTGACAGGGGCGTTTCTGAGAAAGGGGGGCCTTGGCATGTCCAGGTGTGAGAGGGGTCTCTGCATTCCACCACATGTGACAGTGTGGGTGGCCTTGTTTGTGGGAATTGTAAATCGACCTGATTTATGACTTCCATCTTTAGACTCTGTTGTTTTGGCAATACTATATGTTCGATCTCTGCCCTAGCTCAACTCTTAAATCTATTACAGATTTTATTTATTTATCCACTTTGTACAAATTACATTACATAGGGCGATGCAATGACACAGATTAATCATGCGCATAATTATTTATAGATGTGTTTCTATATACAACATGACAATCTTATTATAAGTTATATACACAGTATGGGGTTGTTGGTTTAAATTACCATATATATATATTATGAATAATTTGTTTGTTGTTAGATAAAGGGTTGATAAAACAAAGGATCGATAAGATAAAGGGTTGAAGGTACAGTCGTGATAAAAAAAAAAGATAATTATTTACCATCAAGCAGCTTTTATTTTCAATTACTTGAGGAAAGATTATACATTAGTTATTTTCGCATTATATAGAATTTATAAAGTTGATCCTATATTAGTGATTCAAAAAGATAGATATGTTAACTACGCATATTTACAACAAAACTGAAAGTCATTCTAAAAACGATGATAACCAAAAGTAGAAATATCAATGATTAAAATAAAATATATATATATTTCAAAATATATTGAAATATTTGAGTTTTTAGACTATATAATATATATGTTGTAATATATTCCATTATATACTTATATTCCCATGTGTTATATAGTTATAGTGTAATTTCCAAAACGACATAATAAAATTCGATTGAGTGACAGCCGGCGCCAGTCAGGAGGACGGTCTCCGAAAAACATGTTGGGGTACCAGGTGTAACCCTTTGGCTCAAAACAGATCAGTCCTTCTGGAGTTACGATGATTGACAGACTCCTCTACGCATATCTGCTTTGACCGGTGTCGGCATCACTCACTCGCCATCTCTGTGGTGACATCAAAAATGTCTTTGATGCAATACATTCACGCCTGAACCCACTCTGAACATTAAGGCCACAACGACTGCATTTAACCAACCACACTACAGTCATCCTACAGAACCGACTACATCACAACATATATATATATATATATATATATATATATATATATATATATATATATATATATATATATATATATTAAAAAACAATAGAAAAAAATAAAAGATAAGTGGGTCAGGGTTGATATTAAAAATAAAGAAGGCATTTCCTGACCACGAGCACATGTGCGCTCTGCCATCCAGATAGCACATGTGCTCGTGGTCAGGAAATGCCTTCCTTATTTTGAATATATATATATATTATATAATCTAAATATAAAAATATTCTATAATTTAAAAAATATATTTTATTTTCATTCATTGATAATTCTACTTGTGTTTTGACCATAGTTTTAGAATACGCCGACTCTTAATACTTGTTGTAAATATGTAGTTATCTAACCTATTTTTGAAATTCACTAATATAGAATTCATTTCATAAATTCTATATAACTGTGAAAAATGTCTTATTGTAATTTTCTTCAAGTAATTTAAAATAAAAAACTACTTGATAGAAATAATTATACTTCTGCTTTTCTTTCAAGATGACACGACTGCAAACGATACCATTAGGTACTCATGTACTCAAAAGAACCAGCAATTAATTACTATCCCAAAATAATATCTTATTTATAACATATATATATATTACATAAAAACTTTTATTTTATTTTCAAATTATAAATTCTAAAACAAATTACACTGTTTAAATCGACCGCCAGATGTCGTGACTTTCCCTTTATAAACCTATTGTTTCCCGTTGGCCTGCTCGAATATTTTTGTACATATTTAAATACCTAATCTTTTATTTTCTTCTTTAAGCCTCAAATAAGTCAAAACTTTTCTCAATTTATGTTTTAAATATTTCATAAGCTAAATTAAAGCAATATTTTGCAAAATATTTTATTGTATTTTCTAAAATGTCCACGACTGCAATATCACAAATATATCAATAATATTCCAAAAACAACAGAGAATCATTTTTATAATATATTTATATATATATATATATATATGTGTGTGTGTATAGAAGCAATGAGCGCTTCTCCCGTCAAAATAAACGTCAAAAACCTGACGCCATCTATTGACCGTCGCCGCAAATAGCGGCTTCAGGTCGGTAACAAAGCCACAACACCAGCTTTGGCAAACTGAGAAGCGTCCACCTAGAGACCATGGTTTCGGGCTAATGTCCCTCGTCAGTCTAAGGCGGACTTTATTCCATGAGATCCACACGGGATCTAATGGAATCTTCACAATCTACCAAAGAGGTGTTTTACTGGCAATGTGGCTGGGCCAAATCTATGGCTAGAACATAGATGGAAAATTTGCCGGGAGGAAATTAATACATAGAAGCAATGGGCGCTTCTCCCGTCAAAATAAACGTCAGAACCTGACGCCATCTATTGTGTGTGTATGTGTGTGTTAAAAAGTTTATATTTCAGTGTGAAGCAATACTGTTGATAATGATCAATTATGATGTGCTAAAAATAAATATTATATTAATATTAAATTTATTCCGTTGTTAGACGAAAAAAATTGGTGAAGGAAGACGAGTTTCTTTTATTTATTTTTTATTCCGTTGTTGTCCAAGATATTTTCGTTGAAGGCACCGTTATAAATTATTCGATATATATATGAAAAAAAGAGAAAAGTAGAAAAAATATAGGGGTTACTATTTAAAAATTAAATAAGACATATCCTGGCTGCTTACAAGATAATTATAAATGGCAGAACGCCATCTAGTTGAACAGAGATCAACTAAACATTGATTTAAGTTGTTCCATAATATTTTACCAACCTATTTTCTTTTTTAATTTCGACCAGTAAAGGGTTTTACTGGTATGACAAACATAATGTATTGCTCTAATATATATTTGAATAAAGAGTTGCCTTCCTTGATAGATGACTATAACCTCTCGCAACTTCCTTTTATATACATCTTATATAAAGAAAAGAGATTTTCTGTTGTATTTTGATTGTTGAGGATTATGGTAATGTAATGCAGTCGTGGTTAAAATCTTGAAAGAATAATAGTAAGAATGGGTTTTGAGATCAGAGGTTGCTTTAATTGAGCTAAGGAATATATAAAATACATAATTGGGTAAAAGTACTGCCTGGCTTAAGGCGTAAGAATAAAAAAAAATGAAAAGCTTATTTACATAATGTACAAAGGTTTTGAGCCGGCCATTGGGATAAAACAACAATGTGTTTTTATAGGGGAAGAGTGACCTCTGGCGGTCGATTTAAACAGAGTATTTGAATCTAATAATATAATTTTAAAATAGAATACTATTTTAATATAACATACATATATACATATAGCGGTGATATATATATTTGTTGTGATATTTAATCGAAATACGCTGTGTGCAATTGTTCAAATAATGATAATTATTTGTATTTATAGAGAAAGAAAGTATTAAAATTTTATCTTTAAAATAGGGGGAAGAAAAGAAAGCATTTCAGCATATATTTCTTTGACATAGTATAGCCACGCTTGATAGATTAAAACAGGAAGTAGGTGAATAGCGTGGTAAGTTTCTTTATTTATTTATTATTATTATTTTTTTTTTATAAATAAAGAAACTTACCACGCTATTCACCTACTTCCTGTTTTAATATATTTCTTTCTATATGTAAATATATAATAAAATAAAACAGCTTCCTTAATATCCTTACAGCAATTTTAAAATATTAGAAGAGCTTGGCTCATCAGTGGTGAACCCTTCCAGCGGTTTCCCCTGTTTAATCCACTAGACTGTTTTATAATCGTATAAAGCAATTCTAATTATTTATCTAATACTAGAAAATAACTCTTAGCTGGAATATTTATTGTGCATATATATAGATAGGTAATTTCTAAAGTTTAACAAAAAGTGAATTGATAATATAATAGAAATAACGATAAAATTATTATTATTTTAATAATATAAGTTTCTTAGAAACATTTAAGTCAGAGAGAATATGAGAAGCCTCTAAAAAATGACATTTATGAATAAATTGTCGGCTGCAAAATTAGATTTAATTGGAATTTATTTTCATCTTTATTTTTGTCTTCATAATTTAGCAGGTCGCAAATTGTAAATTATATTCAAACTGACATAAATGGTATTTTCAGTTAATTCTATCTTATATATATTTCTGAATATATATAATTTTTTATGAAATATTTCATATATATATTATTATATTCAAAATATTGCAATCTATAATACTCGAATTACAATTAAAATATACTTTAATTAAAAAGGCATATATTGGAATAAAATATAATTTATTTTACCAATATTTCAGTTGGCTGAACGCCAACCTTTATCAAGTTGTTGATACACTTTAAAATATTATAATACCTTGATAAAGGTTGGCGTTCAGCCAACTGAAATATTGGTAAAATAAATGATATTTTGATCCAATATATGCCTTTTTAATTAAAGATTTATTTATGGATTGCTCTATTTTCAAAACAAATTAAAATATACAATTATAAATATTTGTAAATACACATATAAGTACTTATATAAATACATGAAGTAGTAGGTATTTAGTAACTTACAAAATAATTAAACTATTATTGGTTATTTATATAACAGCAACCTATATTTTTCAAATTATATATTTACATACTGGGTTCAACACTATCGAAATGTAAGTACAATAGCACAAATGTGAAATTGTACTGGATAAGGTATATAAAATGAGAAAAATACATCTCCTTATCGTGTAACTGAAAGTTTCTGATGGCTAGCGCCATCTATCGGGATATTTATCAACTATTCGTTTACTTATTCCATAATTGACCAAAGAATTCAGCCTGCACCATCCTGACCAGGGCCAACAGCCCTAATCAAGAATGAGTATTTGGACAATTCTGCAATAATTGAAAATCAACGAATTTTTCCAATTATTTTATTTCCAAAGCGCTATATCCCGCAAGGGATACTTGCGCTAAACAAGGAGAAAGGTTTATTTACATAAGTTATTTACATTATTCAACGCATGAAAACATTAGAGATCCAGATTTTGTAGAAAGTTTAGAATGTATTTACAAAATGAATTGAATTTTAAATACGATTTTATCGGAAATCAAATCGTTAAGTTTACAAACAACTAGTTCATTCTTCAATCTATAATCTTGAAATGCTGGGCAATCGATCAGTAGATGTCCTGAGGTTTGTTCCTCAATACCACAAAAGCAACTTGAATCCTCCACTGCCTTTATTATATTTTAAAAACTTTTAAAATTTTCGTGGTTTGTAACAAATTGAGTATTATAAAAATTTGGACGAAAGTATTTAGGGATTTCTTGGGGAAAAAATCAACGAATAGTTTATATTTATTTTGATGTTGATATTTATTGGAGAATAAGGAGATGCCTTCTTCTTAGCTATCTAAATATGTAATTAATTTCCATTATTCAGTTTTTTACAAAAGGTAAATATGTAAAAACAAATATTTGTGTCTTTCTATATATTTTTTCTCCCTATTGAATATAACAAAATACTTTTTAAAACTTAATTCTGTTGATGTTATGTGACGCTGAGTTTGTTGTTGACACACATTAAATATGTTATAATACCTTGATAAAGGTTAGTGTTCAGCCAACTGAAATATTGGTAAAATAAATGATATTTTGATCCAATATATGCCTTTTTAATTGAAAATATATATGTGTGTGTTTGTGTGTTTGATAAATGGAATATATTGAAACTTTAATGGAGGAAATTTCAATTTTTTGATTATTTCATTCTCTTTCTCGATATTATCTTTAATGCAATGTATTATTTCGGAATATATATAGTTTTATATTTAAATTGTTAACATGGACTGGAGAATGATGATATTTAATAGGATTTGTTCTTATATCTACTTGATATTGTATCAATATTTGATTGTTTATAGATGTATAGATGGCGCGTTATTGCTTTGTGTTAATTTATGCCTAACTGGCCTTGTCTTTATTGTTTGCGGAAGAGCATTGCTCGATGCAAATATTGGAATGTAATTCTACTGTCCTATAAGCTTATGTACATAGTTTTCTTGAAAACTATTTCTGAGATTCCATCCTTCAGTGCTGCGTATATAAGCAGAATCGTCCAATACAGTATTAGAGTTCCGAGAAGCGGTCTGGTGGATTAAATTGGCGAAACCGCTGGGAGAGTTCACCACTGATGAGCCAAGCACTCCCGATATATCTTTTCATCGCAGTAAGGACAGTATAGTAGATGTTTGTATTATGAATAAAAGAAACATTCGTGCTTTTAAATCCTTTCATTTTATATATATAGATGGCGCGTCATTGCTTTGTGTTTGATTGTTTGTTTACTGTTCAATTTACAAAATTTAAAAAGATATCTAAATGCGATTTTGTAAATCAGGAATCAATAAATATTTAACCCGATTGTTTAATTTATTTAAAATATAACAATTTTCTTCAACCCTCACTGCAAAGTAAAAAGAAAAAGATTGAGAAATTATTATTTGAAAAAACTCGCTAAAGTTTATTATTTTGACTACAGAAGGTGCACTTGTATGTAGTTTGTTATTTTATAAAATTTATCTTGACGCAATTAATTCTTATATACAAACTAATAACTGATAAAAAAATTATCAAGTAAAATATATTGAATCCACCGTTCGATCTTACAGCGATTAGAAATATTAAATACCATACGATAAAATGAAATTTTATATTTCTTTATATCTTCATTTCAACTTAGAGCGCTATGTCCCCCTAGGGACACTTGCACTTTAAAAATAAACAAAATTTTAAAGAAGAGAAAGAAAGATATTTTAAATATGTACAGAATTAGTATAATAACTAATAGATTCAAATATACTGTCCTTACTGCGATGAAAAGAAATATCGGGAGGGCTTGGCTCATCAGTGGTGAACCCTCCCAGCGGTTTCGCCAATTTAATCCACCAGACCGCTTCTAAGAGCTCTAATACCATATTGGACGATTCTGATTATAATACGCAGCACTGAAGGATGGAATCTCAGAAATGGTTAAAAAGAAAACTATGTACATAAGCTTATAGGACAGTAGTATTACATTCCAATATTTGCATCGAGCAATGCTCTTCCACAAACAATAAAGACAAGGCCAGTTAGGCATGAATTACACAAAGCAATAACGCGCCATCTATACCTCTAATAGTACAACATATTAGAAACACAGATCACGATTTCAACCTAGCAAACCCTAATATTCATTATACAAACATAAATAGTAAATACAAAAGATTAATACTGGAAGCACTGATTTCATCAAAATATAATAGCATAAATAGACACATAGATATCCCAGAGACATATGATAGGCTGGTCCAAAAACTAAAATAGAATTATCCGATTTCTCTTCATCACACCACTTAACAATATTGCATATAATAATATCAACCAATTGACTAATATACATAGCAATAATTTATCTTAAATACTAAAATATAAAACTTCATAAATAATCCTAAATATGCAAAAAACAGCTTATATATATATATATATATATGTATAAATAAATATATGGCATATACTGGATATAAATTATTAATCAGCTAGTATTTCTAGGGGCAATACGCCTCTCTTTATCAAGGCTTTTCTTTGATTTAAACTAAATCACGCGGGCATGTGATCCACTCACGCTATACAAGACTAAAGCGAGAAACCATTTAAATAAAATATATATAACTGTTCATACATGATTACTTGAAATTGTATCCATTATTCCTGTAGAAGGGCAGCTTGCGCCCGAAAGCTTGAATTGATTTTTCAAATAAAGAAACTTATCCTTTTTGAATCTATTCGTTATTATAATTATTGAAAGGATTATTCGTCTTAAAACAGAATTAGTATGCAAGTTAGTTATAAGAAAAGATAAAAAAAATATAAATGTCAACACAATTGATATATGTACAAAGGGTTGGTAAGCAAATTTAGTTATATGAAATCAAATTGTAAAGTATTGTGTTTATTCGAGAAAGGCAATTTAATTTGAAGAAATAAATAAGGAAATAAAAATAAAATGAAATTTTAAATTGCACAATTAAAATAAAGCACAATTTAAATCAGAAATATCTAGAAAATATGATATTATTATTCTTTGATAATATAGTGATTCTATATATATGCTTTTTTTGTTCTCTTTTTTTTTAGAGAAAATTCAATAAATATGTAAATAGGAATATATTGAATGAAAGAGAAAAGGAAAATACATGTAAATATAAAAGGATAGATATGTAGTGTTGGTGGTGCTGATGTAGGGAACAGTTAATTTTGTCAAAGGTAAAAAGATGATGTTTGAGATTGGTGGTAATCAATAAGTAATAAACTGTTGTATATATATTATATAATATAAAAATTCTAATATTTCTATATTAAAAAATATATATATTTTATTTTATTCATTGATAATTTTACTTTTGTTATCATCGTTTTTAGAAAGACTTTCAATTTTGTTGTAAATATGCGTAGTTAACATATCTATCCTTTTAAATCACTAATATAGGATTAACTTTATGAATTCTATATAATGTGAAAATAAATAATATGTAATATTTTCTCAAGTAATTGAAATAAAAGCTACTTGACGGTAAATAATTATCTTTTTTTATCACGACTGCACCTTCAACCCTTTATCTTATCGATCCTTTGTCTTATCCACCCTTTATCTAATAACAACAAAATATTCATAACAATATATATTTATATTTTAAGTTTTCAAATTACGAAACTATTTTAGACGCGTGATATTCTTTTTAAAATAAAACAATTTCTACTGCCCTTACTGCAATGGAAAAATTAATGGAAGGGCCTGACTCATCAGTGGTAAACCCTCCCAGCGGTTTCGCCAGTTTATTCAACCATACCGCTGTTATATTGCATTTTTGGAACTTTCTTTTATAGTGATACTGAGATGCTTGACTCTTTGAATGGGTATTTTAGATTAACTATGGACATAAGCTTTTAAGACAGCAGAATTACATATAATTATAAATATAATTTTTCCATTGCAGTAAGGGCAGTAGAAATTGTTTTATTTTAAAAATAATAGTACGCGTCTGAAATAGTTTCGTAATTTGACAACAGATGGCGCGCTAGTGCATCTTGATATTTTAAGTTTAATTAATTATTTGTTGCCCCGCAGAGTATTAGTGTAAGATCACAAGAAGGTAGGCGTTAACCGTAAAAATAACTTTTTTTTGTTTATTATTGAGAGAATTTTTTATTTTATTTGTTCTTTCTTAGATAAACCAATAAAATATTTGAACACTCTTCTTGAAATCAGTATCTTTGAAAAGATCTAAGCAAAATAAACATTGAGATATGAGAAAGGAATTATTATTTAATGTCTACATTTTATTCATATACCCTTAAAATATATTTATACAGATTTGGCATGTAGAGTTAGCATAAAGATAATGGTGTACGCGGGAGAAATAAATTATTGTTAATATAAATTTGCTTTTAAATATATGTCGTAAACCCAGGTAAGCCAACAAGTAAGTTGGAAGCAGTCGGGGTTGAGTGGCAAGGCGTGCAGAGTGGGAAGTCCGCACGGGACAGTAAGGACAAAGTTTGGGATCAAAAGACGCTCTCCTAGTACGTCTCAAGAGGCACCAGGACTAGGGGAAAGTTGAGGATAGCAGAAGAAAGCTCGGCGTCCAGCCTGAAGTTGCGGGGGCAGAGAGGAGCGAAAACGGCGGCCACGAGGGCTGCCGTGAGATGAAAACGGACTTAGTACTGAGCGGGCCTGTCCGAAATATCCACTGTAACCTAACTAACTGTCAACATCCGGACCAAAGCCCTTTTTGTCCCTCTCTGGATCCCCCGGGTGTTGATGCTCATTGGTCAGTCTTATGTGGGTCATCCTCCCCTCCCCTGGGGTGGCAACCTGGTGTCACTTTGAGACGACTAGAAAAGACGTCATACTTTATTACTTACATATCACATTGTTTGAATTACGATATATATATATACTAGCGGATGTGTACCCGGCTTCGCCCGGGTTTTATCCGAGTGAAAGTTTGCCTAACGAATATTATATATTATGAAGTATAATAAACAATGCTAAAGATTAGTTTTAATTATTAATCAAGATTGTGTGTGAATATGTGAGAAAGATGTAATATCGTTGTTGTTTTCTTGGCCGACTGTTTTACATATGGTGTTATCTTAAAATTGCTTGTTTTGAATATTTTTTTAGATTGAGTTGAATGAATTGCTGAATTTTTTTTTTTTTGTATTTATATATAAATAAAATTAACTCTGTTGAATTTTTTTGTATTTTATCGATAACAGCAAAGTTATGTATTTTAAAGTTAGGAAAAATATTTTGATGTTGAGCAAAACCTGCTTCATCTCGTTTTACATAAATGTTGAAAATTTGGTCGAAATTGATGCATTGTAACGAAAGTTTTTAGCGAACACCACTTATGAAATTTCCATTTATATAGAAGATTATGAAATTTGCATTTTATTAATATAGATATATTATAAATGAGTTTTAAAACTTGTTAAAAAAAAAATGCATCGGCCGGGAATCGAACCCTGGCCGCCCGCGTGGCAGGCGAGCATTCTACCACTGAACCACCGATGCTTTAAAAAAATCAAATTCATTTATCGTCGCGACCAGTGCTGCGCCCTAGCGGTAAAAGACTGGAACTAACGCTTTTTGGTTTTGTATTTTTTAAAAAAAGCACATTAACTTTTTTAGTTTTTTGAATAGCCTATATGTTAAACGAAATCTTCAGCTACCTACATGCGAAATTCCATAATGATTGAGTCAGTAGATTTTGCGTGATGCGATAACAAACATCGATTTCGCATTTCATTTATATATATATATATATATATATATATATAAGGATAGGGCTCCTCTCCCGTCAGATTAGGCGTCAAAACTAGACGCCATCTAACGGCCTCGAGTGGGTGACAAAGCCACAACACCAGCGACGTTTGAAGAAGAGAGCGGAGCCATATCTTTTTTTAGATCAATTTCCTTCCAACAAAATATCCATATATATATTTATATATATGTGGATGTTTATTTTTTATATAATATATACCGTATATAAGGTATATCAAAACGCGTATAACTTTTAAATATAAAATATATTCAAAATTTTAAACAGTATTAAGTAAGTTTAATGTTTTAAAATATTCACTTCTATTACAAAAACTTAATAGTTAAAAGATTATATTTAATTTTCTAACCAATGTCAAACAAGGATTTTATTTGCAAAAGTCCTTCAATTATTAATCTAATATAAGCAGACGACATTTTAAAAATTTGGCGGGAAATTCTCAAGTATCATCTGGATGTTTGCTAATTGTTGAAAAGGAAGGATATCCATATAAAATATTGATGAAGATTGCGATACCAAATAAATTATTCCTTCATATTTACTTATTGAAATTAATTTGTAAAATTTTACGCAAGATAAATTCTTAAAATTTTAAAATTTAATGATTTGTGTGCCATTCATATTTATAAATTTAAAATATTTGATTTATTTTTGAATATAGGGGAAATAATTTAGACCTGTGCGACTAATTTCCTTGATTATCCTTTTAAATAGTCAATATGGTAGTTAGCTTCCTCCAGTATACATATATAAATGGTATTTTAAAATATTATTTTATTTAAAATTATATTTCATAGATTCAAATACTCTGCTAAATCGACCGCCAAAGGTCATGCTTCCCCTATAAAAACTCATTGTTGTTGTTTCCCGATGGCCGGCTCAAAACTTTTGTACATTATGTAAATAAGTTTTCCATTTTTTATTCTTACGCCTTATGCCAGGCAGAACTTTTATCAAATTATGTTTTTATGTATTCCACATAAGCTCAATTAAAGCTATTTTTGATCTTTACTATTTTTATTATACTTTATACCACGACTGCATTACCATAGCATAATCCTCAAGATAATCGAAAATCAAGCAGAAAATATATTTTATTTTAAAATTATATATATATATAAAGGTATATATAAATTTGTAAAATAGAAATAGGGAAGTGAAGAAATGAAGTATGAATAAAAGAAATTTCCAAAAATAATTTTAATTTTTTTATTATACATTCTTCATTTATTCACTTCCCTATTTCTATTTCACAAGTTTTTAATGCTGATTCAGATAAATTAATAATTTAATTTATAAAAATTATCACAAAAAATTATTATATATATAAATTGAAGAGTAAAAGATAGCTGAAATAAATGAATTAGGATTATTATTTTTGAGGTGAGTATTTGGAATGTATCAATAATTATTTTAAATGTTTAATAGACAGATTTCAAAACGGAACCAAGCTTATAAATATATATTTATTCATTATTTTATTTTAAATTAATTTTTCATATATATATATATGTCAAGTAAGAAGTTTCAGAAGATGAGTTTCTTTTAATTTTAATGTACAAACGGTTTGAGCCGGCCATCGAGAAACAACAACAATAAGTTTTTTTTTATAGGGGAAGCGCGACCTCTGGCGGTCGGTCGATTTAGCAGAGTATTTGAATCTATGAAATTATAATTCTGAAATAAAATTTAAAATTTTAAAAGAAACTCATCTTCTGAAACTTCTTACTTGACATATCTTACTGGAAGAGTCTTTGACCTTTACTCATATATATATGTTATAGAAAAATTATTTTATTTCAGAATTATAATTTCATAGATTCAAATACTCTGCTAAATCGACCGCCAGAGGTCGCGCTTCCCCTATAAAAAAACTCATTGTTGTTGTTTCTCGATGGCCGGTTCAAACCGTTTGTACATTATGTAAATAAGTTTTCTATTTTTTTCATTATTACGCCTTAAGCCAGGCAGTACTTTTATAAAATTATATTTTTATATATTCCATAAGCTCAATTAAAGCTATTTCTAATCTTCCCTATTTTTATCATTATACTTTCAAGATTTTAACCACGACTGCATAACCATAGCATAATCCCTAAGATAATCAAAACTCAATAGAAATCTATTTTTAGTTATAATATATATATAGCTAATATAAATATATAGTGTTTAATGAAAATATATCAGAATATTTCATATTTTTCAAAATAATCTATATGAATAACACATACACGTTGAGATTAAATATTATCTTAAGAATATATATTCAAATGAAATATATTATATTTCTTCAAATTAGTTTTCAGTATATTTTGATTCTTGAAATACTTTTTTCGATTGTGAATTTTATTATAATAATGTTAATTTCATAGCGAAATTCATTAACGTGATTGGTCAGACAATGGTGAAGGGATAATTTAATTGGACCAATCAAATTTAAAGGTTGTTTACAAACGAGCAATTAGCACCCTGATTAAACAGTTGATAGAAACAAGGGTTTAATAGTTGTGTTGCATCAAAAATATATGTATCAAACACATTAGAAGGATCGTATATTAATAGTATATTCATAGAAAATATATAATACGATTGATCAATATCATATATATATGTTATAAATAGATGGAAATTTTGCCGGGAGAAAATTGATCTAAAGAGACAAAGGTCGCCTCTCCCGTTAAAATAGACGTCAAAAGCTGACGCCATCTATTGACCGTCGCCGCAAACTATAAAGTCAACCGCCAGAGGTCGCGACCTTCACTATATAAAACCCATTGTTGTTGTTTCCCGTTGGCCGGCTCAAACCTTTTGTAGATATGTAAATAAGTCTTTTGTTTTATTTATTCTATTCGCCTTAAAACAGGTAGTACTTTATCAAATTATTTATTTTTTATTAGCACAATTGAAACAAATTGTGATTGTACCTTTATTTTATCATTATTACAACGACTGCAAAACAATATCAAAAAAACATACTAATGTACCCTTCAACAACCCAAGAAATATTTTTATATAATATATATAGAATTTATTTTATAAGATACAATGATTGATTTTAAATGATACTTCTGGTGTATCACGCTGATGATTAGCTTATAAGGAGTTTATACCTTAGAAGAATATAGGCGAACAGCCTCGTCGATTGTAGTAAGGTCTGTAGAGGTAAAAATTGACAATATATATAACACGAGAAACATAATACCTAAATTGATTATTACAAATTATAACGATAAATGGCAATTGATATTATAATCTTAAGTGAATATATTACCTCTTCACATTTTTCTAACATTCTGTATTCATCAAAATTAAAGAAATATTTTTTAAAATGTTTCATAGTTTATAAAAGTTTGGAGTTTATTGTCATATCAAATTAGAAAGATTACGTAGAGAAATACATATCCTACAAAAAGTTGACTTTTTATAAATTGTTGTGTAATTTGTATAGAAAACTTCTTGAATAGGCATTAAAATAAACAGAAAACACTTAAATTCCCCCTCTAATTTAACTAATTGAAATATCCTCTCAAGATAGTATTTACGTTATATATTCTTAAACATATTCAGATTTGAGTGTAGGCAATACATATTGATGATATTATATAATATATTAAAAATAAAAAGGCATATCCTGATCAGGAGCACATATGCTTTTCAGAAGGCAGAGCGCCATCTGGTGGAACAGAAATCAACTAAACATTGATTTAGCCTGTTCCCTGACATTTAGCCAACCCAATTTCTTGATAAATCAAGAAAAGCCATCCACGAACGCGTTTCGCTCTGTTGATGATCGTCAGTGTGGAGTAGGCTGTACCACTGCGATCAAAAAGATTTATGGTCCCAGAGGCTTCTTGAGAAACCAAGAAATGGGTATTTAAGGCCAAACTTGCTTAAATACGCTTAACACATGAAATATAATATATATCTATACCCCCACCTGCTCCAAATTATTAAAATTTGTGAAAAACATGTATATGGGAAAATATATAAAATTTCAGAACAAATAATTGATTTATTACTGAGTTTTATCATCACACAAATTGAGAAAGTCAATATGTCGTTGGACCCCCACCTGCCTGGATGTAGACTGCCACCCGGCGTGTCATGGACTGATAGAGATTCCGGATAGTGTGGGGCGGGATTTCTTGCCGAATTGTCTCCAACTGTCAGGCTAAATAGTTAACATTCGAGTTTTTGGAATCATTTTCCCATCTTGTCCCAGATATGCTCTATTACCAGGCACGTACATTTTCAAAATATTTTGATTTTCAAACAGAAAAAGTGTAGAATATTTTTCTCTCATTATATAGTAGGTATTTAAAATATGTATAAGATAACATGTATATAAAAATGTATTTATTATTAAATTGTTGAGTGATAATCCTGTTGAAGGACTGACAAGTTCGAAAGCTTGAAAATAAAAGGTTGTCAAGAAACTTAGCCTTGGAAACTTCATTTATTTTATAAAATTCTATTTACAGTTACGAGCGTCATTCTTCATCAGTCATCTCTGTCGCCGTTTGCTTATTTTTGGAATGGCGCCCTCCTATTGGTCGGCTACGATCACGCCACCTTTGCCCCCCCCCCCACTCGCTTTTTCGTTTTTGTAACCATTGTGTTGGAGCGGGTCGCTCCTTAAATAAATGCATATATTAGTTAATAACCAAATGGAATCCTCTCTTTCTTTTTCCCAGTAAGAGACGCCTACGGAAGCCAACAGTACATAGACAGATAAAGCACATAGGCTATAGTTTTTAACTAACATATGCATTTATATAAGGCGCCAATTTATAATTGTAACAAATATTATTTGAATCAAAACATTCAATCGGGTAAAACACGGGCGTTGCCCGGGTCATTCGGCTAGTATGCTCTATGGATGAGAGATGTGCGACCTTGATGGCAACGAAAGAGTTCAGCAATATTTAAAACAATTCATAGAAACCTTTCAAACTCTGAAAATGTTCGTAATGAGCATGAATATTTCGGCATGATAACGATACAGTATAAATAGGCTTACTGCAAAATATTAAACGAAAATTCAGAAAATCATATCGTGCCGCACCCTATATTGAGTTTAGAATACCCAGTTCAGAATAAATAGTTCAGATTCGCTTGAGTTCTTGCTTTGCATGGATTACCCACCAAATTTCAATCATTTGAATATTTGGTTAAGACGTTATTATATACATATTTTCATATAAATTGGACACTTCCTTCGTGGTGAGACGAATTTTCGTTATAAATTGTATTTAATAATCTGAAACAATGTAAATATTATACTCTGGAAAATATGGGTCATATTTAGTAATCCATCTCAATAACGAAAACTAAAATATAATGAAAATACAATTCAATATTAATTATTTTTATAAAACATTTGCCAGAAGAAAAATCTATATTTCTATCAAAGTTTCAGTGAAAATATCCACCCGATCAAAATATTGAATATGAAGTATAAACTGTAAGACATAAATTTAAGAATTTAAATCTATTTTAAGTGTGATTTATCTTTAAATATTCAAAGAAAGTAAACATTAAGAGATTTAAGATTTAATATAGATTTCAAAGTAAAAACAATATTTAATTATATATTACAATACCAAACGATAAGATTGTGTTAATATATAAACACGCCCAATATTTATACCTATATACTGTACAAAATTGTATTTTCTTTCGCCCTATATTCTTCCTTAATAATTTTTAAGGAAATATAACTGTTGAGGAATGTTTTCAGAATTATTTATTGCTCTATTTTTTCCATTTTGTATATTCCCATTCTTTTAAAAATATCCATTCCTTTTTAAATTTTATATCTTTATGGAAGATTTCAATATCATTCTATGTAGGCCACATGTACATAGCGCAAGGTCTACATTGTATATAAGTTTATATAACTCTATTTTTCTTTAAATATAAATTGACCATCATGTTTTAATAAATATTAAATCTATAAAATGTATTTAAAAAACATTCAGTATTTTTATATTCAATAATATTATCTCACAATCTTATATAAAACATTTTTATCAGTGAAAACATCGAAATTCCTTCAGGTATCTATCTGGCAACACTGCTATCTGTGAATATTGATTGTTTAAATCCCTTTCCAAATTACACTCACAATTAAATCAGCGGCTTAATTTGATTGAGTGCAATTAATTTTGCAATTCTAACATTACATTTTTTTAATTGAAGAGTATAAATGAAATTTATCCTATATTTATAATATTCGTTTACACTTGAATTGCTTCAGAAACTAATTCAAATTCATGTTGTTTTTTTATTACGTTCAAAGTATATCGTTTGGTGTCAATTTATAAATATTCATTTCTGAAAAGTTTCACAATACATTCCTAATTTAAGATAAAAATACCTGTATGCATGCATTATACTACAACATATATATGTATATTACAATGAAATTTATCATTGCAAATCATGTTAATTTCTATATTATTAAAATTATACCACGAATGTTTCTTTCAAAAATCGAAATTTATTTTCAAAGAGAAATAGCGACATTTCTAACTTTGAGGATGAGGTATGGAACAGGTAAGCAGAAGGGTGTGGGTTCGATTCCCGCCCCTGGACACTTTTTATTTTTCCGTTCTCCATTACTCTTCATGTTTCACCTTTCCATACCTCATCCTCAAAGTTAGAAATGTCGCTATTTCTCTTTGAAAATAAATTTCGATTTTTAAAAGAAACATTCGCGGTATAATATCAATTTTCGTTTTACAATCATCAGCCGCGTTATATTGTATTTTAAATGTTACTTTAAATATAAGTTATGAACGGAAAAATAGGTCCAGGGTAGCCGAGTGGACAAGGCACCTGCCCGGTAAGCAGAAGGGTGTGGGTTCGATTCACGCCCCTGGACACTTTTTATTTTTCCGTTCTCCATTACTCTTCATGTTTCACCTTTCCATACCTCATCCTCAAAGTTAGAAATGTCGCTATTTCTCTTTGAAAATAAATTTCGATTTTTAAAAGAAACATTCGCGGTATAATTTTAATTTTCGTTTTACAATCATCAGCCGCGTTATATTGTATTTTAAATATTATTAAAATTGATTAGATTAGTTATTACGTTCACAATTAGAATTACACTTCTGAATTTCCGAAATTCTATATATATGTGAAATATACCGAGGTTTTATAAAATAACTTGAATTTTATAATATAACCTTAGCTTTCTATATTCCACAGTGATATAGAAGATGGGATTTTCTATACATGTGATTCTATGATCGACAAGAACTGGTCAAAAAGATTTGTTTCTGGCTCACAGACATTAACCACCTCGAATTATTCTCCCAGAAGACTTCTTCCTAAATAAACTTGTTCTGATTTGTTTCCCTCTGATACAATCTGCTGCTCAATAAAATATTTCTTTTTTTTTACCTTGCTTTCTATTTACCTCTATGATTATTTCTCTACCCTATATTTTATGTGGATTCTTTCTTCTCAAACTATTAATATATATTTCACCATATATCTTCTTCATAAATATATATTGGTGTTGTTTATTTGACGGATTTATTATTTGAAATGTATCACAATAAAATATATGTTAAATTAATTTTATGTGTGTGTGTGTCAAATTATTTTCACTATTTAAAAAAGACGTTTATTCACATATATTAAATTTTCTTTTGATATATTTATGAGGTACTAATTATTATGAGCATTAATGTTTAATCAATAATAATTATAATATGTATGGTATAGAAAAAATGTGTTTGTATATTATCATAGTTTTATGATATTTATTTGATACATACAAGTATATTCAGAAAATATTGGTCGGATTATATGAAGTAGTTATTTAAATATAATATAAAATGAAAAGATTTAAAACCACGAATGTTTCTTTTATACATAATACAAACTTCTACTGCCCTTACTGCGATGAAAAGATATATTGGGAGGGCTTGGCTCATCAGTGGTGAACCCTCCCAGCGGTTTCGCCAATTTAATCCACCAGACCGCTTCTTAGAGCTCTAATACTGTATTGGACGATTCTGCTTATATACGCAGCACTGAAGGATGGAATCTCAGAAATGGTTTTCAAGAAAACTATGGACATAAGCTTATAGGACATTCGTGCTTTTAAATCCTTTCATTTTATATGTATTGATGGCGCGTTATTGCTTTGTGTTAAAATTTAAATATAACTCGAACTTATATATATAGTTTGCGACGGCAGTCAATAGACGTCTGGCATTGACGTCTATTCGATGTGATAGGCGACATTTGTCTTTGTATATCAATATTGTACCGACAAAATATCCAACTATATATATATTTAATTAAAAAGGCATATATTTGATCAAAAAATCATTTATTTTACCAATATTTTAGTTGGCTGAACGCCAACCTTTATAAAGATATGATAACATATTTAATGTGTGTCAACAACAAACCCAGCGCCACATAACGTCAACAGAATTAAGTTTTAAAAATATTTTGTTATATTCAATGGGGAGAAAAATTTGATATATATATATATATATATATATATAGTGTAAAAACTATATAATAAAAATATAACAGTGATACTACATTTAAAACTTAAGGAGCAATCTGATCAGAATGATAAATCATATCAAGTAGATTTGGTTAGATTAGCAAGCTAAATCTAAATTAATTATAAAAATAAATAGTTGTATAGTTTTATAGTTAAGTATTCTATTAAAATTATCTTCATTATTTTGATTATTTAAATTCAAATTATAAAATTTGTTAATTGTTATTATTTAGTATAGATAGAGAAAAAAAATCCTTTACATCTAAAACATCCTCTAGTTAATTATATATTTATAATTAATAACAATAAAATTTAACAACGTAACGTCTTTTGTATCGGCTTTTACACGTCATTTAGACATACTCTAATCCTATATATAGAATAATAGAAGTGAGAATATATATGATAGTTAGAAATAAGAGAGAAAGACAGAACCATGCACTATTAATCAAACTAATAATAAGAAAACAAAAAGTTTTGTAAATAAGGTAGATAAGATTGTTAGTATATATATATATTTTTATAATTTTATATTTTATTCTTTTTTTTATCTTTTAAAAAAAAAAAGAATAAAATATAAAATTATAAAAATATATATATATACTAACAATCTTATCTACCTTATTTACAAAACTTTTTGTTTTCTTATTATTAGTTTGATTAATAGTGCATGGTTCTGTCTTTCTCTCTTATTTCTAACTATCATATATATTCTCACTTCTATTATTCTATATATAGGATTAGAGTATGTCTAAATGACGTGTAAAAGCCGATACAAAAGACGTTACGTTGTTAAATTTTATTGTTATTAATTATAAATATATAATTAACTAGAGGATGTTTTAGAAGTAAAGGATTTTTTTTTCTCTATCTATACTAAATAATAACAATTAACAAATTTTATAATTTGAATTTAAATAATCAAAATAATGAAGATAATTTTAATAGAATACTTAACTATAAAACTATACAACTATTTATTTATATATATATATATATTTTTTAAATATTTTAAAAACTTAATTCTGTTGACGTTATATGGCTCTGAGTTTGTAGTTGACACACATTAAAAGGTTGGCGTTCAGCCAACTGAAATATTAGTAAAATAAATTATATTTTGATCCAATATATGCTTTTTAATTAAAGATTTATTTATGGATTGCCCTATTTTCAAAATATATATATATGAATGATTGAATAGTGAAAAAGTGAAATCGTACTGGAGTCAGATGGATAAATTACATGGTTAGCTTTTTTTGATTAATCAAGAATGGGCATTTGCCTCTAATTCTGGAATAATTAAAAATCAACAAATAGTTGATATTTATTCCTACAGATGGCGCAGGCCATCAGCAACCTTTTGTTACACGATCAGGAGATGCCTTTCATTAACATATATAGGTATATATTAATTAAATGATTGGAAAACCTCTCAATTTTTTAGATAAATGAATCTGTACAATACATTTTATAAAATATGAGAAGATCTTCTTATATATTATATCAAATATATATTAATATCTACATTATATAATAAATTATAAGGGCACCATTCAATTTTACTAAATGGATCGTAACACTAAATTTAATTAAATATTATATCTTATTTTATATATTTCCATATATATTAATCTTCATTAATAAATGATATGACCCCACTCAATTTATATAAAGGAATCAGAATAATACATTTTATCAAATATTAAATTCTGAGAATTCGATTGGGTGAATTTGTTATTGCACCAGAATATGTAAATTCAGATAAATACAACCCATATATATCTATTTTTGTGATTATAAAGATTCTGAAATAAATCCATAAATATAAACACAATTGATACATACAAGTATATTTACAAATATCGGTCGAATTAAATAATGTAGTTATTTAAATATAACTCAAACCTGACTATATATATATATGTAGTTTGTGACGACGCTCAAATTTAAAAAGTTGCAAAAGAAACTTACCCTGGAAGCTTTATTTATTTTATAATAAACACAATTTATCCTTAAGAGAATTGCTATAAGTTTCTTTAGTTTCAAAT
The DNA here is from genome assembly GCA_030710605.1 of Cordylochernes scorpioides. Classification (NCBI taxonomy): domain Eukaryota; kingdom Metazoa; phylum Arthropoda; class Arachnida; order Pseudoscorpiones; family Chernetidae; genus Cordylochernes; species Cordylochernes scorpioides. Next base: position 16,983,540 of record CP092864.1, read on the forward strand.
AACTATATATCACTATATTTTCTCTATTTATTAAGAAAAGAAATTTCGTCAATATTTGTGGATAATTACAATAATGAACAAAACTGAAGGAGGTAGAAAGTCTTTAATGCCTGTCGTCGGTCTTTATAAAGAAACAGAGGCAATTTTGTTCCCATTGGTTATCTCGTGTATCTTCAATAAAAGTCGCTGTGTAATAACTTTCAGTGTTATTGTCTGAATTCTGATATACATGCTAAAAGGTGCAACAAGTTTTGTCCATGAGTGGATATATAATCGATTAAGAGTATCTAAGGATAACGCAAGTCATCCGAAATTTTAGCTGCAAGATCTAAAGATGCCTAAATTTCGTTTTGCAACTCTTGGTAAACATTTATTTATAAGATTCTGGGTGTTTAGGGTAGAATATAAAAATTAAATGTTTTGTATTCTATAGGGTTTATTGAAAGTTATACACATTTATATTTACATACATACCACTTTTATCAATACCATAGGAAAGAACAAATGTCATTATTTGACGCTGATGCTTCGGTAAAAAATACAAGATAATTAAACAAAAAGTAAGAAAAAATCAAATTATGTGAAATAAACTCTGAGAGAAAACTGACAAAAAATATAACAAGAATTAGAACAAAATACTATAAAGGAATGACAATATATCCAGATGGCACAAAAACCTATAGGACATGCAACAACTGTCCTGGTGTGGAACTAACACCTACTCACATATTTTCATGCCAGCAATGACCGCAGCTTTGTGGAAAATTGAAATAGACCCAGAGCAGCAGCTTTACACACTCAAGATAGTGGACATTGCTGCTGCTGTGATGGCGATGCATGGAGACATCTGAGGCTCTTCATTGGACACAACAACAACAAAAGCAACATCAATACCAAAAGGTATTCTAGTACTGAAATCTATCCTAATACATCACCATGTAAACACCCTTTTGGCATACTAAGCTTCTTTTACTGATTTATCATGTAGACTGCTACAGACATATCTGTATTGAAGAATGCCATAGCTTCTCTAAACGAAATATAAAACTTAGCATTTACGATTTGTTTAAAAAACTGGTATTGTCTTCAACGGTACAAAGTTGATAAACTCAGAAACTAAGTTCTAATATAAAAAGGTGACTTTTTTTAATCAAATGAATATATATTCCACTTACAATATTCCTATATTAAATTAGAATTATATCGAAAAATTTAGGGAGTGGGGTGGAAAAGAGAGATGGGGTTGTTGTTGTCGTGTCCAATGAAGAGCCTCAGATGTCTCCATAAATCTCTATCACAGCAGCAGCAATGTCCACTATCTTGGGTGTGTAAAGCTGCTGCTCTGGGTCCATGTCAATCTTCTGTTGTTGATGTTGTCGTGTCCAATGAAGAGCCTCAGATGTCTCCATAAATCTCTATCACAGCAGCAGCAATGTCCACTATCTTGGGTGTGTAAAGCTGCTGCTCTGGGTCCATGTCAATCTTCTGTTGTTGATGTTGTCGTGTCCAATGAAGAGCCTCAGATGTCTCCATACATCTCTATCACAGCAGCAGCAATGTCCACTATCTTGGGTGTGTAAAGCTGCTGCTCTGGGTCCATGTCAATTTTCTGTTATTGATATTGTCGTGTCCAATGAAGAGCTTCAGATCTATTTATGCATCTCTATCACAGCAGCAGCAATGTCCACTATATTGGGTGTGTAAAGCTGCTGCTTTGGGTCTATGGAAAGAAGGAGTAATAAAGGAATATACACTCATAAATAAGCCATATTGAAGTGTAAAATCTCGTGTCTTCGGTCGTCTGTTTTTTTTTTTAAGGAGACAGAAACAATTTTGTTCACACTTGGTTATCTCGTGTGTTTTCAATAAAGGTCATTGTGTATCAAATCTTTCAGAGTTATTGTCTGAATCCCGATATACATACTAAAATGTACAACTTCCTTAAGTTTTGTCCATTAGTGAAATTTTAGATATAATAAATTAATGTTAAATATCTTAAAACGAAATATTGTGATTAGTATATATGTTTAATATAGGAATAATTGTGGAATTTATTTAATAAAATATGTATATGTAATTCATTATTCAATTTCATATTAATTTTCAAGTTAATCAGCTAATTATTCTATATAAATATATTAATAAGCTAATATGCTATTTATATTAATGAGCTTATATGATATTTATATATTAATATTTTAATAATAAATAGGCAACATTTAAATTAGCAAAATTTGTTTTTATTATTAATATATATGTAAAATTAATTTGTCAAGAGGAATCCTTGAAGTATTATCTAAAAATATATAAATTATATATTTTTAAATTATAATATATCAGTTATTATTTATACTCTTTGGAAGAGTATATATATATTTTTTTTATTATTACAAATAATTTTCTCCTATTGGATTTATATATTAGTAAATTACCTTTCATAAAATATATTAATTAAAATGCATATTTTTATTAATATCATATTATAAATTCTAATTAACTCTATTTTTACTATATCAATTGAATTTAATATATTTTTAATTTCTTTTAGATGAAACTTATTATATATATATATATATATAATTTTTATATATAAATTAAAAATAAATATAATATGCTTTTAATTAAAATATACATATTTCTGTTTTAATTATATTTTATCTTACTCTAATCTAGAGAAACAAATTAGAAAAAAAAAATATAAATTTAAAATATTTTATTGCGTATTTTTCTTGTGAGAAAATATTTTTATTTTTTAAATGTTTATTTTTGAAATGAAACAATTTTCGTCTGCCCTTACTGCAATGATAAAATAATGGGAGGGCCTGGTTCATTACTGTTCTCATGTAAGGGTTCATCACTGGTGAGCAAGGCCCTACCATTATTTCATCATTGCAGTAAAGGTAGTAGGAAATTTTTTTTTATTTAAAAAAGAACGCGTCAAAAATAGTTCAAAGTTTTTATAACAGATAGCGCGTGGATGCATCATATATATAATAAATTTATAAAACATTATGAATATCTATTTTCAAATAGAAAATTAAATAATCAGAACTAATTTGGATTCTGTATTACCCTGACTATGTCCTGAAGGATTGTCACCAAGAGGACATTCTCCTGAGGAAGGTGACATCTGGCCACCGACAAGTCAGGAGATAAACAACCACAGAGCGTTTCGTATATATAAAAGTCACACATCCCTTCAAAATAGACGTTAAAACTAAGCGTCATCAATTTATCGTCTATTTTGCCGAGATAGGCAATATATATTTTTATAGATCGATTTCCTCCCGGCAAAATTCCCATCTATATTTATATATTTATCCGAATATTTGGTCGTTAAAGTACAGCCTGCACCATTCTGACGAGAGCCTACAACCCGAAAGGCGTTCGAAATTGAATTTATCTTAATTTATAAAATTAATTGAGATCGCCATATATGATACAAGTTAAATCAACGTTTAGTTTTTTCCCCGCTAGATGGCGCTCTGCCATAAAAAATGTTCATGTGAGAGTTCAAAATATGCTTTTTTGCTTTTAATATAAAAACCTGACTTTTTTCATTTTTCATCTATATATATATAATTTTTAAAACAAACTCCAAACCAATATTTTTAAACGTACAAATTTGTTTTTGGAAATATTTTAATATTAATATATAAATTTTTATATCAACCCCTACACGGCGTATTCTTAAATTTCTCCCCAAGAGTTGTCACTGAGATGTCACCACCTCAAGGACATGTCGTGGAAGATATCCTTGCTCTCTGTCATCCTGAAATGGATCCAATTTGCCGTCGCTGTTTGGGAGAACGGTCTAGACAATGGACCACCTCTTATTCAGCTGTTTATATTTCCTGAGGCAAGACTGCAGACAGCTTTACAACTTGGGCTGGCATAGCTTGATCCTGGCCTACTTACCAAACTGGCAGGAATATCCTGGTCAACAGGTTCAATTCTGTAACCCGGCGGGATTAGAACACTTCACCGATGAACAGACCAGATTGTTGACATTTGACACCCTAGAAGACCTCGAGTTATATTATTTCTTTATACATTCACACAATTTATATAGACCCAACAGCCCGAAACGCGTACGTGGTTAGCTTTTCTTGATTAATAAAGAATGTGTATTTGGCGAATTCAGGAAAAATTAAAAATCGAGGTAAAATAAATATTTATTCCGATAGATGGCGTAAGCCATCAGCAACATTCAGTTACAAGATAAGGAGATGCATTTCATTTTGATTTACATATATATAAATAGAATAATATAGATGGAGAATTTTATGTCTATCGAAGAGCGATTTGAACTTGAAAAATATTTAGCACTTATAATAATAATAATAATAATAAAATAATATTATTATCTTGAAGATTGCCTGACCTTCATTCATAATTCTAAATAATAAAAACCACCTCGTCCAGAAAAGTTTATTATCAGTGGCAGGTCAACTTAGCTCCAATATGAAATGGCCACCTTTGACATGAACAGACGCAATGTGCAGCCGCTCCTAACATGTAGTACAGACACTTCTCATCCTGTATCCCTGGATGAGGAGCCCTTACAGGGTACTATCAGCCGGGCCAGCTGAACCCAGGATTTTTAGTGAGCTTGTTACTGCTCCCCCTCCTCCTTTTTCATCAGGGCTTGGGACCGACAAAGGCAGAGTAAATCATCAGAGCTGAATTAAATTGGATTCTATATTACCCTGACTACGCCCTGAAGAATTGTCACCAAGAGGACATTCTTCTGAGAATATCAGTAAAAATTAAATGTTTTATTTTTTTTTTCTTGAGAGAGAGACGAGTACAAAAGATATTTGTCGAAACGTCAAGGAAATAATTTTTATATCTGGTAGAAGTGTGTTTTTTAAATATATTTAATAAGAAACTATTGTTGAAAATCTCTTTTAAAAATGTAATTCCTTTTAATAATTCAACTTAAAAACTGATATATGAAGTGTGTTAGAACGATACATATTCTCAATTACAATATAAAAATTGAATATACAAAAATCCATCTCCTTGAATATTAAAATGTTTAAATGGAGCATTCCTATATATACGAGTATATATTAATCAAAATAAGATTTAACAAATTTCACAATCTTTTTACTATTTCATAAATATAATATATTACTCTACTAATTATTTACAAATCTATAATATATAAAACTAATAATATCTCATATTTAAGAATATATTTTTACCTTCTAAAAACCTCAATTGATAAAATAATCAGAAAATGCGCAAAAGTATCAGTATAATTTTATCAACTATCATTGAATATTATTTCAACAAATATAGTAACATGAAAATAAAATATAAAAATATATTGAATAAATATAATAATGTGAAAGCGTATTAGATGAATATTTATAGAAAGAAATATTCTATAACTATAACCATAGGAATATCTTTCAGATATATAATTTAAAAACTGAAAGATAGAAAGGAAAGATAGTTTGATAGAATAAACGTATATTAAAGCAGCATAGTGACATATTTCTATGTATAAATACATATGTATATATGTCGAAGATATAGGAGAGCCGAAGGAATAAAAAGATTTTCGGTATATATTTCACAGAGAAGCAGGAGTGCTGGACATTTTTTACCAAACATCAAAGTTAACTTGACTTTTGCAGAGGTTCAGTTCTCAATTGACTTGCAGATCGGCTGCATGGATAAAAAATACTTTTTTCTTTTGATGTTTTTTATTTTCTTATTCGATTTTTCTGAAATAGTCAATAATATGTTTTTAAATAATTATACGATCATTTTAATTTTGTTATATATTATATTTAGTTGGTATCTCTTTTAAATATATAATTTATATTTAAATTTTATAATAAGATATATGAATAAAATAATTCAAATTTAATTTTGAACTTACTATTATGTTTTCATAATTTAGAAATTATACTTCCATAATATTTATATATTGTTTACAGGTAAATTAAGAATATATTAAAACATTTTAAAATAAAATATAAATACTTGTGTGTAGAATCAAGCTATATTAAAGAATTAATTATAATCGATAATGTAATTCTAAATTCAAAAAAAAGGAATTTATAAATCATTTTATGAATTTATATTATTTATAGTCAAAATATAAACAGGATTTATATTCCCCATTTCATAAATATTCCATAATTTTATATATTTCATAAATTAAATTATTTGAACGAAAATGTGCACTAAAAACGCTTAAAAAGAAAAATATAGCTGTTAGATAAAACTATCGCTTTCATGTAAAACGTGGTCAAAATACAATAAATCAGGAAAAAGAGAATTACAATAATTCTTCCATGTAATCAATAATTAATGACCTTAGATGACAAGACTTTATCCCCTTATAATTTATTGTCATTTGACGTCTTTTAATGAACGTTTCTTTATAAATGATCATGTGGCATAATAAAAAGACAGAAATAACTTTTCCATATGTAATTATATTATTTTATTCTTTAGCATTATAATTATTACCTTAGAAATACACGTTTTTTAAATTTATTATCAATATATTTATTATTTTTAGTTAAAAAGCTTTAAAAGAAAACTGATTTATTGTTTAAAATAAAGAGAAAAATGGGAACATATATTTAAAATATTAATATATATGATAGAAAATATATTTTATTGCAAAAATAACGCTAAATTTATCTTAAGGATATTAATTACCATTTTCGATATTTTATATTCTAATGTAATATATATAAAATAAAATAGAAAAGAGAAATAATTAGACATTTTATGATGCATTAGCGCGCCATCTGTTATGAAAATTCGAAACTATTATAAACGCTTAGGATTCTTTTGAAAATTAAACAATTTCTACTGCCCTTACTGCAATGGAAATTTTTTCTATTACAGTAAGGGCAGTAGAAATTGTTTAATTTACAAAAGAATTATACGCGTTTATAATATTTTCGAATTTTCAATTAGACATTTAAAAAAAGTACTACAATCATTTGTTCATGCGTTTTATAAAAAGGATCTATAAAATAATTATCAATTTAAAATGTAATTATTTTAATAACATAAAGATAGTTTTAAAATATACATTTATAATATACATTTATAATATTATAATTTGTTATTATTATTCGTATTTCTCTTGCTACTCAAATTTTGTAAGTAAACTGATAAAGTCAAAATTTTAGCATTAATAATCTATGACCTTTGAACAGCCATGCATGAATATTTACATGTACTTTAAAAGGATATATTTAAGTTTAAGATGTTGATATTGGGACCTATTTCTAGAGGCATTGTTTATAACCACATAGAGGAATAAGATTCAAGATATCAGTTTACTATCTAAAATTTTCAACAAGCCAAAACTAATAAAAATCAACAAAAATATTAGTTTTTGTTATAATTTTATATATTTTCAAATATTATCATCATTGAGAAAGTTCTTCAAAAATTCCGCATTCATTGTCTCAAATAAATTTCTTATTCACATTGGGGTCCACATTTCCATACTGAAGATACTTATAACTAAAAGAAAACAACTGTTTACACTTAACATATTTCACAATTTTTTTATTTCTCTATAGTTCCTTCTTTGCGTTGAAGATTTGCGGTAAACTATAAAATAGATATGATAGAGAATTAATATTCTATATTTGACTATGAAATTATATATGGTTGATTTTTGAATAAATATTATCTTTCCTCTTGTTTTGATTATGTGCAGCTATGGTTGAGCTTTTGGTCCTCAAGTTGAACAAATCGTATGTCAGGCTATTATCTTATAAAGATTTTATATAATATTTTCCCGGAGGATAGAACAAACTGGTTCTCTCTTGAGCCATATTTCGTTTATCATGGTATGAATTTATTACACGGTTCAATACAACCTATCGTTCTAAATTCATTCGTTAAACGGGCAATCTAACGTCAAGACTTCAATATATAAAATAATTATTTACATATATTTATGTATTTTTCATAAAGAATCTTTTTAATTTGTGTTTTCCGTGAGGAAATTACTTATGTTACGAGAATAGTAACACTCCAGTTCGAAAATGTAACAAACAATGAATTATCTGTGTCAAAATTGACAGATTCTGATGAAACGTTCTTCCTTTTTCATCGAAATCTATGAGTTTTGCGCAGATATGAGGAACAAACTGCATTGTTTCCATACATTTCCTAACAGAAAGATACCATTACGCAAAGAGAGAAAGAATTAAAAGGATAAAATATAGAATAAAAAAACAGACATTTAATGATATTAACTAATTTACCAGTAGCAATGATTATTTGAATAAAAATGAGCATTAATGAATTTATATATTATGCAATACGAATTGAATTTGATAGATGATGTCATTTGTAAGGTGAATAGAGGTGGCTTTATTATAGACACTACCAAAATCTGGCTATACTCCAATACATCTCAATCAATGTTGTAATTAATGACGGGAATGTATCATTAGGTGTAATCCCTCATGATGTACAAATCTATCAGGAAATGCATATTGTAATTGTAACCATAGTAATGGCATCGACTTGTACGTCCTAAAGGATTTCTCAGATAAAGCCTTGAAGAAGACAAACATACTAAATGTTTAAATAATCATATTGATGTATTTTAAAATATCTTATATATTGCATTTTATATTCAAATTAAATTATTCATATAAAAAATGTTTTATTTTAGAAATATTTTAATTATAGTAATAATATATTTTTATATGATATTAAAAATATCTAAATAATGTTTGTCATATAAATATATATATATTTAGTTTTTTTAATTTTTTTATTAATTCATTTTTATTATTTTATTTTAACATTATTAGTTGTAATTAACAAATATCTTTAAATTAATAATTATTTATAATAAGTATTTGTTTTTTAATATTATATATATAAATTTCAAATATATTTTTATTTCTAAAAAAAAGCTCAAATAAAAATATTTTATATTTATTTCGAATTAACAAAATTATGCTATTTCTCAAACATTATATAGTTATAAACATTCATTCTTTATATTATTTGATATTAATTAATTCAAAATGAAATGTATTCAAATATATACACAACTCTAAATAATTAAATATTATATATATAAGTATTAAATACAATTTAATATTAAATTCTTCAATTTAAATATTATTTTTAAATATTTATATTTATTTCGAAATTATGTGCATATAAAAACTGTTAATTTAATAAATTATACCTTGTTGAAAATATGGTTTATAAACGGGCTTTAAATTTAGAATATATTATCATATAATTAAATACAGATATAATTGGAGCTTGTTCCTTATTTTATTAAAATTATTATATATCATTAAATTTCATATATTTCTAATATAGGATATCAGGTAGATTAAAATATTATTATAATAATTTAATATAGCTGGTGAATTTAGGGTAATAAATAGTTTTATAGGCACTTTAAATATTTTTATCTAAAATATTGGTAAAGTAGGGCATTAAAATATTATTTTATGTATATTGATTCTGGGGGAAATATAGGAAAGGTTACTTTTTTATTAAAATTGAATTTTGCTTTTTTTAAACTGCTTTATAGCGCTAAAGTTTGTATAATAAAATATTTTTATATTTAATTTTTATTTAATAGAGTATTATATTATTTTGAATATCAAGATTATTTAAATATATTAAATTTATAATAGTTACTATATATTTTGTATTTAATTGAAAATAAGAAATAAATTTATCAGAAAATATCAAAATATATTAACAGTATATTTTAATATTTAGCTTACAATACAAATATGATTTTAAATGTTTTGGTCGATAAGTTTCGCACTTTTAGGACAAAATTATACTTTTAAAAATATATTCATATATTCTTTCGTTCAAATATTTAAGTTTGTTATAAACACCTTTATTTTATTTGAAATCTGGTATTTTTACATTTTATATCCTCTTTTTATTCAATAATTCATTTTTCAAAAATGACCTAGGTTTAAATTTCTAAAGTTTACTAGTGTAAATAGTAAAATATATATATGAACCTCATTTGAAACAGATTTACCTTTACTTTATATAAATCGTATATATAAATATATTATCTATACTTAACATGGATAAAAAAATGTTTTTTTTTTTTTTTTGCTTATCCCTAGTACACGTGGTACAGGCCATGATAATCATGGTGGGTAGTTAGCGACTGCTTTTTTTACTGTAAGCGCACCACATGTCTACACATGTGAAAGCAGTTCGACTTTGCACTTACAAATGTGCCAGAACCCCGTTTGGTTACTTGCACTCGCTGGTGGGGTTGGACTTTTGCAAGAATCGGGGGGCCATTGGAGCATTTTTTATATATATTTTTTAAACATAAAAAGTGTCCAATGCGGGGATCGAACCCGGGTCGTAGTGGTCGAAAGCCAAACGTTTTACCAGCCTTCCACCGACCCCCCAAAAAAAATGTAAAAATGTTAAAGTTTTCTATTTTCGAAAAGTATCTAGAAAAAGTTCAAATTTAGAAAATAAATCGATAAAATGTAATTATAAACAACATAAAGATGAAAATTTGCTTAATATTTATAAAAATGTATTATAGAAATGTAAATGTTTATATTAAAGTACTATATGTTGTTATTAAAGTCAAATATGTCGTACTAAAAATGCAAAACTTTATATTTAAACTATATCCGAGCAATATATATTCAAATATATTCCAATCTCATACAAAGATAGCTTATATGAAAAAATATTTTTCATAAAAAAGATATAGTGTGATTTTTCAAAGTATTTTTGGTTTTAAAATAAAATCCGCTAGAATGGCACAAAACTCTGCGATATTTCATGTGAGCTCCAGGACTTGGCAGGGCCCATCCCTATATAAATAAGTTACACGACGCCTCTTATCCAATTTAACCCTATTGAATAGCTGTCAAATGTAAACACCATTTATCCATTTTATCTTCCTTATCAATTTACCTCCGCTAGACGGAGCTGTTGACAGTTCGAGATCAAACGATAGCTTATACACAGAGTGGAGCAGATTTATTTGTTAATCTTCGTATTTCATTTTAATATTTACAATATTATTTAGATACATTTTATTTGTAAATTGTCTGACTTTGGATTATTTTAATACATTATGTTACTTAATATTTAAAACGATATATATTTAGTGAAACAAACAACAATTATTATTTTATTACACGTATTAGGGTTGGTGTTTACATATCTATTACTTTGTCAGATTAAAATTATAACAAAATTTTATCTATGAATATTTATTTACAGTGATAAAATAAAAAAGAATTTTATACGAATATAATTATATAATTAATAAAAAACGAATATAATATATTAATCAAAATTTAATTTTTAAAACAAGCATATAATTTTATTAATTCATTTTTACAAATATTCATAAAGCCTTTTTTATCCTCTACTAACTTCTTTATAAAATTCAAAATAAATAGTTAGTATTATAAATAATGATGAAACGTTTAGAGCGGGTGTTAAGTTCTGGAATTAAGATATATTTCAAATATATTTTAGTTGATTTAGCTCTTGATATATATAAATATTATTTTGTATTCGAAATATAAACAAACATATGAATTTGAAATAGTAAACAACCCAAATATAAAACATAATTATTTATATCTATGAATAATCTAAAAAAGATGGCTGAATATATAATGTTTAATTCTGTATGTATTAAATGAAGATAATTAGTATATTTATTTATTTCTGTTCAACCTTTTTTAAAACTATCAAAAATTTACTTTAGAAGAGTAGAGATAAAAAAATATTTAAACGTATTTATTCAATTGCTAAAAAAGGTTTTGTTTATATTTTTTAATGTTCAGAAAAAAATAAAAGAGGCACCACTTCCACCAAATAATGTTGTGGTTTAAATGGAATATTTTAAAACCTATTAAAATAAAATGTTTCAATAAATAAATGTTTAGTGAAAGTGGAACACTTTTTATTTTAAAATCCTCGTTTGCTTTTAGAATTACCTAATGAACCGTGGTCAAATATGTTTGTAAAGGAGAAATCAAATTCTTCTCTTAGTAATTGTAAGAATTTTAAAGTTTAAAAAGTATCGTTTTTATATTAAATTCTTTGTAATGTATTTAAAATCTTTCTCTCTCTCTCTCTTATATAAATATATATATTATGATAAAATTGTTGGATATTGCAATTGTGGTAATAATTAGAAATAACAGTTTTAATCATAATTTGCTTTAATTGTCCTCATAAAATATAGAACACATAATTTGAGAAAGTTCTATCTGACTTAAGGCGAGTAGAATAAAGAAAATTTAGATTGCATATTTACAATACGTTGGAAGGGTGGTCTAAACTATTGGGTTTCCCACCGCTACGACTCAGGATCGAATCCCATATTGGATACTTTTTTCTGTTTAAATAAATGCTCCAATGGCCCTCCGATTCTTGAAAAAGTCCAACCCCACCAGCCTGTGCAAGTAATCAAACGGGGCTATGGCTTAATTGTAAGTGCAAAAGTCGAATTGCTTTTCACATATGTAGATATTGTGGTGCACTTACAGTAAAAGCAGTCGTCGACTTCTACTCACCACGTATACTAAGGATAAATTAAAAAAAAAAGCCAAAAGGTACATATTATTATACTCCGACCTCCATGAAATAATACCACCAGAATTAAACAAGAATATCGGCCTTTTTGGGTTTTCTCTCATGGAGAATGCTGTGTTTCCTATTGTACCGTCATTAAGGTAGCTTCGAGCAATCATTTCCATGAAAAATGGAAATTTTATGAAAATATTGTTTCTCCCAGGTATTGTGGAATTTCTCACTGAAATAATTTATCTATTTCAATGCTCGCATATATATATTATATTTAATAAAGAATTTTTGCTGTTTTAAAATTAATTACTTGTAGAGGAATTATTGGTCATTTGATTGCTTTTGGTATGCAGTCGTGGAAGAAATTATAATAAAATTAGTTATCAAATATAGATTTAATTGCGCTAAAGGAATATATAAAAAACATAATTTGCTAAAAGTACTGCCTGGCTTAAGGCGAGTAGACTAGGGAAAACAAAATATTATTTACATAATGTACAAAAGTTTTGAGCCGGCCAACGAGATAGAACAACAATGAGTTTTTATAGGGGAAGCGTGACACCTGGCGGTCGATTTAACAGAGTATTTGAATCGAAGAAATATAATTTTAAATAATATAATACTTTAATATAACAATTATAAATAAAATATTTTAATATAACATATATATATTGAAAATAGAGCAATCCATAAAGAAATCTTTAATTGAAAAGGCATATATTGAACTTGTGTTAATTCTTTACATCTCAAACTTACTAAATAAAACAATGAAATATTTATAAAAAATGTATTTGAGGATAGAGATTAAAAATAGGAGATATTCAAACCCTACAAAAATATATCAAAATAACAGAATAATTAGCATATTTCAGTGTTATAAATGACTGTTGCTGATAATATATATAATAAATACTATCATCACAAGTTAAATCCTACTACTATTATAATAATTAATATTTATTAAAATAATATTCGTTTGCCAAAGTTTTATATTCGTGAAGAACCCGCAATAAACCAAGTAAATCGGTGCGTATCCTATAAATGGGGAAATATCCAATACTTTAAGTCTCTAATATATATTCTGAAATACAAATATTTTTATCTACTCATAAAATATTCGTAAGAGCATATTTGATATTTTCGTTTTAAGAAGATATAATAAAATATTTATTGCGTATATTTTGTTCTCTAGTTTTATTACATTCTAATTTATTATTCATATTTTAAATCAATGCTATATATATTTATATATTTCAATGTAATGTAATATAGATATACTAATATATTTGAAAAATATATTTAATGTAGAAGTGGTGTTTTATATAATTTATGTATATATTATACATTTATTTATTTATATATTACAAAACTCACGCTATATCTTATATCGATATTTGCGTATAAATGTTTAAACTATTTTATTTATATTTTTTAAAAAACATATATAGAAATTATTTCTAGTTTTAGAGATAGAAAACATGTATATATTATACATTTATTTATTTATGTGGATATTTGTGTGTAAATGTTTAAACTATTTTATTTATATTTTTTAAAAAACATATATATAAATTATTTCTAGTTTTAGAGAAAGTAAACATGCATATAGTATAAATTATTATTGCAAAATTATGTTGAAATTTGAATATATTTAGAAATTTTCATAAATAAAGTATAAATATTTATATTCAAATATATAAAAAATCTATTCTGAAGATTAATTTAATCAAATATTGAATTTCGCTATTTTAGAATTTATCAATAAAAAAGAGAGAAATCATTTTATATTTTATCTTCAATATATTTAAAACTAAAAATGCAGAAGATAAAATATAATTTATCAAACGATTTTAATACAACCAACGCCATTTTAGTTTATTTCAGCAGACGAATGTACTATCGAATTTTCAATTGGAAGGAAACTTTACAGTCAAGATTTAATAACTGGAATTTAATATGGAATTTTGTGAATATTGGTGCAACACTTAGAAACTTTCGTGCTTAAGTGCTAAGCAGTTGATGATGTGATATTGATCCAATCGAGTGTCGGCTCGCGTGGAAATCTGATTGGTGGAAGTCCACAAGTAATTTCTCCAACAGCCAATCACATTTTACCTCGATAACGCAGCCGAAAATAATGAAACAGTCGAGAGGAAATATTGTATAAAAGCTTCGACTGCCAGAAAAAATATAGGAATCAGATGTTAAAAATTTTATTTGAAAAATTAATAGAATAGAATGTAAGTTTCGATTAATAATAATTTATGCACTGGTATTTGTTGTAATATAAAAAATGTGCATTAAAGTATATATTTTAATATCATTTCATACCTAACTCTAAATTTTGAATATGATAATGAAATATGAATTTTATAATAGATAAAAATGAAACTGTCTACTCTAGTAATAAATTTTACCACTAATATATGCCTCACATGCATCCAATGAAATATTTCTAGAAAATTTACCTTAAAATTAGTCTATTCTTTAAAAAAATCTTAACTCTTTAATATCAAACTATTACTGAATAAAAATATATTAAGGAATTAGGTATTTATATAATACAAATAATTAAAATTCAAGAATCAGCATGATTCATAAATACAGCTCTCAAAATAAAATTCGTTTTTGGGTGTACAAATAGAAAGAAATTATTTCAAAACACTTTTAGTGTGTTTTACCAAAGGAAAGAACCCAAGAATATATATATGATATTATATTAAATATAGTACTTCGTTTATTAATGAAATCACTTTTTCTTATTATCATCATATTATGATATAAAATATATAAATCAATATTGGATCAATAAATATATATAATATAAAAAATGAGATTTTTTCTGCGTGAATTTGATTATTTTCAGGATTATGCTATGTCAATGCAGTCGTGGTGAAATCTTGAAAGTATAATAAAATAGTAAAGATCAAAAATAGCTTTAATTGAGTTTATGGAATATTTAAAAACATAATTTGATAAAAGTACTGCCTGGCTTAAGGCGTAAGATTCTAAAAGATGAAAACCTTATTTACATAATGTATAAAAAGTTTGAGCCGGCCATCGGGAAACAACAACAATTAGTTTTTATAGGGGAATCGTGACCTCTGGCGGTCGATTTAGCAGAGTATTTGAATCTATGAAATATAATATCAAAAAATAATATTTTAATATAACATATATATGAAAAACAATAGAAAAAATTAATATATAGCGCTCTGCCATCAAAAAGGCACATGTGCTCCTGGTCAGGATATGCTTTATTTATTTTTAATATATATATAAAGATAAATAAATATAAAGAAGTAAGATAAAGCGAAGGTCAGGGATTTGAAATGAACCAAATATATACTAGAAGTCATACAATGACCTTTTTCAGATGGCAAAGCGCCATCTTTAAGAAATATATCAAATGAACGTTGATTTTAACTAATTTTTCTGATTCTATAAACCTGTATTATTAATAGTATATTCTATTCTTCTAAGCAATAACTAGAAGTCAATAAGGGTGTTTAAATTATCAATTATATCTTTACTCAACTTGATTTATAAAGAAAATGGAAAAGAAAACCCGGAAAAGAGTTAAAATCAACGCGTTTAATTGATATTTATCGGAAATAAGGCATTTTGCCATCTGAAATGCTCAGTGTATGTCTTTTCATTCAAACACATGTAAATATTATAAATCTCTTTATCTAACGAAAGTGATGGGAAAGAGTTTACTAATGATGAGCCCTTACACTGATTCCATTCCTAAAGTCATTGATAAGTCATATTCTATTAAAATAATTAAAATAAATAAGGCAAATCTTGACCACATTCAAATGAACTTTGTAGATGGTAGATGTTTACCAATGATGACTCATTACATTTGATACCATTCCTAAAGTCACTGATAAGTCATAATCTATCAAAATAATTTAAAAAAAGGTATATCTTGACCACGTTCACATGAATCTTTTAGATGGCAGATGTTTACCAATGATGACTCATTACCTTTGATACCATTCCTGAAGTCACTGATAAAACATAATCTATTAAAATAATTGAAATTAAAAAGCCGAATCCTAACCACATTCAAATGAACTTTTTAGATGGCAGATGTTTACCAATGATGACTCATTACCTTTGATAACATTCCTGAAGTCACTGATAAAACATAATCTATTAAAATAATTAAAATAAATAAGGCAAATCTTGACCACGTTCAAATGAATATTTCAGATGGCAGAGCGTCATTTAGCTATCATGTGGTCAGGATATGACATTTTTGATTTTAATACAAACACCTGATCATTTTTATTAATATTATTTTCACATTAAAATAATTGTGTCAATAAACTAGAGAGATGGATTAAAAATTTTACGAAAAGATAAAATCCTTTTTTTTTATATTTGTATTTATAGATTTATACAAATACAAAAACATCTGATTTAATTACTAATACAATATATTTTATTTTATTCTAAAAACACTATTATATATATTAAGACTATATTATAGTTTTTATACCTGTTTGGGATATATATATGTCATAATTTGTATATAATTGTATGCACCCCCGACCCACTATGCATGTACAATGTATGATTTTCAAAGATTTAATAAAGAATAAGGTAACTGGAGGAAAGAAAGTAACAAAAAGACATAGGAAGTAGATCTAGAAGAGAACATAATTATTAATAACGTCACAGTTAACCTTCTGACCCCGGAAACCCTGCGAGCTAAGTTTAAACCAATATTTCCGGACAAGACAGGACGTATCTGGTGACCAGAAGTTATAAAAGTTTGAGAGACGCCCAATTTCCGGAACAAGACCGGACGTATTTGATAACGCGGAAGTAAATAGAGTCGAACTAACACCCGATACTTCCTATCAGGCCGGGCATATCTTTCACCAAAGAAAGCCGCCGGTCCAATTAGGAAGGAAGTACTAAATAGGTCAACCAATAGAAAAACGGACACGTTCCATCCTTCGACCAATGGGAAGGAAGACAACTCGTGGTGTTAAATCGAAAAGCAAGAATTGTCAGTAGCGACTTGGCTCCCACCGAGTTCGGATCAGTAGTGCTTTGGCTCCCAAGGAGGTGACATCTGCTCTGGACCTCTCCTCCTCTGCTCATCCCGTAGCTAAGTACAATCACCACCATGTGATCAGATAATTAACAATCAAAACTCGCTCCGCCTTCTCAAGCTTTCTTTCCTCCAACCCAGTTGCCTTTTATTTTCAAACCCCATCACGTGTCCTGATTATTCCTAACTGTATGCTTCACTTGCCACTCAACGACTGCGTTTCAACCAATCCTCACCATTCAAATCGAACAACAAGAAATTCCGCAACGATATTGTCACAGAACGGTTAAGTCGACAGAATTCTACAACAGTGTAATACATCAAATATTGCAGTGTAATAACTTTGGATATATTACATAGAGTCGACAGGATTCTACAACAGTGTAATACATCAAATATTGCAGTGTAATAACTTTGGATATATTACATAGAGTCGACAGGATTCTACAACAGTGTAATACATCAAATATTGCAGTGTAATAACTTCGGATATATTACATATATATCCTATTAATCTGTGAATAAATTTATATCATCATTATAAAGAATAAGATATAGAATGTAAACAACGTGGTGATGTAAAAAGATCAGTATAAAGTTTAATAAACAATTTATACAAATCTCATTCTGTATTATCAAAATATAAACACCAAACAATACCCTTGTTTATATTTGTATTTATAGATATATACAAATACAAAAACATCTGATATAATTAATAATAATTCAATATTTTTATTTACTCTGAAAATACTAATATATATATATTAAAGCTATTAATATTATGTTTACAAATTGTAATATGGAAATATAGATAGAAATCTGACAAAGCTCTCTACAAGTGGAGAGTGCGAAAACAACAAAAGATCTACCAACACTGCAAACTTCCCCAATTTAAAACAAAGCAGACGAACCTAATTATAGAAGCTTTCCGCCAATTGATGGTTTCCGTGGAACAACTCGAAAGGATTTAGGCTTAAACTTTTCCGCCATTTCCTGCCTATTTAATAGAAGTTGTTATAGAAAGGATTAATTATTATATAAATATAACATTTATTTTGGGTACATATATATTTTGAAATAATTATGGCTTTCTTAGAAAGAATTTCTAAAGTAATTGACATTTTCTTTCTTTTAATAATTTATAAACGTGATTAATTGAAAGTAAACAAGAGAATTTTAAAGTATTATTTTCGAAGAGAATTGCTTGTTCTATATAATAAATTTATCAATTCAATATAAATCAGTCAAAAAGGGTAAGGAAATCTAACTTGTGTAAAATTCCACAATTTTATTCATTTTCATATTTTTCCCATCTTTGTTTTTCTAGTTTTCGTTTTGTACAAAGCATTTAGGTAAAAAAAATAATGAAATCATAGCAGTAGAACAATTTGGTTCCAGAAGATACTGGGAAAAAAGAGAAACGAGTTTGAATATTTGCTTGAATATTGATAATATACATTTTGGAAAACATTCTATAACGCTAATTGAACATTATTATTTGGACCAATGAGAAATCTGAGACTTTTATATTAAAAGAGTTGGTGTTTATCACTACGAGCCAACACTTAATTATTATTTACAGTCACAGAATAGAATGATTAAGACAGGTTTTCAAACTCCTTTATATAATAACCAGATAGCTAGAAAGTCACAAATATTTCGCCATTTCAACATCAATCTAGATAGAAACTACTCTACTATCAAATCATATCTTGGAATCGACATTTACTCTTTGTATTTCCTGTCCAGCTACTCTATTTAAAAAAGGCAGGCAGATCACGTGTAGAATGTATGAATTTCTATTCAAATCTGGAGCTTTTTTGCCATCCTAAGACCAGACCATCTACCCTCATGGACATAACTTAAGGAAATGCAAGGTATTTGATATTTACGGTGATTTTTTTAAGGAGGAGACAATTTCGTTCACACTTGGTTATCTTTTGTGTCTTCAATAAAGGTCACTGTGTATTGAATATGCGTTAGAGTCATTGTCTGAATCACGTTATACATGCTGAAAGATACAACTTCCTTAGGTCATGTCAATGAATATTCACTTCTTCTTAATTAAACTGAATTCTTCCGTACTCCTCCGTAAAGCTCAAACCAACAAGAATGGATATCTTACGGAACAGAAGTCCTTGATTTCCAGACTTAGTTCTGGTCATCTACGAACAATGACTTTCTAGAATGACCAAGACTTTTCACTATGGATAACGTGTAAGTTCCAGCTTACAACCCCTAACAACATCATTTACTTCATAGGTTCATCAAAAAAGGATTCCTAATCAAGTAGGAGAATTGTAAATACATTGGTATTCCTGTAGTCACTTAAGGATGTTGGGGCTGGAATCTGGGGAAAAAAAAAGAAATAAAAATATTTGAGGCTTTTAAAATGTGGCCTTGGAGAAAGCTACTTAGAGTGCCATGGACAGAAAAAAGCAAATGTTTCAATCCTAAATGAAATTGATACTGTTAGATTCCTAGAAGCTCAAATATGAAAACATAGACTGACCTATCTTGGTTACATAATGAGAGAAAATGGTTTAGAAAAGACATGTTGATGTTGGGAAAATTTGAAAAAAGAAGAGGTAGGAGAGGAAGACCTGCAATTAGTTGGTTATAAGGGGTCGAAAGACTACGGGAAGGTCACTTGATAAGCTACGAGTCATGGTCACTAACAGATCAAATGGGATAATATTTGCTCATAGAGTCACAAAAATTAGAACTCGAATTGACGAAAATTAACAACAACAAGCTCTATATGGTCTTGGTTACAACACAGCCGTGAATCATTGAACAATCAACATATATTTAATCTCCCATGATACTACAACAATTAAAATACAAATTTGTTAAAAAATATATTTTTTCAATGTTCACGATGACGAGGGCCTGGCATAATCTGTTATTACACTTGTCTTTTGAAACAAGAACTAAATTTTTACGATGAATTTTCATTTTATAAATAACGGCACGAATACTGTCCTTTCTTCAATCCCCTCCCCTAATATCTTACTCCACGTGTGCATGATAGCTGCACATTTCACATCATTTGCATATCTTGTTGAGGCGCGTCTACCCTGAAATTTATATATATTTTTTAGCCACTCTTTCTTGGTGTTCCATCTACAATGTTCTGAACTGTATAAAAAAAACTTTTATATAAATTCGGTGTGTTATAATTGAATAGAAGTTTTACTTCAGGTTTTCCGTGTTGAAGTGTATGTTAGCCTGGAAGGTCGAGTAATAAAATAAATAAGAAAAGAAAACCTTGATTCCTTATTAAATAAACCAAAGAATAAAATAATCTATACTGAGCAAGCAGTAATGGGAGAGAGATAATATATTGTAAAATGGATGATAAGCTATCCGATGCTAAGATTCCAGAGTAAAGTTGAAGAAAGATGGGCAGACTTCAGCTGCTCCAGCTGTCATGTGTGAGGGGATCAGGGGCCAAAATATAGCATTAGTGTGTAGGGGAGGACGGTCTCTGGTGACATCTGCGACGAGGGGACGACGCGGATAGTTGCCTCCTGGGTTGGGATGACCTGCAAGACGGTGTCAGGAGAAGCTTGCCCGACTTGGACGGGAGCCGGCTGTAGACGAAAGGGTTCCTTCTAATGGCGGATATTGGAGACAAGTCCATCTAGCTGTACCTTGTTCCCCATTCCATTAACAGCTTCTGGCAATAAATTATATCGAACTAAGCCATATCCACCACAAACCTACATTGAACCTTGTACGCAAACATCGACAGCTAAAGAGCAGCGCAACAATAAGCTTTTGTGTAAATTTTAAAGATTCAATTCTATTTCCAAACATAACTAATTATTGTATATATATGTGTTGTTCTTGCAAGTTTGTTATACAAAATGAATATCTATATTATAAATGAGATACTTTCAAAATTTCAAGAAGTACTGTTCTCTAATTATTTAGAAAACTAAAATGATAAATTAAACACAAGGTAATAAGACCAAATCCAAATAAATAAATAGTGTGTGACGTTTCTGTAACAGCCTTGTTACCATCTTCAGACGGATTTGGTCTTATTACCTTGTGTTTATAATCTAAAATCCAAATTGTACCTTATCAAAATGATAAATTATATAATTCGTTAAAATATATTTAGAAACATACACAAATATATTAAAATTCTACTATAAATTAATTTTCAGAATAAAAATTACGTTGTCGAGAGAGAGAGAAGCTGTTTTCTTTTTTAGATCATTAAACAATAAGAACTATTCTTTTCTTTTTTAAATCTGCCAGAAACTATTTTAAAACTAAAAATTCGATGTTGTCAGATATTTTTGTTGTCAAATATAATCACAGAGAAAGAGAGAGATAGAGATTAATTTGTTAACAGAAAAATTCCTTTTCTTATTTTATAATAAAAAAAATACTTGTCAAAAATATTATAGATTACAAACTAATTAATATATAATTTACAAAACATTTCAGTATAATTACCAACAACAAATAAAATTTTCTTTTTATTCTATAAATAATTATATGTATGAAATTTTAATTAGTTATAGTGAAAGAAAAGATGTGAAATATTTTTAAAATTACAATATTTGTTTTTTTATTATGATAAAATATTCAGAAAATCATAAAACAAAAGTATCTGCTGCCACTTATTTATAGAAAAGACTAATTAACTGCACACTGTATTAGAAATAAAAAGCCAAAAGATATTGTTCCAATAATAACAAAGGCAATTTTTGTTATATTTTCTCCTTGTCGTTTGACTATTGGTATTAGCTTAGCTTTAATAAAATAACCAAAGTAATCCTATTTATCAAATATTAATCAAATAAATATGTATTTCATTTATTATATTATTAATTATATAAATATATGTTTATATATATTTATTAATTTGTTTTAAAAATAGAGCAATCCATATTTATATCATTAGATAATAAAAAGGCATATATTGGATTTAATAAAAGATATTTTTTGCCAATATTTCGGCTGGCTGAACGCCAACTTTTATCGAGGCATTATATTTTTGTATACACAAACTATACACTATGCGGCGCTGAGTTTGTGTATACAAATATGTAATGCCTCGATAAAGGTTGGCGTTCAGCCAGCCGAAATATTGGCAAAATAAATCTTTTATTATATCCAATATATGCCTTTTTATTATCTAATATTTGATAGTATATTTCAAATATCATACTTCTATTTTAATTAAATAATTAAAAAATTTCTAGAGAGAGAGAGAGAGAGAGAGATGAGTTTCTTTTATTTTTATTCAAGTAATTTCAAGTTTTCAAGCATCTTTGTCCTTCTCTACACAATAGAACATATATAAATGAATAAAACGCAGCCTGAATACCTCAATTTTCTAGAATTATATTTTTCATAAAATTTGTTGGGTATTTTTACAACAGGAATAAATTCATATATATAAAGGATATATATCTATTTAAATTAAATATATATAGAAATAATGAGACACCTTCTTAAAAATAAGACAGCCATCAGTCAAATTAGTTTTTATTTTCGACAGTTTCGACATAAAAAATGTGTATTTCAACTTCTATTATTAGCTGCAATATAATCTGATTCACGCCAGATAACATCTCACTTAATTTGTTTTTGGATTTGCCCGTTGAAAAACAGGCTTTTTCTCAAAGGCTTACAACGCCTTAAAATAAGACACTCCCTTTAACCTAATTTTTACTTATTTGAATAGTGTAATGCTTCCATTGAAGAACCATTTAATTATACTAAATTTTAGTGAACGCTTTTATTAAAAATAAAAATAGCCTAACCTGACCAGGAGCACATGTGCTTTACAGGAGGCAGAGTGCCATCTGGTGGAACAGAAATCAACTAAACATTGATTACCCTGTTCCCTGATATTTGGCGAACCCAATTTCTTGATAAATCAAGAAAAGCCATCCACGAACGCGTTTCGCGCTGTTGGCGCTCATCAGGCTGTACCACTGCGACCAAAAAAATATTTTTGGTCCCAGAGGCTTCTTGAAAAACTTGAATTTATCTTAAACACTATTTTTTTCCATTATCGATTATTCACTTCAAGAATATACAAAGAAATATCCATGCTTTTATGATTAACTTTTTGTAAGATGTTCAATAGTGTTAGTTAAACCTGGTTATTGATTATAAACGTTCTAATAGTTAAACTAGTTTATTGTTCAAACAGTTCGACTTGGTACTAACAATGGGATAGTTAAAAAAAGATATAAACAAAGGAAATAATTATCTCTAGCTCGTTTGACAGTAGTTTATCCTTCGCAAGAGGGAAACCTCTCTCTCCAAATGATTGAAATCGTTTTAAGGAAATTGGATTTGCATCCTGGAAGAAGAAAAAAGCCATTTAGAGCAAATGTGATTTTGTTTTGATTGTTGTCTTCGCTTAGAAATAGCCCGGGATTCACTGGTTTTTATTGTGGCAGGGCAAACACTCCATTGTATATTGATGGTTTCCTCTTTTATATAATCATTTCTGTTGAAATATCAGTATTTCTTGGTGGCCCAATGGCTAAAATGTTGATTTGGCATATTAAAGTCCTGAGTTCGAATCATACTTAGGAATAGTATTATTTTACTGATTTTTATCAGTATATAATTATTTATATAAATAATATTTCCCCCATATTATTGTTTTCGTCCTTTCATTTATATTAATTTTGAAGGAATTTAACTATTCATTGGTGACGTAGTGGTTAAATATATTTTTTTTCATATTAGAAACATAGGTTAGAGCTCTCTAAAAATAGGTTGGGTGGTTTAAAAAGGATAAATTTGTATTAATATACCAATATAAACCCATTTCAATTAGAATATTACAATTTTTTATTGGTGCAGAGGTTAAAATCATGGTTCGCATCTATCTGGGTCTTGAGACCTGGGTTCGAATCCGGTTCAGGAGCACTTTATATATTAATTTTCAAAAATCAATATTTTAAATTTTTAATGATATACTCCAATAAATGCCATTTCTCATTTTGAAAAATAATATTATTTTTAGTCAAAATTCGAAACTATTATAGACGCGTATGATTCTTTTTTTTTTTTAAACTAAAACAATTTCTACTGCTCTTACTGCAATGGAAAAATTAATGGGAAGGCCTGGTTCATCAGTGGTGAACCCTCCCAGCGGTTTCGCTAGTTTAAGTTCCATTGCAGTAAGGGCAGTAGAAATTGTTTTATCTAAAAATAAATATTCATACGCGTCTATAATAGTATCGAATTTTAATAACAGATGGCGCGCTAATGCATCATAATATAATTATTATTAGTACAATTGGTTTTGGAATTTCTATAAGTCTTACATCTCGACTTCGATTTAAGTAGAGCTTGAATCATCTCATTTTTAAGCTATTTCCTATTTACATATTAAAATATCTTATTTACATACATTATTCACAAAGGCAACATTACATATACATTAGTTTTCTTTTTACCTAACGGCTGTGGTTTAACAGAATGTTTAATTCTAAAAGGAGCCATGTGTTTGACTCGAATAATTAAAACTAAACCCTGTCTAACAGTGGAAAAGAAAGAAATAGCTTCAAAAGCTTTACATACAAGCTTTGAATATTTCATAATAATATGATTACGCGCTTATAATTTACCCTATGTATTAGGTAGTATTGCAAAATAATATATTTATTAATTATATACAGTACTATACCTTAATAATAATTTTAAATTATCTATGTACACTTGTAATATGTTTTATAATAATAATCTTCATTGCTATAATTATATATACAAGGGGGGATCAATAAATAAGGTGAATTATCTTATTCTTAAAAATTAAAAAAGCAAAATTAATTTAAACCACAGAATATTAAAATATAACATCCAGAGACTATTTAAGGTGTTCTGTTCTTTTTTCCAACGCGCGGCGCGAGACTTATAAATAAACTAAAATGGAAGCTCCATTGAAGGATTGCACCACGCTTGAACAACGTGCATTCGTTTCTTGAATGCAGAAGGTATTCAATCATCTCAAATATGCCAAAGAATGAAAAATATCTATGGTGAGTCTTGTTTGTCTCAAATAAAACATTTATAAATGGGTTAACGAGTTCAAAAATGGACGAATTACATGTACCGATATTTAGCGACCTGGACGACCAAATGTTACAGCGACGCCAAGCACGATAAATGCGGTTGAAAACTTAATTTTGGAGGATAGAAAAATATCCATTTTACGAATGAACAGCGACCTTTATTGTGATATTCTTGTAAATAAGCTAAAGCCCGGTATAAGAAACAAAAGAAGAGGGAAGCTTAGTAAAGGTGTTCTCTTCCTTCATGATAATGCAAGGCCGCATACATCATGTAAAACTGTATCTACAATCATTAAATTAGGTTTTGAAGTTTTAGAACATCCTGCATATAGTCCAGACCTAGCCCCCTCTGACTATTTCCTTTTTAGACTACTAAAGAAGGAGTTAAAGGGAAAGCGATTTGACTCGGATGAAGATGTCCAGAAAGTGGTACAAGATTTCTTTCACACGCTTCCTAAGAGTGCCTATAAAGAGGGTATTTACAAGTTGCCAGAACGATGGAGACGATGTATATAAAGCCAAGGTGATTATTTTGAATAAATAGAGTCCTAAATTTTAATATCGTTCTTATTATTTTTAATAAATTATAATTCACCTTATTTATTGATCCCACCTTGTATATATATATATATAATAATAAATAGTTATTTAATTTTATAGTCCAGTTTTGTATTAAGATTATCTTCACTATTATGATCATTTAAATTCAAATTATAAAATTTGTAAAATGTTATTAATTTGTAGATAGAGAGAGAAAAAAAAAATCCTTTACTTCTAATACTTCATCAAGTTAATTATATATTTATAATTAATAACAATAAAAATTAACAACGTAACGTCTTTTACATCGGCTTTTACACGTCATTTAGACATACTCTAATCCTATATATAGAATAATCGAAGTGAGAATATATATAATAGTTAGAAAAAAGAGAGAAAGACAGAACCATGCACTTTTAATCAAACTAATAATAAGGAAAAAAAAAAAGTTTTGTAAAGAAGGTAGATAAGATTGTTAGTATATATATATATATATTTTTATAATTTTATATTTTATCCTTTTTTTTTTTTAAGATTTTTAAAGGTTTTTTTTATTTTATAATATGATTATAAATAGTTGTATTTAGTAATATATCTATAGTATGAATTAACATTTGTTATAAGTTTGGATATTATGTTTTGAAACCCTAATGGTAGACCAGACATACACAAAAAACTTTAAATTGAAATAAATTGGAAAAAGAGATCTGCTGGACCGGGGATCTTCAGATAAAAGCCCAACGACATTTCACCCCTTCTTTATTATGTCATAGATCTCTTTTAAACCGGATTTTATGTGTTAATATTAAGTTGTTTCAGTGAAATATTTAAATGAACATATATAACAGATACAAGTGTTAACAAATTCAAACTGTAAACCTACCTCGACCGCGGCGTCCTCCATTGTGAATATCTATTTCTGGCTGACACATGTTGCGGGGGGGGGGGGACATTTCAAATTTAGACCATTTATTCAGAATTATTTTAACAACAAGAAAATTAAAGAAGAAAGGAAAAATAGTTAAGGGAAGAAAGCTGAATTTCATAATCTTTACAGCTAGTTATATCAAAATAACTGATTCAACACTTATTCATCTTTTAATATTCCTTTAAAAAGGCAAATTATAAGAGTTTAATAAAGCTATTAATTGTGCAAATTCACCTTTATTTAACTTCCATTTTCCTCCCCAGAAATTGGAGATTAAACAAAATGAACTATATACTATAACACTTTAAAAATCTTGTGAAAAAATCTTTTATTCAGTTATTTAATCAAAGTTTAATTAACTGTTAAAGATTATAATTTTTTATTAGTTATTATTAAGAGAAATTATAGAAAGTTGATTTCATAAATGGATATTTCCATTTATTTTTTTTTTTAATATTTTATAATTGATATACTGTTGGAATATTTTACTTGTTTGATACTAAATTTGTTTTTAATAAATTCCATGTTTAAATTTTTAACATCTTCTATGAAATTATCTAATATATTATTTATTCTATAAAATCTTAGAAACTGACCATAATATATACCCTTACAGCAATTTAATGATATATTAGAATTCATATTACAGTATTTTATAATATTGAAATTATAATTACTCTTTTTATTATAAACTCTAACAGCACTATTTGTAAGGTCTATATTCAAGTCTAAAAAGTTAACTTTTTTGTTTCTATAAATTTTTTCATTGTTCTTAAGTTTCAAGTATTTAGGATATATTTCAGGTATTAAATTTTTAAACTGTGGATTATTAAATATTATTATGTCATCTACATATCGGAATATTTGCCAATTAATATTATTTTGTAGAAAGTATTCTCTTTCGTACCAGAACAATATTAGATTGGCTGATAACGGACTAGAAGAAGTTCCCATGGGAACGCCTTCTGATTGAATATATATTTTATTTTTAAATTCTATATAGTTAAAATTTAAAAATGTTTCCAGTAGAGTTTTTGCTGTTTTAAGATCTAATTTAAATGTTTTATATCTGTTATGAATAATTTTAATGTAGAAAGTTTTGTCATTAATGAATTCATTAAATAAATTGGTTATTTTATTATTTAGATCTCTTAAATTTATTTTAGAATATAGGTCCTCAAAGTCAAATGTGTGTACTGTTTCAATGTTTGTCCAATTGTTCATTAAATAATTAATGATTTTTTTATTTGAGTCGATAAATTTATAATTATATTTATTAGTTAATTTATTTATAATAAATTGTAGTGTTGAAGCTAATTGTATATCAATATTTTTTATGACTGAATTTATACCAGATGTGATTGTTCTGAAAGAAATAGGTTTTTTGTGTAGTTTAGGAATTATATAGAACTTTGGTATGTTTGGTATTTGTGGTTATTATAAATTTTTAGTGAATTTTCAACATTTTTGATGTCTTTTTTGATTTTTGTGCCTGTAGTTCTAGCAAAAGTGTATTTATGATTATTATCAATTTCCTTTTTTAGTATATCGTGGTATAGAATTTTACAAATTAAAGATAAATTATTGGAACATTTATCTATAGGAGTGATAATATAGTCCTTCTGTAAATTAATTATATTTTCTTTAAAAGAAGGAATGTCTGAATTAGGTTTTGTGTATTTAAGTGTATTATTATAATAATTTATAATTTCCTTTTTAATATTATGTTTCCATTCCAGAAAAGTAAATTCTGGAATACTGTATTTTATACTAGTTTTATTTATGAAAATATATATATCTTTTAATATAGATTTAATTGTATTATTATAATTGTGTTTAATTTGAGGTATATATTTATACCCTTTATTTAAAATTTCCTGATATTCTGGATTTAAAAAAGAAAAATTGCTAGTTAATATATGACCTGAGAACTTATATTTATCAATATAGTTGTTGCAATTACATTTAATTTTTTTAAAATTTGCCAAATTATTAATAAATTGGTTATAATTGCAAACTAAATTACCTATATTTTTGTTGTATCTCCAGATTGTTTTGAAATTTAAATTTTTTATAGGGAAAAGATTATTGATGATTTGGTTATTAAAAATATCATTAAATTTAATATGATTAAATAAATTGTTATTAAATTTAATGATAATATTAATGTTATTAGTAGCTTGTTTAATTTTTCTGTATTTAAAGATGTCGTGTGTGATATCTATTAATCTGTTAGTCAGATTATGAATTTTAATATATTCTATGAGTTTGATAAATTTATTATTATTTAGTTTAAATAATGTTTTAATAAATTTATCGACGAAGTTGTTAGTGTACATTTGTTTTGGGTCCAGTAATTCTTCAAATTCAATGTAACCTAATTTATTGGTAGTTTTACCTCTAGTTTTATTAGGTTTAGTTTAAATTCATTTTT
>CP092864.1:17013254-17266192 GCA_030710605.1 Cordylochernes scorpioides
TTTGATTGAGCGAATTCTTTTAAATTATTTTTAAAATATTAAAAATGCAGAGATCTATATGAATAATAATGATGACATATATTCATGTGGAATGTTGTATATTAGAGTGTTGGTTTCTACGTTGAGATAAATACAAATTTAACGGCCTCTGGTTGTTAAGGCAGTTGCCTGATAGTGAAGTTGTTACCTTGGGAAGTAAGAAGCTACTTCTTGGTACACTGGATTTCATCCCGGGAAAAGTAAGTAGACACCGCCTGATACTGGGTTTTATCTCAAGATAAGAAATAAGACACGGTTTGATTCTGGGTTTCACCTCAAGATAAGAAATAAAACACGGCCTGGAATTTAACCTAGGATAGGTGAGAAGACACGGTCTGATGCTGGTTTTAAGCTCAAGAAAAGAAAGAAGACACGGTTTGGTACTGGGTTTTACCTCAAGGTAAGAAAGAAGACACGGCCTGACACTGGGTTTTATCTCAAGATAATAAAGTAGACGAGGCATGATATTTGGTTTAAACTCGGGATAAGAAAGAAGACGCGGCCTGAAATTGGGTTTCACCTCAAGATAAGTTAGAAGACACGGCCTGACACTGGGATTTATCTCAAGATAAGAAAGAAGACGAGGCATGATATTTGGTTTAGCCTCGGGGTAAGAAAGAAAAAACGACCTGATACTGGGCTTTATCTCAAGATAAGAAAGATGACGTGGCCTGAAATTGGGTTTTACCTCAAGATAAGTTAGAAGACACGGCCTGGTACTGGGTTTTATATCAAGAAAGAATACACGGCATGATATTTAGTTTAACCTCGGGATAAGAAAGAAAAAACGACCTGATACTGGGTTTTATCTCAAGATAAGAAAAAAGACGCGGCCTGAAATTGGGTTTCACTTCGAGATAAGTTAGAAGACACAGCTTGGTACTAAGTTTTACTTAATGGTAAGTAATTAAGACATGAACCCCGGTACTGGGATTGTTACCTCAGGATACTTAAAAAGACACGGCCTGGAACTGAGTTTTATCTCGGGATAAGTATGAAGCTATAGAGTTCGGTACTGGATTATACCCGGGGATAAGTAAGAAGACATGGCCTGGTACTGGTTTGTAACTTGGGATAAGTAAGAAGATATGGTCTGTAACTGGTTATTACTCAAAGATAAATGATAAGACACAGTTTAAAACGGAATTTTATATATTCCTCGGGGTAAGTAATTAAGATACGACACTTTACCTCAGAATAAGTAAGATGCTACAGCTTGCTTCTGAAATTTACCCCGGGATAAGCAAGAAGACAGGACCTGGTTCTTGGTTTTACCTCGGGATAAGTAAGAAGGAGAGCTTGGTTATGAATTTCATCCCTGGATAAGCAAGAAGGAAAGGCCTGGTTCTTGGTTTTACCTCGGGATAAGTAAGGAGGAAAGGCCTGGTTCTTGGTTTTACCTCGGGATAAGTAAGGAGAAGGCTTGGTTCTGAATTTTACCCCGGGATAAGCAAGAAGACATGGTCTGGTTTTTGGTTTTTACCTCGGGATAAGTGATACGGTGCAAACCAACTCTATATTTTATAATTTTATTAGTATAGCAGAGAGAGAATAAGAAATTCATTAAATGCAACATCAAAACATGTAAAAAAAAAGTTAAACATTTAAATTGAAGTAACTTATTAAATATCATTTTGCAATTAGCAGAGTAGAAAAGATAAACTTATAAATTTATCTTCTTGATTAAAAATGGTACTTAAGAAAAAAACATAATTAGAAACTTAATTAACGGAAGAATTTAATTAAATAGTTGTATATTAATATTGCCTTAATTATTTTGTAGAAAAAAAAAACATTCCTTTTCCCTCTCATACAAATTGAAATATTTGAAAAGCAGACGTAAAAATATTTCCATTTTGAAAACTTCCCGCCAAAATTTATAAACAATTCTTTCCAAATTTTATAAAACAGATAGAAATAGAAAAACGAAAATAACCAAGAAGTAAATGGAGTACAAAAAAAAACTAGTAAAAATTTCATGCTTTGTTACACTAGAAAAGTCATTTTTTTACATTCTTTTTTTTTTTTTGTTCGATTTTTTCTTGTTCTACTCACCCATTATTTGAAATATGAGATTGCGAGGGTTATTTCTGTAAAAGGGAGAATGAGCAGTTTTCGTAGAAAGGGAGGGAGCTCAAATAAAAAAAGGAACATTTAGATAAAAAAAACGATTTCTTCAATTCTAAATTCGTCTGCATCAGAAAATTGGGCTTATTCGCAATTGAGTTGATTCGAGCGATTGAATTATCGTATTTAATTACATTATATAAATTCGAATTAAAATTATTTTCTTATTACACTTTTAATTTTATTATTTGTAAAGGGGAGTTTAATTTAAGTTTTTTTTTTGCTCATTTTTTTTCCTTTTCTCTTCATTATAGGGTTTACCTTTAAAATATTTCGCACCATTGAATTTAAAGCTTTAAATAAAACAATAGAACTTTTGTGTTTTTCTTTTTTTTTTTTACTTAGAAAATTCAATAGCATTCAAAGAAATGTTGTGAGATTGTATTTTTTTTTCCAAGTTATAAAATCATTGAATAAAAAGAAATAAAGATGTTTGTGTTGAAATGGGGCAATTCAACTTAGACCTTTTACAATCCATTCTCACAGTTAACCAGAGTCAATTGTATATTTATATTGTTCTGAAAATAGAGTAATCCATACTTAAATCATTAGATAGAAAAAAGGTATTAATTGGATTGAATAAAATATTTATTTGCCAATATTTCGGCTGGCTGAACGCCGACCTTTATCAAGGCATTACATTTATGTATACACAAACTCAGCGCTACATAGCTGAGTTTGTGTATACAAAAATGTAATGCCTTCATAGAGGTTGGCGTTCAGCCAGCCGAAATATAGGCAAATAAATATTTTATTCAATCCAATATATACCTTTTTTCTATCTAATATATTTATTTAGGTGAAAACCCCTGATTTTGAAATAGAAAAAGGGCCGGTGTAGATATTAAAATTAAGATATTTTTTCATGATTTATCAAGAAAATGGGGGTTGTTCAAATATCAGGGAGCAGGCTGAATCATCAAAGAGAGTTTTAAGACAATTAAACAATCTAAATAATTTTATTGACATCTTGTCAATACATGCAAAGTGCACAGTCTGCACTATTTAAAAAAGATAATATGCATGATACTATGTAGAATGAATATGGCGCCTATGCCAGCGCTGTAGAGTTTGGTGGAGAATCGCCAGTGGGTCTCCAGCGACACCACGTATTTCGCGATCTACGAAGAATACGTAGATCGCGTACTTTGCCGCTGAGGAGATGGTTTAAGAGTTTATTAAAATTCTAACTTTCAAAGGAAATTATATATTTGACAGATTCCAATAAAATTCATACCGCTCTCGTACACTTGCAAGCATTCCTAGTCATAAATGACCGATGTTTTTATTTAAATTTGTCGAAAAGTAATTTAAACTTAAATGCTATCATTTTAAAAAAAGAAACTCTTTGTAAAAAATCTTAATAAATTTATTTATCAAAATTCGAAACAATTTTAAACGCGTAAGATTCTTTTTGAAATAAAACAATTTCTACTGTCCTTACTGCAATGGAAAAATTAATGGGAGGGCCCCTGGCTCATCAGTGGTGAACCCTCCCAGCGGATTCGCCAGTTTAATCTACCATAAACACTCCCAGCGGTTTCACCACTGATGAGCCAGGCCCTCCCATTAATTTTTCCATTGCAGTAAGGGCAGTAGAAATTGTTTAATTTCAAAAAGAAGCACACTTGTCTAAAATAGTTTCAAATTTTGATAACAGATGGCGCGCTAGTGCATTATATTATAAATTTATTTATATAATGAAGTATTTGAGCCAAATATTTCTATATACGATTTGATATCACAGATGTTATTTTCAAATAATACAAAAATTGCAATTTTTAAAAGAGAATATTTCATATATAGAGAGAGAGAGAATGTGAAATATATTTCTTAAATATTGTTTAGAAATTTCATGGAGAAACCTTATTTTTATGTTTGTGACAGGATAAAAATAATATAAATATATATGTGGTAGAAAAATTTATATTTCTTTAAAAATTTGATCAATGTTATATATACTCTAAAAACGTGACTATAATAATAAAAGATATAAAATTTTAACATCGTGTTTTTCTTGTCCTGAAACATACCTTTTCCATTAAATATGTGTTTCCTGGTATATTTCTGCAAATATATAGAGATTTATAGATTAGGTTGAAAGAATAATAAAAAGGGAATAGAATGAAAGAGTGATATAAAAATATAAAAATTTGTTACACGGGATTTATATATATCTTCGCTGAAAAATATCAGATATCAGTTTGTGTCTAGCAACTAAATAAAATTAAATCATTTATTTAATATACTGTTATCGTGATCATTTATATATATATATATATATATATATAGTAATTTAAACAAAGATATGTAAAAAAATAATAAAGTATGACGTCTTTTCTAGTCGTCTCAAAGTGACACCAGTTTGCCACCGGACCCCAGGGGAGGGGAGGATGACCCACATAAGACTGACCAATGAGCATCAACACCCGGGGGATCCAGAGAGGGACAAAAAGGGGCGTTTGTCCGGATGTTGACAGTTAGGTTACAGTGGATATCTCGGACAGGCCCGCGCAGTTCTAGGTCCGTGATCATCTCACGGCGGACCTCATTTTGGCTCCTCTCTGCCTCCGCGGCTTCATGCCGGACGCCGAGCTTTACTCTATTAATCCTCAACTTCCCCCTGGTTCTGGTGCCACTTGAGACGTACTGGGAGAGCGTCTTTTGATCCCAAACTTTGGCCTTACTGTCCCGTGCGGACTTCCCACTCTGCACGCCTTGCCACTCAACCCCGACTGCTTCCAACTCACTTGTTGGCTTACCCGGGTTTACGACATATATATGTTGTAATATATTCCAATATATACTTTTTTTTGCTTATCCCTAGTACACGTGGTACAGGCCATGATAATCATGGTGGGTAGTTAGCGACTGCTTTTTACTGTAAGCGCACCACATGTCTACACATGTGAAAGCAGTTCGACTTTGCACTTACAAATGTGCCAGAGCCCGGTTTGGTTACTTGCACTCGGTGGTGGGGTTGGACTATTGCAAGAATCGGGGGGCCATTGGAGCATTTTTTTTTAAACAGAAAAAGTGTCCAATGCGGGGATCGAACCCGGGTCGTAGTGGTCGTAAACCAAACGGTTTAACCAGCCTTCCACCGACCCCCCTCCAATATATACTTATATCCCCAAGTGTTATCTAGTTATAGTATAATTACCAAAACGACAAAATTAAATTCGATTGAGTGACAATCGGCGCCAGTCAGGAGGAAGGTCTAAGAAAAACATGTCGGGGTACCAGGTGTGTCTCTTTGGCTCAAAACAGATCAGTCCTTCTGGAGACACAATGATTGACAGACCTCTCTACACAGACCTGCCTTGACCGGTGTCGGCATCACTCTCTCGCCATCTCTGTGGTGACATCAAATATGTCTTTGGTGCAATACATTCACGCCTGACACCACTCTGAACATTGAGACCACAACGACTGCATTTAACCAACCACATTACAGTCATTCAACAGAATCGATTACACCACAACATATATATCATAATTTGTATAATATCCTAGATGTATAATTTCTTTTCGCCAAAATAAGTATATTAAACTGTAAATATTTTATGCTTGTGTTAAAATGTAAATATGCAAATTTATCTATCTATAAAAACTGTACAAAAATAAACGTGGCAGACATCGCGGGCGAATGCTACGGCACGTCGCGGGTGCGCTGCTTACTTGGTTAAAACTAATTCTTCGGGATTGCATGCATAACGGTTGCACCCTTCCATTCGATCACGACATATATATAGGTCACATGTGCTCGTGGTTAGGAGATGCCTTCTTTATTTTTAATATTAACACCTGACCCACTTATCTTTTTTTTCTATTGTTTTTTCATGTGTTAAGCGTCTTCACGCAAATTTGAACTTAAATACCCATTTCTTGATTTCCCTGGAAGCCATTGGGACTAAAAAGATTTTTTGGTCGCAGTGGTTACAGCCTACTCCACGCTGACGAGCGCCAACAGCGCGAAACGCGTTCATGGATGGCTTTTCTTGATTTATCAAGAAATTGGGTTGGCCAAATATCACGGAGCAAGCTAAATAAACGTTTAGTTTATTCTTGCTCCACTAGATGGCGCTCTGCCATCTAAAAATCACATGTGCTCGTGGTCAGGAGATGCCTTCTTTATTTTTAATATCAACACCTGACCCACTTATCTTTTATTTTTTTCTATTGTTTTTTCATATGTATATATATATATGGTAATTTAAGCCAACAACCTCATATTGTATATAACTTATAGCAAGAAATTCATGTTGTATCATAGAAACACATCTGTAAATGATTATACGCATGATTGACATGTGTCATTACATCATCATATGTAATGTACTTTGTAAAAACTGAGGATAAATAAATAAAACTCTGTAATAGATTAAGAGTTAAGCTAGAGAGATAGAAGTCAAAAATGTCTAAATTCGAGATAGATGGAAGTCACAAACAACATCTAAAGATAGATTGGAAGCTGTCAGGACGGCGCCAGTTAAGAATGTCACCAGACGACCCACACTCTTCACATCTGGTGAAATGCAAAACCCCCTTTCTCAGAAATGGTATA
This sequence comes from Cordylochernes scorpioides, assembly GCA_030710605.1. Lineage (NCBI taxonomy): Eukaryota > Metazoa > Arthropoda > Arachnida > Pseudoscorpiones > Chernetidae > Cordylochernes > Cordylochernes scorpioides. The sequence goes on from CP092864.1 coordinate 17,019,988, forward strand.
TAAAGCCCCCGTTCTAGCTAAGAATACAGTCAGTTCACCATCTGAGCGAGCTCTCGTCGGTTGTACCCCAGGTCCTCTTCATCCATCATGTAGACCAGTAAGAAATCTTCTATCTTTCGCTCCTAGCTCAACTTTTATCTGTTCACGGAACTTTCTCAGTGCAACTGTGTCTTCGTTTCTGTGTATGGACATTCCCAAGCTTTCTACTCTGCATCGACCACGACTGCCTGTACTTTGTGAGAACTGTAAAAGGTCTTCCAAGGTGCAGAGAGGTACTGGAAAACTCCCCATCCTGACTGTTCCTCTCGGTCAACACAGTATAGCGAGAGTTACAGGGACTCACACCACAGTTTAAGTCGACCCGGATACCTCACCACATTTTCAGTTGACAGGATTCTACAAGAGCTAACCAGACCTCACCACAAATATATATTACATAAAACTTTTATTTTAAAATTATAAATCATAGGACATATACACTGTTTAAATCGACCGCAAGATGTCGCGACATTCCCTATATAAACCTATTGTTGTTGTTTCCCGTTGGCCTGCTCAAATATTTTTGTACAAATGTAAATATGTAATCTTTTATTTTCTTCTACAAGCCTCAAGTGAGGAAGTACCTTTCTCAATTCATGTTTTAAATATTTCATAAGCTAAATTAAAGCAATATTGTCCAAAATATTTTATTGTATTTTCTAAAATTTCCACGACTGCAATATCACAATATCAAACAAAGAGGATTCATATATACATTGATAAATTCGAAGGATTTCATAACTTTTCTCGTAGTATATCGCCCATGTACTGATTAAGTCCATATTCTGCAACTATGTTTATGTACAGGTTGTTTTTTATCTGAATTTGCCAAAACTGATGTTTTGAGTGGGGGGGAGGTTCGTTTTTTTTTTTTTTTTTGGCCAGAGAGGGTTTTACTGGTGGGACAAACAATGCATTGTTTAAATGCATATTTAAAGGGATAGGTGGTTCTTTTGGTACATAACTATGACATCTTACCGCAACTATGCTATATATATATATATTATATAATCTAAAAACTCAAATATTTCTATATTTAAAAAAAATAGATATTTTATTTTATTCGTTGATAATTTTACTTTTGTTATCATCGTTTTTAGAAAGACTTTCAGTTTTGTTGTAAATATGCGTAGTTAACATATCCATCCTTTTAAATCACTAATATAGGATTAACTTTATAAATTCTATATAATATGAAAATAACTAATGTGTAATCTTTCCTCAAGTAATTGAAAATAAAAGCTACTTGACGGTAAATAATTATATTTTTCTTATCACGACTGCACCTCAACCCTTTATCTTATCGATCCTTTGTCTTATCAATTCTTTATATAACAACAAACAAAATATTCATAACATATATATATAACTTAGCATTGATAAATTTAATCGAAATTTCCTGTGTGTAACTGTTCAAATAATACTGATATTTTGTAGTTTTAGAGAAAGAGAGTGTTAAAATTTAAGCTTTCCATTAGGGGGAAGAAATGAAAACATTTTAGAATATATTTCTTTCTATATGTAAATATATAATAAAATAAAACAGCTTCCTTTTCTGTCCTTACAGCAATTTTAAAATATTGCAAGAGCTTGGCTCATCAGTGGTAAACCCTTCCAGCTGTTTCTCCTGTTTAATCCACTAGACTGTTTTATAATCGTATAAGGCAATTCTAATTATTTATCTGATACTAGAAATTAATTCTTGGTTAGAATATTTATTGTGCATATATATTAATAGGTAATTTCTAATGTTTAAAAAAGTGAATTGATAATATAATAGAAATACCAATAAAATTATTATTATTTTAATAATATAAGTTTCTTAGAAACATTTAAGTCAGAGAGAATATGAGAAGCCTCTAAAAAATGACATTTATGAATAAATTGTCGGCTGCAAAATTAGATTTAATTGGAATTTATTTTCATCTTTATTTTTGTCTTCATAATTTAGCAGGTCGCAAATTGTAAATTATATTCAAACTGACACATATAATATTTTAATTTAATTCTATCTTATATATATTTCTGAATATATATAATTTTATATTAAATATTTCATGTATATATTATTATATTCATATTATTGCTATCTATAATACTCGCATTACAGTTAAAATATACTTTAATTAAAAAGGCATATATTGGATCAAAATATCATTTATTTTACTGATATTTAGTTGGCTGAACGCCAACCTTTTACAAGTTGTTGACACACATTAAAATGTTATAACACCTTGATAAAGGTTGGCGTTCAGCCAACTGAAATATTGGTAAAATAAATGATATTTTGATCCAATATATGCCTTTTTAATTAAAGATTTATTTATGGATTGCTCTATTTTCAAAACAAATTAAAATATACAATTATAAATACTTGTAAATACACGTATAAGTACTTATATAAATACATGAAGTAGTAGGTATTTAGTAACTTACAAAATTTTAAACTATTATTGGTCATTTATATAACAGCAACCAATATTTTCACATTACATATTTACAAACTGGGTTCAACACTATCGAAATATAAAAACAATAGCACAAATGTGAAATCGTACTGAATAATGTAGATAAATTGAGAAAAAGGCCACTCCTTATCGTGTAACTGAAAGTTTCTGATGGCTTGCGCCATCTATCGGAATATGTATCAACTATTTGTTTACCTTATTCCAGAATTGACCAAATAAATGTAGCTTACAACATGCCGACGAGGGCCAACAGCCCTAATCAATAAAAGGTATTTGGAAAATTCTGCAATAATTGAAAATCAACGAATTTTTCCAATTATTTTATTTCCAAAGCGCTATATCCCGCAAGGGATACTTGCGCCAAACAAGGAGAAAAGTTTATTTACATATGTTATTTACATTATTCAACACATGAAAAAATTAGAGATCCAGATTTTGTAGAAAGTTTAGAATGTATTTACAAAATGAATTGAACTTGAAATATGATTTTTTTATCGGAAATCAAATCGTTAAGTTCACAAACAACTAGTTCATTCTTCATTCTATAATCTTGAAATGCTGGGTAATCGATCAGTAGATGTCCTGAGGTTTGTTCCTCAATACCACAAAAGCAACTTGAATCCTCCACTGCCTTTATTCTATTTAAAAAACCTTTGAAATTTTCGTGGTTTGTAACAAATTGAGTATTATAAAAATTTGGACGAAAGTATTTAGGGATTTCTTAGGGAAAAAAATCAACGAATAGTTTATATTTATTTCGTTGTTGATATTTAAAGGAGAATAAGGAGATGCCTTCTTCTCAGCTCTCTAAATATATAAATAATTACTATTATTCAGTTTTTTACAAAAGGTAAATATGTAACAACAAATATTTGTGTCTTTCTATATATTTTTTATCCCTATTGAATATAACAAAATATTTTTAAAACTTAATTTTGTTGACGTTATGCGACGCTGAGTTTGTTGTTGACACACATTAAATATGTTATAATACCTTGATAAAGGTTGACGTTAAGCCAACTGAAATATTGGTAAAATATATGATATTTTGATCCAATATATGCCTTTTTAATTGAAAATATATATGTGTGTGTTTGTGTGTTTGATAAATTCAATATATTGAAACCTTAATGGAAGAAATTAAATTTTTGATTATTTCATTCGATATTATCTTAAATGCAATGTCTTATTTCGGAATATAAATAGTTTTATATTTAAATTGTTAACATGGACTGGAGAATGATGATATTTAATAGGATTTGGTCTTATATCTACTTGATATTGTATCAATATTTGATTGTTTATAGATGTATAGATGGTGCGTTATTGCTTTGTGTTAATTTATGCCTAACTGGCCTTGTCTTTATTGTTTGCGGAAGAGCATTGCTCGATGCAAATATTGGAATGTAATTCTACTGTCCTATAAACTTATGTCCATAGTTTTCTTGAAAACCATTTCTGAGATTCCATCCTTCAGTGCTGCGTATATAAGCTGAATCGTCCAATACAGTATTAGAGCTCTGAGAAGTGGTCTGGTGGATTAAATTGGCGAAACCGCTGAGAGGGTTCACAACTGATGAGCCAAGCCCTCCCGATATATTTTTTCATCGCAGTAAGGACAGTATAGTAGATGTCTGTATTATGTATAAAAGAAACATTCGTGCTTTTAAATCCTTTCATTTTATATACAGGGTGATCCAAAAGTCCCGCACAACTTTAAAAATTAATAACTCCGCGAATATTTGCGCTAGAGCAATGCGGTAAACACCATTGTGTTCAGGATGTAATGGGATTTTTTATGGCAAATAATGAAAAATTCGAAATTGATTTTAGTTACAATTTTATTCGCCAGATGGCGCTCTACCAGAATTAGAGATTCAGCGGCCAAATTGTTTGATAAATTGAAAAATATAACTGATCGGCATGTATTTTTCCTTTTTGAATACCAGGAAAGAACCCTAATAATATCAAATAACAAATTAATAAAATACCACTTCGCCAAAAGTATGAAGAATTGGTTAACGATTTTCAAATACAATCAGAGATATGTAAAATAGGTAAATGCAAATTAAAACATGTAGCAAAAAGAAAATTGATATTTTAGATACGGTTTGTTTCCGAAGATAATAAAATTCTAATATTTTTAATTCAACTCTCACTCAGTATCGATTATATTTATTTTAATTCATTTGAAAAATATGTATCTATCTCTGATAATTTATTTTACTCTGGAATGCCGTTGTTGTTGTCGTGTCCAATAAAGAGCCTCAGATGTATCCATGTATCTCCATCACAGCAGCAGCAATGTCCACTATCTTAGGTGTGTAAAGCTGCTGCTCAGGGTCTATGTCTAATTTTTGCGAGGCTGCGGCCATTGTTGGCTATAAGAATATGTGGGTAGGTGTAAGTTCCACACCAGGACAATTATTGCATGCCCTATAGGTTCTTGTGCCATCTGGATGTATTGTCATTCCTTTATAGTGTTTTGTTCTAAGTCTTGTTATAGTTTTTGTCATTTTTCTCTCAGAGTTTATTTCGCATTTTGATCTTTTCTTATTTTTTCGTTTAATTATCTTGTATTTTGACAAAGAATCAGCGTCAAATAATGACATTTGTTCTTTCCTTTGGCTCAACTTTTTGGCTTCCTTTGCCAATTCGAATGCCATTTCATTACCCCTGATCCCAGCATGGGCAGGGATTCATTGTAGAATGCAGTTATTCTCCAATGGTTCTAGTTGGGTAAGTAACGAGTGTATTTTCTGTGTGATTTTAGTATTGCCCTTCTGAATTTCTTCTAGAGCGGATATGGAGTCGCTGTATATTAAAATTCCTTCTGCTTGATGCAGGGATAGTTGGTTAAGGCATACATCAAGGGCTTTCCAGATAGCTGTCAGTGCACAAGTGAAGTTTGACGAAATCTGTCCTGCTCCTTCTTTGATTTTGATGTTTGTTCCATCTTGCAGTATTATGTTAATTCCGGCCCCTCCATTACTCAGGGTAAGGTCTGAAGATCCATCTGTATATGCTGTTGAAGGGCGTGGCCTAGCAATTTTAATCAAGAATTTGTACTATGAGGACATAGCCGTTAATATTACAAACACATTAGACCTCGAAGCCCAAGGTATCAAAGTCTACCTCAATCAAAACAAAGCCATCCACATATACAATATGTATCACCCTCCAAACAATACATTTATTGACGATGGAACAATGGCTCAATTTCTTACAGACAACACTATTATTGTAGGTGACCTTAATGCCAAACATCAACTATGGGGATGTTCTACGCCAAACCCAAGAGGCAAAATACTTTCAAACATATTTGACGACAATGCCTTCATGTGCTTAAATGATGGGAATCCTACCCATCATTCCTACAAGCTATAATACTGCACAAGCCCTTGATATAAGTTTTTACTATCCTGACATTTTCCACAAATGCAAATAGAAAATATTAAAAAGTTTTGGAAGTGATCATTTGCCTATTTTGATAGAAATTAGCACCAAGACCAAAACTAGCTCAATTAAGAAAAATTCTGGAACTTCAAAAAGGCTAATATGATATCTTTCGAAAACACCATTATTAAAGCAGCCAAAGTTTCAATACCAAGAGGTAATATTAAGAAATGGATTCCAAATTATACACACCAGGCAAAAAATATTCAAAGACTTATAACTAAAAGAAATGAACTACAAAAAAGTGCACCCAAAACCAAAAATATTGTAGAACTGAACTGAACATTGTGATTGCAAAAATAAAAAAAGATTATGCGTAAATGTGAAAAGAGAAAAATGGAAACAAACTTGTGAAAACCTGAACCCAAGAAACCCAAATACAAAACTTTGGAATTGGGCAAAACAAATTGACAGAGTCCAGCCACAAACTGAAAACACAAATATGATTAAGAATACAGATGGTACACCAGCAACTAATGACAAAATTGCTGCCAATCTTTTAGGTAATTCATATCAAATAAGTAGTAAAATCAAGGTTGAAAAAAGGCCCGAAAGATTATTCATGACTGTAAAAAATGTCACCAGCACTCATAATATTTTCCATGAAAAAAATCAATATGAAAGAGCTAGCTTATGCATTAGAAAACACTGACCTAAACAAGACTCCTGGGCCAGATGGAATCCATGGCCGAATGATATCAAACTTGGGCAAAATTGGCAAAGAAAGACTTCTTAATATTTTCAATAACTCCTGGAAAACTGGAAAATTCCCTCAAGACTGTAAAAATGCAACAATAATTCCCATTAAAAAACTTGACAAATCTGCTGATGACCCAAAAAACTACCGACCTATCTCCCTAACAAATATTTGCTGCAAATTAATGGAAAAAATTATACTCAGACGACTCACCTACCACCCCGACACAAGAAATCTCTTACCAGAAGAACAATATGGATTTAGGAAAGGACATGGGACAATAGACCAACTCTTATTTTTCACACAAAAGGTAAAAGATGCACAAAACGAAAAACCAACTAACCACACCATAGCTGCTTTTTAGACCTTACACAAGCTTTTGATAAGGTATGGAAAAACAAGTTAATTACAAAATTATACAAACATTTCAAAATTGATGGAAAAGCTATCACTTGGATAAATGATTCTCTTAAAAATATATAAATCAGGATCAAATATAATGGCACTCTATCGAAAACCTTCAAATTGTACCAAGGATTACCACAAGGATCAGTCCTTAGCCCAACTCTCTTCACCCTATTTATTGCAGGCATAGAAAAATAAATTTCACATAAAACCAATATTGGACTTTTCGCTGATGACATTATTCTATGGAGCAGCAGCACTAACTGGAAAAAAGCTGAAAGAGATTTAACAAGACTCTTCTCCACCTAGAAAATTTTGCTAATAAACATAAATTAGAATTTAACCCCCAAAAATCTGAAACCTGTCTTTTTACTACCGATAAGAAACTATACAAAATAAGACCAAATATTATTCTGAAAGAACAACAATTGCAATATAATAAACATCCTAAATATCTCGGCTACACCCTGGATCCAGAAATCAACTCCAGTAAGCATATTGAAGGAGTTGTTAGAAAAGGAAGAGACCGACTAAAAATCTTGAAATATATTTCAGGAAGAGTGGGGAGCTGAAGCAACAACAATAAAATTAACTTACACATCTCTAATGAGACCTATCCTGGAATATGGATATCAAATCTATGGTACAGCATCTGAAACAAATCTAAAATCACTGGAAAGGATACAACTAAGTGCAGCTAGAATTATTACAGGTCTTCGAAAACCCTGCCCTAATGATATTGTACTTTACGAGGCAGACATTATGCCCTTAAAGAATAGAATAAGCTACAATCTGCCAAAATATATAAACAAAATCAAGAGTTATGAAAACAAACACAGAACTTTCAATTACATACTTAATTGGGAATCCAATCTAAGACTCAAAAAAGAAGGCCCTCTCCACCTGGCCAAAAGAAATGGATTTTTAAAATATAAAGTGAAAAATATTATTTAGCTGAAAAAAATATCTCCATGCGAACCACTAACAAAATGTTATTTTTAATGCCACTTTAAATGAAACCACCAACAGACAATACCAAAATCCAGAATACTTAAAACAATTATCATTAGAAATAATTAATATAAAATTCCTAAAAATGCAATAACTATCTATACCGATGGTAGCAGAGATGAGTTGGGACACACTGGCAGTGGCTCTCTCATTAAAACCACAAATGGCATTGAGAAAATGAACAGAAGAAACCCAGAATTTTGTTCAGTCTTCAGATCAGAACTTATAGCCATCTATGAAGTCTTAAAATCCATCAGAAACATTAAACATCACGATATATGGATTCTTACTGATAGTAGAAGTGCCATACAACACTTGAGTCACACAGGGGAACTTAGAGACAAAGTAAGCAGGAACATAATTGGTTATCTCCAAAAACTCTCAATACCTCAAAAATTCACCTTCAATGGATACTCTTACATGTTAGCATTGAAGGCAATGAAGCTGCTGATGCGCTAGCGAAAAAAGGCACAAAAGAACACTTGCTACAGAAATAGAAACAGTAGCCAAAATAAACAAGAACTGGAGGATCCCACCTAAGCACAGTTGGTATACCCTAGAAGCAGATGGCCACTCTGACCTTTCGGTCCACAAGCCGGCATGCGAAGCATGCCTTCGCTGCTATTCTGTTCAACTCATAAGCCAAGTAACGGTATCCAAGCTTGTGATTGGACATTGTACCTTGAAACACCACCTCCCAGACAACGTGTCTGGAAGGATTTCTATACCGGTGGCCTTTAATCACAGCAAAATAGGAAACTATCTACTGTGTCCAGCAGGGACCGCGGGGAGGCAGACCCCGGTCGACTCTGTTCACTCACAGCTGAGGAAAAGCTCAGCTGCCACGTCGTGGGCTTTCTCAAGAAGCTTGCTGTGATTTCTCAGCAGCTCACTCTCGATCGCGCCCCTCGCCCTCCTTCTCTCTTCCTGCACACCCACTACCCTTGGACAATCCAAGACGTAGTGGCGTGCATTCACATCCCTTTCTCCACAGACGCAATCAGGATTGCTCTTAATTTCAAATCTGTGGAGACTTGGGGAAGAGCCCATGTCCCGAACTACCCTAATGAGTTTGTGGGACATTACCTTACAGAGGTACTTGGGTGTTGTTACCCCATTGAATAACTCTCTCCCCTTCACAATGTTCCTCCATCTGTCCAAACATAAGTCCTGGACGTGCCCCCTGATCCTCCTATAAACTTCTTTCTTGGTCACTGTGGTCCTCAGTGATCTACCTTTTAAGCATCCTGCCTTAGAGATCCTGTCTGCGAACTCATTACCTTCGATGAGGCTGTGTCTCCTAAACCAAGGGAGCTCCGGAGCCCGCGTCATCATCTCCAGCTCCTGGATTATTTGATGCGCGAGTTGCCCTTTCTCCAGATTGATGGCGACGAGGGCCGACATGCAATCTGAATAGAGGCAGTCCGGGCTGAAGTTCTTCTCGGCACACACTCTGCGGGCTACCCTGATCGCAACCAGCTCGGCTGAAAAGACCAATTCGTCCACTCTGAATGTTAAACTTTCTTGGAAGATCAGCTCTCCATTAGTGAATATCACTACCCCAGCTCCAGTACTGGTTCCAGACCTACTCCCATCAGTGAAAACCTCCGTGCCATTCCCTGTCGGCTCTCCAGGACTCCAATTCCACTTTGGCAACCACTGCGGAGGCTTTCTTGGGTCCCTCTTCGATTCCAGGGCACCCGCTTCAAGTCCCAGGGCATCTTCCCTGTTCTCTTAGATCTTCTGTCTGATGGTCTCCTCCTCTAGTTTCAACCCCAGGGGAATAAGACCAGCGAGGACCAATAAGGCCTCACTGCTGGTAGTGCGATATCCCCCTGTGATTCTGAGTGCCGCTGTCCTCTGCACTCTCTCTAGAGTAGTCGCCACCTTCTGATCCTTGTTTCGGCGCCACCAAGCCCTGGAAGCATATAGCAGGATTGGCTCGACACAGGAGAGGCAGAGGTTCCTAAAAATAGTACCCTCCTTCTCCCCCCCCCTGTTGAGAGCCAACCAGGACAGGCCTGCACAACGCCTCCCTGCCTTTCGCCACCATCTCCTCCGCCTGGTATTGCCAACCCATCTTGTCATCAATGACCACCCCCAGGATGGTCATCCTATTGACCAACGCTACCCTCCGTCCTTCGATCCCGATAGCCGGCTTGTGTTCCCATTTGATCCCTTTCCTTTTAGTTCTTATGTCCCTAGGCTTAAAGCTGAGGGCTTTAATTTTGGAGACATTGAACTTAAGGCCAGAGTCATGGGCCCAGTTCGAGAGAATTTGGAGAGAAGTTTCAACACACTTCTCAGCCTTCGCTCTCGAAGCAGCCTCAACAATGAGGAACTGGTCGTCAGCATAGAGAACCAGCCTGGCTCCCTCAGGGAGCTCCTCCTGGAAAACGGTGTTTACCAGGATATTCCACAGAATAGGTCCGCAGCAAGAGCCCTGGGGGCAACCCCTAGCACAGTTTCTTTCCAACTTCCGCCCACCAAAACTGAGGCTAATCCGTCTATCCCTCAGGAAGTCACGAACCAAGCTGCACAAATTATCAGGACAACCCATGTCCATCAAATTTCTCATCAGCTTGTTCCAGTTCATGGAGTTGAACGCGCCATCAATGTCCAGGGCCACGAAAAGAACCCAAGCACCCTTATTTAAGCCCATCTCAACCCCCTCTAACACCTCGTTCAGAGCTGTGGACTTCCCTTCCCTAAAACCATGTTGGAAAGAGGAAAGGAGCTCATTACTTTCTAGCCAGTGCTTCGGTCGCTGAGCTAGTAGGCTATCTAGGACCTTACCTAGACACGCTAGTAAAGAAAGCATACGATAATCATTAGTAGAATTACCCTTTCTACCAGACTTTTCGAGAAGCACTACTCGGGCAACCTTCCATGCCTCAGGAAAAGTACCAGTGTCCAGGCACCTTTTGAATAACCTGGAAAGAAGCGATGGGTGCATCCTTACCAGGGCTTTCACGACCGTGTTATCGATCCCTTCGGGACCAGGAGATTTCCTTTTTCCGAACTTGAAAGCCGTCAGTTTCACCTCATTCTCAGAAAAGGGCGGATCTACCAAACCACAAGTGGTCAGAGAGATCTCGTCCTTTGGTTCCTCGTTTCCGAAGTGCCGATCCAAGTTGTTTTTATTTTGTCTTCTGCTTTCGAGCGAGTAGGTCTAGAACACATTCTCTCTGAATTTTCTAATTGTTGGTGGATGAAACAGCACCAGTGATTATTTTGGCCGCTTTTGCTTGAACACTGTCTAGTCTTACTTTTAGTGATGAGCTTGAGGGAGCCCAGACCGGTGTTGCATATTCCATTATCGGCCTTATTAAGGTAGTATATGTTGTTCTGAGAATTCTGGGTTTTGCTCCCCAATTTGTTCCACATAGCCTTCTCAGAATGTTTAGTTTTCTGATAGTTCTATTTGAGGTGCTAATTATGTGTTCTGAAAATTCCAATTCCTCATCAATAATAATTAAAATAATTTTGTTGACATCTTGTCAATACATGCACAGTCTGCACTATTAAAAAAAAGATAATATGCATTTAATACACTATGTACAATGAATATGGCGCCTCTTCCAGCGCTGCAGAGTTTGTGGAGAATCGCCAGTGGGTCTCCAGCGACACCACGCATTTTGCGATCTACGATGAATACGTAGATCGCGTACTTTGCCACTTAGGAGATGGTGATGGCGTGGTCCTCGAGACCAACTTGAAAGATACAGGACTGCAGTATCACACCTAGGTATTATGGATTTCTAATTTTAATAATAATTTGTTTGTTTATGCTTTTTTTGTTATATTTATGCCCTTTTTCCTGTGAGTGGAGAAGACGCATAGGTTTGGTTTTATTGGGTTTATGGTCATTTGGAGTTCCATTGCCCACTTCTCCAGTCCTCTCATTGATGTGTTCAGTATTTTTTACGATTTTTCTATGCTGCTACTTGTGTGCCATATGGCTATATCATCTGCATAACAGACAACCTTTGTGTCTTCAGTGAGGTTAGGATAGATGTCGTTAATATATAGCAGATAGAGTAGAGGAATGAGCACAGATCCCTGAGGTACACCAGCCCATGTTCTTCCTTCCTTGGAAAATTCTCCATTGACCCGAACCTTTAACCTTCTTCCCCTTAAGAAGTCTGCAATCCAGATTAAGGTTTTTCTCCTACTCCGATGTTGTGCAGCTTTTCACGTAATTTCTCCCTCCACACTCGATCAAAAGCTGAGGTCATATCAAGGAATATAGCCGTGGTCTTCTTTGGCGGTTTTTCCTGGAAAGAATCTATTATTGATTGACAGAAGTAAAACAGTTGATAAGTCGTACAGTGCTGGGATCTATAGGCAGTTTGGTAGAGGTTTATTTTATTATTGTTAGTGAGCCAGACTATGAGCCTAGAGTGGATAATTCGTTCTGGTATTTTACAAAGTTTGCTGGTGAGAGCAATTGGCCGATAGTTCTTGTATTCCTTGGCATCTTTGTTTGGCTTCAGTATTGGCACTATAATTGATATCTTCCAATTATTTGGTAGTTTACCAGTTTGCCATGAAATGTTCAGTATTCGTAGGAGTTGATTATTAGCTTTGTCTTCAAAGTGTTTGATCATTTAACCAAAGATTAGATTATCTCTTGGTGACCTCTTGGATTTTTTATTGATAAGTTTAGCTCATTCAGTGTGAAGTCTCTCGAGAAAATATCTTGTTGATGGAAGTTTTTTGCTTGTTTAACTAACTGGTTTATATTATTTTTAGAGTCCTGTCTTCATTCGTATAGTTGAGTATGGAAGTGCTTGAAAGATATTCAGCAATTATGTCAGCCATCTGTTTGTTCTCGTTCGCGCTGTTCTATTCATATCGGTTAGAGTATTGGAGGATTGGTGTTGGTGTTGATTGTTCTCTAACACTCTAATCATATTCCAGTGTTGGCTGTCCTTTCTTGGATCCATTTTTTCGCAGAATTCTGCCATTTTTCTTGTTTGCATATCCAAATTTCTTGTTCTATTTTGTGACTAATTTCAATGAGTTCCTTTCTGTTTTCTTCTGTTTTATTTGTTTTAAGAAGTCCATTGATATTGTCTCTCTCTCTCTGAAATCACTGCCTCGATGTTGTGGTCCTTCCAGTAAGGTATCCACAGGTCTTTACGTCTACCTCTAGGTATCGATGCTTTTGCAGATTTTGAAATGTTCGAAGAGAATTTTTCCAAGTTTTTGTCAAGCGTTCTGTAATTCAATTTTTCGTTGCACAGTTCTTCAAGCTTTTCTGTGAATTTTTTTCAAGTCGGATTTCCTAAAGTTCCATGTTCTTTTATTCTAATGGACGTTCTCAATTTTGAAGTTTAGGGTTGTTAAAATTGGTCTGTGGTCACTGATTGCACCTCTCATGATTTTCCATTGTGTTGTGGGTGCGATGTTGTAATTTATCGCTGTGATGTCTATTGCGGATTCTGTGCCTGTGGACTTAGATAGGTGTTCTCTCCGTTATTTAACGGTGTAAGGTCGAGGTCTGTTAGCATGTCCTCAACCTGCTGACTTTTGTTATCCAGGACAGGTGATCCCCAAATTGAACTTTTGGCGTTATATTCGCCGAGTATGATTGTGATATCCGAAGACGCTTCACTTAATGTCTCTATTGTGTGTACCCATACAAAATTCAAAGATTTCACGAGCTGAAAGTTGGCGATTTTTAGATGCGTCAAGAATTCGCTGCATGGGTTTTCTGGCGAATTGATATTGATGAAAACTGGCTGTCGAATGTTCTGTGAACAGATGATGCTCACTTTTCTCTAAACGGAGAATTTAACATTCAAAACAGCCGCATTTGGGCAACAGACAACCCTAGGATTTTTACAGAAATGCCACTTTACCAGCCTAGAGTTACAGTTTTGTGTGGGTTCACTTCTTTTATTATTGGGCCATTTTTCTTTGAAAAATCAATGGAAAAACTTTTAAAACCGTTTTTGTAACTGATGAACGTTATATCCAACTTTTGAGAGAAAAGGGTATTCCCATATTGCAGGGTAAAAGCACTAAGCGAAATAACATTCATGAAAGATGGAGGACCTCCTCATATCTCCCGAGGTGCCAAACAATTGCTGAAGGATACGTTCTGTGAAAATCGTGTGATAAGTCGCCACTTTATATACCAGTGGCCTCCAAGATCACCAGACTAGACGCCTTGCGATTTTTGTTTATGGGGGTACATTAAATCGTGTGTTTATCGATGCTGGCCTACCACATTGGCCATGTTGAAGGCTTCTATCAGATGGCACGTTTTATCAATTTCAACAGATATGTTATTTAATGCTGTCCATTCTGTCATTTATCGTCTGCAGGCGGTGATTGAGAATGAAGGGTGCCACATTGAGCAAGGATTGTGACCTAATACAAGAGAGAAGGCAGTTACCTCATGTGTTATATAAGCCGCCATGTATTATATTATCTACCAATATTTTGCAGCTCTTTGTGTTGGGATATGGGGATAATAAATGCAGTCCTCACATCTTGACTATCTTTTTTTATTTGTGAACAGTAATTTTTTGTTTGTCATTTGCTCACATATTATGTCGTGCAAACCAGAGTGTTATAACTTCTCGAATAACACTGGTACACACAATTTTTCCCCTTATGTTTAGTTTTCGCTTTTCGCTCATTAGAAGAAATAGCATAAGGAATATTTTCTGTATACCAATAACGTTAGAAATTTGGGGAAAAAAATAATGCAAAATGATTTTACTACCACGTTTTTCAACGCAAAAGGTCGATTTAAAAATTATTTTTATTTGAGGGGAAACATTTTTTAAAATTGTGTACAGTATAATAAACAATGATAACATTTGACAAGCCCATAGGATATTTGGAATAAAGTACGACAAATATATTTTGTCACTCCCCTCTATATTTCATTTGTTGGATCATGACAAATATCCAGTTAAATAGTCAAGGGTCTCCAATTAGTCAAGAAACTACACATTTCTTATAGCAAGAAATCCTATTAGTAGTGCCATCATAATTTTTGGTACTATATTAACATATCAAAAATTCGTGTATTGATATCAGCAGTATTTTTCAAACATTCAATCTATTTCACAAAACCCCATATAAAATATAAATATTTTTGCTACATGTTTTAATTTGCATTTGCCTATTTTACATATCTCTGATTGTATTTGAAAATCGTTAACCAATTCTTCATACTTTTGGCGAAGTGGTGTTTTATTAATTTGTTATTTGATATTATTAGGGTTCTTTCCTGGTATTCAAAAAGGAAAAATACGTGTCGTTCAATTATATTTTTCAATTTATCAAACAATTTGGCCGCTGAATATCTGAATCTGGTAGAGCGCCATCTGGTGAATAAAATTGTAACTAAAATCAATTTCGAATTTTTCATTATTTGCCATAAAAAATCCCATTGCATCCTGAACACAATGGTGTTTACCGCATTGCTCTAACGCAAATATTCGCGGAGTTATTAATTTTTAAAGTTGTGCGGGACTTTTGGATCACCCTGTATATAGATGGCGCGTTATTGCTCTGTTTTTGATTGTTTGTTTACTGTTTAATTTACAAAATTAAAAAATATATCTAAATACTATTTTGTAAATTAAGAATCATTAAATATTTAACCCGATTGTTTAATTTATTTAAAATATGAAAATTTCCTTCTACCCTCACTGCAAAGCAAAATAAATATTGAGAAATTATTATTTGAAAAAACTCGCTAAAGTTTATTATTTTGAATACAGAAGGTGCACTTGTATGTCGTTTGTTATTTTATAAAATTTATCTTGATGCAATTAATTCATATATACATACTAATAACTGATAAAAAATTATCAAGTAAAATATATTGAATCCACCGTCCGATCTTACAGCGATTAGAAAGATTAAATACCATACGATAAAATAAATTTTATATTTCTTTATTTCGACTTAGAGCGCTATGTCCCCCTAGGGACACTTGTACTTTAAAGATAAACAGAATTTTTAAAGAAGAGAAAGAAAGATATTTTTAATATGTACAGAATTAGTATGCAAGTTAGTTAGATGGAAAGATTAAAAATATATATATATCAACACAATTGATATATGTACAAAGGGTTGGTAAGCAAATTTAGTTAAATGAAATCAAATTGTAAAGTATTGTGTTTATTCGAGAAAGGCAATTTAATTTAAACAAATAAATAAAGAAATAAAAATAAAAAAAAAATTTATATTGCACAATTAAAAAAAAGCACAATTTAAATCAGAAATATCTAGAAAATATGATATTATTATTCTTTGATTCAACTTTATTCAACTGTAAATACAAAGCGCGATGTCCCGCCAAGGACACTGGCGCCCAAAGGAAAGCAACACAAGAGAGAGAGAGAGGGAGAATCTATTAACATATGCTCAAGGCCTTTACCATATTCCTGAAATTGATTTCAAACAAGCATACTATATACATTGGTAATTTAGTTAAAACCAAAAATAAATTTTATATTGCACAATTAAAATAAAGCACAATTTAAATCAGAAATATCTAGAAAATATGATATTATTATTCTTTGATAATATAGTGATTCTATATATATGCTTTTTTTGTTCTCTTTTTTTTTAGAGAAAATTCAATAAATATGTAAATAGGAATATATTGAATGAAAGAGAAAAGGAAAATACATGTAAATATAAAAGGATAGATATGTAGTGTTGGTGGTGCTGATGTAGGGAACAGTTAATTTTGTCAAAGGTAAAAAGATGATGTTTGAGATTGGTGGTAATCAATAAGTAATAAACTGTTGTATATATATATTATATATTATATAAAAATTCAAATATTTCTATATTTTAAAAAATATATATTTTATTTTATTCATTGATAATTTTACTTTTGTTATCATCGTTTTTAGAAAGACTTTCAGTTTTGTTGTAAATATGCGTAGTTAACATATCTATCTTTTTGAATCACTAATATAGGATTAACTTTATAAATTGTATATATTGTGAAAATAAATAATGTGTAATATTTCCTCAAGTAATTGAAAATAAAAGCTACTTGACGGTAAATAATAATTTTTTTTTATCACGACTGCACCTTCAACCCTTTATCTTATCGATTCTTTGTCTTATCAACCCTTTATCTAACAACAACAAAATATATTCATAACATATATATATATTTTTTTAAGTTTTCAAATTACGAAACTATTTTAGACGCGTGATATTCTTTTTAAAATGAAACAATTTCTACTGCCCTTACTGCAATGGAAAAATTAAAGGGAGGGCCTGACTCATCAGTGGTAAACCCTCCCAGCGGTTTCGCCAGTTTAATCTACCATACCCCTGTTATATTGCATTTTTGGAACTTTCTTTTATAGTGATACTGTTGCTAGACTCTTGGAATGGGTATTTTAGATAAACTATGGGCATAAGCTTTTAAGACAGCAGAATTACATATGATTATAAATATAATTTTTCCATTGCAGTAAGGGCAGTAGAAATTGTTTTATTTTAAAAATAATAGTACGCGTCTAAAATAGTTTCGTAAATCGATAACAGATGGCGCGCTAGTGCATCGTAATATTTTAAGTTTAATTAATTATTTGTTGCCCCGCAGAGTATTAGTGTAAGATCACAAGAAGGTAGGCGTTAACCGTAAAAAGAACTTTTTTTCTGTTTATTATTGAGAGAATTTTTTATTTTATTTGTTCTTTCTTAGGTAAACCAATAAAAATATTTGATCATTCTTCTTGAAATCCGTATCTTTGAAAAGATCTAAGCAAAATAAACATTGAGATATGAGAAAGGAATTATTATTTAATGTCTACATTTTTATTCATAATCATTCAAAATACACTGGTCCGCAAAATTAAAGGAACAACATATTTTTTTCATTTATCTCAAATTTTATTGAACATTAATCAATGAAATTTTATACACAAATTTATTATTCCATTATTGATTAGAATACCCGAAATCAAAGATTTCTAGCACGTATTTTATGCAAATTAGCCGGTCAAGCAATGATCTTCTTGCAGTCATGGCATAAATAACTTGGATATTGTTGTTAATATGGGGTGTGATCGCCTTTAACTGATAGATAGGCTCTACTACGGTGACCCATACTAAGAATTAGGGAGTTTATCAGCTCCTGTGGAATCAACGCCCACTATTGTGTTAAGGCTGTTTCTAGCTCATGAGTATTTCTAGGAGGGGGTTGGAGGGATGAGATCCGCCGTCCTAGGTTGTCCCATAAATGCTCAATGGGATTTAGGTCTGAAGATCGAGCTGGCCAATTCATCCGAGCAATTGCATGGTTTTGGAGTAAAGTGTCGACCACACCAGCCCTATGTGGACGGGCATTATCATCCATTAGAAGAAAGTTTTCTCCCATTTCCAATACTTGAGGCATCACATATGATGCCAAGATCTCGTCCCGATACCTCTGTCCAGTCAGGGTTCCTTGCCGAAAAATATGGAGTGCAGTGCGACCGCCCAAGAAGATACCAGCCCAGACCATAAAACCTTGGCTTTTGTAGGGATTCCTTTCAACCATATTCCGGGGATTATTTCTGGTTCCTACCTCTCTCCAGACAAAGACACGACGAGAATCGCTGTTTAGAGAGAATCTGGACTCATCAGTGAACATTACACGCCTCCATTCATCTGGATTCCAGGCGACATGTTGTCTGCACCAAAGTTTCCTTGCTCTCTTTTGAGGTGGTGTCAATGGCACACAAATTATGGGTCGTCGAGCATAGAGGCCCTTCTTGTGAAGCCTTCTGCGTATTGTATCAGTTGATAGTAAGACTCCTGTAGCTGCATTGAGGTCACTTCGTAGTTGCGATGCTGTCATTCTTCTATTGCGACGCACAAGGAGACTCAAATAACGGTCTTGATTTATTGTTGTGACCTTTGGCCGTCCTTATCCGGGTGTTCTGGTAACATTAGCTGTCGTTTGAATTTTTTTCCAAAGCCTTGAGAAAACGTTTCTTGTCACTCCAAGCCATCTTGCTACTTCTGCCTGTGATTGGCCTGCTTCCATCCTTCCAATAGCTTGCCTTTTTTTTTTCTTGTGATAAATGTTGCCTATAAGCCATGAAAACTTTAAAAGACAAAAAGGTTCAATAAAAATCTAGTGGAGCGTAAAATTAGGACGCTTTGAGAAAGACTCAGGCACGTGCTGGAGGCGGAGTCAACGTAGACGGTGGTATTTTGCATATTGGGAACAACTTTATTTGTTTTTCTGTTTTACATGCTCTCTTAATTCATGGAAGCTTTTGAATATACCAAAACTTGATATATATTCCTTAATATAACTTTTCCCTTACTTAAACATGTGTTGTTCCTTTAATTTTGCGGACCAGTGTATATTAATACAGATTTGGCGTGTAGAGTTTGCATAAAGATAATGGTGTACGCGGGAGAAATAAATTGTTGTTAATATAAATTTGCTTTTAAATATATATATATATAAGTATAGGGCTCCTTTCCCATCAAATTAAGCGTCAAAACTAGACACCATCTAGCGGCCTCGAGTCGGTGACAAAGCCACAACACCAACGACGTTTGAAGAGGAGAGAGGAGCCCTATCTTTATTAAATAATATATATCTTATATAAGGCATATCAAAACGCGTATAACTATTAAATATAAAATATATTCAAAATTTGAAATAGTATTAAGTAAGTTTAATGTTTTAAAATATTCACTCCTATTTAAAAACTTAATAGTTAAAATATTATATTTAATTTTCTAACCAATGTCAAACAAGGATTTTATTTGCAAAAGTCCTTCAATTATTAATCTAATATAAGCAAACGACATTTTTAAAATTTGGCGGGAAATTCTCAAGTATCATCTGAATGTTTACTAATTGTTGAAAAGGAAGGATATCCATATAAAATATTGATGAAGATTGCGATACCAAATAAATTATTCCTTCATATTTACTTATTGAAATTAATTTGTAAAATTTTACGCAAGATAAATTCTTAAAATTTTAAAATTTAATGATTTGTGCCATTCATATTTATAAATTTAAAATATTTAATTTATTTTTGAATATAGGGAAAATAATTTACACCTGTGCGACTAATTTCCTTGATTATCCTTTTTGAATTGTTAATATGGTGGTTAGCTTTCTCCAGTATACATATATATATATAAATTTGTGAAATACAAATAGGGAAGTGAGGTAATGAAGTATGAATAATAGAAATTTCCAAAAATAATTTTAATTTTTTTATTATACATTCTTCATTTCTTCACTTCCCTATTTCTATTTCACAAGTTTTTTTAATGCTGATTCAGATAAATTAATAATTTAATTTATAAAAATTATCACAAAAAATTATTTTATATATATATATTGAAGAGTAAAAGATAGCTGAAATAAATGAATTAGGATTATTATTTTTGAGGTGAGTATTTGGAATGTATCAATAAATATTTTAAATGTTTAATAGTCAGATTTCAAAACGGAAACAAGCTTATAAATAAATAAAAATATATATTTATTATTTTATTTTCATTTATTTCTCAATATATATACATATTGAAAATAGAGCAATCCATAAATAAATCTTTAATTAAAAAGGCATATATTGGATCAAAATATCATTTATTTTACAAATATTTCAGTTGGCTGAACGCCAATCTTTATCAAGGTGTTATAACATTTTACAAAATTTATTTTGTCCATAATATAAATATATATATCAATATTTTTCTCCCCATTGAATATATCAAAATAGTTTTAAAACTTAATTCTGTTGACGTTATGTGGCGCTGAGTTTGTTGTTGACACACATTAAAATGTTATAACACCTTGATAAAGGTTGGCGTTCAGCCAACTGAAATACTGGTAAAATAAATGATATTTTGATCCAATATATGCCTTTTTAATTAAATCAATATATTAATGAAAAAACATTAGAGAAAAATAAAAGATAAGTGGGTCAGGTGTTGATATTAAAAATAAAGAAGGCATTTCCTTGCCAAGAGCACATGTGCTATATATATATATGTCATAATTTGTATATAATTAAATGCAACCCCGACCCACTATGTATGTACCATGTATGATTTTCGAAGACTTAATAAAGAACAAGGTAACTGGAGGGAAGCAAGTAGCATTAAGATATAGGAAGTAGACCTAAGGCTGGCACGACTATTCTGGGCACCCCTGTGTCAATATTGCAGGGGCAGAGACCGGACGTCTCTAGTGACCGCAGAAGTTATTTTAGCCAAGATACACTCAATACTTCCTGACAAAACCGGACGTCTCTAATGACCAGAAGTTATAAATGTTAAAGCTAGCATTCAATACTTCCTGACAAAGCAGGATGTATTTTGATAGCCGCGGAAGTAAATAAAGTCAAATAAACACGAGACTTCCTGACCCAAGCCGGGCGTAACTAATATCAAAGGAAACCGCGGGCCAATCAAAAGACAGTACCTTAAGTAGGTCAACCAATAGTAAAAGATCATGTGACATCTCTCGACCAATCAGAGAGAACTGAGGCTTGGTGTTAAATCGGAAAACAAGAATGAGTAGTTAGGTTTTCGCTCTCATAGGAACAACACCTGCAGTAGTGATTTAGCTTCCAAGAAGGTGACATCTGCTCTAGACCTCTCTCCCTCTGCTCATCCCACAGCTAAGTACAATCACCGCCATGTGATCAACTAATTAATAAGTCAAATCGCTCAGCTCTTCTCAAGCTTTATTTCCTCCAACCCAGTTGCCTTTTAATTTCAAACCCCATCACGTGTCCTGATTATTCCTAACTGTGTGCTTCACTTACCACTCAAACGACTGCGCTTCAACCAAATCTCACCATTCGCATCCAACAACAAAAAACCCCGCAACGATATTGCCACAGAACGGTTAAGTCGACAGAATTCTACAACAGTGTAATACAACAAATATTATAGTGTAACAACAATTGCATCATCATATTACACAGAGTCGACAGGATAAAGATTATGGAACTTAATCAGGATCAAGATGGAAATTAGCCCAGACACCAGCAAATCAAAAGGCAATGACAAACCAAGAGAGAACAAACTGGCAACGAGCGGAAAGAAACTGACAACGAACGAAGCGACAAGACACACCCTAGCGACGGTAATTTTAGAACTGACCGCCGCGCTACAAGGGGCAAGATCCACGCAACTGGATGCGGTCTTCCGGAGCGCCACCCTCGGGACAGCCGACGCCCGCACCGCCGGTACGTGTCCGAACAACCTGACGCCCACCGAGGAGTCGCCACCCGCCATGCCGTACCCGTGCACCCGGAAGCAAGCCACGCGACACGGGCCCAGTGTACCGACAACGCGGTCCACTCGAATGGAAGCAGTACAAATGACTAAATTTCCCTTTCAATTGCGAGGACAGTGCAAAAGGTCCCGACCCGGTCCAACAGATATTCCAAGCCTGCCACCCCAAGCCGAAGACGCCACAGTGGAGACTTTTCGAGACTAAGGTAGGCAATCCACCCAATGACACCATCAAATTGACTTTGGACTTGTATCTGACCCAGGACCTACCATGTACCTTTCTAATTGAACCAGACGCAGGTTCGAACATATTGCCGTATCATTTATACAATAGATTAAAAGCACAACTTCCCAACTTAAGTATTAAAAAACCTTCCCTTGATCTATCCACCCTAAATAGTTTTACGAAAATAATAGGACATTTAACTTTCCCTCTGACAATAGGCCAAATAACCCGTAGAGAGAACTTCCACGTGGTAAATGCATCCTTGCCATTTGGAGTTCTTACCTTAAAAACCCTTTATCAGTATAAATTAAAACTAAATTATAATCGCGGCACTATTTTCCAACTTGGCGTCCCATTGTCTAATCTTATCTACCACTTTAAACATGTGTCAAATGAATGCAAGCACGGGCTAGGCCAAAACCTGTCCCAAAGGACTCGCACAGCACCCAAAGCTTTCACACATGGAAACCCTTGCCTGCATTCATTGCCCAAACCTCCAATATTTACATGCCACCATTCTAATCTCACACCACGCAACTTTTCACTCAACCCAATTGCCAATACTTTATGCCCACCACATATAAAGCCACCACAACTTCAATCTACAATTCCAATAATGCCCAAACAAGTGTCCGTACACCGACACAGCTCACCCACTTACCACACAAAATCCACACATGACCATACTTCGCAACGCCATAAACACGCAAATGTACCTCACAACATACACACACCCATACGTCATCACGCGACAAACACACACAACCCGCACAACAAACGCAACACGCACGCCAAAAGACAACAACAACGACAAACAAGCGCGTGCACAACCGTTAAGAATAATACAATCATCCCATCTACACAAAACATAGAAAAAATTCACGCCACCAAACAACCACACAATCGAAAAACATTACGATCTTTCCTAAAAGCTGTGAACGCCTATAAAGAGTTCATTCCAGACCACGCCCGCTTGCGGACGCCACTTGTCAACCTTCTAAAAAAGGATGTCATGTGGGTCTGGGATGACAAATGCCAGAAAGCGTTCACTAACCTGAAAGAAAACCTTACCACACACCCCACATTACACCTTTACCAGGAAGATCTGCCATGCCAAGTGTACTGTAACACCTCAACATTCAGCATTACAGGCGTTCTTAAACAAGTCTACCCTGATGGGAAGACATACACCGTTCAACATTTCAGCCGATCTCTACGTAGTCACGAGCGAAATTATTCAGACTTGGAACTACAATGCCTAGCCATTGTGGAAAGTGTGGATAATTTCCGCACCTGTCTAAATGGCAGAAAGTTTACAATATTTTCTGACCATCCCGCATTGCAGTGGTTGAAAGAGATCAAAGCTCCGTCAGGCAGATTGTTTCGATGGAGGTTAAGATTGTCAAGATACGAATATGAGGTCCGTAGCATAAATGGAGTACAACAATATGAAACGGGCGTTGGAACTCGTATCCCATTTTGTGGCTTTCTAGATGCGCCACTCATAAAGAGCCAACAGTCTTCTCCACCAGGAAAATCTCGCGTGACTATGGATCACAATAAACTGCGCACCGTCTCCCGAAAAGGAGTACTTAAAACTATAGTCCCAAGTTCACTTACAACCAGACTTCTTAAATCCGTACACACTCAACACCACCACCCAAACATCTCCAAGATGACGAGACTCATCTCGTCACAATATTATTGGCAGAACATGACACAAGACATCGCAAAACAGGTAAAAACCTGCCCCACCTGCCGATTCGCTAGAAGAATCGATGAATACAACCAACCTTCACATAAAAATACCGACACAGGCACCAAAGCAAAACAAAATTCGTACATAAAGCACAACGTACACACAACACAAACAATGCCAAAATTACCACATTCACATCAGAGAAACGATCACACATCTCAACCTAAACCAATTACCGCCGACATATCTCTAATAAAACCATTGACGATCAAACAGGAGAACTGTAAACCTGACAATCAGCTCAATCATATCACACCACTCCCTAAAGATATCAAACAAGAGAACTGCGAACCTACCAATCATTCAAATTCTACAATTCATAAGGTTCAAGCAAATATTTCAGAATCCCCAGTTACAAAAATGTGGACGAACATGGGGCAATATCCTATCTTTCATCTGATTTTTATCCTTTGTTTATTAGTTCTACCGTACAACTGTATCCCAATTTTAGTCATTAATTACCTGTTTATCTATGCCATGCCCGCTCAGAAAATCTTCGAACTACAAGAGGTAGTTTTTAATCTAGGACAAGCAGTTTTTAATTTTGGACAAGCATTTATAAAACTTCTCCTAATTTTAGGAACCATCCTCGCAGAAAATCTAAATAAACTCCGAAGAGATAGCAGTAACTGAAAAGATGACCAAACAATGTCGGAGAAACCACGCTCCAAAAACAAGCCCCGAGCCACACCCCAAAATAAATAGACGGCAGGAAATGAGAATTTGAAACACCACGACAGGAAGTATAGTCCGCGGCGGTTAAATTCGGCCTCTGTAAACAAAGCGGAACGCCTTCGTCCGATCTCCAATTTCCCTCCCTCTCGTTTGCCCGACACACCCCACTTCCGTATCTCTAATTACAATGAGAAGATCCCCTATTGAGGTCGACTGGGAACCTCACTATGCCACCGGTTTTGATTCCAGTTCGAGTCTACATATCGATTTTTACCACCCAATTACACATCCACGAAACAACACCCAGAACTAGCTCACACATCTCTTACACAGCCGACTTCTAACATTTTTCACAACACACACACAAAGACAAAAAATTACACATAAAGGTTATATAGATTTCCATGTCTCCTGTACACACAGCATAAACGCACTTGAGGGCTAGAATCACGTTTTTCACCTAAGTGTCACTACAGATGAGACAAAAAATTTATAGGGCATAATTGAGCAAGTAAAACATTTATAGGGCAAAATGGAGCAACCAATACATGTAGATCAGGGCATGTAGATACCATAGGGTTCAAACCAATACACCTTATTTTTCATATCAAACATTTTCATTATTTTCTCTCAATTAAAATTTAAATATTTAATCAATTTATCAATTATTTCAACTTATTATCAATTTTAATCATTAACTATCATTTTATTTACCAATTAGTTTATATTATCATTTTCACTTATCAATTATCATTCTATTTACCACTTGACTTATATTGCCACAACTCAATTATCAACGAAAACCCACTGGTTTTCGATTAAACTAAAAACATTAAATCACCCTTTGTTGTTGAAACCTTTTTATTTTTCATTTTTTTTTTTTCAAACGCTCAACTTTGATTTCGTTCAACTCTTATTTTTATTTTTATTTTGATTTCTCAAAAGACCTTATGAAATTTCCTCGAATTCCTTTCCAAAATTCAAGCAAAAAAGTAATTAGGCATTTTTCCTTTTTTTTTTTCACCATTCAACCAAGCACTCAACTTTGATTTCGCTCAAAAAACTTTTATTTTATTTTTATTTTTGATTTCTCGAAAGACCTAATAGAATTCCTTCGATTTCATTCCCAATTTCGAGCTAGAATATGGTTAGGCATTTTTCTTTTTTTTTTCTCACCATTCAACCAAACACATTCAATTTTGATTTCATTCAACTACTCTTATTTTATTTTGTTTTGATTTCAAAGCGCCTTATGAAATTTCCTCGATTTCTTTTCTCAAAAGTCGAGCAAAAAAGTAACTAAGCAGTTGTCTTTGTCATCATGCAACAAAATATTTTTCTTTTTCAACCAAACACATTCAATTTTGATTTCATTCAACTATTTTTATATTATTTTTATTTGATTTCAAAAGCCTTAATAGAACTCCCTCGATATCATTTCTTATCTCGAGTAGAATTCGTTTAGGCGCATTTTCTTTTTGCCCACTATGTACCATAACATTCATTGATTTCTTACAATTAAAAAATTTTTTGATTTCTATTAATTATACTCAACCTATATCATCAACACCATTCTATCTTACTTTTATGTCACCAGCAATGCTTGTATATAGCCCCTCAATACCCACAACTAATTTTCCCACAAAATTATTTTTCATTTTACAGAATTCTCTCAGGCTAACCCCTTCTTGAATTCTTCACATGTAGGGGGCGCATCTGTCATAATTTGTATATAATTAAATGCAACCCCGACCCACTATGTATGTACCATGTATGATTTTCGAAGACTTAATAAAGAACAAGGTAACTGGAGGGAAGCAAGTAGCATTAAGATATAGGAAGTAGACCTAAGGCTGGCACGACTATTCTGGGCACCCCTGTGTCAATATTGCAGGGGCAGAGACCGGACGTCTCTAGTGACCGCAGAAGTTATTTTAGCCAAGATACACTCAATACTTCCTGACAAAACCGGACGTCTCTAATGACCAGAAGTTATAAATGTTAAAGCTAGCATTCAATACTTCCTGACAAAGCAGGATGTATTTTGATAGCCGCGGAAGTAAATAAAGTCAAATAAACACGAGACTTCCTGACCCAAGCCGGGCGTAACTAATATCAAAGGAAACCGCGGGCCAATCAAAAGACAGTACCTTAAGTAGGTCAACCAATAGGAAAAGATCATGTTACATCTCTCGACCAATCAGAGAGAAACTGAGGCTTGGTGTTAAATCGGAAAACAAGAATGAGTAGTTAGGTTTTCGCTCTCATAGGAACAACACCTGCAGTAGTGATTTAGCTTCCAAGAAGGTGACATCTGCTCTAGACCTCTCTCCCTCTGCTCATCCCACAGCTAAGTACAATCACCGCCATGTGATCAACTAATTAATAAGTCAAATCGCTCAGCTCTTCTCAAGCTTTCTTTCCTCCAACCCAGTTGCCTTTTAATTTCAAACCCCATCACGTGTCCTGATTATTCCTAACTGTGTGCTTCACTTACCACTCAAACGACTGCGCTTCAACCAAATCTCACCATTCGCATCCAACAACAAAAAACCCCGCAACGATATTGCCACAGAACGGTTAAGTCGACAGAATTCTACAACAGTGTAATACAACAAATATTATAGTGTAACAACAATTGCATCATCATATTACATATATGTAGTGTTTAATGCAAATATATCAGAATATTTCATATTTTTCAAAATAATCTATATGATTAACACACACACATTGAGATTAAATATTATCTCTAATAATATATATTCAAATGAAATATATTATATAACTTAAAATTAGTTTTCAGTATATTTTGATTCTTGAAACACTCTTATGTGATTTTATTACAATAATGTTAATTTCTTAGCGAAATTCATTAATGTGATTGGTCAGACAATGGTGAAGGGATAAATTAAATGGACCAATCAAATTCAAATGTTGTTTACAAACGAGCAATTAGCACCCTGATTAAATAGTTGATAGAAACAAGGGTTTAATAGTTGCATCAATAATATATGTATCAAACACATTAGAAGGATCGTATATTAATCGTCTATTCATAGAAAATATATAATACGATTGATATATGAATATATATAGCATTTAAATTTATAAGATATAATGATTTATTTTAACCTATTTTATATAACAATACTTCTGGTGCATTACACTCATGATTATCTTATAAGGAGTTTTGACCTTAAAAGAAGATTGACAAAAGCTTCGTCGAAATATTGAATTTCGTTTTAATAAACAAGATTGATCCTATATATAGAAATACGTTTTGTTTTAATATGTGAATATATATAAACACATTTTTATAGATTCATGGATAAAAATATTATTTTATGGATTGCTGCGTTCAAATACTTTATTTAAACCGATTTCAAAACGTTATAGAAATTTGATATAATTCAAATAAGTGAAAAAATTGAAAATATTTGAGATATTTTTATTTTGAAGATATATTTCTTATGACATATATATTATCATATACTAGCGGATGTACCCGGCTTCGCCCGGGTTTTACCCGAGTAAAGGTTTGTCTAACGAACATTTGTTAAAACAATTCTCTATAAACTTATAAAAAAAAAAAGATATATTTTGATAATTTGAAACTCGTGAATTTGAATCTCTCGATAAAGTGAACATTTTTTCCCGGTCCCTTGAAAAATACTCGATAAGTTGAATAAAATCAATATTAATTGGTTCCCTCGGTAATTGGAAGTTAAAGGAAAGGTATCTTGCCTTGGAATTGTATCATTATTCTTGTCTCAAATAAATTGCCGTGTCATCCTGAATTTTGTCTTTCCTAATTTTCTACATTACAAAATCATCATTTTATCTATTCTCCCAATATATATGTTGTAGATAAATGATAAAACTAACTTTGACTTGTGCGCAATTAATAGGTGAAAAACTTACTTTTGATAAATAATCTTTAAGATAATAAACTTAGTGATAATAAAACTTATAGATAAAAAAAACTTGTTATCATCGTCGCAATGGGGACGCTGCTTTCGAGTTAAATCTACAAATCTGCAAATAACTCTAAGGATATTCAAGATATTCAAGAAATTATTTTTAAAAACCTTCCCGGGGATACACCTAATAATATCCCAAAATTTCACGGCGATTGGATGTATGGTTTTTGAATCTATAGGGTACGGACAGACAGACAGATAGACAGACATTCAATTATATATATATATATATATAGATTATCTCTACCAACCTTACTTCAATGATAGAAATTATTAGATAAAAGAACTTGACTCATCAATGGTGAACCCTCTCAGCGGTTTTGTCAAATTAATCTACAATCGCTCTACAATTTTATTCGATTTTCATTTATATTCTCCGCATCTAATAAAGAAGGCAGATTATTAAATAAATTAAGGGTATATTTAAAGTGAAAAACAAATCAATAAGTCTAGAGATAAATATAACGAAACCGCTGAGAGGGTTCACCACTGATAAGCCCAAGCCATCTCCTCAAGCCAACTTTCATCATTGTAGTAAGGTCTATAGAGATAATATTTGACAATATATAACACAAGAAACATAATGCGTAAATTGATAATTACAAATTATAACGATTAATAGCAATTTAAATTATAATCTTAATTAAATATATTACATTTTCCTAATTTTTAACATTCTGTATTCATCAAATTTAAAAATTATTTTTGAAATGTTTTATTGTCTTTAAAAGTTTGGAGTTTATTTTCATATCAAATTAGAAAGATTACGTAAGGAATTAAATATCCTAAAAATAAGTTTACTTTTTATAAATTGTTGTGTAATTTGTATAGAAAACTTCTTGAATAGGCATTAAAATAAACAGAAAACACTCAAATTCCCTCGCTAATTTAACAGATTGAAATATCCTCTACAAGAAATTATTTACGTTATATATTCTTAAACATTTCTAGATTTAAGTGTAAGCAATACATATTGATGATATTATATAAAATATATATCTATACACACTGCTCCAAATTATTGAAATTATAAAAACGGCGTTAAAAACTAATACATTCTATAACAAAAATCTCCACACCAAGAAGAAGTTGTCTGATTGTAACAGAATTTGGTGTATGTAAAAAACATGTATATGGGGAAAATGATTGATATTTCAGAACAAATAATTGTTTTATTCCAGAGTTTGATAGTCACAAATTTCATGAAAGTCAATATGTCGTTGGACCCTCACTGGCCTGGATGCAGGCTGCCACCCGGGCAGAGATTCCGGATTGTGTGATGCTGGATTTCTTGCCGAATTGTCTTCAACTGTCAGGCTAATTAGTTAACATTGGAGTTTTTGGAATCATTTTCCCTTCACGTCCCAGATATGCTCTATCACCACGCACGTACATTTTCAAAATATTTAGATTTTCAAACAGAAATAGTGTAGAATATTTTTCTCTCATTATATAGTAGGTATTTAAAAAATATGTATATAATAAAGTGTATATAAAAATGTATTTATTATTAAAAATTGTTAAGTGATAATCCTGTTGAAGGACTGACAAGTCCGAAAGCTTGAAAATAAAAGGCTGTCAAGAAACATAACCCTGGAAACTTCATTTAATTTATAAGATATGCTCTATGGATGAGAGATGTGCGACCTTGATGGCAACGAAAGAGTTCAGCAATATTGAAAACCATTCATAGAAACCTTTCAAACTCTGAAAATGTTTGTAATGAGCATTAATATTTCTGCAAGTCATTGATACAGTATAAATAGGTTTTATGCAAAATTTTAAACGAAAATTCAGAAAATCATATCGTGCCGCACCCTATATTGAGTTTAGAATACCCAGTTCAGAATAAATAGTTCAGATTCGCTTGAGTTCTTGCTTTGTATGGATTACCCACCAAATTTCAATCATTTGAATGTTTGGTTAAGACGTTTTTATATACATATTTTCATTTAAATCGGACACTTCCTTCGTGGTGAGACGAATTTTCGTTATAAAGTGTATTTTAGTGATCTGAAACAGTGTGCATATTAGACTCTGAAAAAAATATGGCTCATATTTAGTAATCCATCTCAATAACGAAAACTAAAATATAATGAAAATACCATTGAATATTCATTAGTAATCTGAAACCTTTGCTAGAAGGAAAATCTGTATTTCTATCAACATTATCAGTGAAAAATATCTACTCGATCAAAAGAATGAATATAAAGTAACTTATAAGACATAAATTTAAGAATTTAAATCTATTTTAAGTGTGATTTATCTTTAAATATTCAAAGAAAGTAAACATTAAGAAATTTAAGATATAATATAGAATTAGAGGTAAAACATAATCTTAATTATATATTACAATACTAAAATCAAATATTGTTTCATTATAATAAACACGCCCAATATTTATACCTATATACAATATACAAAATTGTATTTTCTTTCGCCCTATATTCTTCCTTAATAATTTTCAAGGAAATATAACTGTTGAGGAATGTTTTCAGAATTATTTATTGCTCTATTTTCTCCATTTTGTATATTCCCATTCTTTTAAAAATATCCATTCCTTTTTAAATTTTCTATCTCTATGTAAAAATTCAATATCATTCTATGTATAGGCCATGTACATAGCGCAAGGTCTACATTGTATATTTGTTTATATAATTTAATTATTTTTTGAATATGAATTTATAAATTGACCATTACGTTTTAATAAATATTAAATCTATAAAATGTATTTAAAACACATTCAGTATTTTTATATTCAATAAAATTATCTCACATTATTATATAAAACATTTTTATCAGTGAAAATATCGAAATTCCTTCAGGTATCTATCTGGCAACACTGCTATCTGTGAATATTGATTGTTTAAATCCCTTTCCAAATTACACACACAATTAAATCAACGGCTTAATTTGATTGAGTGCAATTAATTTTGCAATTCTAGCATTACATTTTTTTAATTGAAGAGTATAAAAAAAATGAAATTTATTCTATATTTATAATATTCATTTACACTTGAATTGCTTCAGAAACTAATTCAAATTCATGTTTTTTTTTAAATTACGTTCAAAGTATATCGTTTGGTGTCAATTTATAAATATTCATTTCTGAAAATTTTCACAATACATTCCTAATTTAAGATAAAAAATACCTGTATGCATGCATTATACAACAACATATATATGTATATTACAATGAAATTTATCATTGCATATCATGTTAATTTCTATATTATTAAAATTGATTAGATTAGTTATTACGTTCACAATTAGAATTACACTTCTGAATTTCCGAAATTCTATATATATATGTGAAATATACCGAGGTTTTTTATAAAATAACTTGAATTTTATAAAATAACCTTAGCTTTCTATATTTCACGGTGATATAGAAGATGGTATTTTCTATACATGTGATTCTATGATCGACAAGAACTGGTCAAAAAGATTTGTTTCTGGCTCACAGACATTAACCACCTCGAATTATTCTCCCAGAAGACTTCTTCCTAAATAAACTTGTTCTGATTTGTTTCCCTCTCTGATAC
Source organism: Cordylochernes scorpioides (assembly GCA_030710605.1). NCBI lineage: Eukaryota > Metazoa > Arthropoda > Arachnida > Pseudoscorpiones > Chernetidae > Cordylochernes > Cordylochernes scorpioides. The sequence continues at coordinate 17,052,517 of CP092864.1, forward strand.
AATCTGCTGCTCAATAAAATATTTCCTTTTTTTACCTTGCTTTCTATTTACCTCTATGATTATTTCTCTACCCTATATTTTATGTGGATTCTCTCTTCTCAAACTATTAATATATATTTCACCATATATCTTCTTCATAAATATATATTGGTGTTGTTTATTTGACGAATTTACTATTTGAAATGTATCAATTGAAAAGATATGTTAAATTAATTTTATGTCAAATTATTTTTACTATTTGAAAAAGACGTTTGTTCACATATATTAAATTTTCTTTTGATATATTTATGAGGTGCTAATTATTATTAGCATTAATGTTTAACCAATAATAAAAATAATATATATGGTATAGAAACAATATGTTTGTATATTATCATAGTTATATGATATATATTTAAATATATTTGATACATACAAGTATCAAATTTCGAAACTATTTTAAACACACAAGATTCTTTTTGAAATTAAACAATTTCTACTGCCCTTACTGCAATTGTTTAATTTCAAAAAGAATCTTGCGCGTTTAAAATAGTTTCGATTTTTGATAACAGATGGCGTGCTGGTTCATCACATACAAGTATATTCAGAAAATATTGGTTGGATTATATAAAGTAGTTATTTAAATATAACTCGAACTTGACTTTATATATATAGTTTGCGACGACAGTCAATAGATGACTTCTAGCTTTGACATCTATTTATTTGATGGTAGAGGAGACTTTTGTCTTTGTGTATATCAATATTCTATCAACAAAAAAGGTTCCAACTATATATATATATATATATATATATGAATGATTAAATAGTGAAAAAGTGAAATTATACTGGAGTCAAATGGATAAATTACATGGTTAGCCTTTTTTGATTAATCAAGAATGGACATTTGGTTAATTCTAGAATAATTAAAAATCAACAAATAGTTGATATTTATTCCTACAGATGGCGCAAGCCATCAGCAACCTTTTGTTACACGATCAGAGGATGCCTTTTCTTACCCTATATAGGTATACATCAATTAAATGATTGGAGAACCACTCAATTTTTAGATAAATGAATCTGTACAATACATTTTATAGAATATGAGAAGATATTCTTATATATTATATCAAATATATATTAATATCTACATTATATAATAAATGATAAGGGGGCACCATTCAATTTTACTAAATGGATCGTAACACTAAATTCAATTAAATATCATATTTTATATATTTCCTAATATATATTAATCTACATTAATAAATGATATGACCCCACTTAATTTATATAAAGGAATCAGAATATTACATTTTATCAAATATGAAATTCTGTGAATACGATTGGGTGAATTTGTTATTGCACCAGAATATGTAAATTCAGATAAATACAATCCATATATATCTATTATTGTGATTATAAATAAATCCATAAATATAAACACAATTGATACATACAAGTATATTTACAAATATCGGTCGAATTAAATAAGGTAGTTATTTAACTATAACTCAAACCTGACTATATATATATAGTTTGTGACGACGCTCAAAAATAAAAAGTTGCAAAAGAAACTTACCCTGGAAGCTTCATTTATTTTATAATAAACACAATATATCCTTAAGAGGATTGCTATAAGTTTCTTTAGTTTCAAATAACTTTATTTATCTATATTCTCTATTTATTAAGAAAAGGAATTTAGTCAATATTTGAGGATAATTACAATAATGAACAAACTGAAGGAAGTAGAAAGTATTCAATGCCTGTAGTTGGTTTTTATAAAGAAACAGAGGCAATTTTGTTCACACTTGGTTTTCCCGTGTGTCTTCAATAAAAGTCGCTGTGTAATAACTTTCAGTGTTATTGTCTGAATTCTGATATATACATGCTAAAAGGTACAACAAGTTTTGTCCATGAGTGGATATATATTCGATTAAGAGTATCTAAGGAAAACGCAAGTTATCAGAAATTTTAGATGCAAGATCTAAAGATGCCTAAATTTCGTTTCGCAACTGTGAAATACTTATTTATCATAATCTGGGTGGTTAGAGTAGAATATATGAAATGAATGCTTTGTATTCTATAGGGTTTATTGAAAGTTATGCACATTTATTTACATACATACCACTTTTATCAATACCATAGGAAAGAACAAATGTCATTATTTGACGCTGATGCTTTGGTAAAATACAAGATAATCAAACAAAAAGTAAGAAAAGATCAAATATGTGAAATAACCTCTGAGAGAAAACTGACAAAATATATAACAAGAATTAGAACAAAATACTATAAAGGAATGACAATATATCCAGATGGCACAAAAACCTATAGGAGATGCAACAACTTTCCTGGTGTGGAACTAACACCTTCTCATGCACAGCAATGGCCGCAGCCTTTTAGAAAATTGAAATAGACCCAGAGCAGCAGCTTAACATACCCAAGATAGTGGACATTGCTGCTGCTGTGATAGAGATGCATGGAGACATCTGAGGATCTTCATTGGACACGACAACATCAACAACAATACCACAAGGTATTCTAGGACTGAATTCTATTTTACTACATCACTATATAAACACCCTTTTGGCATACTAAGCTTCTTTCACTGATTTATCATGTTGACTGCTACAGACATATCTGTACTGAAGAATGGCATAGCTTCTCAAAACGAAACATAAAACTTAGCATTTATGATTTGTTTAAAAAACTGGTATTGTCTTCAACGGTGCAAAGTTGATAAACTCAGAAGCTAAGTTCCAATATTAAAAAGGTGACTTTTTTATCTCACACAAATGAACATATATTACACTTACAATATTGCAATATTAAATTAGGAATATATCGATTATTTTTAGGAAGTGGGGTGGAAAGGAAAGAAGGGATAATACAGGCATATACACTCATAAACAAGCCTTATTGAAGTGTAAAATCTGGTATCTCCAATCGTCTGTTTTTTTAAGGAGACAGAGGCAATATGGTTCACACTTGGTTATCTCGTGTGTTTTCAATAAAGGTCATTGTATATCAAATATCTTTCAGGGTTATTATCTGAATCCTGATATACATGCTAATACATACAACTTCCTTAAGTTTTGTACATTAGTGAAATTTTAGATAATAAATTAATGTTAAATATCTTAAAATGAAATATATTGTGATTAGTACATATATTTAATATATGAATAATTGTGGAATTTTTATTTAATAAAATATGTATATGTAATTCATTATTCAATTTCATATTAATTTTCATGTTAATCAGCTAATTATTCTATATATATATATTAATAAGTTAATATGCTATTTATATTAATGAGCTTATATGATATTTATATATTAATATTTTAATAATTAATAGGCAACATTTAAATTAGCAAAATTTGTTTTTATTATTAATATATATGTAAAATTAATTTGTCAAGAGGAATCCGTGGAGAGAGAATTATGAAAAAATATATAAATGATATATTTTTAATATTCCAAATAATTTTCTTTTATTGGATTTATATATTAGTAAATTACCTTTCATGAAATATATTAATTAAAATTAATATTTTTATTAATATCATTTTATAAATTCTAATTAACTATTTTTACTATTTTAATTAAATATAAAGGTAGTTTTTATTTATTTTAATTTGAACTTTATATATATGTTAATATATAAATAATTATATTTTATATAAATTAAAAATGAATATAATATGCTTTTAATTAAAATATACATATCTCAGTTTTAATTATATTTTATCTTACTCTATAATCTAGAGAAACAAATTTGAAAATAAATAATAAATTTAAAATATTTTATTGCGTATTTTTCTTGTGAGAAAATATTTTTATTTTTTAAATGTTTCTTTTTGAAATGAAGCAATTTCCTACTCCCCTCACTGCAATGATAAAATAATGAAAGAGCCTGGCTCATGAGTGGTGTCATGGGAGGGTTCACTACGGTTGAGCAAGGCTATACCATTATTTCATCATTGCAGTAAGGGCAGTAGGAACTTGTTTTATATCAAAAAGAAACATATGCGCTAAAAATAGTTCAAATTTATTATAAAATCAGACGTGCTATTTATCATATAAATAATAAATTCATAAAACAGTATATGTGTGAATACCCATTTTAAAAATTTATAAAATTTTCTTCTTCTTACTTATCTCCATTCAATCATATTAGTGTATCAACCCTGAGAGCTTGTTGATGGTGTTGGTGAGGTAGAATCCGTCTGCTTTTGTCATTAAGACTGGGAGCACTACTCAATAGAAGGCCGATTAAGATCCAATATAAAATGGCCATCTCTGACATAAGGAACAGACGTCATGTGCAGCTGCTCCTAACATGGAGTACAAACGCTGCTCATCCTGTATCCCTGGATCAGGAGCCCTTACAGGGTACTATCAGTCGAGCCTAGGTTTTTTAGTGAGCTTGTTACTGCTCCCCCTCCTCCTTTTTCATCCCGGCTTGGGACCGACAAAGGCAGAGTAAATCATCAAAACTGAATTAAATTGGACTCTATATTACCCTGACAACGCCCTGAAGGATTGTCACCAAGAGAACATTCTCCTGAGAAAGTGACAGCGGGGCACCGACACTTCAGGAAATAAATAACCACATATATATATAACCATATATATAAAGGTCACCTCTCTCGTCAAAATAGATGTTAAAACTAAGCACTATCAATTAAACGTATTTTTTAACGAAATAGTCAACTTTTTTCTATAGATCAATTTCCACCCGGCAAAATTCCCATCTATATATTCATCAGGAAGCCTCTTTGGCCGAATATTTGGTCGTTAAAGTACAGCCTGCACCATTCTGATGAGAGCCTAGAACCCGAAAGCCGTTCGTGATTGAATTTATCTTTATTTATAAAATAATTGACATCGCCATATATGATACAAGTTAAATCAACGTTTAGTTTTTTTTCCCCGCTAGATGGTGCTTGCCTTATAAAATGTTAATGTGAGAGTTCAAGATATGCTTTTTTTGTTTTTAATATCAATACCCGATTTATTTCCTTTTCCATCATATATATTTACTTTTTGAAACAAACTCCAAACCAATATTTTTTTAAACATACAAATTTGTTTTTGGAAATATTTTAATACATTTATATATCATCCACTACACGGCGTATTCTTAAATTTCTTCCCAAGAGTTGTCACTGAGATGTCACCACCTCAAGGACATGTCGTGGAAGATATCCTTGTTCTTTATCATCCTGAAATGGATCCAATTTGCTGTCGCTGTTTGGGAGAACGGTCTAGACAATGGACCACCTCATATTCAGCTGTTTATATTTCCTGAGGCGAGATTGTAGAGAGCTTTACAACTTGGGCTGGCATAGCTTGATCCTGACCTGCTTACTAAATTGGCAGGAATTTCCTGGTCAACAGGTTCAACTCTGTAACCCGGCGGGATTAGAACACTTCACCGATGGACAGCCAGGATTGTTGACATTTGACACTCTAACCCGGGTTATGTCTATTTATCTATACATTCATACACACACGCATATATAGAATAATATAAATAAATAAAAATAGCCGGGAGGAATAGACACCATCTATAGACGATCTACGAAAACTAGCGGATTTACCAACCTGAGTTCGCCAGTTTGCATGAACGGTCAATACATGGCGCTTAGTTTTCGCGTCTATTTGGCCGGAAAAGGCGACTTTTATTTTCATTTTTAACATAATATTGTCGCGCGTGACCCCTCCTGTTCTTGCGACGATGCGCTTCTTCGCTCGTGGATCACCTATCCGGGCTCCCGTTGCTCTTCTTCTGCAGCTCTTCCCTGCAGGCCACCCAAAGACGTCCTGAGAACTACCTCTCCAGTGCAACTCCCTTCATCTGGCAGTATCTCTCGGCCTTACCACTGGTGGGGGAACACGAGAGACTTATCAGAAGAGTAGCAGCATGGCGATAAGAACAACAGCAGGCGGCACCAAGACTTCATACACTGACAATGGGATAACTTAAATGGGATAACGAACAACAGGTATTTACATTATGTCACCTCCTGGGGCCAATATAAAAGTGTAAGTGTAAGGTTTCCCCTGGAAACAGGACCACAGCAGCCTGCGACTCCCGCATCAGTTTCAGAAGAAAAACATGCGAAAGCGCCATCTATTGGCGGATGTTGCAAGTGTTCCTCTCGTAACAATATGATATAAAATGATATATTACATAACGTTATGGAAGGATGGTATCCTGGTTCCAAATGGAGGCAAAGCTCCCTTTTAAAATGAATATACGGTTACCAAAGAGAATAGAGGTAATATACCCAATATCGAACAGTATTCAAACCTCCCCAAAATGACATAATTTGATGCTAGACAAGTACGTATGAAATGATGGCAAAATCATTCTATCCAACTTCGTCTGATGAGGTGTGTCCTATGAAGGCTTCATAAAGCTTTATTTTGGAGAAAGAAATTGGTAACCTTTAATAAAATATTAAAATAAAATCTTTAATGAATCTTATAAAATTGAATTTAATAGGAAAAAATATGAATGACAGTTTTGGTTATTAGTGCTATAAATCGTATAGATAGAGGCTGCCTGGCCGGCATTCATATTTCTTCAAATTAAAGACATTTCGGCCAGTAAATCTTTTTATTGTCTCGACGTTTCGATAAAAATCTGACGAGGACAAAAGATTTTTGTCGAAACGTCGAGACAATAAAAAGATTTACTGGCCGAAGTGTCTTTAATTTGAAGAAAAGTGCTATAAATATTGTTTAAAAGTGGCAAACCTGGGATATTTCTAAGATTTGATACTCTTGTGATTTGAATATTGTTATGATATTGTCTATGCTAATTCATTTCTGTCTATATATCGCAGCTTGATTATTTAGTTAGCTAGTGTTCTTGGATAGGGCAGGCCGCTGATAGACGTTAGCTGCTAGAGTATATATAATTTTATATTCAGTTCAATTTCTTTAATATCTTGTCTTTTCTTATTGTTTATAAATACCCTTTTCTAATAAAGTAAATTCTTTATTATCAGGCTTCTTTCTTCCCCGAATCTATAATTTTCTCAGCAAATTTGTTAATTATTCTAAATTATTTCTTATCAATTATATTCTAATATATTTTTGATGCTTTGTGTAAATATTCTATTAGAAGACAAATACAACTACAGAAATATCAAGATCAAATACCAAAAGATTACCCTTATAATCTCTTGTATCTAATGAATACAACAACATAAATAGAAATATAGAGTTACCAACACAGTATCAATACCTTAGAAGAAGACCATATAGATCCAATTTCCTCACAGTTTTTTAACTCTTGTTCCCCTCAAAATATAAATATAGACAAAATTATTAACTCCCTAATATTAGACTAAAACAATTATTGTAAAAATATATTATGTATTTTATAATAATATATTTCAAAATTAAGAGTGTAAATATCCACGCTACCCGCGTGCTATTGCGAAAGATTTCGTTATAAACGGTCGATATGCCAGTCTTAGACAGGTTTTACCTTGAAAGAACTGCATATATAATAACACGGCAATTATTATCTTAAAGAAAGATGACCGTATCAATAGTTCTTAAAAAATAAATTAAAAAACACTTCGTCCAGAAAGGTTTATTATTTTCTTTCTCTCTGGCTGAAATATCTTTTATTTTAAAGAAATATTTTATATTGTTGAAAATCTTAATTTTAATTCCCTTTCATAATTCAATTTAAATACTGAAATTTGAAGTGTGTTAGAACCATACCTATTCTAAATTACATTATATAAAAATTAAATATACAAAAATGAATTTCCTTGAAATTTTGAATTGAGCAATTATATATATATTATATTAATCAGAAGATAAATTCTCACATATTTTCACAACGTTTTTGCTATTTTATAAATATAATATATTACTCTACTAATCATTTACAAATCTATAATATATAAAACTAATAATATCTCACACTTAAAAATATCTTTTTACCTTCTAAAAACCTCAATTGATAAAATAATCAGAAAATTCGCAAAAGTATCAGTATAATTTTATCAACTATCATTGAATATTATTTCAACAAATATAGTAACATGAAAATAAAATATAAAAAAATATTAAATAAATATAATAATGTGAAAGCGTATTAAATGAATATTTATAGAAAGAAATATTCTATAACTATAACCATAGGAATATCTTTCAGATATATAATTTAAAAACTGAAATATAGAAAAGAAAGATAGTTTGATAGAATAAACGTATATTAAAGCAGCATAGTGACATATTTCTATGTATAAATACATATGTATATATGTCGAAGATATAGGAGAGCCGAAGGAATAAAAAGATTTTCGGTATATATTTCACAGAGAAGCAGGAGTGCTGGACATTTTTTACCAAACATCAAAGTTAACTTGACTTTTGCAGAGGTTCAGTTCTCAATTGACTTGCAGATCGGCTGCATGGATAAAAAAATACTTTTTTCTTTTGATGTTTTTTATTTTCTTATTCGATTTTTCTGAAATAGTCAATAATATGTTTTTAAAAAATTACGATCATTTTAATTTTATTATACATTATATTTAGTTGGTATATCGTTTAAATATATAATTTCTATTTAAATTTTATTATAAGATATATGAATAAAATAATTGAAATTTAATTTTGAACTTACTAATATGTTTTATATAATTTATAATTTATTCTTTTATAATATTTATATATTGTTTACAGGTAAATTAAGAATATATTAAAACAATTTAAAATAAAATATAAATACTTGTGTAGAATCAAGCTATATTAAAGAATTAATTATAAGCGATGATAAATAATTCAAACTATATAAAATGAAATTATAAATTAATTTATAAATTTTTATTATTTATAGTCAAAATATAAACAGGATTTATGCTCCCCATTTCATAAATATTCCATCATTTTATATATTTCATAAATTAAATTATTTGTAAGAAAATGTGCACTAAAAAACGCATAAAAAGAAAAATATAGCTGTTAGATAAAACTATCGCTTTCATGTAAAACGTGGTCAAAATACAATAAATCAGGAAAAAGAGAATTACAATAATTCTTCCATGTAATCAATAATTAATGACCTTAGATGACAAGACTTTATCCCCTTATAATTTATTGCCATTTGACGTCTTTTAATGAACGTTTCTTTATAAATGATCATGTGGCATAATAAAAAGACAGAAATAACTTTTCCATATGTAATTATATTATTTTATTCTTTAGCATTATAATTATTACCTTAGAAATACACGTTTTTTAAATTTATTATCAATATATTTATTATTTTTATTTAAAAAAGCTTTAAAAGAAAACTGATTTATTGTTTAAAATAAAGAGAAAAATGGGAAACATATTTAAAATATTAATATATATGATAGAAAATATATTTTATTGCAGAATTAACGCTAAATTTATCTTAAGGATATTAATTAAAATTTTCCAAATTTTATATTCTAATGTAATATATATAATCCAATATAATAGAAAAGAGAAATAATTAGACATTTTATGATGCATTAGCGCGCCATCTGTTATGAAAATTCGAAACTATTATAGACGCGAATGATTCTTTTGAAAATAAAACAATTTCTACTGTCCTTACTGTAATAGAAAAAAATTCTATTGCAGTAAGAGCAGTAGAAATTGTTTTATTTACAAAAGAATTATACGCGTTTATAATCGTTTCGAATTTTCAATTAGACATTTAAAAAAAGGACTACAATCATTTGTTCATGCGTTTTATAAAAGGTATTTGTGGATTAATTATCAATTTAAAATGTAATTATTTTAATAACATAAAGATAGTTTTAAAATACATTTAATATATTTTATTTTAATATTTTTCGTATTTCTCATTTATGCTACTCAAAATTTGTAAGTAAACTGATAAAGTCAAATTTTTGGAATAATAATCAGTGACCTTTGAAGAGCCATGCATGAATATTTACATGTACTTTAAAAATATATATTTAAGTTTAAGCTGTTGATATTGGGACCTATTTCTAGAGGCATTGTTTATAACCACATAGAGGAATTAGATTCAAGATTTCAGTTTACTATCTAAAATTTTCAACAAGCCAAAACTAATAAAATTCAACATAAAAATTAGTTTGCTATAATTTTATATATTTTTAAATATTATCATCATTGAGAAAGTTCTTCAAAAATTCCGCATTCATTGTCTCAAATAAATTTCTTATTCACATTGGGGTCCATTTCCATACTGAAGATACTTATAACCAAAAGAAAACAACTGTTTACACTTAACATATTTCACAATTTTTTATTTCTCTATAGTTCCTTCTTTGCGTTGAATATTTGAGGTAAACTATAAAATAGATATGATAGAGAATTAATATTCTATATTTGACTATGAAATTATATATGGTTGATTTTTGAATAAATATTATCTTTCCTCTTGTTTTTTGATTATGTGCAGCTATGGTTGAGCTTTTGATCCTCAAGTTGAACAAATCGTATGTCAGGCTATTATCTTATAAAGATTTTATATAATATATTCCCGAAGGATAGATCAAACTGGTTCTCTCTTGAGCCATATTTCGTTTATCATGATATGAATTCATTACACGGTTCAATACAACCTATCGTTCTAAATTCATTCGTTAAACGGGCAATCTAACGTCAATACTTCAATATATAAAATAATTATTTACATATATTTATGTGAAAAAATAGTACAAATGTAACATTGTACTGGGATAAGGTGCATAAATTAAGAAAAAGGCATCTCCTTATCGTGCAACTGAAACTTCCGTGGTTAGCTTTTCTTGATTAATCAAGAATGGGTATTTGGCCAATTCTGGAATAATTAAAAATCAACGAGAATAGTTGATATTTATTCCGATAGATGGCGCCAGCCATCAGCAACTTTCAGTTGCACGATAAGGAGATGCCTTTTTCTTAATATATTTATGTATTTTTCATAATGAACCTTTTTAATTTGTGTTTTCCATGAGGAAATTGTTTATGTTACAAGAAAAGTAACACTCCAGTTCGAAAATGTAACAAACAATGAATTATCTGTGTCAAAATTGACAGATTCTGATGAAATGTTCTTCCTTTTTCATCGAAATCTATGAGTTTTGCGCAGATATGAGGAACAAACTTCATTGTTTCTATACATTTTCTAACAGAAAGATACCATTACGCAAAGAGAGCAAGAATTAAAAGGATAAAATATAGATTAAAAAACAGACATTTAATGATATAACTAATTTACCAGTAGCAATGATTATTTGAATAAAAATGAGCATTAATGAATTTATATATTATGCAATACGAATTGAATTTGATAGATGATGTCATTTGTAAGGTGAATAGGTGGCTTTATTATAGACACTACCAAAATCTGGCTATACTCCAATACATCTCAATCAATGTTGTAATTAATGACGGGAATGTATCATTAGGTGTAATCCCTCATGATGTACAAATCTATCAGGAAATGCATATTGTAATTGTAACCATAGTAATGGCATCGACTTGTACGTCCTAGAGGATTTCTCAGAGAAAGCCTTGAAGAAGACAAACATACCAAATGTTTAAATAATCATATTGATAATTCAAAAATATATTATATATTTCAATTTATATTCAAATTATATTATTCATGTAAAGAACGTTTTATTTTTTGAATACTTTAATTATAGTATAATATATATTTTTAATGATATTATAAAAATCTAAATAAATGTTTGTCATATAAATATATATAAAAAAAATGGCATATCCTGACCAGGAGCACATGTGCAGGATATGCCATTTTTTTTTTATATTGATTTCAACACCTGATCTTTTTATCTTTTATTTTTTTATTTCGTTTTTTAATAAATATATATATTTTAAGAAAAAGGCATCTCCTTATCGTGCAACTGAAAGTTGCTGATGGCTTGCGCTATCTATCGGAATAAATATCAACTATTCTCGTTAATTTTTTCTGGAATAATTAAAAATCAACGAGAATAGTTGATATTTATTCCGATAGATGGCGCAAGCCATCAGCAACTTTCAGTTGCACGATAAGGAGATGCCTTTTTCTTAATTTATGCACCTTATCCCAGTACAATATCACATTTGTACTATTTTTCATATATATATATATATATATATATATATATATATATATTTAGTGTTTTTAAGTTTTTTATTAATTAATTTTTATTATTTTATTTTATCATTATTAGTTGTAATTAACAAATATCTTTAAATTAGTAATTATTTATAATAAGTATTTGTTTTTTAATATTATATATATATAAATTTCAAATATATTTTTATTTCTATGTAATTTCTAAAATAATAAAAAAAATCAAATAAAAATATTTTATATTTATTTTAAATTAACAAAATTATGCTATTTCTCAAACATTATATAGTTATAAACATTCATTCTTTATATTATTTGATATTAATTAATTCAAAATGAAATGTATTCAAATGTATACACAACTAAATGATTAAATATTATATATATATAAGTATTAAATACAATTTAATATAATAAATTCTTCAATTTAAATATTATTTTTAAATATTTATATTTATTTCGAAATTATGTGCATATAAAAACTGTTAATTTAATAAATTATACCTTGTTTAAAATATGTTTTATAAACGGGCTTTAAATTTAGAATATATTATCATATAATTAAATACAGATATAATTGGAGCTTGTTACTTATTTTATTAAAATTATTATATATCATTAAATTTCATATATATTTAATATAGGATATCAGGAAGATTAAAATATTAGTATAATAATTTAATATAGCTGGTGAATTTTGGGTAATAAATAGTTTTATAGGCACTTTAAATATTTTTATCTAAAATATTGGTAAAGTAGGGCATTAAAATATTATTTTATGTATATTGATTCTGGGGGAAATATAGGAAAGGTTACTTTTTTATTAAAATTGAATTTTGCTTTTTTAAACTGCTTTATAGCGCTAAAGTTTGTATAATAAAATATTTTTATATTTAATTTTTATTTAATAGCATTATATTATTTTGAATATCAAGATTATTTAAATATATTAAATTTATAATAGTTACTATATATTTTTTGTATTTAATTGAAAATAAGAAATAAATTTATCAGAAAATATCAAAATATATTAACAGTATATTTTAATATTTACGGTAGCTTACAATACAAATATGATTTTAAATGTTTTGGTCGATAAGTTTCGCACTTTTAGGACAAAATAATACTTTTAAAAATATATTCATTTATTTTTCGTTCAAATATTTAAGTTTGTTATAAACACCTTTATTTTATTTGAAATCTGGTATTTTTACATTTTATATCTGTAAAATCTTTGTTTACGTAATGTAATTAGCAAACGTATTATAAGATTTATTTATTTGGGGTATTAGATATATTTATTTACTTACAGGATTGTTGTTAGTATTAGATAGCGTTAGTTCTTTTGTTTACATTCTATATCGAACTCAACTGTGTTGCCGAGTACGATATTAACTATATTAAATCTCTCCTTTTTAATAAATCCATTCTTTTTGGTGGCTTCACCTGGCGACCGCTTCTTGTGAACTTCCGCTCCTCTCTGGTCTCCTCCTCTCCAGCTGGATTATCAGTTTCCGACTGCAGCTCCATCCTGTCAGAACCTTTAGGCTGAGTTTCTTGATCTTGCTCCATAGTTGAACAAGCACTTCCACTGGGTTCTTGCTCAAGGATGCTTTCATGGTCTCTTTGGGATTGGTTAGTTGTAATATGTGATTGGTTTCTTCTGTAGAGTCCTTTGTTGTTCTGGACTGTATAGGACCTTGGACCATCTTCTCGAACTATTGTGGCTGGTTTCCAGTTTCTTCTGTTTTCTCTTAAATAAACTTCTTGTCCAATCTTGAAAGTTGGTTCGTCTCTTGATCCTTTGTCATAGTAGAATTTCTGCTTGTTTCTGGATTTTCTTAGCTTTAAAGTGACATCTTTTTGGATGCAAGGTCTTAGCAATTCTTTGCTGATTGGCAAGATTGTCTTTGTTCTTCTTGAAAGTAGTCTTTGTGCTGGTGATCCCATGTCTTCTCTTGGAGAATTTCAATAGTTGAGTAATGCAATCTGGATATCATCTCCACTTTGTTTGCATTTTCTAAGAATGTTCTTTGCTATTTGCACAGCTCTTTCAGCCAGTCCATTTGATTTAGGGTAATGTGGACTTGAAGTCTTGTGATTAAACTTTCATTTGTTGCTGAATTCATTAAACTCTCTTGAAGCATAATTTCTTCCATTATCTGTCTCCAGAACCTTAGGAATTCCATGTATGCTAAAGTTTCTTTTGAGAAATCCAATGGTATCTTTTGAATTTATGGTGTTAATAGGTTCAAAGTTTATGAATCCAGAATAACTGTCTATAATCACAATGTATTCATTCCCTTCAAATTGAAAGATATCTGATGCGACAATTTCCCATGGGAGCTCAGGAATTTCTTTTAGCATTAGGGCTTGTTTTTGTTTGTCTCTTTGTGTAGCTATGCATGTCTTGCAATTTTCTACCATGTCAGAGATATCTTTGGACATTCCTGCCCAATAAATGGAGTCTTTGGCTCTTTTGGTACAACCAGTAATGCCTAGGTGGCCTTCATGTATCTGTTTGAGAACTTGTTTTTTGATTGATTCTGGTATTATTATTTTGGTTCCCCTCAGAACTAGGTCTTCATGAATGGAAAGTTCATCTTTTATATTCCAATATCTTCTGCAAGATAGAGGAACTAGTGACTTTTGGTCTGGCCATCCTTGGATTATTGTTTCTTTTATTTCTTGTAATTCTGCATCTTCCTTTGTAGCTTTCATGATGTTGGTTGTTGATCTATTGTCAAATGCAGTAATTAAAAGGATTTCTATTGGATTTTCTTCTAGAATCTCATATGATTTGCAATCTCGACTCAGTAAGTCTGCAATCAAGAGCTCCTTTCCACTCTTGTATTTAATATTTGGTCCATATTGATTAATTTCCATAAATATTTTTTGAAGTCTTGGTGGCATTTTATCCATTGGTTTTTTGTAAATGGATTCTAACGGTCGATGGTCTGTTTCTATTAAGAGAGATTTACCATATATATAGGTATGGAATTTCTTACAACCAAATTTAATTGCCAGAGCTTCTTTTTCTATTTGAGGGTAATGCCTCTGAGCATCATTTAATGCAGAAGAAGCATACGCAATTGGTCGATCTTCTTGGAGTAAGACTGCTCCAATGGCATGTTGGCTTGCATCAACCGAAAGTACCACATCTTTGTTAGGATCATAATACTTTAGGGTTGGCGTTTGTTTTAATAAGTCTTTTATTCTTTCCTAATCCTTGTCCATCAAGCTGTCCCATTGCCATTCTGTGTTTTTCTTCAGAAGCAATCTCATTCTGTATGTTATCTCTGAGAGATTTGGGATGAATTTATGTAAGTATTGAACCATTCCCAAAAGTCTTTGTAGTTCTTTTTTGTTTGATGGTGACTTGATATTGTCAATGGCTTTGACTTTTTCTTCATCTGTTTTTATTCCATCACTGGTGAAGATATGTCCCAAGAACTTTATTTTTGTTTTTTCAAATTCACACTTGTCCTTATTGAGTCTTGCTCCAGCTTCCTGAAGAGTAGTCATGACTATTTTAGTTCTTTCTCTCAGTGTTTGGATGTCTTCAGCATGGATGAGTATGTCGTCCATTGAGTTTTCTACACCAGGTATATTCTCTACAATCTTGGATATGGTATTCTGGAAAATCTCCGGGGCAGTTTTAATTCCAAATGGGACTCTAAGGAAAGCATAACGCCCCCAAGGTGTGCTGAAGGTCATGTAAGGTTGTGTTTCCGCAGCGACCTTCAATTGCCAAAAGCCTTTTAAGAAGTCAAGCTTTGTGAAGTATTTTGAATTTTTGATATTGGAAGCTATGTCCTCTATCGTTCTTAGTGGGTAGTGTCTTCTTAGCAGGATCTTGTTTAGATCTGATGGATCAATGCAAATTCTATATTTCCCGCCTTGTTTCACTACCACCATGTGGCTTGAGACAGGTGTCGGTTCTTCCATTCTTTTTATCACCTTACATTTCTCCATTAAGTCTAGTTGTTTCTTGACCTCATCTTTTATTTTAAGGGGTATTCTCCTGGGTGGTTTTATTTCCAGCTTGTGGTCCCCTTTTGTGAATTCTGCTCTGTATTCAAAATTCTTTAAGCAACCATCTCCGTTGAACAGCTGGTGAAACTCTTGTTCTACTGGTTTTATTTCATTTATTCTCTTGAGTAGTCCTAGCATAAAGCAAGATTCACTGCCCAGTATTGGTGTGGTCCCTGTTTTGGTGACAATGAACTTAATGTCTGCCTTGATGTTGTTTATTATGCATGAGGCAATAATTTCTCCTCCCACCTTAATTCTGTGGCCTGAGAATGATTTTAAACTTTTCACTGAACTTCTGTTAAGTTTTGAATTTATTTTCTTGAAAATGTTCCAAGGCAAGACATTGCACTGAGCTCCAGTGTCCAATTTTATTTTGAAAGGTTCAGTGTTGTTTATTTGGATTTTTTCCATTGGTTCACTAGTGTATTCCGACAATGAATTAATTTGAAGACTAAATTCATCATTTTCTGTTTCTTCTTCTTCTAAGGTATTGATTTTCTTTTTATACCTGAAATTTGATCTGCAACATTTTGCAAAATGATTTGCTTTTTTACATTTATTGCAAATTTTTCCATATGCAGGACATCTTCTAATTGGATGTGTGCCGCCACATTTTTTGCAATTGTCTATTAATTTTGGAACTTCTTCCATTGTTACATTCTTTTTTGGCCTGAAGTTCTTTTTAATGACTGATACTTCTTGATCCGAACGCTGTTGCATGACCTTTATTTCTTTGTTTGTCCTTTCTGCAGCCATACATATTTGTATTGCCTTATCCAGGTCCAAATCAGGATCACTTAGAAGTTTTTCTCTTGTGTGGTCATCATGAATACCAACAACAACCCTGTCTTTGATTAGTTCATCTTCCAAACTTTCAAACTTTCACTTTGATGCTTGTAGGCGCAATCTTGTGATAAATTCTGTAATTGTTTCAACCATGCTTTGTTGTAATTTATTAAAGTTATAGCGTTCCATGGTATAATTCTTTTTTGGCAAAAAGTAGTTGGTGAAACGTTTTTTGATTTCTTCAACTTTTTTAGTTTCTTCTGGAGATAGTACAAATGTACGGTAAATTTTTTGGGCATCGCTTCCTATTATTGTCATGAACGACGCGACTTGAACTTCTGGTTCTTTCTTTTTCATCTCCGTAGCAGTTTCATACCAAGAATATTGTTGAAGCCAATCTTCCCACCTTTCTCTATAAGGATCAAAATGTTTTGGTGCCTCCATGGTTAGTTATTTAAATATTATTCTTAAAGCTATTTATTTCCGCTTATTTTTAAGTTTGGAACTTTTGTTAACCCTTTCAGTTTAGAACTAGGGTTAGCGAAATACGCTACTTTTATTTATTTTAAAATTTAAACTTCTGACACCATGTAAAATCTTTGTTTACGTAATGTAATTAGCAAACGTATTATAAGATTTATTTATTTGGGGTATTAGATATATTTATTTACTTACAGGATTGTTGTTAGTATTAGATAGCGTTAGTTCTTTTGTTTACATTCTATATCGAACTCAACTGTGTTGCCGAGTACGATATTAACTATATTACAATATCCTTTTTATTCAATAATTTATTTTTCAAAAAATGACCCCTAGGTTTAAATTTCTAAAGGTCAGTAGTGTAAATAGTAAAATATATATGAACCTCATTTAAAACAGATTTACCTTTACTTTATATAAATCGTATATATAAATATATTATCTATACTTAACATGGATTAAAAAAATGTAAAAATGTTAAAGTTTTCTATTTTCGAAAAGTATCTAGAAAAATGTTCAAATTTAGAAAATAAATCGAAAAATGTAATTATAAACAATATAAAGATGAAAATTTGCTTAATATTTATAAAAATGTATTATATAAATGTAAATGTTTATATTAAAGTACTATATGTTGTTATTAAAGTCAAATATGTCGTACTAAAAATGCAAAACTTTATATTTAAACTATATCCGAGCAATATATATTCAAATATATTCCAATCTCATACAAAGATAGCTTATATGAAAAAATATTTTTCATAAAAGAGATATAGTGTGATTTTTCAAAGTATTTTTGATTTTAAAATAAAATCCGCTAGAATGGCACAAAACTCTGCGATATTTCATGTGAGCTCCAGGACTTGGCAGGGCCCATCCCTATATAAATAAGTTACACGACGCCTCTTATCCAATTTAACCCTATTGAATAGCTGTCAAATGTAAACACCATTTATCCATTTTATCTTCCTTATCAATTTACCTCCGCTAGACGGAGCTGTTGACAGTTCGAGATCAAACGATAGCTTATACACAGAGTGGAGCAGATTTATTTGTTAATCTTCGTATTTCATTTTAATATTTACAATATTATTTAGATACATTTTCTTTTTATTTGTAAATTTTCTCACATTTGATTTTTTTGTACTTTTTGTTACTTAATATTTAAAACGATATATATTTAGTGAAACAAACAACAATTATTATTTAATTACACGTATTAGGGTTGGGGCTTACATATTTATAATCTTGTTCTAAGAATTTATTTCTAAGAATATTTATTTACAGTGATAAAAAATCGATTTTTATAGGAATATAATTATATAATTATTAAAAAACGAATATATTATATTAATCAAAATTTAATTTTAAAACAAGCATATAATTTTATAAATTAATTTTTACAAACATCCATAAAGCTGTGTATCCTATACTAGCTTCTTTATAAATTCAAAAATAAATAGTTAGTATTATAAATAATAATAAAACGTTTAGAGCGGGTGTTGAGATCTGGAAGTGAGATATATTTCAAATATATTTTAGTTGATTTAACTCTTGATATATATAAATATAATTTTGTATTCGAAATATAAACAAACACATGAATTTTAAATAGTAAACAACCCAAATATAAAACATATTTATTTATATCTATGAATAATCTGAAAAAGATGGTTGAATATATAATGTTTAATTCTGTATGTATTAAAGGAAGATAATTAGTATATCTATTTATTTCAGTTCAACTTTTTTAAAAACTATCAAAAATTTACTTTAGAAGAGTAGGGATAAAAAAATATTTAAACATATTTATTCAATTGCTAAAAAAGGTTTTGTTTATATTTTTTAATGTTCAGAGAAAAAATAAAAGAGGCACCACTTCCACCAAATAATGTTGTGGTTTAAATGGAATATTTTAAAACCTATTAAAATAAAATGTTTCAATAAATAAATGTTTAGTGAAAGTGGAACACTTTTTATTTTAAAATCCTCGTTTGCTTTTAGAATTACCTAATGAACCGTGGTCAAATATGTTTGTAAAAGAGAAATCAAATTCTTCTCTTAGTAATTGTAAGAATTTTAAAGTTTAAAAAGTATCGTTTTTATATTAAATTCTTTGTAATGTATTTAAAATCTTTCTCTCTCTCTGTCATATAAATATAGATATTATGATAAATTTGTTTGATATTGCAATTGTGGTAATAATTAGAAATAACAGTTTTAAACATAATTTGCTTTAATTGTCTTCATAAAATATAGAGCACATAATTTGAGAAAGTTCTATCTGACTTAAGGCGAGTAGAATAAAGAAATTTTAGATTACATATTTACATATGTGCAAAAAGATTAGAACCGGCCAACGGGAAACAACAACAATGTGTTTATATAGGAAAAGCAGCGACATCTGGCGGTCGACTTTACATAAGAGTTTTGTGTTCTAGAGCAATATAATTTTAAATTAGATAATTTGAAAATAAAATAACATTTTTATAAAAAACATATATATATTATAGAAATATAAATGTATTCTATTATATGCGAGGAATATTTACATAGCAATATTTACCCTCTACAAAAATTATTCTGTCCTCGTTATAGGAATAAAATAAAAATGAACTTTAAGTTGAGGCGCGTTCAACATATTTTTATCGCCTTTACATGTATTTTTTCCTGACGAGAACAAAAGAATTTTGTCGAAACGTCGAAAAAATAAAATCTCTATTGTTGTCGAAATTTACTTCAAGAATAATAACACCGGCCAGGCAAGCTCTAACTTCCAGTAATTTTTGTATAAGATGCAAATATGCAAAGAAGAAAATATTGATCGAAATTTTGCCTCAATTCGATATAAATAGATTCGCACTAATCACGACAAATTATTCTTTAGTATTTTTATATGAGCAATAGTTACCCAGAAATAATTTGAAAAAGTAAAAATTAATATCAGGTAAAAGGTTTCTTTTTGATTAAATTTGCAAGCTTTCGGGCAAATATACTGCTCTTCAACGGGCTGATATTCTTTGTACAATCGCTAAATAATATATATACAGAATAATTGAAAATCTTTGGTATTTAATTTATTGTATATATGGTAATTTAAACCAACAACCCTCTATTGGATACTACTTATAACAAGATTGTCATGTTGTATATAGAAACACATCTATAAATAATTATACGCATGATTGACATGTTTCATTGCATCACCATATGTAATGTACTTTGTACAAACTGAGGATAAATAAATAAAACTATGTAATAGATTAAGAGCTGAGTTAAAGCAAGATTGAAAAGTTCAAAAACTTCTAAAATCGAGATAGAAAATAACTCTAAAAAGAGAATTTGGCGAGTCGTTGCCATCAAGGTCAAAGGGTGCAGAATGCCGCAGACGTTCAAAGTTCAAATTCTCAGATGTCTCCCCCCCCCCTCCTCGGGAATGGTATATAAAAACCTCGGTTTTAGCCCAACTTAGATAGTCACTTCACCGTCGGCGTGAGCCCTTGTTGGTTGCACCCAAGTCCACCTCATCGACCATGTAAAACAGTAAGAAACCTTCTTTCTCCATCTTGCTCTTAGCTCGTCTTTTATCTGTTCACGGAACTTTCCTACTGCAACTGTGTCTCTTCGTTTTTTGTGTGGGACATTCCCAAGCTTTCCACTCTGTCTCGACCACGACTGCCTGTACTCTGTGAGAACTGTTAAAGGTCCTCCAAGGTGCAGAGAGGTACTGGAAAACTCTCCACGCCCTGACTGTCCCTCTCGGTTACTACTGATTTGACCCTCGGTTACCAAAGCTATAGCGAGAGTCGACAGGATTCCTCTTCACAGATAAGTCGACAGGACCAAATCTCATATATATAGTATAGTTTGGTAATAGGTAGGATAAAATATCAAGACATCGACAGAGTACTTGACACAAACTTGTCAGATTCATGTCAGTAGCAACAATATTTGAAATATGTGGGTTAAAACTCTCATAGGGGGAAAGAAGAGAGCTATGTAAATAAATATTATTTTACAAACTTCATATTCATTAATATATAGCTTATATCAAATGTTTATAAAGCATATATTAGACCGTACCTATTTGATGGGTAGGTCGTGATTACAGCAGTCTCCTTAAAGCGACAGCTACCCTGAAAAACTACTTTTTAAAGCTAAATATTAGGGGAGGGGGGTCGGTGGAAGGGTGGTCTGAACCGTTGGTTTTCCACTGCTACGACTCAGGGTAGAATCCCATATTGGACACTTTTTTATGATTAAAAGAACGCTCCAATGGCCCTCCGATTATTGTAAAAGTCCAACCCCACCAGCGAGTGCAAGTAACCAAACGGGGATCTGGCTTAATTGTAAGTGAAAAAGTCGAACTGTTTTTCTCATGTGTAGACATGTGGTGCACTTACAGTAAAACCAGTAGCCGACTTCTACCCACCATGATTTGCATTGCCTGTACCACGTGTACTAAGGATACATTTTTAAAAAAGCCCAAAAGTACATGTTATTCTAATCCAACCATCCATGAAATAATACCACCAGAATTAAACAGGAATATCGGCCTTTTTGGGGTTTCGCTCATAGAAGATTGCTGTGTTTCCTATTGTACCATCGTTAAGGTAGCTTCGAGAAATCTTTCCCATAAAAATGCAAATTTTATGAAAATATTGTTTCTCCCAGGTATTGTGGAATTTCTGACTGAAATAATTTAACTATTTCAATGCTTGTATATATATGCATAAAGATGCATATATTGGATTTATAATAATTTTAATGTTCCAATATTTCGAGGGGCAACTCGCCTCTCTTTATCGAGGATGTTTGTGTATTTCACTAAAGCATGCGAGCACGTGTACACCACTCTCGTTCTATAAGGCCAATGAAAGAATTGTATCTTCGGTTTAAATATTACATTCAGTATATATACAGCTAACAATTATATATAATATCACAGTTCAATACCATTATTGTTATTTTTTCCACACATTGTAATATAATAATAATGGTATTGAACTGTGATATCATATATAATTGTTAGCTGTATATATACTGAATATAATATTTAAATCAAAGATACAATTCTTTCATTGGCCTTGTAGAACGAGAGTGGTGTACGCGTGCTCGCATGCTTTAGTGAAATACACAAACATATTCGATAAAGAGAGGCGAGTTGCCCCTCGAAATATTGGAACATTAAAATTATTATAAATCCAATATATGCATATTTTTTTAAATATAATTTTAATTATGGATTGCTCAATCTTCAAAATAATTATATATATATATGTCATAATTTGTATATAATTAAATGCACCCCCGACCCACTATGTATGTACCATGTATGATTTTCAAAGATTTAATAAAGAATAAGGTAACTGGAGGAAAGCAAGTAGCAATAAAACATAGGAAATAGGTTTAAAGCGGGCACAATTATAAATAACTTGTACAGTCAATACTTCCTGACAGAAGGCCGGACGTATCTAGTGACCGCAGAAGTTATATTAGTCGAGAAACACCCAATATTTCCGGCAAAGACAGGAGGTATCTGGTGACCAGAAGTTATAAGCGTCGAGCTACCCAACACTTCCTGGCGAAATCGGATATATCTTCCGGCAAAAGCAACACCAAAGAAAACCGCCGGGCCAATCAGAAGACAGCACCTAAATAGGTCGACCAATAGGAAAAGATCATGTGACATCTCTCGACCAATCAAAAAGAAACTGAGTCTTGGTGTTAAATCGAAAAGCAAGAATGGTCAGTTGTTCACTCGTTCTCGCCGAGTTCGGACCTAGTAGTGATTTCGCTCTCAACAAGGTAACATCTACTCTCGAGACCTCCCCGCTCACCCCATAGCTAAGTCAATCACCGCCATGTGATCAGATAATTAATAAGTCAAATCGCCCAGCTCTTCTCAAGCTTTCTTTCCTCCAATCCAGTTGCCTTTCATTTTCAAACCCCATCACGTGTCCTGATTATTCCTAACTGTATGCTGCAACTTCCACTCAAACGACTGCGCTTCAATCAAATCTCACCATTCGCATCCAACAACAAGAAATTCCGCAACGATATTGTCACAGAACGGATAAGTCGACAGGATAAAGATGGAAATTAGCCCAGGCGCCAGCAAAACAAAAGGCAATGACAAACCGAGAGAGAAGAAACTGGCAACGAGCGGAAAGAAACTGACAACTAACGAAGCGACAAGACATACCCTGGCGACGGTAATTTTAGAACTGACCGCCGCGCTACAAGGGGCAAGATCCACGCAAGGTGAGACGGAGTTCCGGAGCGCCACCCCCGGGGCAACCGACGCCCGCGCCGCCGGTACGTGTCCGAACAACCTGACGCCCACCGAGGAGTCGCCACCCGCCATGCCGTACCCGTGCACCCGGAAGCAACCCACGCGAACCGGGACAGTGCAAATAGTCCGAAAACGGTCCACTCGAATGGAAGCAGTACAAATGGCTAGATTTCCCTTTCAATTGCGCGGACAGTGCAAACGGTCCCGATCCGGCCCAACAGATATTCCAAGCCAGCCACCCCAAGCCGAAGACGCCACAGTGGAGACCTTTCGAGACTGAGGTAGGCAATCCACCCAATGACACCATCAAATTGACTTTGGACTTGTATCTGACCCAGGACCTACCATGTACCTTTCTAATTGAACCAGACGCAGGTTCGAACATATTGCCGTATCATTTATACAATAGATTAAAAGCACAACTTCCCAACTTAAGTATTAAAAATCCTTCCCTTGATCTATCCACCCTAAATAGTTTTACGAAAATAATAGGACATTTAACTCTCCCTCTGACAATAGGCCAAATAACCCGTAGAGAGAACTTCCACGTGGTAAATGCATCCTTGCCATTTGGAGTTCTTACCTTAAAAACCCTTTATCAGTATAAATTAAAATTAAATTATAATCACGGCACTATTTTCCAACTTGGCGTCCCATTATCTAATACTATCTACCACTTTAAACATGTATCAAATGAATGCAAGCACGGGCTAGGCCAAAACCTGTCCCAAAGGACTCGCACAGCACCCAAAGCTTTCACACATGGAAACCCTTGCCTGCATTCATTGCCCAAACCCCAAATATTTACATGCCACCATTCTAATCTCACACCACGCAACTTTTCACTCAATCCAATTGCCAATACTTTATGCCCACAACACATAAAACCACAGGACAGTTTTCACACTCACAACACACGCACCCATACGTCGTCACACAACGGTAACACACACAACCAGCCCAACAAGCGCGACACTCACACCAAAAGGCGACACCAACCAGTAAACACATGCACAATCGTTAAAAATAATACAATCATCCCGTCTACACAAAACATAGAAAAAATTCACGCCACCAAACAACCACACAATCGAAAAACATTACGATCTTTCCTAAAAGCTGTGAACGCCTATAAAGAGTTCATTCCGGACCACGCCCGCTTGCGGACGCCGCTTGTCAACCTTCTAAAAAAGGAGGTCGTGTGGGTCTGGAGTGACGAATGCCAGAAAGCGTTCACTAACCTGAAAGAAAGCCTTACCACACATCCCACATTATACCTTTACCAAGAAGGTCTGCCATGCCAGGTGTACTGTAACACCTCAACATTCGGCATTGCAGGCATTCTTAAACAAGTCTACCCTGATGGGAAGACATACACCGTTCAACATTTCAGCCGATCTCTGCGTAGTCACGAGCGAAATTATTCAGACTTGGAACTACAATGCCTAGCCATTGTGGAAAGTGTGGATAATTTCCGCACCTGTCTAATGGGCAGAAAGTTTACAATATTTTCTGACCATCCCGCATTGCAGTGGTTGAAAGAGATCAAAGCTCCGTCAGGCAGATTGTTTCGATGGAGGTTAAGATTGTCAAGATACGAATATGAGGTCCGTAGCATAAATGGAGTACAACAATATGAAACGGGCGTTGGAACTCGTATCCCATTTTGTGGCTTTCTAGATGCGCCACTCATACAGAGCCAACAGTCTTCTCCACCGGGAAAATCTCGCGTGACTATGGATCACAATAAACTGCGCACCGTCTCCCGAAAAGGAGTACTTAAAACTATAGTCCCAAGTTCACTTACAACCAGACTTCTTAAGTCCGTACACACTCAACACCACCATCCAAACATCTCCAAGATGACGAGGCTCATCTCATCACAATATTATTGGCAGAACATGACACAAGACATCGCAAAACAGGTAAAAACCTGCCCCACCTGCCGATTCGCTAGAAGAATCGATGAATACAACCAACCCTCACGTAAAAATACCGACACAGGCCCCAAAGCAAAACAAAATTCGTACATAAAGCACAGCGTACACACAACACAAACAATGCCAAAATTACACCACCCACGTCAGAGAAACGACCACACATCTCAACCTAAATCAATTACCACCGACATATCGCTAATAAAACCATTAACGATCAAACAAGAGAACTGCGAACCTACCAATCATTTAAATTCTACAATTAATAAGGTTCAGGCAAATATTTCAGAGTCCCCATTTACAAAAATCTGGAGGAACATGGGGCAATACCCTATTTTTCATCTGATTTTCATCCTTTGTTTGTTAGTTCTACCATACAAATGTATCCCAATTTTATTCCTTAATTATTTATTTATCTATACCATGTCCGCTCATAAAATTTTCGAACTACAAGAGGCAGTTTTTAATTTTGGACAAGCAATTTTTCATTGTGGACAAGCAATTTTTCATTGTGGACAAACATTTATAAAACTTCTCATAATTTTAGGAACCATCTTCGCAGAAAATCTAAATAAACTCCGAAGAGATAGAAGTAACTGAAAGATAACCAACCAATGTCGGAGAAGTCACACTCCAAAAACAAGATCTGAGCCGCACCAAAAAATAAATAAGCGGAAGGAAGAGTGAATTTTGAGACACCGCGACAGGAAGCGTAGTTCCGCGGCGATAAATTCGGCCTATGCAAACAAAGGGGAGCGCCTCGTTTCCGATCTCCAATTACCACCCCTCGTTTCTGGCCGCTCATCCAAATTAGATCACCGCTTTTCCCCCCTCCACAGATATCTCTATATGTCGCCAATTTTAGATTCCAATTCGAGCCTACATATCGATTTTTTTTTACAATTCAATTCCACACCCACAAGACGTCACCGACACATCTAAATGAGTCACATCCCTATTATAATTAATCATGATCACTTTACAGACTCACACAAAAAAAACGTTACATATTCCACCTACACGTACATCTCAAAAAACAATAACAAGACCAAAAATTACATAAAGGTTATATAGATTTCCATGTCTCCTGTACATGTAGTATAAACGCACACTTGAGGATTAGAATCACGTTTTCCACCTAAGTGTCGCTACAGATGAGACAAAAAATTTATAGGGCATGTAGATACAAAAGGGTTCAAAACAATACATCTTATTTTTCATATTAATCATTTTCATTATTTTCTCTCAATTAAAATTTAAATATATAATCAATTTATCAATTTATTCAACTTATTATCACTTTTAATCATTAATTATCATTTTTTTTCTAATTAGTTTATATTATCATTTTTATTTATCAATTATCATTCTATTTACCACTTAGCTTATATTGCCATAACTCAATTATCAACGAAAACTCATTGGTTTTCGGTTACACTAAAAACATTAAATCATCCTATTTTTGAAACCTTTTTATTTTTCATTTTTCCTTTTTTTTTTTCATTCAACCAAGCACTCAACTTTGATTTCGCTCAAAAACCTTTTATTTTATTTTATTTTGATTTCAAAAGACCTTATGAAATTTCCTCGAATTCTTTTCCAAAATTCGAGCAAAAAAGTAACTAGGCATTTTCCCTTATCACCATGCAACAAAACAATTTTTCTTTTTCAACCAAACACATTCAATTTTGATTTCATTCATCTATTCTTATTTTATTTTGTTTTGGTTTCAAAGCGCCTTATGAAATTTCCTCGATTTCTTTTCTCAAAATTCGAGCAAAAAAAGTAACTAAGCATTTGTCTTTGTCACCATGCAACAAAATATTTTTCTTTTTCAACCAAACACATTCAATTTTGATTTCATTCAACTATTTTTATATTATTTTTATTTTGATTTCAAAAGCCTTAATAGAACTCCCTCGATTTCATTTCCTATCTCGAGTAGAATTCGTTTAGGCGCATTTTCCTTTCTTTTTAGCCCACTATGTACCATAGCATTCATTGATTTCTTACAATTAAAAATTTTTGATTTCTATTAATTATACTCAACCTATATCATCAACACCACTCTATTTTACCTCTTATATCACCACCAATACTTGTATATAACCTCTCAATACCCACAACTAATTTTCCCACAAAATTATTTTTCACTTTACAGAATTCTCTCAGGCTAACCCCTTCTTGAATTCTTCACATGTAGGGGGCGCTTCTGTCATAATTTGTATATAATTAAATGCACCCCCGACCCACTATGTATGTACCATGTATGATTTTCAAAGATTTAATAAAGAATAAGGTAACTGGAGGAAAGCAAGTAGCAATAAAACATAGGAAATAGGTTTAAAGCGGGCACAATTATAAATAACTTGTACAGTCAATACTTCCTGACAGAAGGCCGGACGTATCTAGTGACCGCAGAAGTTATATTAGTCGAGAAACACCCAATATTTCCGGCAAAGACAGGAGGTATCTGGTGACCAGAAGTTATAAGCGTCGAGCTACCCAACACTTCCTGGCGAAATCGGATATATCTTCCGGCAAAAGCAACACCAAAGAAAACCGCCGGGCCAATCAGAAGACAGCACCTAAATAGGTCGACCAATAGGAAAAGATCATGTGACATCTCTCGACCAATCAAAAAGAAACTGAGTCTTGGTGTTAAATCGAAAAGCAAGAATGGTCAGTTGTTCACTCGTTCTCGCCGAGTTCGGACCTAGTAGTGATTTCGCTCTCAACAAGGTAACATCTACTCTCGAGACCTCCCCGCTCACCCCATAGCTAAGTCAATCACCGCCATGTGATCAGATAATTAATAAGTCAAATCGCTCAGCTCTTCTCAAGCTTTCTTTCCTCCAATCCAGTTGCCTTTCATTTTCAAACCCCATCACGTGTCCTGATTATTCCTAACTGTATGCTGCAACTTCCACTCAAACGACTGCGCTTCAATCAAATCTCACCATTCGCATCCAACAACAAGAAATTTCGCAACGATATTGTCACATATATATATATTGAAAATAGAGCAATCAATAAAGAAATATTCAATTAAAATAGCATATATTGAACTTGTGTTAATTCCTTCCATCTCAAACCTACTTTGAAACCTACTTAAAACAATGAAATATTTATAAAAAATGAATTTGAGGATATAGATTGAAAAAAGGAGATATTTAAACACGATACAAATATATCAAAATAACAGAATAATTTGAATATTTCAGAGTTATAAAAGGTTGTTGCTGATAATATATATAATAAATACTATCATAACAAGTTAAAACCTAATATAAGTAATAATAATTAACATTTATTAAAATAATATTCGTTTGCCAAAGTTTTATACATTAAGAACCCGCCATAAACCAAGTAAATCGGTGAGTATCCTATATAAGGGGGAAATATCCACTCTTTTAAGTCTCTAATATATATTCTGAAATACAAATATTTTTATCTACTCATAAAATATTCGTAAGAGCATATTTGATATTTTCGTTTTAAGAAGATATAATAAAATATTTATTGCGTATTTTTTGTTCTCTAGTTTTATTACATTCTAATTTATTATTCATATTTTAAATCAATGCTATATATATTTATACATTTATATATTTCAATGTAGTCTAATATAGATATATTAATATATTTGAAAAATATATTTAATGTAGAGGAAAGGTGTTTTATATAATTTATGTATATATTATACATCTATTTATTTATTTATTACAAAACATACGCTATATCTTATATCGATATTTGCGTATAAATGTTTAAACTATTTTATTTATATTTTTTAAAAAACATATATATAAATTATTTCTAGTTTTAGAGAAAGTAAACATGCATATAGTATAAATTATTGTTGTAAGATTTAGGTACTTACAGCTTGTATGAAGGCATGAGGACGTTGAGGATTATATGATAATAATCTTTATTATCCATTTAGCAAGAAAGACAAAGTTATGGTAGCGAACAGTTATTGTAATATAGAGAAGAAGGTAAACAAACAGTTGTGATGATGATAGGTCCAGTGTGGCGCTAGCTGTCGTAGCATTCAGTTATCCAACAAATCCCCGGCATGAATGTGGAGACATCACGAGGTTGTAGCGTAACTTCTCAAATGTCGGCCTTGGTAGCGGCTTGGTCAGAATGTCCGCCTTCATGTCGCCAGTTGGGCAGTAGATCATTTTTATCACTGTCTTCTTCTGAAGATCCTTCAGGTGATGGATCTTGGTTGCGACGTGCTTGGTTCTAGAAGACACTTTTTCGGATGAACATATCTTGAGACATGATTGATTGTCCTGGTGGAAGTAGATTGGAGCTTTCTGTTCCAGTTCGAGATCCTTTAGCAAGTCGAGAAGCCATAACAGTTCTTGTGAGGCTTCAGCTGCGGAGATTAGTTCCGCTTCGGTGGATGAGAGAGATACGCAACCTTGTTTCCCAGTCATCCATGAGATGGGGTTTGATCCCAGTAGGAACAAGTTTCCGCTTAGTGATTTTCTGTCGGTGTTGTCGCTTGCCCATGTGGCATCACTGTATGCTTCCAGTGTGGGAGGTTTTTGGTTAGATATGCGTAGCTCGAGTTCTTTAGTAGTTTTTAGATATCTTACGATTCTTTTTACTGCATTCCAGTCACAATATCTAGGATTCTGGTTTCTGCTGCTGAGTATGCAGACTGGAGCTGCGATATCTGGTCTGGATACTACGCTTAGGTACAATAGTGAGCCTATCAGTTGTTGGTATTGGACGTTGTTTGGTAGAAGTTTTTCATCAGATATACCGGGGTATCCGCTTTCCATGGGAGTGAAAGTAGGTTTCGCTTCTTGGAGGTTGTACCTTTCAACTAGTTCTTGGATTTTATTCTTTTGGCTCAGAAGGAGTTCACCTTCTCTGTTCCTTGAAATGTCTATACCAATGAATTGAGTGGGGTCTCCAAGGTTCTTTATTTCGAATTCTTTTTCGAGAGTTTTTACAGTGTTTTGGATGATTATTTCGGAATCGCTTGCAAGGAGCATGTCATCCACATATAGAATCAAGTAGATGGAATGGTTTTCTTCATTCTTGGTGAATAGGCATGGGTCTACAATGCTCTTTTTGAAGTTATTTTTAATTAGAGTGCTTGCAATTTTTGTGTTCCAAGATCTTCCGGCTTGTTTTAGACCGTAAATTGCCTTCTTTAGTTTGCAGACTTCGTTTGTTTGTTTTGTATGGAGTCCTTCTGGGAGTTCCATGTAGAGTTCTTTATCTAGGTCGCCGTGTAGGAACGCTGTCTTGACATCGAGGTGGTTCACTTGCATCCCTTTGTAGACTGATGCAGCTAGGAAGGTTCTAATTGTAGAATGCTTTACAATTGGTGCAAAGGTTTCTTCGTAGTCTCGGCCAAATTTCTGATTGAACCCTTTTGCTACGAGTCTGGCTTTGTACCGCTCTATTTCTCCTTTGGAATTGAGTTTCTGTTTATAGGTCCATTTACATCCTATGATCTTTTTGTCCTTAGGTAGAGGGGTTAGTTCCCAGACATGGTTCTTCTCAAGAGAATTTAGTTCTTCGTTCATTGCTTGTAGCCATTTTTCTCTTTCTATTTTTGGTAATTGTAGGACTTCCGAGTAGTTGGTGGGTGTCTGAATGTCTTGAGCTTCAGTTTTGTACAGCATGTAGTCATTTCTTATGGGGTGTGATGACTTTTATTTCTCCTTGTCCTATCCCTTTGACCTGCAGCTTATTGCCATTAGCAACCACAACATTTTGTGTTTGTTCTCTGTTAAGTTCAGTGAAGAAGCTTTCATCGTACGCCATATGAGATGTGGCTCCAGAGTCGATGAACCAGTTGTGTACACTTGCTTCTCGTTGAGTGCAATTGAGAGCTTTTGGGTTAGGTCCTTTTGTTGTTCTCTGATTTGTTGGTTGTTCTTGGGTGACACTCGACTGATTTGTGTACTTTGGTACGTTTCCTCTTCTGAAGTTTTCATATTTGTACTCTTTGTTGCTGTTGTTTCGCTTTTGATAGTGCCAACATTCTTCTTTGGAGTGGTTTGGTTTGTGGCAGAAAGAACAGAATTTCTTCTCTTTTTCTCTTCTTTGGCTTGAAGCTCCGTGGAGGCTTTTTAAGGCTTTTGATCCGGTGCTTTCGTCTTTCGAGCTTTCTACTCTGCGTGTGTGTTCATCAAGGAGTTTGTTCTTGGTGAATTCAAGCGTTAGCTCGTCATCAGGCCTTGATTCCAACATCGTGATGAGATTGGAGTAGCTCTTTGGAAGCGAGCAAAGCAGTATAGCCGTGATGTGAGAGTCCTTTAGTGTTTCGCCAATGGTTCGCAGTTTGTCAACTATTTCCATCATGGTAGTGATGTGCTGTTGCATGTCTTTGTCTTCTTCGAGTTTTAAGCTGTATAGCTTCCTTAGCAAATAAATTTTTCCTGAGAGTGTTTTTCTTTCATAGATATTTTTAAGAGTGTCCCAGGTAGCTTTGGCTGTTAGTAGGTTTTTGACATGCACTATTTGTGAGTCGGCGATGCTTAGATTAATGATAGCTCTAGCTTTTGAGTCTTTCTTTTTCCATTCGATTTTAGGTTCATCTGGAATATTTTCGGTGACAACTTCCCAAAGATCTTCCTTTTGCAAGAGCATTTCAATTTTGAAAGACCATAGTGAGTAGTTATAGCCGTCGAGCTTATTTAGGGTTACATCGTGGCTCGGGAGTGACGCCATTTTTGCTAAGCCTTTTTTCTTTGTCTCAACTCGTTAGTTGAATTTCATGCAATATTCAGTCTCATAATCTAATTGTTGTAAGATTTAGGTACTTACAGCTTGTATGAAGGCATGAGGACGTTGAGGATTATATGATAATAATCTTTATTATCCATTTAGCAAGAAAGACAAAGTTATGGTAGCGAACAGTTATTGTAATATAGAGAAGAAGGTAAACAAACAGTTGTGATGATGATAGGTCCAGTGTGGCGCTAGCTGTCGTAGCATTCAGTTATCCAACAATTATTATTGCAAAATTATGTTGAAATTTGAATATATTTAGAAATTTTCATAAATAAAGTATAAATATTTATATTTAAATATATATAAAAAATCTATTCTGAAGATTAATTTAATCAAATATTGAATTTCGCTATTTTAGAATTTATCAATAAAAAAGAGAGAAATCATTTTATATTTTATCTTCAATATATTTAAAACTAAAAATGCAGAAGATAAAATATAATTTATCAAACGATTTTAATACAACCAACGCCATTTTAGTTTATTTCAGCAGACGAATGTACTATCGAATTTTCAATTGGAAGGAAACTTTACAGTCAAGATTTAATAACTGGAATTTAATATGGAATTTTGTGAATATTGGTGCAACACTTAGAAACTTTCGTGCTTAAGTGCTAAGCAGTTGATGATGTGATATTGATCCAATCGAGTGTCGGCTCGCGTGGAAATCTGATTGGTGGAAGTCCACAAGTAATTTCTCCAACAGCCAATCACATTTTACCTCGATAACGCAGCCGAAAATAATGAAACAGTCGAGGAGAAATATTGTATAAAAGCTTCGACTGCCAGAAAAAAATATAGGAATCAGATGTTTAAAATTTTATTTGAAAAATTAATAGAATAGAATGTAAGTTTCGATTAATAATAATTTATGCACTGGTTTTTGATGTAATATAAAAAATGTGCATTAAAGTATATATTTTAATATCATTTCATCCCTGATCTCTAAATTTTGAATATGATAATGAAATATGAATTTTATAATAGATAAAAATGATACTTTCTACTCTAGTGATGAATTTTACCAGTAACATATATGCCATATTTCTAGAAAATTACCTTAAAATTAGTCTATTCTTAAAATAAATCTTAACTCTTTAATATCAAACCATTACTGAATAAAAATATATTAAGGAATCAGGTATTTATATAATACAAATAATTAAATTTCAAGATTCAGCATGATTCATATATACAGCTCTCAAAATAAAATTTGTTTTTGAGTGTACAAAATTAAAGAAAATATTTCAAAACACTTTTAGTATGTTTTATTAAAAGAAAGAATCGCGAAGAATATATATATGATATTATATTAAATATAGTACTTCGCTTCTCTATGGGTCCCTTTATTTCTGATCATAATATGATATAAAATATATGAATCAATATTGGATCAATAAATATATATAATATAAAAAATGAGATTTTCTGCGTGAATTTGATTATCTTGAGGATTATGCTATGTCAATGCAGTCGTGGTAAAATCTTGAAAGTATAATAAAATAGTAAAGATTAGAAATAGCTTTAATTGAGCTTATGGAATATATAAAAACATAATTTGATAAAATTACTGCCTGGCTTAAGGCGTAAGAATCTAAAAGATGAAAAACCTATTTACATAATGTACAAAAGGTTTGAGCCGGCCATCGGGAAACAACAACAACAACGAGTTTTTATAAGAAAAACGTGACCTCTGGCGGTCGATTTAGCAGAGCATATGAATCTATTAAATATAATTTTAAATAAAATAATATTTTAATATAGCATATATATGGAAAAAACAATAGAAAAATAATAGATGGAGCTCTGCCATCAAAATACACATGTTCTCCTGGTCAGGATAGGCTTTCTTTATTTTTAATATATATGTATAATTTTTTTTTGAAAATAGAGCAATCTATAAATAAATATTTAATTAAAAAGTCATTATTGGATCAAAACATCATTTATTTTACCAATATTTCAGTTGGCTGAACGCCAACCTTTATCAAGGTGTTATAACATTTTAAAGTGTGTCAACAACAAACTCAGCGCCACATAACGTTTTGATTCAATATATGCCTTTATATATATATATATATATATATATATATATATATATATATATATATATATATGAAAAACAATAGAAAAAAATAAAAGATAAGTGGGTCAGGTGTTGATATTAAAAATAAAATATTTATTCCTTCAGTGTAGCATATAAAAGCGGAATGATCCAATACAGTATTAGAGCTCTGAGAAGCGGTCTGGTGGATTAAATTGGCGAAACCGCTAGAGGGTTCACCACTGATGAGCCAAGCCCTCCCAATATATTTTTTCATCGCAGTAAGGACAGTAGAAGCTTGTTTTATGTATAAAAGAAACATTCTCGCTTTTAAATCCTTTTATTTTGTATGTATAGATGGCGCGTTATTGCTTTGTGTTAATTTATGCCTAACTGGCCTTGTCTTTATAGTTTGCTGAAGAGCATTGCTCGAAGCAAATATTTGAATTAATTCTACTGTCCTATAAGCTTATGTCCATAGTTTACTTGAAAAACATTTCTAAGATTCCATCCTTTAGTGTAGCATATAAAAGCGGAATGATCCAATACAGTATTAGAGCTCTGAGAAGCGGTCTGGTGGATTAAATTGGCGAAACCGCTGGGAGGGTTCACCACTGAATATATTTTTTCATCGCAGTAAGGACAGTAGAAGCTTGTTTTATGTATAAAAGAAACATTCTCGCTTTTAAATCCTTTTATTTTGTATATATATATAAAGATAAATAAGGGAAGTACGGGAAAGAGGAGGTTAGGGATTTAAAATGAACCAAAGATATACTAGGCGACACACAATGACCTTTTTCAGATGGCAAAGCGCCATCTTTAAGAAATATATCAATTTAACGTTGATTTTGAACTAATTTTCTGATTCTATAAACTTATATTATTAATTGAATATATATTTTATTCTTCTAAGGAAAAACTAGCAGTCAATAAGTGTGTTTAAATTATCAATTATCTATTTATTCAACTTGATTTATAAAGAAAATGGAAAAGAAAACCGGGAAAAGAGTTTGAATCAACGCGTTTAGTTGATATTTATCGGAAATATGGCATTTTGCCATCTCCAATGCTCAGTGTATGTCTTTTCATTCACACCCATGTAAATATTAGAAATGAACTTTTTTACCAAACGAAAGTGCTGCAAAATGTTTACCAATGATGAGCCCTTACACTGATAACATTTCTAAAGTCACTGATAAATCATAATCTATTAAAATAATTATAATAAAAAGCCATATCCTAACCACATTCAAATGAACTTTTTAGATGGCAGATGTTTACCAATGATGACTCATTACCTTTGATGCCATTCCTGAAGTCACTAATAAGTCATAATCTATTATAATTGGAATTAAAAAGGCATATCCTGACCACATTCAAATGAACCATTTAGATGGCAGATGTTTACAAATGATGACTCATTACCTTTGATTCCATTCCTGAAGTCACTTTCTCTCTCTCTCACTGATAAAACATAATCTATTAAAATAATTAAAATAAATAAGGCAAATCTTGACCACATTCAAATGAACATTTTAGATGGCAGATGTTTACCTATGATGACTCATTACATTTGATACCATTCCTGAAGTCACTGATAAGTCATAATCTATCAAAATAATTGAAATTAAAAAGACATATCCTGACCACATTCAAATGAACTTTTAGATGGCAGATTTTTACCAATGATGAGCCATTACATTTGATAACATTCCTGAAATCACTGATAAAACATAATCTATTAAAATAATTAAAATAAATAAGGCAAATCTTGACCACGTTCAAATGAATCTTTTAGATGGCAGAAGGCCATTAAGCTATCATGTGGTCAGGATATGTCATTTTTGATTTTAATACCAACACCTGATCATTTTATTAATATTATTTTTAACATTAAAATAATTGTGTCAATAAACTTGAGAGATGGATTAAAAATTTTACCCAAAGATAAAATCCTTTTTTTATATTTGTATTTATAGATTTATACAAATACAAAATCATCTGATTTAATTACTAATACAATATATTTGATTTTACTCTAAAAAATTACTATTATATGTGATGATTTAAGACCATGGAATTGTTGTAAATAGTCTAGATATCTACTACCACATGTTCCACCCCATGACTGTATATAACTTCTTATGTACTGCACATAGAAAGCCTCAACTAACATCAATCTGTACCGCGTAAGAATCTAATAAAGTATAACAACTGTACAGATAGAAGGAATGGAGACTAACAGGAGAAGATTAAGGTTAAAACTAATCAGGCTTAGGTGAGAGTAGAAGTCAAACCTAAGAAGTAGGCCTAGAAGAGAGCCCGACTATTAATAAAGTCACAGTTAACCTTCTGACCCCGGAAACCCTGCAAGCTAAGTTTAAGCCAATATTTCCTGACAGGACCGGTGGTATCTGGTGACCGCAAAAGTTATAAAAGTAGAGAGACGCCCAATATTTCCGGAACAAGGCCGGACGTATCTTCCATCAAAGAAAGCCGCAAGGCCAATTAGAGAAGACCATACATAAGTAGGTCAACCAATAGCCAACGGCCATGTGACATATTTCTACCAATTAGGAAAGAATCACCTAAATAGGTCAGCCAATTAGAAAGAAGCAAGGTCGTGGTGTTAAATCGAGAAGCAAGAATAGTTAGTATACGCTTGGCTCTCAACAAGGTAACACTTGCTCTAAAGATCTCCCTCTCTCCTCATCCCATTCCTTCTTGACGTCAGACGCTTTTAGTAGAATCTCTGTTTGTTTATTTCACCTTTGGCCCAGCTGTGTCGCCTTCCACCACGACTGCACGGTAGAGTTGACATCGAGGTTCGTCTAGCATCAGGTAACACTGGTCCCAGAGGTCCCAAGATATCACAGACTCCCCCGTCCGAAGAGTCGACAGGATAGTGGACGCCAAGGTACAAGTAAGCAAGTAGACCACTGTCTGTACAGAAAGATGGAACAGGGAAGAGAGGAGGACCCAAAGGAACCAATGGAGTCCGATCCCGACTCCGAAAGTGGCGAAAACACCACTATTCCGAAGAAAGAAACCACCCTCGGTAGGACGCAGGAAGTTCCCCCCAGCCACGAGGACGCAACGCCCCCACCGCCGGTGTCAGATGTCCTGGGGAGGTTGACGACGACGCTACAGCAGCTTTCTGCCGTGACCGGACTTTCGCGAGATGTGGAGCTATCGCGTTACGATGGTTCGTACGAGGCGCAGAGCTTCTTCACCAACTACGACGCCCAAGCAGATCGGGCCCAACTACAATACTCTACAAGACTGAGAAAGCCACCAAACCTCCTGCAAGCACCCCTCCGAGTTACCAACACGCGAGCGTATGTTTCCTGCTCCCCCGACCATCTCTAAACCACGAGCCCAGCGCAAACAATGAACTCTGACTGTCCCAAGGAACCTCCAACCACGGCACAAGACCAGGACTGTTCCGACATACAAGACAGCACAACAGTAGGTTCCTCCTTCTATAACTTTTGTTGAACAATTACTCGTTCGAGCTGAACTGTCCAATAATGTAAACCTACTCTACTACTTTATACAGGAGCATCTCTCGCTATAATTAGGCAGAATACTTTTAAAATAATAGAAATCAGTTTGTAAAAGAAAATACCTGTTCACCCATTTAACTTAACTATTAATGCCATAGCTAACAATATTTTCACCATAGGTTATATCTTTAAACGTAAAAATAGGTAACATAACGCAGAACCTAAAATTCCATATCCTAGATACACCCTTGCCTTTTGGCATTTTATCCCTAAGTTCCGTAAAACGATTTCTACTAATTATAAACTGTCCCCAGCTACTCCTGTATCAATATAATGTACCCTAACAACTACCTTGTACAAATTCACCTCGTGCAAGCAACACGTGTCCCATGGACAGGTTAATACAACTGTCCCATTTACTAAATCTTCCCCTCCTGGAACGGGTTGCTCACACGTGGTGAACTCCAACACTCTTAGTTAATCTTATTGTAATGTTCCTAATCCCATTTTCAACGCCCCTATGTCCTTTTCTTTCATATCTTTGGACAGAAGTAACTTAAATCACAGCCTTCCAAAACTATTCCAATCGTTAAAGTCCAACATAGCTACACTCCCTCGTACCTTCCTTCTACACGCATAGTTAAATATCGACAAATCACTCTCAACAAAATAAACAACACCCTCTCACATCACTTTTTCCAATTGGCAACAATTTTCAATGCGCGACTTCGAACCACACAAGCTCCATAACGTCGCCCTACTAAACACACACAATCTTTTTTTTTTCTCACATTAAACGTGTCATATCTACTAACAATATAAAAATTATCGATATGTTCGTACAACCAGCACCCATGACTTTAGTAAATTTGTTATTCTTAGTGTAACAGGTTAGATTTTGTACAAAACAAAGACTTCACGTGACACCTTTTCATTTACAATTTTTTCGCTTCGTGTCACAGAACTACGCCGCAAAACCCTTTCACTTCTCAGGCCAAAGACGCCTTCATCACGCCTGTGACACATTTAACCACACATTGTCCACGTCGATAGTCGCAATTTCATTCAATTCTAACCCGATATCAATGAATAACATTTTTACTCAGTCCGCAAAATATCGAAACACAACAACCAGTCGATTTAATATCAACAGATACAATATCCGGATTTTCGAAATACAAACACAAATCGAACAAATGCTTGAACACACAGGATCATTACAACCTCTGTATCTCCCTATGTCAATCCCATAACGCTTGTCACCAAACGTGACAAATCAAAACGCTTTTGCGTTTACAATTATAGAAATTATATCTCCGAACGTAGTCCGAATTAACAGACCCAATCGACCCCTAAATAAAGAAGATGATACAGTTCATGTGAACAAACTTAAATACTATACAGAAGATATCTTATTCCTCGCGCCCCAGCCTCTAATTCCAACACCTCGCGTAACACCTGATGTCCACTTGATAGAATTCGGCCATTTATGTCCCACAATATTTGACGCGCAGAAATCCCGTCTTATACCCCCGACTTGCTCAGCGCCTTTTCTGCACCTTAATGCAGAGATCTTCCAATAAGTTGAAAGAAAGCAAGCAGCCTCGCAAAAGCCCCCCCTGACCTAAATCCGGAATCACATTAAAAATAGGTTCGCTCCCCCTCGCCCCCCCGAGCAAACAAACAGCCGACATCTTGTTACCGCCCGTCGCCACCCCGATGTCACTCTAATGGATTTTCGCTACCTATTAAATTAAACATTAGTGCGTACATTTACTAACAAATCTGTTCACTAACATTCTCTCGCCCTCGATTAACTTGTCCACTTAACATCGACACTTAGAACCAAGGACAACATTTTACCTAAAAATCACACACACCCACACATGTTTAAAAAAAAAAAAAAAAACAACAACAACAACAACAACCCTTTATCGGTTAGAATAGATCGCCGTGTTTCTCCTGCACACACAGAATAAATGCCGCTTTAGGAAGAATCACGTTTTCACCTAAACGTGGCGCAGGGAACAAAAAATCGATAACATTAGGACTCAGTAAGTTTCACAGTTGGAAACAATGTGATCCACGAGTCGCATCAAACTTAAAACAAATTCGATAAGTTAGAACAACTTAGGCCAACAAGACCAAAGATATCAATCGAGGACAATTTAAAGCTCTCTCTACCCATCCAAAAAAAAAAAAAAAACAGGAACATTACGTTTGGCCTACAACTCTCCATTCTTTCACGATATATAATTTCTATGTATAATCTTACTTGCTCTTCTTTCTCGATGAACATTTTTTAAAATTTTTCATTTTAATAATCTTGTATATAATCATTATATAGCTCTTATAATTGTTTTTTTTTAACGTCAACCAATCAGTTTAGATTATTGTCATTTTATTTTATTTTTCTTTACCAAAACTTATTTACTTTTGCTTTATGACTCTATTCTATAATCAACTTTATATTTTATCTTTCATATATAATAATCTCAAGTTTATATTTCATGTTTATATCACTAATTTGCCTTTTGTCATTTTATATTTTTTCTCACTTTATAAATTAGATGTTATTTACATTGTTTCATCTTCCGCTACCATGTCAATGCTATCGAGTATATTATTGCTCATTATTAATTTTCATTTAATATTTTAACTTTCTATTACCCCTTATATACTGCTGTAGTGTGTTAATCTTTGTATCATATCGTCACTATTTTTACTTTTTTTAAAGATTACTTTGCATTTAACTTCGCAATTCTATTTTCGATTTTTTAAATCCTTTAACGCTATATGCAAAGCCTTAATTTTGCAATTTCACATCTCAATGATATATTCTTTTATAATCAAACTAAAAATCATGATCTAAAAACAGGGTAATCTTCAATAACCTCTTAAACAACCACTTTGAAGGTTACTTCTTAATAAATACTAACCCTTTTCCGCAGGAACTTTTAACTCCTTCGCAGGCTAGACTTGACCTACTTTGATTTCGTAATTAACAATATTGACACACCGTCCCCCAGATTTACCTATCCCTACTTCTGGCTTGGATACGTGCAAATTGTATTTTTTTTTATATATTCCAGGGCACTCTCATGCCACACGCTGGCACATATTTTTTTTTATTTTACTCTTTTTCTCGCTAAGCCCCTGACGACTCTAATTAAAACTTTGATTTCTGGTCACTGATCTTCGCCCTCTTTATCCTGCATGCGTACGTCTTAACGACTAATTACTAAAACCCATAACAATCACCCTTATCTTACTATTCGATTGTGGTACTGTAACTTTATTCGGTCCTTAAATTTACATGTGAAACATGGCCTAGGTTTTCCGCGCCGTGCACATTAAATGGTTTGGGACTTGAGTCAAAGTGACATTGCCGCAACCAAGTAATAACTAACCCCTCAACCCTTTCTAACGCCCATCACGAAGAGATCATGATTTACCCATCCAATCATTTATAGTTTTACCTATAATCATTATATGTTCTCTATTAAATATTTTATTGATATTTTTATTTTTACTTGTATGTTTAGTATTAGTTGTTTATGCTTTATTATCTCTTATGGATATACAGAAATCAACCCCATGTTATATACCAACTCATTTCAATTAATTTTTAAAAATACTTCCTTAATAACAGTCTTCCTATTCCGCTCTCTTAAATCCCTCCATATGAACCCTCTCACATCCGGGGCCATCTGTGATGATTTAAGACCATGGAATTGTTGTAAATAGTCTAGATATCTACTACCACATGTTCCACCCCATGACTGTATATAACTTCTTATGTACTGCACATAGAAAGCCTCAACTAACATCAATCTGTACCGCGTAAGAATCTAATAAAGTATAACAACTGTACAGATAGAAGGAATGGAGACTAACAGGAGAAGATTAAGGTTAAAACTAATCAGGCTTAGGTGAGAGTAGAAGTCAAACCTAAGAAGTAGGCCTAGAAGAGAGCCCAACTATTAATAAAGTCACAGTTAACCTTCTGACCCCGGAAACCCTGCGAGCTAAGTTTAAGCCAATATTTCCTGACAGGACCGGTGGTATCTGGTGACCGCAAAAGTTATAAAAGTAGAGAGACGCCCAATATTTCCGGAACAAGGCCGGACGTATCTTCCATCAAAGAAAGCCGCAAGGCCAATTAGAGAAGACCATACCTAAGTAGGTCAACCAATAGCCAACGGCCATGTGACATATTCCTACCAATTAGGAAAGAATCACCTAAATAGGTCAGCCAATTAGAAAGAAGCAAGGTCGTGGTGTTAAATCGAGAAGCAAGAATAGTTAGTATACGCTTGGCTCTCAACAAGGTAACACTTGCTCTAAAGATCTCCCTCTCTCCTCATCCCATTCCTTCTTGACGTCAGACGCTTTTAGTGGAATCTCTGTTTGTTTATTTCACCTTTGGCCCAGTTGTGTCGCCTTCCACCACGACTGCACGGTAGAGTTGACATCGAGGTTCGTTTAGCATCAGGTAACACTGGTCCCAGAGGTCCCAAGATATCACATATATATATTAAGACTATATTATAGTTTTATACCTGTTTGGGAATAAATATATATATCCTATTAATTTCTGAATAAATATATTTCATCATTATAAACAACAAGAATAAGATGTAGAATGTAAACAACGTGG
Organism: Cordylochernes scorpioides; assembly: GCA_030710605.1. Taxonomy (NCBI): domain Eukaryota; kingdom Metazoa; phylum Arthropoda; class Arachnida; order Pseudoscorpiones; family Chernetidae; genus Cordylochernes; species Cordylochernes scorpioides. The sequence goes on from CP092864.1 coordinate 17,095,134, forward strand.
TGATGTAAAAAGATCAGTATAAAGTTTAATAAACAATTTATACAAATATCATTCTTAATTATCAAAATATATATATTAAGACTATATTATTAGTTTATATTTGTATTTATAGATATCTACTAATAAGAAAACATCTGATATAATTAATAAAAATAAAATATTTCTATTTTACACACTCTAAAAATACTAATATATATATTAAAAATATTAATATTATGTTTACAAATTGTAATATGGAAATATAGATAGAAATCTGACAAAGCTCTCTACAAGTGGAGAGTGCGAAAACAACAAAAGATCTACCAACACTGCAAACTTCCCCAATTTAAAACAAAGCAGACGAACCTAATTATAGAAGCTTTCCGCCAATTGATGGTTTCCGTGGAACAACTCGAAAGGATTTAGGCTTAAACCTTTCCGCCATTTCCTGCCTATTTAATAGAAGTTGTTATAGAAAGGATTAATTATTATATAAATATAACATTTATTTTGGGTACATATATATTTTTGAAATAATTATGGCTCACATAGAAAGAATTTCTAAGTAATTGACATCTTCTTTCTTTTAATAATTTATAAACGTGATTAATTGAAAGTAAACAAGAGAATTTTAAAGTATTATTTTCGAAAGGAGTTGTTCGTGATATATAATAAATTTATCAATTCAATATAAATCAGTCAAAAAGGGTAAGGAAATCAAACTTGGGTAACATTTCACAATTTTATTCATTTTCATATTTTCCCATCTTTGTTTATCTAGTTTTCGTTTTGTATAAAGAATTTAGGTAAAAAAATGAAATCATAGCAGAAGAACAATTTGGTTCCAGAAGATACTGGGAAAAAAGATAAATGAGTTTGAATATTTGCTTGAATATTGATAATATACATTTTGGAAAACATTCTATAACGTTAATTGAACATTATTATTTGGACCAATGAGAAATCTGAGACTTTTATATTAAAAGAGTTGGTGTTTATTACTACGAGCCAACACTTAATTATTATTTACAGTCACAGAATAGAATGATTAAGACAGGTTTTCAAACTCCTCTATATAATAACCAGATAGCTAGAAAGTCACAAATATTTCGCAATTTCAACATCTAGATAGTTTTAAACTCTACTATCAAATCATATCTTGGAATCGATATTTTCTCTCTGCAATTCCCTCCCAGATACCTTATTAAAATATAGGCAGGAAAGATACTTGTATGAAAGACAATGTATGAAATTCTCTTAAAATCTGGTGCTTTTTGCCACCCTGAGACCAGACCATCTATACTCATGGATATAACTTAAGGAAGTGGAAAGTCTTTGATATTTACGGTGTTTTTTTTAAGGAGAAGGAGACAATTTTGTTCATACTTGGTTATCTTTTGTATCTTTAATAAAGGTCACTGTGTATTAAATATCCTTCATAGTTATTGCATGAATCCGTCATACATTCTGAAAGGTACAGCTTCCTCAAGTCATGTCAATGCATATTCACCTCTTCTTAATTAAACTGAATTCTTCCGTACTCCTCCGTAAAGCTCAAACCAACAAGAATGGATATCTTACGCAATGAACGGCTTGTACAACGAAAGGAGAACAGGTACCAATTTTGTCCTCCAAGGAAACAAAAGTCCTTGATTTCCAAACTTAGTTCTGGTCATCTACGAACAATGACTTTTTAGAATGGCCAAGGCTTTCCACTATGGATAACGTGTAAGTTCCAGCTTACAACTCCTAACAACATCAATCCCTTCATAGGTTCATCAAAATATGAGTTCTACTCAAGTAGGAGAATTGTAAATACATTGGTATTACTGTAGTCACTTAAGAATGTTAGGGCTAGAATCTGAGAAAAGAAGAAAGAAAAATGATTGAATACTTTGAAATGTGTAGATGTAGAACGCTACTTAAAGTGCCATGGACAGAAAAAAAGCAAATGTTTCAATTCTAAATGAAATTGATACTGTTAGATTCCTAGAATCTCAAATATGGACACATAGGCTGACCTATCTTGGATACATAATGAGCGCAAATGGTTTAGAAAAGACACGTTGATGTTGGGAAAATTTAAAAAAGAAGAGGTAAAAAATTAGAACTCGAATTAATAAACACTAACAACAACAAGCCCTGTATGGTCCTGGTTACAAAACAGCCGTGAATCATTGAACAATCAACATATATTTAATCTCACATTATACTACAACAATTGAAATACAAATTTGTGAATCAAAAGATATTTTCAATGTACACGATGACGAGGGCCTGGCATTATCTGTTATTAGACTTGTCTTTTTAAACCAAAATAAAATTTCTAAGATGAATTTCCTTTAAGAATTAACTGCACGAATACTGTCCTTTCTTCAAGTCCCTTTACTTATATCTTACTCTACGTGAGCACGATAGCTGCACATTTCACATCATTTGCATATCTCGTTGAGGCGCGTCTACCCTGAAATTTATATTCTGAACTGTATAAAAACTTTTATATAAATTCGGCGTGTTATAATTAGATAGAAGTTGTACTTCAGGATCTCTGTGTTGAAGGGTATGTTAGCCCGAAAAAGCTCGAGTAATAAAAGAAATAAGAAAAGAAACCATTGATTCCTTATTAAATAAACCAAAGAATAAAATAATCTATACTGAGCAAGCAGTAATGGGAGAGAGATAATATATTGTAAAATGGATGATAAGCTATCCGATGCTAAGATTCCAGAGTAAAGTTGAAGAAAGATGGGCAGACTTCAGCTGCTCCAGCTGTCATGTGTGAGGGGATCAGGGGCCAAAATATAGCATTAGTGTGTAGGGGAGGACGGTCTCTGGTGACATCTGCGACGAGGGGACGACGCGGATAGTTGCCTCCTGGGTTGGGATGACCTGCAAGACGGTGTCAGGAGAAGCTTGCCCGACTTGGACGGGAGCCGGCTGTAGACGAAAGGGTTCCTTCTAATGGCGGATATTGGAGACAAGTCCATCTAGCTGTACCTTGTTCCCCATTCCATTAACAGCTTCTGGCAATAAATTATATCGAACTAAGCCATATCCACCACAAACCTACATTGAACCTTGTACGCAAACATCGACAGCTAAAGAGCAGCGCAACAATAAGCTTTTGTGTAAATTTTAAAGATTCAATTCTATTTCCAAACATAACTAATTATTGTATATATATGTGTTGTTCTTGCAAGTTTGTTATACAAAATGAATATCTATATTATAAATGAGATACTTTCAAAATTTCAAGAAGTACTGTTCTCTAATTATTTAGAAAACTAAAATGATAAATTAAACACAAGGTAATAAGACCAAATCCAAATAAATAAATAGTGTGTGACGTTTCTGTAACAGCCTTGTTACCATCTTCAGACGGATTTGGTCTTATTACCTTGTGTTTATAATCTAAAATCCAAATTGTACCTTATCAAAATGATAAATTATATAATTCGTTAAAATATATTTAGAAACATACACAAATATATTAAAATTCTACTATAAATTAATTTTCAGAATAAAAATTACGTTGTCGAGAGAGAGAGAAGCTGTTTTCTTTTTTAGATCATTAAACAATAAGAACTATTCTTTTCTTTTTTAAATCTGCCAGAAACTATTTTAAAACTAAAAATTCGATGTTGTCAGATATTTTTGTTGTCAAATATAATCACAGAGAAAGAGAGAGATAGAGATTAATTTGTTAACAGAAAAATTCCTTTTCTTATTTTATAATAAAAAAAATACTTGTCAAAAATATTATAGATTACAAACTAATTAATATATAATTTACAAAACATTTCAGTATAATTACCAACAACAAATAAAATTTTCTTTTTATTCTATAAATAATTATATGTATGAAATTTTAATTAGTTATAGTGAAAGAAAAGATGTGAAATATTTTTAAAATTACAATATTTGTTTTTTTATTATGATAAAATATTCAGAAAATCATAAAACAAAAGTATCTGCTGCCACTTATTTATAGAAAAGACTAATTAACTGCACACTGTATTAGAAATAAAAAGCCAAAAGATATTGTTCCAATAATAACAAAGGCAATTTTTGTTATATTTTCTCCTTGTCGTTTGACTATTGGTATTAGCTTAGCTTTAATAAAATAACCAAAGTAATCCTATTTATCAAATATTAATCAAATAAATATGTATTTCATTTATTATATTATTAATTATATAAATATATGTTTATATATATTTATTAATTTGTTTTAAAAATAGAGCAATCCATATTTATATCATTAGATAATAAAAAGGCATATATTGGATTTAATAAAAGATATTTTTTGCCAATATTTCGGCTGGCTGAACGCCAACTTTTATCGAGGCATTATATTTTTGTATACACAAACTATACACTATGCGGCGCTGAGTTTGTGTATACAAATATGTAATGCCTCGATAAAGGTTGGCGTTCAGCCAGCCGAAATATTGGCAAAATAAATCTTTTATTATATCCAATATATGCCTTTTTATTATCTAATATTTGATAGTATATTTCAAATATCATACTTCTATTTTAATTAAATAATTAAAAAATTTCTAGAGAGAGAGAGAGAGAGAGAGATGAGTTTCTTTTATTTTTATTCAAGTAATTTCAAGTTTTCAAGCATCTTTGTCCTTCTCTACACAATAGAACATATATAAATGAATAAAACGCAGCCTGAATACCTCAATTTTCTAGAATTATATTTTTCATAAAATTTGTTGGGTATTTTTACAACAGCAATAAATTCATATATATAAAGTATAAATCTTATAATTACAATTATATTCTCACAATGAGTATCTTTTTTATTTAAAAATGCTAGCTTTCAAGCGTTATTCGCTCTTCAACGGGCTTACAAAAATATCGACTTAATCCCACTAGAAATATTTACAAAAACAAAAAGCAAACACAAACGAACGCGCGCCGCGTGGATATTTATAACTGAAAATTTTGAATTGGTTTGTAATTTAACTATTTTAAATATTTTATGGAATATATCTATTTCAATTTTTAGGGCATCCAGAACATATAAAATTAATCTATTGATTTCTTCTGAGATATCGGTATTGTGATGGTAAATCTATTTTTCTGTTTATGTTTAAATAAAAAAAGGATACTCATTGTGAGAATATAATTGTAATTATAATACCTTTTCACAATTTCATCATGTATAAAGGATATATATCTAGTTAAATTAAATATATATAGAAATAATGAGACACCTTCTTAAAAATAAGACAGCCATCAGTCAAATTAGTTTTTATTTTTCGACAGTTTCGACATAAAAATGTATATTTCAATCTCTATTATTAGTTGCAATATAATCTGTTTCACGCCTGATAACATTTTTCTCAATTTGTTTTTGGATTTGCCCGTTGAAAAACAGGTTTTTGCTCAAAGGCTTACAACACCTTAAAATAAGAAACTCTATTTGACCTAATTTTTACTTATTTGAATAGTATAATGTTTCCATTAAAGAACTATTTAATTATACTAAATTTTAGTGAACGCTTTTAATAAAAATAAAAATAGCCTATCTTGACCAGGAGCACATGTTCTTTACAGAAGGCAGAGTGCCATCTGGTGGAACAGAAATAAACTAAACATTGATTACCCTGTTCCCTGATATTTGGCCAACCCAATTTCTTGATATATCAAGAAAAGCCATCCACGAACGTGTTTCGCGCTGTTGGCGCTCGTCAGGCTGTACCAATGCGACCAAAAACATTTTTGGCTCCAGAGACTTCTTGAAAAACTTGAATTTATCTTAAACACTATTTTTTTCCATTATCGATTTTTCACTTCAAGAATATACGAAGAAATATCCATGCTTTTATGATTAACTGTAAGATGTTCAAATCAATATGCTTGAGGGATAAGTCTCTTTTAAATACATTTATTTCAAGCTTTCGGGCTCAACCGCCCTTCGACAGGAAACATTATATTAGCTACTGAAGTTTTTGTATCTAATCTATAATAAGATTTATAGATTAGATACAAAAACTTCAGTAGCTAATATAATGTTACCTGTCGAAGGGCGGTTGAGCCCGAAAGCTTGAAATAAATGTATTTAAAAGAGACTTATCCCTCAAGCATATTGATTTGAACATAATATCATGGGATTACCTATTAACTGTAAGATGTTTAATAGTGTTAGTTAAACTTGGTTATTGATTATAAACATTCTAATAGTTATACTAGTTTATTGTTCAAATAGTTCGACTTGGTATTAACAATGGGATAGTTAGAAAAAAAGATATAAACAAAGGAAATAATTATCTCTAGCTCGTTTGACAGTAGTTTATCCTTCGCAAGAGGGAAACCTCTCTCTCCAAATGATTGAAATCGTTTTAAGGAAATTGGATTTGCATCCTGGAAGAAGAAAAAAGCCATTTAGAGCAAATGTGATTTTGTTTTGATTGTTGTCTTCGCTTAGAAATAGCCCGGGATTCACTGGTTTTTATTGTGGCAGGGCAAACACTCCATTGTATATTGATGGTTTCCTCTTTTATATAATCATTTCTGTTGAAATATCAGTATTTCTTGGTGGCCCAATGGCTAAAATGTTGATTTGGCATATTAAAGTCGGAGTACGAATCATACTTAGGAAGAGTATTAATTTACTGATTTTTAACAGTATATAATGAAAGAACAGACACTTTCCCCCATATTATTGTTTTCTTCCTTTCATGCATATTAATTTTAAGGAATTTAACTATTCATTGGTGACGCAGTAGTTAAATATATATTTTTATATATTAAAAACATAGGTTAGAGCTCTCTAAAGATAGTTTGGATGTTTTAAAAAGGATAAATTTGTATTAATATACCATTAAATACACATTTTAATTTGAATATTACAATTTCTAATGGTGCAGAAGTTAAAATCATGGTTCGCATCTATCTGGGTCTTGATACCTGTGTTCGAATCCGGTTCACGAGCATTTTATATATTAGTTTTTATAAAACAATATTTTACATTTTTAATGATATACTCCAATAAATGCCATTTTTCATTGTGAAAAAAAGAATTATTTTTAGTCAAAATTCGAAACTATTATAGACGCGTACGATTCTTTTTTTTTTAACTAAAACAATTTCTACTGCCCTTACTGTAATGGAAAAATTAAAGGGAGGGCCTGGTTCATCAGTGGTGAACCCTCCCAGCGGTTTCGCTAGTTTAAGTTCCATTGCAGTAAGGGCAGTAGAAATTGTTTTATCTAAAAATAAATATTCATACGCGTTTATAATAGTATCGAATTTTAATAACAGATGGCGCGCTAATGCATCATAATATAATTATTCTTAGTACAATTGGTTTTGGAATTCCTATAAGTCTTACATCTCGACTTCGATTTAGGTAGAGCTTGAATCATCTCATTTTTAAACTATTTCCTATTTACATATTAAAATATCTTATTTACATACATTATTCACAAAGGCAACATTACATATACATTAGTTTTCTTTTTACCTAACGGCTGTGGTTTAACAGAATGTTTAATTCTAAAAGGAGCCATGTGTTTGACTCGAATCATTAAAACTAAACCCTGTGTAACAGTGGAAAAGAAAGAAATAGCTTCAAAAGATTTACATACAAGCTTTGAATATTTCATAATAATATGATTACGCGCTTATATTTTACCCTATGTATTAGGTAGTATTGCAAAATAATATATTTATTAATTATATACAGTACTATACCATAATAATAATTTTAAATTATCTATGTACACTTGTAATATGTTTTATATTAATAATCTTCATTGCTATAATTATATATACAAGGGGGGATCAATAAATAAGGTGAATTATTTTATTTTCTTAAAAATTAAAAAAGCAAAATTAATTTAAACCACAGAATATTAAAATATAACATCCAGAGACTATTTAAGGTGTTCTGTTCTTTTTTCCAACGCGCGGCGCGAGACTTATAAATAAACTAAAATGGAAGCTCCCTTGAAGGATTGCACCACGCTTGAACAACGTGCATTCGTTTCTTGAATGCAGAAGGTATTCAAACATCTCAAATATGCCAAAGAATGAAAAATATCTATGGTGAGCTTTGTTTGTCTCAAAAAACATTTATAAATGGGTTAACGAGTTCAAAAATGGACGAATTACATGTACCGATATTGAGCGACCTGGACGACCAAGTGTTACAGCGACGCCAAGCACGATAAATGCGGTTGAAAACTTAATTTTGGAGAATAGAAAAATATCCATTTTACGAATGAACAGCGACCTTTATTTTGACATTCTTGTAAATAAGCTAAAGCCCGGTATAAGAAACAAAAGAAGAGGGAAGCTTAGTAAAGGTGTTCTCTTCCTTCATGATAATGCAAGGCCGCATACATCATGTAAAACTGTATCTACAATCATTAAATTAGGTTTTGAAGTTTTAGAACACATCCTGAATATAGTCCAGACCTAGCCCCCTCTGACTATTTCCTTTTTAGACTACTAAAGAAGGAGTTAAAGGGAAAGCGATTTGACTCGGATGAAGATGTCCAGAAAGTGGTGCAAGATTTTTTTCACACGCTTCCTAAGAGTGCCTATAAAGAGGGTATTTACAAGTTGCCAGAACGATGGAGACGATGTATATAAATCCAAGGTGATTATTTTGAATAAATAGAGTCCTAATTTTTAATATCGTTCTTATTATTTTTAATAAATTATAATTCACCTTATTTATTGATCCCACCTTGTATATATATATATATATATAATCTTCATTGTTAATTTTAGAGTTTTTTTCGTGTTCTGGAGGACAGTAAAAAGTACACTCATGAGCAAAGCATAGGGAAGGTTTACTCTTTAGCATGTATATTGGAATTCAGGCGATAACTAAGTATGACCAAAATTACCTTTGTACCTCCTTCATAAAATAAAAAACAGACGTCCCGCTATTTAAAGACTTTAGATTCCATAAGTTTTGTCCATGAGTGTATTTGGTGGAATTTATCAACAATGTATTACCAGTATTCAGCATGTGGGATTCGATATACCGTGGTTACCTTCTATTACCCCGGCAAATCGGGAGTGTAGGGTCTTTGATTATGATGAATTATTGAATGGTATTTTACATAATTACATTTCCAAAAAAGCAAAGGTCGCTTCATATGCCAAAATAGATGTCGAAACTAGACGCTATCTATTTTTGCGGGAGTAGCGACCTTTGAAAATTGTTTCAATTTCCTCCTGGCAAAATTTCTATATATAATTACATATTCAAATACTCATGGTCATACACAACATGCAGAGGTTTCTTTTCACCATAGTTATCTAAACAGGCAGTGCTGTATTTGTTTGTCTGATCTTTTAAGGCTTAATGTAAACACGTGCTCCTTTTTTTATCCACGGTGAGTTTTATAAAAATTAAATTTTTTCCAGAAAAAAAATAATGAAAAAGCACTTTGTAGCTTTAAAATAGTTGTAATTTATTGAATTTTTCAAATAACGGAATAACAGCTTTCGTGTTTTAGGTAATTATACATTCTTTAGAGTTATTTGTGTAATATATGTATATATGGTATAATTTTGAGAATTAAAAAGAAAATTATTGTTTGAGGTTTTGAGTATACATGAGTATTTTATGCTATTATTATGGAATATGTGAGTATTATTTGATATTGCAATATATCGTGGTACAAATAATAAACCAGTTTTAATCACAATTTGATTTAATGATGTTTATAGACATAATTAAGGAAGAAATGCCTCCTTGTTTGAGGCGTAAAGAAGAAAATAAAAGATTACATATTTACATATGTACAAAAATATTTGAGCTTGCCAACGGGAAGCAACAACAATGGGTTTATAAATGGAAAGCCTTGATATCTGGCGGTCGACTTTACAGAGTAGTTTGTTCTAGAAATTATAATAAAAAAAAAAATAATAATAATAATTTCATAAAACATATATAGTAGTAGAATATAAATGTCAATATACACACACTCTCTATATATCATAATCACAATAAATGCTACAGACAACAAACGCCTATAAAATTTAACGCACCACCTTGACACATAATCATGCAATCACAAATAAGATGAAAGTTTCAAAAAGAGAAATCAGCCAGCCCCTCAGGTAAGGCGAATTCCAATTCGTTAGAAAAATTCCGAGATTAGTTCAGACAAATGGAAATTTCCTAAATTATCACGTGGACTCCTCCCGGGGAACTTCCACAAGTCTTTAGGGTGTTTTACGACAAGCCGCATGACGACCGACATCTCACATCAGACATTCCTTCACCATGCCCGTGTCGCGCCGCTGACCTTTCTTAGGTGCCAATCAAATTTCCTCGTCCTTTGTGTATTAACCCAAACGCCTAAAACATGAGGCCCATGACTGCACTTGGTTTTGTTACGACATATATGTGATACCACAAGCACTTGCAGTCATGGGCCTCGTGATCAGGGGTCAATGGGTAGCACAAAAGAATGAGGCAGATTGGATGTCACAAGATCCAGGAGGGTGGATTTACCTGAGAGAAAGAGATGATCTGTTGTTGTTCGTCCGTTTATCGGTGTTCAGTGGCGGTCGTTAAACCTTTTAGGAATTTTTCCGAGAGGAAATGGATAATCTTATCGAAATTGGACCTCGGACCTTACCCTTCCTTGGATGCGGTGGATTCTTGAAACTTTATTATCTTGTTGTGATTACGTGATGGCTAAGCTGATGTGTTGAATTGTATCCCACATTTAGGGTATTTTACATTATTTATAATTATGATACATAACTTGAATCATGAAAATTTCTCTTATAGAACTGTAAAAAGATTATAAAAACGAAGAGAAAATTATTTATTTTTACTATACATGGGCTACGAGCTTTCGGGCAGCCTCGCCCTTCTACAGGTAAAGATACATGGTGGCAAAAGGCTTTATATAAGATTCCATTTTTAAAATATATTTACATATAAGAAGAATATAGGACGGTTAAAATATAATATAAGATAAGAAATATTTTGCAAATCTAAAACTATTGTATATGATATTTACAAATATGCTAATCATGTAATGTCATATGACAATCAATTGGCAAATTAGCAGATGGTTATACTATGAAAATATACAATGAAACCGGACAACGAATGTTCAACCCGCCATCAGCGGCCACATTGGTTTAATGGTTATTTAGGTTATTACATATGTCTTGGTATTGTGTAGGCAAATCTATGTGTCGGTTAATGCTGTTTGTTGATATGGATAATATGGCCTCTATGATCAGTCTTTGGTATTTATTGGAGATGTTATTGTATATGGTGGTGGGAGAAGTTAGATTGAATGAGTGGCCGGTGGTGTTAATATGATTGAAGATAAGCGACCTGTTGTCTCTGTTGGTAATGCATCTACCGTGCTCGGTCATCCTGATGGCCACGGACCTACCAGTCTCGCCTATGTAAGATGCACTGCAATCGTTACATGAGACTGAGTAGACCGAGCCACCAGAGGACCGAGCAACGGTAGATCTAGGTAATCTGGTGATAGGGTGTCTGAGGATGGCGCCGATGCTATTGCTATTAGTAAAGTGGGTGTTAATTCCGTGGGTTCTGAGGATGCGGGAGATGGCGACTGATTGGGTGGAAAAGGGAAGTATACAAATGTTTCTGGTGATTGCAGGGGGTCTAACGGAAGAAGGGTCAAATTTATACTTATGTATGAAATGGGGGGGGGGGTATTGGGACCGGGCCAACTGTTTAATGATTAGGGAAAATTCAATTAATACCAAAGACTGATCATAGAGGCCATATTATCCATATCAACAAACAGCATTAACCGACACATAGATTTGCCTACACAATACCAAGACATATGTAATAACCTAAATAACCATTAAACCAATGTGGCCGCTGATGGCGGGTTGAACATTCGTTGTCCGGTTTCATTGTATATTTTCATAGTATAACCATCTGCTAATTTGCCAATTGATTGTCATATGACATTACATGATTAGCATATTTGTAAATATCATATACAATAGTTTTAGATTTGCAAAATATTTCTTATCTTATATTATATTTTAACCGTCCTATATTCTTCTTATATGTAAATATATTTTAAAAATGGAATCTTATATAAAGCCTTTTGCCACCATGTATCTTTACCTGTAGAAGGGCGAGGCTGCCCGAAAGCTCGTAGCCCATGTATAGTAAAAATAAATAATTTTCTCTTCGTTTTTATAATCTTTTTACAATTATGATACATCTTAAAATATTTAGCGTATATTTACCTATATTACTACATATATATTTATTCAACAAAGATGCATATATTGGATTTATAATTATTTTATTGTTCCAAAATTTCGAGGGGCAACTCGCCTCTCTTTATCGATGATGTTTGTGTTTTTCACTAAAACATGCGAGCACGCGTACACCACTCTCGTTCTACAAGGCCAATGAAAGAATTGTATCTTTGATTTAAATATTACATTCAGTATATATACAGCTAACAATTATATATAATATTCTAGATCAATACCATTATTATTATTTTGTCCACACATTGTGTGTGAAAGAGAGAGCGATATTTATATACAATAGTTTAATTGTTAATAATTGTGTGTATACATATTAATTCTAAATTATTGATATAATTTTGATTATGGATTGCTTAATCTTCAAAATATATTCTTATATATTCAAGCAGAATTTTATTAAACATATATTCAATTCGAATTAAATTAAATCTCAGAATATAACCATAGGCACCAGAGATTTATCTTGGAATCGTTAATATCAGAACAATATAAAGAGAAGATAATTTGAATTACCAGGCAAATAGACCGATATATATTTCAAATCAGAAATATATAACATTGAATTCTAAGATTGAATTTAATACGAAGTTGAATATATTATCTATAGACAAGTATCTTTTGTAATTGATAGTATTTGTTATTAATTATTCCCTTTTGAAATATGTGAATGTAAATAATTCAAATTCTCTCTCTAACAATATATCTATATAATTGTTTAACTTCCATTCAGTTTATATGCAAATAAACCGATAATATATACCAATATAACATAGAATGTTAGCTTTTGTAGTATTAAACATTGTTTAGGACAAAATAATAAAGCATCCGAGGTTGTGTTTCTTTTTTAAAACGTTTAATAAAGCTCAAGCTTTCGGGTATGGTGGCCCTTCTACGTTGCTCCTGTAGAAGAGCCACCATACCCGAAAGCTTGAGCTTTATTAAACGTTTTAAAAAAGAAACACAACCTCGGAGGCTTTATTATTTTGTCCTAAAGATTTCACAGAGGTTATAATATTGGAATTAAACATTGTGTTAGGTCTGTGGAAAAACTTTCAGCACAAAGGTTAGTAAACTAAAAAATATATAATATATAAATAAATGATTGATTGCCCAGCATTTCAAGATTATAGAATGAAGAATGAACTAGTTGTTTGTAAACTTAACGATTTGATTTCCGATAAAAAATCATATTTAAAGTTCAATTCATTTTGTAAATACATTCTAAACTTTCTACAAAATCTGGATCTCTAATGTTTTCATGCGTTGAATAATGTAAATAATTTATGTAAATAAACTTTTCTCCTTATTTGGCGCAAGTATCCCTTGCGGGATATAGCGTTTGGAAATAAAATAATTGATAATTGATATATAAATAAACATTCAACTTTTTAATTTTGTAATTAAATCTAAAAATTCTTGATTTTTCGAATTTCAATTCTCCAATCGTCAACCCACGATAAATACATATCAGATAACATATTTTATTTTGCAGCACCTTTTCAATTTCAAAATGGCGGTAGGTAGGATGGTAAAAAAAACTTCTGCTACCATCTGGAATGGTAGCAGCAGCCATGTTTGATCTCAATTGTTGATGAATAATTCATCTCCATCTGGAGATGTGCTATCGACTTATTGTTGAACGGATTTTGTCCGTGTCTTGGATGTCCATTTATTTCGACATCTGGATAACCGAAACTCTTGGGAAACATCTCTTTGCATTTTCCTATAGTTTCCATATTATCAGTTCAATTAAAAGCAATAGGATATTGGACACATTTGAAATAAGTTTTATTTATAAGATGAATTTATTTTAATAATAATAAACAAATTATTTCAAATCTTTATATTTGAACACCTAATATCTGTATTACACACACTGTTGTCCTTTTAAAATAAATAACATAGATTTCTTATACTAATACTCATTTTCACATAATTTTTCTCCGATTTTAAATATCTATCTGTTGACCTAAGCTATATAATATTTATTGAACATAGTGCAACACTGGGTCGCCGAAGTGGAGATTGTAACAATAAAAAAATGTTTATATAAGTTATTAATGTGAAAACATCAGGCCTTCAGGGATAGGTTTATTTTTTAAATATTTAATTCTGATCTCTAGCTTTCATGTCTGGAAGCTAAAACGATTTTTGAAAGGATATTTACTCTTGGAAGCCCGATATTTCTTTCACCTTAATATTGATAAAAAGAATTATTTTATTGATTTGATATGAGTGCTCAGCGCTTCAAAGTATAAAATAGGTTATAAATAAAAATTCCGGACATATGTAACCCCGACAACCGAAATCCCGATAATCCAGAATCCCCACGAACGAAATCCTGACAACCTAAAATCCTGAAATCGAATATTCAGACAACTTAAAATCCCAACACAAAATCCAGACAATCCAAAAACCCAACAGCCGGTATTTAGATAACCCGAAATCCCAACAACCAAAATACCTATAATCCGAAATCCCAACAGCAGAAATTTGGACAACCCAAAATCCCAACAGCAGAAATTCGGACAACCCAAAATCCTAACAGTAAAAATTCGGACAACCTAAAATACCAACAGCAGAAATCTGGACAACCAAAAATTCCAACAGCAAAAATTCGGACAACCCAAAATCCTAACAGTAGAAATTCGGACAATCCAAAAGCCCGAAGACAGAGATGCCTAAAAAAACCCAAAAGCCCCAACAGCAGAAAAATCCGGACAAGAAAATATCACGACAAGGTCAAATTCCAATAAATCCAAACTCTAGATAAGTTTCAGAATTTGAGTAAATCATTTAACCGTGTTTGAGGGAGAATGTTTATTAAATATTCTATTTCCACCGATCAAATAAAGTTCTTTATTTTCTCTCTAATTTAATTTGTCGGGATTTCCGCTGTCTGAATTTCTAACCGGATTCTATAAATGAGTGGAAGCTATTTAGAGTTTAATATATTACCTTATTCCAAATTAAACGATTTCTTACAGTCCATACACTAAAATAAGAAATATTTGGAGACCTGGATCATCAGTTATGAACCTTTTTAAGATTATATCGATTACACTGCTGAGAAAGTTCGCCTCTGACGAGCCAGCTCCTTTCAGTATTTTTCAATGCAGTATGGAGTCTATAAGAAGTTACCTCATCTGATACAGAATGTGCTAAAATACCAGATAACAGTTTATTTCCTACAATAATAACGGCTTATTTGGGAATTGTTACTCAATTCCGATAATCCCAACTTGAACATAGAAAATAGAAACTTTTCTGTAAGATATTAATCTACAAAATTCAAGGTTACCTCTCCCCTATCAAAATAGATGCTAAAATCCAAGCAACATCCATCCAGACCTATTATATCAGGCTGAATATATTATATAACATTGTTTAATAAGAATTTTACACTGATACAAAAGTAGAGTGGTCTAATGAATAAACTGGCATAACCTCAAGGAGTGTTTACCACTCTGTTCGGCCATGTTCTCCCTTATATAAAGTTTATTCATTACAGTATAAGAGCTCTGTAGAAATATCTTTTAATTATTCTTTTATAGAAAAGATTAAGAAAGTCTTTGATTCCGCTGGTCATCTGATTTTGAAGGACACAGAGGCAATTTTATTGAAACTTGGTTATCTCGTGTGTCTTCAATGAAGGTCACTGTAATATCTTTCAGAGTTAATGTTTGAATCCCGATATGCATGCTAAAAGATACAACTTTCTTAAGTTCTGTCTATGAGTACATATACAAAAAGATAAGTAGTGCTTTAAAATATTTATAATTTTCATTATAATCAATTATATTTTTAATCAATAATATGTCACAATATCGTTTTGTTTCAAATTCTTCAATTTTCAGATTTCTGTAATATCCCGAATATCTTGATTATTTATTTAAAATAATCTTTATATATTTAAGTTGCCTAACTATAATAATAAATATATATAATATACATTGATTATATTATTAAATAATAATATTTTACGTTCATTTCATTTCCTATATTTTCCATTAAGAGTATGTAAAAGAATACTGGAATTTTATTCTTTCCGAAAAAAAAAAACGTATTTAAATGTAATTCTATTTAAATCCAACATTTTCCTAATTTTAATTTTTACGCTCACAGAACATCAGCCAATTCTCTCTATAGACACTTTTAAATGTTTTCCTGCTCCATTAAATATGATTATAAAAAATCTATTCCTATATAAATTTTATAGTAAATAATATAAATAAATATATATATTTTACTTTGAGAATTCAAATACTTAAATGATTCTTGTATTCGAGAAGTAATCATTTTTTATAATTTAAATAAAGATAGACATTGAGAATCAAACATATTTATTGACTACTAGACAATAACATAGTAACATAGTCAAAAACCAAAATAAAAAACTGCTAATCCAATAAAAAGATTTCAGAAAAGCAATGAAATATATAAATTTCAAGTTAATATATAATAAATTTTGGAATAATTATAATAGAAATTTATCTAAAACAGATAATAAAAAAAGGAAATCTCATTAAATATTAAAGTTTAATAATTTTGAATATTTTTCATTGGCTGGAAGTTGGTTTGGTAAAAATATAGCTATATCAACTAATTATTTAATGTTCGACGTTTCAGTATCTCGTTGCCACTTTCCTGAGAATCACTGAGACGTCTAAAATTAAATTATTGGTGATGTAGCTATATTTTTACCAAAGGAAAGATAGTTATTTGAATTTGTATATAATAAAAACCTATTTTAAAGGCTTATCGGTAATCTATCATCTAATAATACAATATTATATAAAGCGGCTTGTGATTGTAAAACGACATTTGAAAATTATCCCGCATGTGTTTCTTTTGAACGAAAAATCAAAATTTATTTTAAGAAGAAATAACGATTGTTTCTATCCTTAGGGATGAAGTATGAAAGTATGAATTGTGAAGAGTAATGATAAACGGAACAATAAAAGTAAGCGGAACACTGTGGGTTCGCTTCCCATCCCTGGACACTTTTATTTTTCCGTTTATCATTACTTTCCACAATTCATACTTTCATACTTCATCCTAAGGTTAGAAATAATCGTTATTTCTCCTTAAATTAAATTTTGATTTTTCGTTCAAAAGAAACACATGCGGAATAATTTTCAAATGTCGTTTTACAATCTATCATTTACCAGCTATAACACCATCCGAAAGATCCTAGTTTCCTGGTAGCCTATTGACAATGCCCTTTCTCTAGAAGGAATCGGGTTTATTGATATCGACTCAGCTCGAATTTTCGTGTTCCAATGGTGTTCAGGCCGCGTGAGTGGTAGCCGTAGATCCTACTCTTGGATGATAGAGAACGGAGCGTGGCTTCACCCTCCATCTACGTTCAAGAAGCTTCTTGAAAAAGACGAACATTATGAACGTCGAAATATATAACATGCAATAAAAATTCAATCTATTTATTAATTTGAGATATACCGTTTTTAATTTGAATACACATTTTGTATTAAGTTTTTTTTTGATTATCCCTAAGTACACGTGGTACGGGCTATAATAATAATATTGGGTAGAAGTAGGCGACTGCTTTACTGTAAGTGCACCACATGTCTACACATTTGAAAAACAGTTCGACTTTGCACTTACAAATATTCCAGAGACCCGTTTGATTACTTACACTCACTGGTGGGATTGAACTTTTTAAAGAATCGATGGTCATTGAATCATTTTTTTTAAATCAGAAAAAAAGTGCCCAGTGCGGGAATCAAACGCGGGTCGTAGCGGTCGAAACCCAACGGTTTAGACCATCCTTCCACCGACCACCTTTAAATTATTAGAATGATTATTTATAAGGACTTGCTGTGATTCGTTTTACAATCATATATCCACCTATTTTAATAATAATAACAAAAATAACTGGTGAGGTAGGTTCAGTAGTCGCAATAATAAAAGACTGAAATTGCATAATTTTAGATTTCGTGATATGGTTCGACAGCAAGAGAATCCTGGTAAAACCAAGAGCTGACAAGCCAAGTAACGATTATATATCATAATATATAATAATAGGACGTATCTTGATGTATGTTGTTGATGCACACTGCCATCTATCGAAAAATATATCGATCAAGAGGTGTCCTTTTATATACTATATAACCTCTGATCCTTTCTTCCTATATACTTTTAAAATCTCTTCATACAAACATGATAATGTACTAAATAATAATGATATATTTTATACATGGCTATTGAGAATAATTAATAGAATTGAGTGATATTTTTACATTTTGATCGACAATCGGGGTAGTTTGCAATATTACTAAGCTTATTAAATACTGATTATTCTTTGTCCGTTATTTTAGTTTTATAAAATCAGTAATATACTGCATCAACATATAAAGTTTCCAGTTTACTACTGTTTAGCTACAAGTTGCAACACATTTCAATTCCATTAGTGCGGGACAGCGCTTACCAAATTTTACATCATTACAGTAATTTTCCACGAATATCTCATGTCACAGAATCAAATTTCACACCACAGAGTGAATTATTAAAGTTTAACGCCTGGATACACTGTGTAATAAGAGGCTGTTAGCTAATGACGCCCTACTCCCCTATTCAGAGTTGCCAGATCCTAATGAGAAATCCATTTGATATTTTACCACTCACAGAAGTTTCCTTTTTACTATCAATAATTATCAACGTAATTTGCTCTCATAAAATTTCAAAATTTCTCTAATTAAATATTAAAATTTAAATAAATATATAGTGAGAATATTGCATATTCGCATATCAAAAATACCAAATGTAAAATTCCAACTGATAAAAAAATAGATGTATCAAAAGTGGAGTACGTCTTCCTTTTTTAAAATATGTAAAACATGTATCAATCATCACCTTTTTTACGAATTGCTTTCAAAAATATTAGCAACCAAATCTAATGCAATAGCTTACTATACATTTTTTGGATCATCATTATGTAAGGACCAGTCAACAAGTGAATGACTTTGAGATGAGGAGTAAAGCCAGTTCAATTTCTATTTCACTACCTATGTAAATAACACAAGATTATTATTACCCAATTGGGAGAATCTGTATGGGGCAAGTCCCTAATAAAGGCTTTTGTGTGTGTGTGTGTGTGTGTGTGTATCAATCATCACTATGCAGATTCAGATGTGTAAATAAGTCAAAATACTAGTGATGACAAATTTGCATAAACCTCTAACGGTATATTCCGTGGTATTGGACTATGGCCCTCATCAGTAGTAAAGCTTTCAGGAGTTTCTGTCACAGTAGTTATAAAATTGGCTGAACCTTCCAAATATTTTGTCCAGTTTAGGATTTAGTTTAGGTCAGAATATATTTTAATGTTGCAAAAGTACATTGGCTAAAATCGACAAACCCATTATCTCAATATCTTTTTAAAAAGATAATTGTACATCTTTTAGGTACTAAATTCCAACCACGTGTCATAATATTGTGGCATCTTTCACAAGAGATAGGTGTCTTCGAAAAGAATCATTCAATCACCTCGAGCTTTCGGGCTTTGGAGACCTTATACAGGAATAAGGTAAACTATAACGCCCAGTTAACTTCACCCCTGTTAAAGGGATTAAAGGTCCGAAAGCTCGAGTTGATTAAATGCTTTTTTCTAAGACAATTTTCCCTCAATGAATTTTTTCCTTAAATTTCCATATTACCCATAACAATTTCACTCAATATAAAGAATAAACCTATATTCACCGATAAATGTTACAAAAATATATTTTGTACATTTATGCTTTTTTTTTTCTGTGAAAAATAGACATTTCGGCCAGTTAGAGGTTTTTATTTTCTCAACATTTCAACAAAAACGTTTCTCAACGTTTCTTTTGTCTTCGTCAGTAGAAATAAATAAAAATAAAGCATTTGGCAAGGTGTTAAAAATTGTTCTGAGATTGCCCAAAGTGTCTATTTTTCACAGAAATATGAATGCCGGCCAAGCAACCTCTATCCTCAGGATTTATGCTTTTATTATGATTTATATAATCAAATTTACCTCTTAATTTTGATGTTTAAAATATCACACTTAACACTAGGAATTTTAATATTCGATATATTTTTTCGCGTTATATAATATTTTAAAACTTACAATTTTTGTATAAATTTAGAGCCTAGAGTTATTAGGCATTTTTATTATATTTAATCTTAGTAATATGTCATTGCGAATGTATCGTATGCCATTAATTTTATTTTTGTTGCTGTTCAATGTTTTCTATTAAACAGCAATGTTTTTTACTTAAGAAAGTTCAGTTTAATTTCTTTTAGCATAATAGTTGCTCATATATATCAATAAATCTTTAAAATTAGTTTTGTTAAAAACCTTTTGTGTTTTGAATATGCCTTTTTTTATATTAAAAAAATTCAAATAAAATACAAATAAATAAACGGATAAAATGAGACTAATCAAGAATATAAATTAAAACAAGTAGAAGCATAGGGCGCCTCTCCCGTCAAAATAAACGTTAAAAACTGACGCCATCTATTGACCGTCGCCGCAAGCTAGCGACCTCGGGTCGGTGACAAAGCCACAACACCAGTATTGGCAAACTGAGAAGCGTCCTTCTAGAGACCATGGTTTCGGGCTAATGGCTAATGGTCTCTAGGTGGACGCTTCTCAGTTTGCCAAAGCTGGTGTTGTGGCTTTGTCACCGACCTGAGGCCACTAGTTGCGGCGACGTTTAATAGATGGCTTCAGTTTTTGACGTTTATTTTGACGGGAGAGGCGCCCTATGCTTCTATGGATTAATTTTTTCCAGGCAGATTTTCCATCTATATTAAAACAAGTAAGTGCGCGAGTTGATAGTCCGCGGGAATCTGTCTCAAGACCCTCACCAAGTCCAGGAAGAAAGATTTCCATTCCATAAGATCCACACGGATTACATAAAAATTAATATATTCACTAATTCTATTTAAAGAACTAACATTTACCATAATTATTACAAGAACTAAACATGTAAGGAATGTTTATTTCATTCAAATTTGCCAAAATATTTCAAACCTGTTATTTTACATGGTTCTAATACGATATTTTATTGTACAATGAGTCACACAAATATTTTATATATTTTCCTTCACTTCCATTATACGATATATATTATTTTTATCGTAAAAATAAGGGTCACACTTATATTTGACACGTCCCTCTACGGCCCTAATACGATATATATCATGTGATCGTAAATAAGGGTGACACTTATATTTGACACGGCCATTCACGACCCTAATACGAAATATGTATTTTATCGTATAAGGGTTAAACATATATTTGAAAAAGCTGGAATATTTGCCACTGATTTGAATCTCCTTGATTACCGATACGGCCATGACGCATTGCTATTTGCATCTATTTTAACGGGAGTAATCTCTTTTATATTTACTAACATTTTATTTAATAAATTATAAAGCGTAACACTATACAATTAAACCTGTCTATAGCGCTCCCTCTTGGGACTCACCAAAATAGGGTGCTATAGAGAGGGGGTGCTATAAATAGGTCACTTTTAATGTAAATCGCATCGTACTACCTATTTAAAATCGGGCGTTATAGAGAAGAAGGCTCTATTTAGAGGGGGCGCTATAGATTGGTTTAACTGTATATGACTTATGTAGAGATCTGTGGGTATATATTTGCATATTATGTCATATAAAAAAGATTTCAATTATTAAAAAAAATGATAGTTTATTATTTACAAAATATTTATTATTTGAAAAAAATCAAATCAATGTTATATGGCTTTGTTTCACAGGTTCACATAACTTTACATATAAGAAATGAGGATATTATTTACATATTACACCCATTGTAGAGTTTAATTTGCCTTTGCATACTGTCGTGATTTGGAGACGGCAGAACATGCAAATTTCAACACCTTATTATTGATTACATATATTACATTGAAATTTCTGTTTGACATCGTGTCGCGGTCTCACGCAATTCTGGCCTTAACTAGCCGTTTCATGATTTTTTCAGGATGCCCGAATGACCAATATTTTGGTCGTTGAGGTACAGCTTGCATCACACTGATGAGGGCCAACAGCCCGAAACGCGTCCGTGGTTAGCTTTTCTTGATTAATCAAGAATATGTATTTGGTCAATTCTGGAATAATTAAAAATCAACGAGAATAGTTGATATTTATTCCGATAGATGGCGCAAGCCATCAGCAACTTTCAGTTGCACGATAAGGAGATGCCTTTTTCTTGTCTTCTAAAGTCTTCAATAAGTGGATAATAGGTTGAGATATGTTTTAAGGTATGATATTTATATTTCATGGACATTTTGTAGAACCTCTTTTTCTATATAAATATGAGTTAAAGTGATCATGTCACGTTTGGAATTACGGTAATATAATATCTCATTAAATAAAATCGACTTAATTCCAGTAAATTATCCATCTCTTTTGACAGGCGAAAAAATGCCAACAATACAGTGATAAACATAAATCAATAACTAATAAACATTTTCTATATATAGAATATGAAAGAACTTAAACACCAAAGTTACTTTTATACACGAAACAAACTTCTACTGTCCTTACTACTATGAAAATATTAAGGACAGTTGAAGTTTTCAAATTACGAAACTGTTTTAGACGCGTAATATTCTTTTTAAAATAAAACAATTTCTACTGCCCTTACTGTAATGGAAAAATTAAAGGGAGGGCCTGGCATTTTTCCATTGCAGTAAGGGCAGTAGAAATTGTTTTATTTTAAAAAGAATAGTACGCGTCTAAAATAGTTTCGAAATTTGATAACAGATGGCGCGCTAGTGCATCGTAATATAACAGTATAAGTTTGTTTTGTGTATTAAAGGACCTTTCGTGCTCAAATCCTTTCATTTTATAAATACAGTAATTATAAATTGACAAATTGACTCAATTTATGAAATAATTTTCTCATCTCAATAGAAGGAAGAGTAGAAATATTTTTTTAACCTACTGCAAAAAAATCGCAAATATGCTTTACAATTGACGTGTACTCTTATGAAAAATACTTAAAAGATAATGTATAGAGAATTAATATAGAATGAGAAGGATTTAAAGATGTGATTAATTGATGCAAAGAGATTGTTGAAATTGATTTTTCAGGGAAATAAAACTTGATGTCAGATGATATACTCCGAGCTGAAAAAAAGCGATAATAGATTAACAAAACAAGAACCTAAAATATAATCTGTTGAGAATTGATGTTAATGGGAAGGTAAAAATTATGATGCATCAGCGCACCATTTGTTATGAATATTCGAAACTATTATAGACGCGTATGATTCCTTTGAAAATTATACAATTTATACTGCCCTTACTGCAATGGAAATATTAAAGGGAGGGCCTGGCTTATTAGTGGTGAACCTTCCTAGCGGTTTCACCAGTTTTTCGCGGTATTTCCATTGCAGTAAGGGCAGTATAAATTGTTTAATTTTTAGAAGAATCATACGCATCTATAATAGTTTCGAATATTCATAAAAAAACATATAACTACTGGTGAAGAACAAAATACGATGGGAGGGCTATTTAAAAAAAAAAGGATCATTCAATCTTGAAGTTTATAGGCGGTGAAGCATACGATCCAAGTTTTCTTCGTAGATCACGAAATGTGTCGCTGGCGATCTACCATCAAAATTGCAAGCGATGGCAAAGGCTCTCCCCATGTACATATTTCCTGTATAAAGTTACATATGAGAATTCGAAACTATTATAGACGCGTATGATTCTTTTAAAATTAAACAATTTTCTAGTGTCCTCACTGCAATAAGGTAGAAAATTGTTTAATTTTTAGAAGAATCATACGCGACTATAATAGTTTTCGAATTCTCATTACAGATTGCGCGCTGAAGTCATATATATATAATATTTTAACTTAATAGTGAAGACTGTGCAACTTTGAATGTAATGATAAAATGTCAACAAAGTTGGGTTAATTGTCTTTGTTATCTTAAAGGAGATGTCACGGTATATCTGGATGAATTAATACTCAAAAATGTTGATGGTGGATCTCAATAATTACTACTCTTCTAAAATATAAATCTTCTTCATTGAAGGTACAAAATAAGGAACTTAAATTACTAAATATTTATAAGTAAACATTACTAATAAAATAACATCTCTCTCTCATCATACCTCTATTAACTCTCACATATATATATACTTTCCTGACACCACAGAATTTAAGTCACAGAATATTTAAATCATAGAATCTACTTATATAATTGCCTTATTCTGTCTGTCTGAAGTTCACTGTCTGAAGCTCACTGTCTGAAGTTCACGGATAGAATGCGCGCCCATTGGCTGCCGGCGAACACGTGGCCTCCCTGCCCCCCCTCTAGACAACCCTGTTATCAGCAGTGTGTTACATCCACCTGTCTATACAGACCACCCTGTCTATAGCGGCCACTCTAGACACCCCTGTTATCAGCAGTGTGCTACATCCACCTGTCTATACAGACCACCCTGTCTATAGCGGTCACTTTAGGCAACTCTGTTATCATCAGTGTGTTACATTCACCTGTCTATACAGACCACCCTGTCTATAGCGGTCACTTTAGGCAACCCTGTTATCAGCAGTGTGATACATACACCTGTCTATACAGACCACCCTGTCTATAGCGACCACTCTAGACAACCCTGTTATCAGCAGTGTGTAACATTCACCTGTCTATACAGACCACCCTGTATATAGCGGCCATTCTAGATAACCCTGTTATCAGCTGTGTGATACATACACCTGTCTATAGCGGCCACTCTAGACAACCCTGTTATCAGCTGTGTGATACATCCACCTGTCTATACAGACCACCCTGTCTATAGCGGTCACTCTAGGCAACCCTGTTATCATCAGTGTGCTACATCCAGTGTTAATTTATAATGTTAATTATACAAAGCTAAATGATGTAAAAATAATTATACATGAAATTTGAAATAAGTTTTAGAAAAGTTATCGTTAAGTCCACGGGAAAAGATGTAGCCAAAACAAAAAGGTTTTTGAACAGTGACACGTGAGCACCCGCCTCGAGCCGCGCTCCTCTCTCCTAACATTACTCCCCCTCTTGAAAAAGACTTGTCCTCAAATCTGGTGATCTATATGGCTTCATTCTTGTCACATGTACTATTTGTCTCTTTTTCCTTTTTCCCTCTGCAGTTTCGATGACTTCGTAGTTTACTGGTGATGTTTGTCGCAGTATTTGGTAAGGACCGATGTATCTTCTTTGTAGTTCGTCCGCTCTTCCTACTTTCCTTATTGGTGTCCAAATCAGTACCAGATCATTGATGGCATATTTAACTTCTCTGTGAGTTTTATCATATAACTGTTTGGATTTATTCTGTCTGGCTATTGTTTTAGAGGTGGATATTTCTTTTGCATCTTCTATTATTTCTAATAGGTTCGATACATATTCGTCATAGTCTTTGTGCTTAGAGAGCTCTGGCATATCAAAAGTCGAATCTAAGAAGGTCAATGGCTCTCGTCCGTGGATTAGGAAGTATGGTGAATAGCCGGTAGTATCCTGTATGGACGAGTTATAGGCGAAAGTTACGAATGGAAGTATCTCGTCCCAATTCTGATGTCTCTCGTCGATATACATGGCCATCATATCAGCGAGTGTACGGTTCATTCTCTCCGTTTGGCCGTTAGTCTGGGGATGATAAAACGTCGTTTTCTTATGGAGCGTATTGCATATCTTTAGAACTTCTTTGAATAGTTTGCTCAAGAAGCAACTACCCCGATCAGATATAACTGTTTTGGGTGCGCCGTGTCGTAATACCACCTTTTGCAAGAAAAAGTCTGCAATTTCTTCCGCCGTCCCGCGGGGTAATGCCGCTGTCTCGATATATCTGGAGTAATAGTCTGTGCATACCAGGATCCAACTATTTCCTCTTCCAGATTTCGGGAATCTCCCCATCAAATCTATTCCCATTTTCTCAAAAGGTCTTGAAGCTGGTGGAATCGGCTGCAACAGTCCTTGAGGCAATTGGGAAGGTGTCAATTTTACCCCTTATGTTTAGTTTATCGCTTTTCGCTCATTAGAAGAAATAGCATAAGGAATAATCTCTCTCTATCCCCCCCCCCCCCCCCAACTTTAGATATTTTGCGCAAAAAATAATACAAAATGATTTTACTACCACGTTTTTCAACGCAAAAGGTCGATTTAAAAATGATTTTTTTGAGGGGATACATTTTTTACATTTTTTTAGATTTTTGCTTTCAAATTTTCCTTTATTTATTTTTCATCGCATCGAAGTCAGATAAACCTTGTGAATAATGCAGGATAATACTAATAAAGGATTAGAATATGGAATGAGTGGTAAAACGATGCGCTCCGTCATATTTCTTGTGTTGCACATTCTTGATGATGTTCTAAGGCTGGTTTTATTATTTATTTTTAATCCACAAGTCAAAGGTCTTTCAAAAACATCGCATCAAATCATGGATATAATATGAAAAATTCAAATGATTTTCTCATCTTATATTAATATTATCAAGTTACTTTTTTGAACGAATGTATTTCTCAATTTGATTTTATCTCTCAGATGACCCGCATAATTACTACCCAGTACTACTGGAAAAGTATCTCTAAATCTATAGAAATCTACATCCACCTGTCTATACAGACCACCCTGTCTATAGCGGTCACTTTAGGCAACCCTGTTATCAGCAGTGTGATACATACAATTGTCTATACAGACCACCCTGTCTATAGCGACCACTCTAGACAACCCTGTTATCAGCTGTGTGATACATCCACCTGTCTATACAGACCACCCTGTCTATAGCGGTCACTTTAGGCAACCCTGTTATCATCAGTGTGCTACATCCACCTGTCTATACAGACCACCCTGTCTATAGCGGTCACTTTAGGCAACCCTGTTATCAGCAGTGTGATACATACACCTG
Organism: Cordylochernes scorpioides; assembly: GCA_030710605.1. Lineage (NCBI taxonomy): Eukaryota > Metazoa > Arthropoda > Arachnida > Pseudoscorpiones > Chernetidae > Cordylochernes > Cordylochernes scorpioides. Next base: position 17,122,291 of record CP092864.1, read on the forward strand.
TCTATACAGACCACACTGTCTATAGCGACCACTCTAGACAACCCTGTTATCAGCTGTGTGATACATCCACCTGTCTATACAGACCACCCTGTCTATAGCGGCCACTTTAGGCAACCCTGTTATCAGCTGTGTGATACATCCACCTGTCTATACAGACCACCCTGTCTAGAGCGGCCACTCTAGGCAACCCTAGGAAGCAAGATGTATACAAGGTCAAGGGATGGGAATCGAACCCACGACCTTCCGCTTACCGGGCAGATGCCATGACCACTAGGCTATAGGCTCATTATTTCTTTATACCGTTATTATACCGTTATATTATATATAGTTAAAACATTTTAAAAACACACAGTTTGGAACGGGACGTTTCACAAGAGTGACATCCATGGCGCCAATTTATAATTGTAACGAATAGTATTTGAATTAAAACGTTTTTAAAATATATTCGCACTCGGGTAAAACCCGGGCATTGCCCGGGCCATTCGTCTGGTGAAAAATAATATTTGACAATAATATCCAACAAAATAAAAATAAGGAAATATTCAAATAAGGGGAAAAAATGAAACTTCTCTTTTCAATAAATACATTCGATGCAGTTTTTAAATTTATTAAAACATTGTTTATCTTGATTTTTCACTGCGCAAAACGGTCATATTTAAATTAGTTTAAACACCGTATCATTATCTTTGAAAATTTAGAGAAATAAAAGCCTGCCTGTTACCCTTGTATCAGACTATGACCCTCAATAGTACAGAGAAGAATACAATTTCAAATCATACGGATAAGTTATAAAATCGGTCATTTCTTCTATAGAGTATTACAATATTGTTGTATCATGTTTGATGCCCTTCTCCATTTATATAAAAATAATTTCTAAAATTAAAAAAAATATTTTTAATTAATACCTCAACAGATTATATATTATATTAACACTATTTATATTCCGTAACATTGTTAAATTCAATACCATTTGTAGATATATTTTAAATTATATAGCAACTAATATATTTTAAGAAACTGATAAATTATATTATGCTGATTGTAAATTTTGCCAGATACTTCTTTTTTTTTTTTGTACAGAGTTCTTTTTTCTCGTTTTTTCTTCTCTTTTTATCATTGTTAATATCATATGACTATTCTATTTAAGGCCTAAAATCATTGTATATATATGTATAGACAAATGTAAAGGCATACATGTATGACAGCGTAAGTGTCCTTAGGGAGACATAGCGTTTTAAATTGATATAAAATAATATCAATTAAGGCTTTTCTTTTTTATTCTTACGCCTTAAGCCAGGCAGTACTTTTACCAAATTATGTCTTTTATACATTCCTTAGCTCAATTAAAGCAACCTCTGATCTTCAATATTATTATTATTATTCTCTTTCAAGATTGTTAACCACGACTGCATTTCCATTACCATAATCCTCAACAAGATCAAAAATTCAAGCAGAAAATCAAATCGCTTTTTTTCTTTATATAAGATATATATTTATGTTTATAATGTGCTCAGAGTTCTAACAATATGCCTGGAATCGTCAAACTGCGGTTCGCGAACCACATGCGGCTCTTTGAATGTGAATGCTGCGCGTACTACTCGCATAAAGGTTTTTATTTGTGCCGGTACTATAAATTATCATGCATTAGAGCGCCATCTGTTATCAAAATTCGAAACTATTATATACGCTCAGATTCTTTTTAAAATAAAAGTAAGGGCAGTGGAAATTGTTTTATTTTAAAAACAATCATACGCGTCTAAAACAGTTTCGAATTTATTACTATAAATTGTTGGCAAGAAAAAAAAAGATTGTAGCTTTTTAAAAAACTTCGAAATTTTTTAAATTGTAATTTTTGACTCTTCTGATTCAAAAGATTACCGAACACCTGTACCACATCTATATGTGAATATAACATTAAGAAACGATAATATCATGAATAATAAATGACACAAGATTCAGAAAATGATGAGAGGGTTAGCTTAAACATAAAAAAGCACAAATAATTGAAAAATAAAGAAAACTTTACTGGATACAAAAACGTCCAAATATGCTGAAAAATGTGAAATTCGAGCTGCACTAGCGAGAATATGAAAGGGATGACTTGATTTGAAAAGAATGATAGGAAATGATAAGAATATGATGAAAAAAGAAATGATAAGAATATGATGAAAAAAAAAAAAGAAAATGTTTATCATTACATAGAAAATGGCTAATTATATCCATATTTAATGATAGAGGAGATTTGAGTGATAAAGAAAAGGCGACATTGTGATATAAGGATTGGATATTGCGAGATAAGATGTGTATGATATAAAGTATCATGTCAGCTTGTGATATTAGAAAAATAAAACAATTTATAATACAATATAATGCGGCCCATAATTGTAGAACGACATTTGAAAATTATCCCGCATGTGTTTCTTTTGAAAGAAAAATCGAAATTTATTTAAAGGAGAAATAACGATTATTTCTAACCTTAGGGATGAAATATGAAAGGATGAATTGTGAAGAGTAATGATGAACGGAAAAATAAAAGTGTCTAGCCCTTAACTGGACGGGTTGGGTAGATTCTGCCCATGCATAAATTTAATATAGGAAAAATATATAATTTTTGTTTACCTAGAGCTACCAGCTTTCATGTATTCTAATTTTACAGCGATACAAACATTTTCCATCCATCGTTTATAAATTTCAGTTTTGGGAGGGGGGTTAAATTTGCATGTGTGGGCGGATTCCGCCCAGCCCGTCCAGAAGCGTGAGAATTTTTCGTGTCAGTGTTAGCTCATGGCTCATACTCGAGTCTCTATCTTCCGCTATTTTTAGCTTCCTTTTTATAAAATAACACTTCTTTCTTTGGGTAAGTATAATTATCAATCAAGTCAACAGAGAGAACTATCCTTGCCAACCCAAATTATATATGTTTTATAGATTAGTCGACCACACACACACACTTTGGAAGAAATATTCCCGCAGACAATTGATTCACTTCAGTAGAATTCGTTGATAAGTTGAAAGAACATGGTCTTACATATTTAGGAACGATGAGAAAAAACAAACCTTAGATTCACCACAATTTCAACCGCGCCCTAATAGAGAATCAGGAACCTCTATTTTTAGTTTCTCTGGAACAACCACTTTAGTCTCCTATGTTCAAAAAAAAAAAAAGAAAATCGGTAATCAGATTGATAAAAAAAGGTAAAAAAGAAAGGAGTCATTTTATTGTTGATCTTGGGAGAGCATTGATTGATGAACACCTGGCCACACGTATTCTCAATTCTCTCCCGCGGGAATTACAGACGAAAATTCAAGAAAAATGATGGTTCAAGTACATCAAGGGAATCTACGATGCCACAACAATCTGATATTCCAAAATGATGCTACAAATGTCCATCAAAAAACGCAGTAAAAAATAAAAACCCTTTGCTCTGTATGTCAACTAAGCGTTTGCAATAACATTTCTTTATAATTTTTAAAACTGTAAATAGATTATATTCAGAATTTTTAAAAGTCAAAATCTGTATATTAACTATATGTTAATTAAATATTTTTTAAAATATTGATTTCAATCATTATTTAGTGCTTATTTCATAAAGTTACATAGGTGGGTTGAATCTACCCAACCCGTCCAGTTACGTAAGAAAAATCCACCCGTCCAGTTAAGGGCTAGTACTGTGGGTTCAATTACCATCCCTGGACACTTTTATTTTTCCGTTCATCATTACTCTTCACAATTCATCCTTTCATATTTCATCCCTAAGGTTAGAAATAATCGTTATTTCTCCTTAAAATAAATTTCGATTTTTCTTTCAAATGCGGGATAATTTTTAAATGTCGTTCTATAACAGAATTTGAAAACAGAATGTATAAGAAGTCGACGAAACTATGTAGGAATGGGATAAGACAAGTTAAGAAGGCGATGTGCTGGAAGAATAGGATGGAACTGTCAAAATGAAGAGTACGATTTAACGTGTCATGACTTGTAGAACGAAAAAAATAAAAAATAGGATGCGATAATTTCAAAACAGGATGCTACAGATTAAATAGTCGACGATTTCATCTATGAATAGGATTTAAAGGACTTAAAAACGATTTGTTGTATGAATAAGATGCGGCATATCACGGCCTGATAACAAAGATATGATTAAAGAATGAGAAGCCACGGGGTAGGAAAGTGTGAAATTAAATTAGGATGTGAAAAGATAAGAAAAGAGAGATAGAGTGTCGATACGGGGATATATGTAAAATAGTGATAAAAATGGGCAATTCGATGATAAAGTGAACTATTGGCATGGCGATACAGGGAAATATGCAAAGTAGTGTAAGAATGGGTGATACGAGGATAAATAAAATTAACTATTGGCGTGTCGATACAGGGAGATAAGCAAAGTAGTGTAAAAATAGGAGATACGTGGGTAATAAATTTAACTATTGATAACTATTGACGTGTCGATACAGGGAGATATGTAAAGTGGTGTACGAATTGGCGATACGTGGATAATAGAATTAACTATTGGCATGCCGATACAGGGAATTATGTAAATTGATGTAAGAGAATGGGCGATGCGTGAGTAATAAAATAAACTATTGGTGTTCCTATACGGGGAGATATGCAAAGTGGTGTGCGAATTGCGATACGTGGGTAATATAATGGACTATTGATGTTCCTATACGGGGAGATACGCAAAGAGGTGTATGAATTGAGATACGTGGGTAATAGAATAAAGTATTGGCATGCCGATAAAGGAAGATATGCAAAGTGGGGCAATGATTTGGCGATAGGTGGATAATAAAATGAACTATTGGCATGCCGACACAGGGAGATATGCAAATTGACTGACCTAGGAAGATCGCCAGCAGAAGCCCCGAAGTCCCCGCGCTCCGCATGGCCGACAGCCGCCGACACAGGTGGCGCGATCGATGTCACGTGACGCCGCGTGCGCGCGCGCCTTCAAACTCTTCCGCGGGTGTAAACAAACCCCCCAAGTTCCTAATTCCTAATTATACCTGTAGATACTCCTGTAGACTCTACAAAGAGTAGTGAGTGTGTAAATAAAGTCAGAAAAAAAAACACAACGAAACTTTGTGCTATCCAAGACGCTAGATGCGGTATATCCGAAATATGACGTTTGGACATGTCTTTTCCTATGAATTTTGTTCTGCTTGGTCGCATTTTTTTATTTCCTATGATGTGTCTCCAAAAAGGTATAATCTAATATATGCCAATCTGGGAACATATCATTTATAACGAAATAATGTATATACGTCTTACTAGTTTGCAAAACTATAAATTGTATTTTCCTATTTAAACTTTACTCATTATCCGCAAATATTTGATGCTTTGCGTGAATTTTAGAAAATCTTGAAAATAAATGGTATATTTATGTATATGAAAATTCGAAACTATTATAGACGCGTATTATTCTTTTAAAAATAAAACAATTTATACTTTCCTTACTGCAATGGAAAAATTAATGGAAGGGCCTATTAATATAAGAATCATACGTGTCTATAATAGTTTCGAATTTTCATAACAGATGGCGCGCTAATGCATCATCATCATATATGTATTTATATGTTATATAAGAAAATATTATTTTATTTAAAATATATATCATAGATTCAAATATTGTTAAATCGACCGCCAGAGGTCATGCTTCCCCTATAAAAACTCGTTGTTGTTCTTCCCCGATGGCCGGCTCAAAACTTGTGTACATTATGTAAATAATCTTTTGTTTTTATTATTCTACTCGCCTTAAGCCAGGCAGTAATTTTACCAAATTATGTTATTTTATATATTACTTTAGCTCAATTAAAACAATCTCTGATCAAAGCTATTTTTGTTATTATACTTTCAAGATTTTAACCACGACTGCATTACCATAATCCCCAATATGATTCAAAATCAAGCAGAAAATCTCTCATTCATTTTTATATAACATATATATATGTAATATAAAATTCTTATTTTATTTTAAAAGTATAACTTTCAGAACAAACTACTCTGTTAAATCGACCGCCAGATATCACCGGCTTTCCCTGTCTGTATAAAGCCATTGTTGTTGTTTCACGTTGACCTGCTCAAAACCTTTTGTAATTATGTAAATATGTATGAATTCAATACTTGATGAGCATAATTAAATAAAATTGAGATTGAATGTGTTTTTAATATTCGTTGCACGCATCTGCATACCAATTGGCATAATACTCATGAATACAAAAAAAAAAAACAGTTAATAATTAATCTCTCATCTAAAAAAAAATATTTTATCATAGCACATATATAAAAAGATCACCTCTCTCGTCAAAATAGACACTAAAACCAAGGGCCATCTATTACCTGGCTCTGAAAACTAGATGAATCAGGTCGGTGACAAAGCCATGACACCAGACACCTCTTTGACAAATTGTGATGGTTTCGTAGGATTTCTTGTGGATATCATTAAATGAAGACCGCCCTAGACTGACGAGAACCATTAGCCCGAAACCATGGTCACTAGGTGGACCCTTCTAAGTTTTCCAAAGCTGGTGTTGTGTTTTTGCCTTTGATCTGAGTCCGCTAGTTTTCGTCAATAGATGGTGCTTGGTTTTACCGTCTATTTTGACGGGAGAAACAAACTTATTTTTATAGATCATCTATATCTATAAATGTGTGTGATAACATATTGTTGCACCAGGTTGCGGCTTGGCAGACTCTTCAACCTTGATTCTCTCCTGTGCCGGGTCTTGTATCTTACCAGAGCGTGTTTCAAACATCCTACAAATTTATATAAGTGAATAATGAAATAACTCTACTTTAAGTAGCCTACAGAATTCTTTATTTATTTCTCACATCAAAGAGAGCAGTGAAGTCACACAGTGTACCAAAATACAAATGGTGATTTTATAATAAATAAATCTGTTTATAAAACATATATTCTGTTTAATATATTAAATAAATATAAAATATAAATTTGAATTTAAAATATATGAGAAATAATATTACAAATTAAAATAAAATAGGTACATTTGCCATGATGCAACAATATCATTGTAATAATAATTGCGCATAGTGTGCACCTATGTAATTAACAAGATATCAATAAATCATGTTTACCCTTAACAAAAGCTAGGAATTTCTACTACAATTACCTTTGCAAAGGAGGCAGCGTGTTTCCGAAATGAATTGAAATCGACGTATTGTTTTTTCTATTAAAATTTAATAAGAGTCAAGTGTGTTGACTGTACAGTAGACATGGGAAAGATTCAATACTCGAAAGCTTGCTACATTTTGATAAAAAAACAAACAGATTTAAATTTGTCGTTTTCCTTCATAAAAACTAATTTGTAAGTAGATTTAGTGAAATTGGCAGATGTGTGTGACAAACAATATACACTTATGAACAAAATTTAAGGAATTTGTACCTTTTCTCTGGTTTATATGGATTCAAACAATAACTCTGAAAGATACTGAAACACAGTAAACTTTATTGAAGACACACGAGATAACCAAGTGTGAACAAAATTGCCTCTGTCTCTTTTAAAAGAAAAATGAGTAGAGATATAAAAATATGAAATTTAATTAAGTTTTGTCTATGATTGCATTCTTTCTACAAGTCGAGAGTTAGATATTTCTTACTATGTGGGTGATTCCGATACCTGGATAGGCCAACAGCCTTATCTAGAATTTCTAGGATGGAGAATCGCTACACAGTACATAGTGCCATTGTTTTTTACATAGAAAAATTCGCATTTATTTGATATATTGGTTATTTATATCATTATTCGATGTCTTCGTTTATATATTCACAGTTTAAAATATCTTGGTTATATGGGTCTCATGCTCTTCTTATATACTTTGAATAAATAGACAATTTCTTCTCCAAAAAATTGTTCTGTTCATATAGACATGTTATTCTTTGATGTCTTTGTTTGTTTTCTCCCCCCCCCCCCTTTTTTTGATATATTGTTAATATAGGTCATGGGCTTTTTTCTTTAATGCCATGGTTAAATATACATATTCTTCCTAATTGTTCTGTTCATATAGATATGTTATTCTTTCATGTCTTTGTTTGAACCGGTTTATATGTATATATATATTGTCAATATAGTTGATGCTTTTTCCTCTTTAATGCCATGGTTGAATAGACATTTTCTTCCTTATTGTTCTGTTCAAATAGATATGTTATTCTTTGATGCCTTTGTACATAGGTTTCTTGATATATTGGTTATATAGGTCATGCGCATCTCTTCGATGCCATGGTTGAATAGTCATCTTCTTCCTAATTGGTTTGTTCATATAAACATGTCTTTCGTTATTTTTCATGTCTTTGTTCGTACATGCCGTTTCTTGATATATTGGTAATATACTAGTAGGTCATGCGTTTCTCTTCAATGCCATGGTTAAATGGACATCTTATTCCTAATTGTTATGTTCATATAGACATATTATTCTTTGATGTATATCACTATTTTTTCCACTGTACAAGTATTTCAGATGAAAGAAAAACATTTATTTCGAAACAGGATAATAGATTCCCGGACACAGTTGAGGATATCTTAACAAACTACATAATAGATAGAAAGTTTTCACTGGATCTATGTGGATTTTACAAGGCAGTGAATAAAAAGGCATCGTTACTGTTACTTTTAATTGAGTGAATATGTATATATGTGTATATATATATATTATTTTTTATTTTTTTTTGTTGTTGTTCACTTTTTTATCTCTTTCTTACTTTGCTTCTTGGATCCTGCAGTCGAGTCTTTTGTAAGACTTTGGGTCTTAATGGGGGCTTTTGTTGTTATGTTGTATATATGTATGTGTATGTATATATCATACTTACATAATCTTTCTTTTTCTTCTTCTGTATATTCCCCACTTTCACAGGCCTATCTCTCTTGTAATCTCGGGGAGAATCCTCTATAAGACCAGTGTGTCTTAATAAAGGCTTTTGTGTGTGTGTTATTCTTTGATGAATTTGTGATATTTATTTCACATGATTCAGTCCCATATATAAATTTAATAATTATTAAAACTATAAACATTAACACACAGTTAACTTCTTCAATTTATATAATGAACAATTTAAAACTATTTAATTGTTTATAAATATGTGTTTTTAATATAATATTTATCACAAAAGAAATTAATTTAATTGCAAAATATATATATTTCCATATCTTTATATATAACAAATATATATAAGACTTCTTCGCCACTAAACAACAAACAATAAATAATGTTGTAGATATATAACAATTTGTAAATAGCAGAGAGAATTATCATAGATTTAACTATTTTTGTAAATATATTTGTGATTATCTTTCAAACCTGAACGTATCAGGTTCCTAATATATATTAATGTTTCTCTTTTTATTTTTGATTATCCTTTCTTGTATAATATGCTTATAACTGTTTCTGTTTAAAAAAATGTAAATCAACGCAATTATCCCTAGCCGGTATATCGCGTTTTGTGTGTTGAAATAAAACAGAAGAGAGAAATATATATAAGAAAAAATATTTTATATTAAAAAATATTTTATACACAATAATAATAACTAAAATATATTATTTTATTGATGTATTTTGTTAAATATAAATTTATATAAAAGTTTAATATAATTTCTAAAATATTAGGGAAGAAATGCTTCTCGAAATTGGTATATTAAATTTCTTTAATGGAAGCTAATCTTCAATCTTGTGTGCCCGAATTCTAGATAAACATCTATTTCTCTATAATCTCTTCAGATAATTTAGTAAATAGAGCCCGCCATTTTGTTTTTTCTATATATCGTTTGGTTTAGATACAAAGTTACTACATCTATTCAATAAAATATAAACATTTTTTATTTAGAAAAAGAAAAAGGGATCTTTCATAATTTATGCGTCTTATCCCAGTACAATATCACATTTGTACTATTTTTCACATTTTTTAAAATTGAGTTTTGTTAAATATATAGAAGAGAGATACATTTTGACATTGAATAAAAATTCATATTATTTTTTATTTATAAATATATTTATTAATGAATATATTTATTTATATATTATACAAGCAAAATTTGGTACCAATTGGTTCAGTAGTTTTTGAGTTTATCGCGAAACAGACAACAGATATTCACTTTTATATATTAGAAGATATATCGTATGATTTATTCATTAGACTGTTTACTCAATTTTTAATAATCCCTTTAGTTCAATAGGATGATCTTCTGTATCAATATTAAGGTGAAAGCATCAGGATTCCAGAGGTAAGTTTTTTTTTATTTCAAAATCAAATTTGTAGCTTTCAGTCCTGACACTAGAGATTTGATATATTTTAAAGAAAATCTTCTCTGGAAGGCTGATATTGTTTCACCTTAAACCCTTTAGTAGAAGGTTTTATCAAAATTAGAAACTATTATAGATCCGTATGATTTTTTTTTAAAGAAACCATTTCTACTACCCTTACTGCTATTGGAAACTTAATGAGAGTGCTTGGTTCATCAGTGGTGAACCCTCCCAGCGGTTTCGCCAGTTTAATCTACCATACCGCTGTTATATTGCATTTTTCGATCTTCCTTTTATAGTGATACTGATTCTAGACTCTTGGAATGGGTATTTTAGATGAACTATGGACATAAGCTTTGAGGACAGAAGAATTACATATAATTATAAATATATAATTATATAAAGATATACCAGGTGTCTTCATTCATGATCCTGAAGTCTTCCCTTCAAAGACCTGTAAATTTGAGGACCAACTAGTACTAGAAGGAACGCCTTCATACCAGAGCCAGTGTCAAGACTCGCCTGCCCCAGAGGAGGACCAGTACGACAGGACCAAGGACGGAAAGGAGCAAAGGACTGAAGCCGCAGTCTCAAGACGCCATAAATAGAGGATCCCACCTTGGCCCTTTCTTCGGAACCTGAAGCCGGGAACCCTTCCCTCCATAGCCTAGACTGTTTGATTATTTTACAATCTAAATTAGCATTGGCAATCATGCTCTAATAAAGGCTCTTTTGTAATCTTTGGTTGTTTTATATGATCCCTTCAATATATACACTTTTCAAACCCTTTAGTAGAAAGTTTTATTAAAATTACAATTATATTCTCACAATGAGTATATTTTTTATTTAAAAAACGCTAGCTTTCAAGCGTTAATCACTCATCAACGGGCTTACAATAATATCTACTTGATCCCAAAAATTCCAAAAATATGGTGGGATAAAGTCGATATTATTGTGAGCCCGTTGAAGAGCGATTAACGCTTGAAAGCTAGCGTTTTTTAAATAAAAAAGATACTCATTGTGAGAATATATTTGTAATTTTAATACTTTTCACAATTTTATCATGAATAGAAAGTTTTATATAAAGATTAAACCTATCCCAACCTAACTAGTTCTCTTTATTATAATTATTCTTATTCCTATTTCAACCCATCAAACCATTTCTTTAGTTCTAAAAAAATATATATTTTGAATACTTTTATCTATAACTCTAATTCTAACCTGAGTTGGGGCAAATCCACTTTGATCTTAGCCAAAAGACCGAGAAGTAAAAAGTTTATATAAAGATTGAACAAACTCTTTATTTATGAAGGAGTATTAATAATTGGTACTGATGTTTGTATTTTTTGTATCTTTTATCTCCTTTCATATAAAATATATTTAATAGAATTGTACACAAGACCTATAGGTATGCCTGAAGATTAATGCCAAGCTATTTATTGAAACATAGCAAATGTAACTCTGTAAAGAAAGTTTCTATTATAAGTATATCTTTTATTGAGAAACGCAATCCTAGTATTTTATACCTTCAAAATTTATATATAGCATTTTTATATTGATAAATTACGCACACACAAATATAGAAAAGCTTTTATAATTATAAATATTTTTGTGAACAATCTCATTTTATAATAGAAGTAATTTTCAATTTTTTAATCATATTTTTCAATTTTTAATTTTAATATCAATGTACTAGCCGAATGACCCGGGCAACGCCCGGGTTTTACCCGATTAAATGCTTTTATTCAAATACTATTCGTTACAATTATAAATTGGCGCCGTGGATGTCATTCTTGTATAATATATAAATTAGTTTTAAAAATTGTAAAAAAAAATGCATCGGCCGGGAATCGAACCCGGGCCGCCCGCGTGGCAGGCGAGCATTCTACCAATGAACCACCGATGGTTATGAGGAATGGCCATATTTGGGTATTTATTCCATTTACAAAGCAAACGGTGACAGAATTAATTAAAAGAATTGTTGCTTGATTATGACGCTGATAACTGTATCAATGTATACCTTCATATTTTCTTAATTCCTAACTATATTTCGAATTATTCTCTAATAATTTCTGACGTTAAAAGTTTCAACTTTGTTTATATGTAGTGATATAAAGGTTGATGATGTTGAAGCTCATTGCGAAAATTTGAACAATAATAGGATATTAACATCGATACACTAATGGACAACACTTAAGAACTTTGTACCATTTAGCATGTTAATATCAGAATTCAAACAATAACTATGAAATATATTCGATACACAGTGACCTTTATTGAAGGTACGCTAGATAAACAAATGTGAACAAAATTTCCTCTATCTACTGTCAAAAAATAAACAAAAGCAGACCTACTGGTGATGTCAAAGATTTTTCGCTTCCTTAAACTTTGTACATTAGTGTACATAGTGATACTTTGTGATTATATAGTAATGCTTGTGATACATTAAGTAATCGAACTAATGATTTATTTTTTAAATATTTTATTAGACTATCTTCGTTTCTCAGCAAATACCTCAACTCCATTTTGGTTCGCATTTATTAACTGAAATTATGCAGGCATATGTAAACAAGATTGAAAACATATTACGAAAGAATAATTGAAAATTAATTTATTTAAATTTGTTAAAATTGTGGAAAATTCAGCCAGATTTAAGCAATTAATTGTAAAGTGTGTGTGTGTATATAAATGTCATATATATTTTTAAACCTAGTGATGGTGTAAGACTAAATATAAAGAATAAAATAAGTATATAAAAGCATTTTAATTATAAGCTTTTATTACAAAAAAAACGGAAACTTACAAAATAATTATCTCTCTCACAAATGAAGAGGATTATTTAAATAAAACGACAATAATATCTGACTATAGCGTAATAAAATGAGGACTACGTTTTTATTTCAGTATTAACGTTTATTATAAACTAGCGGATGTACCCGGCTTCGCCCAGGTTTTTCTCGAGGGAATGTTTGTAGTCTAGTAATAAGAAAATATACTACACCTAAAAACTATCAGAGAAAAGAGAAACCACGGAAGGTGAACAGAAAAATGCTTACAATGAATGTTATGTTTACGATATCAAGTTAAATAAAAACAAAGATAAAATTTGCATATGTTGGTCACTATAAATTTGTATATTTGTTAGGCGAAATTAGAAACATGATAAAACAATTGGGTATTTAAAAACAAATGTAGAAATAAAAGTTGAAGTATAATAAACAATGTTAAAGATTAGTTTTAATTATTAATCAAGATTGTGTGTGAATATGTGAGAAAGATGTAATATCGTTGTTGTTTTCTTGGCCGACTGTTTTACATATGGTGTTATCTTAAAATTGCTTGTTTTGAATATTTTTTAGATTGAGATTATTAGCTAGTATGTAAAAAAATTAACTCTGTTGAAATTTAATTTTGTATTTATATATAAATAAAATTAACCATGTTGATTTTTTTTGCATTTAATCGATAACAGCGAAGTTACGCATGTTAATGTTAGGAAATATATTTTGATGTTAAGCAAAACCTGCTCCATCTCGTTTTACATAAATGTTGAAAATTTGGTTGAAATTGATGCATTGTAACGAAAGTTTTTAGTGATGTCCACTTATGAAATTTCAATTTTATTAATATAGATATAATAACTTTTTTAATTTAAATTTTCTCAGTTTGCCATAGCTGGTGTCGTGGCGTTGTAACAGACCTGTATCCGCTGGTTTTACGGAAACGGGCAAAAATATGGTGCTTAGGTTTAGCGTCTATTTTAACTGGAGACAGGTGACTTTCATTTTTACATATCAATTTCCTTCCGAAAAACTATATATTGGCTATATATTCGACATAGACACTTTTCAGCTTAAGCCTATTTGGTATAGTGTGAAGACTTCAGTTTGAGACCCCTTGTGTATCTCATTAAATTGCAATGATAAAAGGTCAATGTAATAAGTTCAGTATAAAATATGTTTTTAATAAATTATTCAAACCAGTAATTTTAATAAAATAGTTCAAATTTCTAATATACAAGATATGCTCGTCGGAAATGGCCATTTTAAAATTAGAAATGCGAACCTTACAAGGAAGTTGTTTTGTCCTATTTTTAGATCGGCGCGTGCGCCACGAGACTCGTACTTTCAGTCAGGTGTGGTCGAATGTGCAATATTTAATTCTGTAAAAAATTTTTCTTTAGCTTTTTTATTTATTTTATATTTTAACCAGTCCTGGAAATTAATGAACGCACCTTGTATATTGATAAGTAAATACATCTTGTACATACATCTTGTAATTGTAAATACATCTTGTATATTGATAAGTAAATGCATCTAGCAAACGCCTTTCAGCAAATACAACCTGAAATATACTTTACCTCACCTAGTATTAAAACGAAATCTATTGTACATTCCCAAACCTATTTTAGAGACAATAGTTTTAATAATTAAAGTTGATTACATATATTCAAGAGATAAAAACTGAGGTATTTGTTAATAAAAATATATCTCTTCTTCTGATTGTGCAACTAAAGGTTACTGATGGCTTGCGCCATTTGTCGGATAAACATCAACTAATCGTTGATTTTCAACTATATTAGAATTGACAAAGTAAACACGTTGGCATTTCAGGCTGTTAACTCTCATCAACCTTTTTTTATGATTTTTAAGGATGCCCCAAAGACCAGATTTTTTTAGTGTTTGGAATACAGCTTGCATTATGCCGATGAGTGCCAACATACCAAAATGCGTACACTGTTAGTTTTTTTAATAACCAAGAAAAGGTATTTTGCCAATTCTGGAATAATTAAAAATCAACAACTAGTTGATATTTACTCCGAGAGATGGCGTAAGCCATCATCAATTTTTATTTACACGATCAAGAGATGCTTCTTTCTCAATTGTTAATTGATGTATTTGTGTTGCCGTAAAACGCAAAATATTATTTATGTATATTTGTAAGGAGGGATAAGGAATAAATAAAGGGAGTATGTATAAACTAATATTAAAACATAATAATAATAATGATGAAAATAATCAAGAAATAAAATCAGTAGAAAAAATAATGATAATATATGATAATTAGTTCAGGTGAATATTGGTTACGTTTAGATAACAGAACCCCAGCAACGCGCTACAAAGAAAATAAACAAAGGGTAACCACGCCTTGTATCCTGAGGGCCAATCAAATATCGCCCTAATGACATCATCAAATTAGGAAGCAAATTGATTGGATAAGTGTTGGGGGCTTAACCCTAAGGCGGGAATCACTAACGGCTATTTTGATTGGTTGACTGATTTGTGGATCTTTCTTTAGATATATAGTAGTTACAATATCTTTATTGTTTACGTTAGGTTATTGGTGTGGGGGCTATAATCGTTCAGATATTTTAGTCCTATGTGTAATATGGCCAGTGAGCGAACTAATCAGCGTCCAGAGATAGATTTGTTATATATAGTTTGCTATAAAGTGTACAAAGTGAAAATGTATAAGAAGAGGATCCGTTGGACAAATTTTAAAAATAGTAAATTCTGACTTGCAACTGAAGGTTGCTGATGGCTTGTGCCATCTATTGGTATAAGTATACAAACTCTTCGTTGACTTTCAATTATTCTTAGAATATTGGCTAAATACCTTTCTTGATTAACTAGAAACTTTGCAATATCAGGAGATTCTTCTTTTTTAAAATATAATTTAATATTTCTTCGAGCTTCAAAAGCATATTGGTTAATTTAACGATGTATTTATATAAATAGTGTATTCAAGATTGAAATGTATTATCTATAAATATTCCTATAGAAGAATTTCTCTCAATAATAATAATAATAACACATTGAGATTTATTTACAAATCAATGTGAGATATCATACTTAAATGTTGAAATTTGATAGAAAATTGAAAATTTTATCAATTGCTTTACGTTTTTAATTCGGATGTTTCAGAGAGACATTTTCGTCCGTTCAATGAAGAAAAAAACGTAAACATTTTGGCGAAGAATTCTCAGAATTCTATAGGAAATTTGAGAATTAGACCTAACTAACAATATCCAATAAATATTAAGTCCGAAAAGATGCTGAATTCTTGAATATTTCTTTAAAGGAATAAGATGCATCAGTCAAATAAACAAACTGATATTATGCAAGATGGATTTTTTTACAGGTTTCAACACAAAAAAGGGAATATTTCCAACAAACAAACTTTTGCTAATATAATATGTTGACTTCATACACAGATGATAATATTTCACAGGAGTTGACGTATTTTATAATGTCTTTTGTTCATATAACTATGACCATGAAACATATCTTACCCTTTTTCTCTCTTTCTCTCTTGCCCCTGGATCTGCAGGCCTGCCTCTTCGGCGTCGACCTCCATCCCGAGGCAGTGGAAATAACAAGTGTGGCGAAGGCTACCATCTACCATACAAGTACCATCTTGGTCTTGAGTTGGGTAATGCCAGCCATCACCTCGACCGGCCCACTCTGTGGGAAAGAACTCTCGCAGTCCATCGGTGGCGGAGTCTTTCCCGCGGTGGGCACTACCAAAGAAGACCTTCTATATATTTATATATATGTATATTTATCAATTATTTTTTATCTATTTGTATCTATTTATTCGTATATCTATCATTATATAACCATATTTATTCATATTTATATTTATTCTGTATTTAACCTTATATAATCTTATATGGACATTGTAATAAATCAGTTTCAATCTCTCTCTCGCTCTCAATACACACGTCAATTATTTAGTATATATTGTGTTTTCATCAATTTATTATTTACAATAGAAGTTTTATGACCTAAAGAGAGAGTCACCTTTCTTTTTGAATATGCCCCAGAATGATGGATTATGTTTATCACCTCAGTAAAAACCTTAAAGGTGGTGATAACGAATGAGCCCATTTTAAAATAAAAGCCATCCTGTATACCATGGTTTCGGGGCTATGACCCTCATCAGTACAGGGATGGCTTCGATTTCCTAACATCCTACGAGAAGAGTTAAAAAATCTGTCGAACGGTGTTTTGGCTGTTAAAATATATACGAATATTTTTTGCCATTTATTCGAATGGATTATTTTAGGTAACGACTTAATATATTTGTACAAAAATCATAGAATTCCACAAAAATGAATATCTTCAGCCTTTCTAGATAAGTTTTCTTCCAAATTTTCAAATTCATTTATTCACATAATTAATCGATGAAGTTATTAAATCACTAAATCAATCAATTAAATAAATTAAATCACTGAATCAATAATACTCTATTAGTAAATTTGAAAGCCCTTTCTCCAATTTCGAATGGTTTAAAGTTATTGATATACGTAGTTGAATGCCTTCATAATATTCAAAAGACACGAAAAATCATTAAAAATTTAATAGAATATATTCAATTTGAAATTCATAATATTCCAGTATCATTTGATATATATAAATCTAATTTTCTAATTGAATTTATATTAGAGTTAAATTATTTCTCTTAAAGGAAACAAATTCCCATCTAAGAAAAATATCAGGTTATATCAAAATTTAATAAAGTAAAAACCATAGTGATCAAAATAAAGCTCAGCTTTCATCATGAATATTTAAAATCGATAGAAAAGAATGAGCACCTTGGATCATCACGAGGTTTTATTTTATATGATAATAAAATTCATATATTAAAATATTGGAATTATTTTACCTATTAAGAAGGACCTCGATGAATGATGTGTGCTCAGAACAATAAAAATTCTGCCACTTTTAATTTTATGTTTTGATACGGTTATCCTTGGGAAAAATTAGATAAAATGTAAAAAGAGATCAACTAAGTTTATTCAAAAGCAATCTTAATGCAAATTTCACTTTTGTGAAGGGATTCAAATACTTTTTTTTTTCCAAATCGACGAAAAATTGAGAAAGATGTCAAATAATATATGTAAATTTGTAAATATTTAATTTTAAGTTCTAATTTGGTCGTTGTTTTGTTTGTTTCCTCTGTATTAGGTGCAAATATTTCAATATTGCACCTGGTTGATTAATAAAAATATTTTTAAAAATTGAGAAGGAGAAAAGGATTGAGAAATGCATGACGTTGTTATTTTGGCTTATATTTCTTCCGCATCTACTTTCTCATCCTAATTGATCAGTTATTCGGATCGTCGCTTAAGCTGATAGCTACGAAAAATCCTTATATTTTACCGTTGTTCTTTCTCATGTCGTAGCGATCAATGGTTTTCTCTGTAGATTTACTCTAAGAGAAATCTTTTTATAGTCATTAGATCTTTTTGACTTGATTTGTGCTTGTTGTCATTTCAGGTATCCCGCAACAAGACTATGATAGGATAAAATCTGTAAATGCATTTTCATTCCACGTTCTCTTTGGTATATAAAATATGGATCTGAATCTATATGTAAAAAAGAATGGTAGGACTCTTTTTATCATGGTTGATAGATTTCTCCGAGGATAGCTGCATTTGATTTTGTCAGCGGGTTTTCATTATGATGCGAGAAATATTAAGATACCCTAAAGGTTTCAGCATTTCCTCGCAGTCTTGATATCTAGATAACAATTTCTGCTTATGAATGCCTCCTATTTGTTGATTGCCGTGCTCGATATCTTTCAAAGAGAAGCAAACTCACGGAACAATGAGTAAAAAGGGTATTTTATCTCAGATTTCGAGATTTCAAGAGTGAGTTCTGGTGATGTAGAGGATGAAATGCCAACAAGGTAAACGCGGGAAAAAGGAAGGGCCATTTGAGATGTGGAATCATAGAGGTTCATGAGAGACATGTTAGAAAATTTTTGAGAGGCTTCATCGAAGTCAATCCTGTAAAAGATGAGGAAGATGGTAGAGTGTTTAGGAAGCAGAGAAGGGTAGGTCAAGTGGCGGTGGCTGATGGTTTGCCACCGCGAAGAGCGTTGTACCACCGAGGGAGTGGCGGTCCACCCGGGGTACTCCTGGAAGATTGTGGTTGGGCGGGCAGGAACGCTCCTGTACACAGTATTATATAAGAGTTATAGTTCACAACATATAATTTAAACAACTTTTATCTTCTTTCTTATCTACACTCAATCATATTAGGGTATCAAACCTGTAGAGGTGACATACATAATGATTTGGTGAAGTAGAATGCGTCTGATTTTGCCATTAAGACTGGGAGCACTACTCTGTAGCAGGCCATCTTAGCTCCAATATGGAATGACCGCCTATGATATGAAAAACAGACGTCACGTGCAGCCGCTCCTAACATAGAGTGGAGACGCTGCTCATCCTTTATCCTTGGATCAGGAGCCCTTGCAGGGAACTATCAGCCTGAGCTCAGTTTATTTTAGCGAGCTTGTTACGGCTCCCCCTTCTCCTTTTTCGTCCGGGTCCGGGACCGGCAAAAGCGGAGTTACAACATTTATGAATATCATAAAACTCACCTCGCAGCCACTTGACCTACTCCTCCACCTCTAGTTGCCTCAACTCCAAGGCAGATGACTGTCTAAGCTGTTGATGAAGTTCTCTTCGCTTCTGCCTTCGAGCGCGGCTCATGGCTGCTCTGTGGGTCAGCATATGTTGATGGTCGTTTAGCTTGTTCACTACCTCAAGTAGAAGCTTCTTCACGTTACAGGTTGATTTTACCCCTGATGGTGTGGATAGTGGTGTTGGAGGGACCATATACTCCTTGTTCGACTTGAGAAAGCGCTGGTCCTCTTTCATCTTCATCCACTCCCTTGAAGAAAGAAGCTCAGGCTCCTCTGTCTCGTCAAACATCTTGAAGATAATCTCCCCTCCAAAACTCACTTTCCTTGTATTTTCATGTTGCTCCTGGATTCTGTATTTATATTCCATAATGGATATTTCTTCCTGAAAGTACTTTTCAATGACTTTATTATAGTCATAAGATTCTTTGATGGTTTGTGGCCTTCTATGTCCTTTTAAACAGTTATTTCCCATTTTGTCCTGCTCTAACAATTGGTGATTTATATGTCATTGTTTTTAAAATAATTGGGAATATTTTTTGACCCGCATACCATTTCACCCAATTGTTTTATGTTAAACGAAGATGTATCAATAAATTAGGGAAATCCTGAATTATCATATTCAAACGCTGACGCCATCTTAATTTTTTTCCACTTTGATAACACGCACCCTTACTTTTTATAATAATTTATAATGTTAAAAATAAAAGTATTATATAAAAATAATATTGGGAGTATTGACTCTTCGACGTATATACATTGGAATATATCCAGAGTAATTGCTACCAATACACTATTTTTGTATCTGGATCAGAAATTATATTTTGAATATATTTATACTCAATTTTTTTGTAACAAATTATCAAATAATAAAATATTTTGAACTCAATGGAATGGTTTTAATTTTGGAATTCTCCATCAAATATTAAAGCCTTAATCATCATGTTCAATTATTAACATACATATTTAAAATAAAATGCATCATTAGGAGAATTCTAAATTATTTTAAATGAAATTAGTTATATAAGTATATTCACTGAGAGAGAAAGAGTATATGCAAAGTGTACATATATCACTCTTGTAAATAGGATCCAAGCTTATTCATATAGGCCTTTATATTCTAACAACTGCTATTTTATTATTTAATCTGTATCAGCGCGAATTTTTCTTTTAAAAATATAGATAGATATATATTGGGAGGTCCCAGCTTATCATCCAACACAAAAGTTCAAGTGAAATACGTTTTATTCATAAGAAAAAGATATTCACGCTAAAATAATTTAATATTAATAAACAGGAGTCAAGATATTATATCACTATTTAACTGTGAATATTGAATATGTTTATATTCACAATGGAATTTTGGTAACAGAGAGAGATAGGTGGTAAACCTAATCTATCTAAGGCCTCGTCAATTCACATTGTCTATTGCCAGCAATTTCGCTTACAGAAGGACGTTGATTTAGCACAAGGCTTCGTTGACCCCCAGATTCTTTCCTGTTTAAGACCAAAGATAAAACCCCGAAATATGAACTCTCGGAGAAAATAGAAATAGAGGAACGTCACTTCACCTAAACCGTGTAAAGAAAACAGCAGTGCTGCCAAAGTGCCACTTTCTCTCCTTCAAGAATGTAAAGTCTCAAGATTCTTGATGTATCCTTCATCCCTCTACGCCTGCATAGTTCATCTACAGCCTCTCTTACCCCCGATGGCATTGTATTGACTATAAACTACATATATAGTGCGAGAATAAATACTATTTTTCTAAAGGTATTTCATATAAAATATATGCCTGTTTAGCCTAATCGAATATGGACCCTATCTTCGTAAATTCTTTTATTCGGTTTAATTTGAAAATGCATTATTGATTACTTTGTTATAGTTTAAAATGCCTCTTATAGGTATACCCTTTGAGAGTGTGCAAGCTCCATCTATACTTGATAAAATTTTCTTTTTTCAAATCGATATTATTTGAAGACCATATTGTATACTATTTTTCTCACACTTAATAATTTAAGCATTCGATTTAAGCCTTCACTATTATTAATTTCTTCTATCACCTTTCAATATTGAAAGATAATTAGGGATATTATATAAGAAATATTTATTATATTTATGTTTGTGTTGTGTGTGTCGGTTCTTCTTGACTTTAAAAAACTATTCACACAATTGATTGACTTCATGTTTTGTTGATTTAGTTACTTTAAACTTTCTCACACAAGTTTTAGAATATATAAAGAATATATATATTTCGAATATATACGATAAATCGAAAAAAATCAAGAGCTTATATTCTTATAAGAAATAATTTAGAATATTTATATGTATATAGTGTATTTAATTTATATATTTTTTTCCATTGATAGTTTAATGAGTAAATAGATCTATGCATGTGAAAAAGGGGAAATAATTTTGCCCCAAAAAAAAAATAAATAAATAAATTGCTAAATTTATTTTAAGGACGTTTTTTTACATGAAAATTGAAACGATTGACCGTTGGGAATCTAAATACAAACAGGTTTTCAGCCTGTTTTTAAGTGTACACATATTTTTACAGCGTCTTTCTCCATGATGTTAAAAACAATGAGAAAAATACTAACTTAAATATATTTTATTTGAAAATATTTGAATTTTGCGTATTAGTAGAGCACAAATTTGTTATTTATGATAAACTCAATTTTTCAGAATCTTGGTTTAGTTGACAGTTGAGTGACCGCAAATTAGATAATTAAACGTTACGTTTTCTATCAAGTTACTTCTCAGGTTTATACTCGGTGGTGTTTACATCATATGTTACTTGATTAGCTGTTTCAACAATTGGATTCTGCTGAAGTTGGAACTTTCTGTATACTCCAGATTTTTGAAGTGAGTGCTTCCTGTTAGATTGAATTGCGACGACTTCACGCTGGGACAAGGTCTTGTTCTTTTAATTATTTTTTCTGTTTATAGTAGCTAATATATAGAAGCTCTGAAATGCGATAATATATCAGAATTCCTTAGTGCTGAAGTTGTAATTGAAGAATTCTAGCATGTCACTTCTGCGGAAGGGATCTGAAAATACATTTCAGGTCATTTTCAGAGCAGTACTCAGCTGAATTGGCGCTTAATTCTACAAATGAGAATTGATGGAATATTTGGTTCGTGATCTTTTTCACACTCTGCCTGATTTTTCAATAAGTTAATTCTGATTCCAGTGGATGGTTAAAGCTTTTAACACCTTCAACATGGAAGTTGTTTGAAACTATGGGTAGGATTCATGTTTCAGCCATGATGCGTACGTCACCACGTTTGAACCACGCCGTCCTTGTTGTGATGGAGATGTGATAATGCCAAGAAGATGAAAGCCATTAATTCGGCATTAGATGGAGATCCCCATGGCAGCTGAAGAATGGTACTTGCAGGAGATTCAAAAGGAGAAGACCTGTTCACAGAGTGTCAGAGTGCTGTTGGGATGTAATGGAGCGAGAGGAGGGTAGGCCAAGTGGCGGTGGCTGATGGTCTGCCACCGCGAGGAGCGTTGTACCACCGGGGGAGTGGCGGTCCACCCGGGGTACTCCTGGAAGATGGTGGTTGGGCGGGCAGGAACGCTCCTGTACACATTGAGTTATATAGGTATTATTTAGATATAATACCGCAAAACTTACCTCGCTGCCAACTTGACCTACTCCTCCTCAGCAATCTGCCTCAATTCCAAGGCTGAAGCTTGAAATTTCTTCTTGTGCAGCTCTCGCATTTTGGTCCTCCTGGCTTTACGTGAGGCCAAACGATCCTCTTGCTTTTGCTTATATTCCTCTATTTTAGATGCCACTTCTTTCAAGCATCTCTTGACCTTATACGGAGGTTTGCTCCGAGATATTAGGTGAAAGACTCCTTTTGGTGTGGAGGATGGTGTGGGAGGAACATTCCAAAATCTGTTCTGTTTCAAGAACAGTTGGTCTTCTTTCATTTTGTTCCATTCTTTTGATGAAAGAATCTCGGTCTTCTCTGACTCTTCAAATTCCATAAGGAGGAGTTCTTTCCCAAAAGTTACTCTTTTTGGTTTGTGATACGGAATTTGGTTCCTGTTCCGTAATTCCAGGATGGCTAGTTCTTCTTGAAAATATTTTTGGATGATTTTGTCATAGTCGTATGGTTTTGTGTAAATTTCCTGGGACCCTCTTTTCTTACATGTGTTACCCATCTTGTTTTTGTATAGTATTTGTTGAGGTATAATTGTTTTGAGAAATGACACATAATAGCTTTATGTTAGAGACAGAGAGAGATGTCAAATTAGAATAAAAAGCTGCCATAAATTACTGAATAGAAATCTTCAGCTCATTTAAAATAAATTTATTTATATATTAATAAACCTCATTTAAAATATTTTATAAGAAACCTGTAGCAAGCACTATAGCATAGAATCAGGTAAAATGCATACATCCTTCATCCTCTTTTATAAATATTTGAATTGGAAAAACTATCAACCTTATTATTTACCTCTTGATATCTGTCTGGTTTGAAACTACAGATGCATTACTAGTAAAAAAGGTATCAATAACGAAAAGGTTTGTAAAATAATTGAGTAAAATTTCATGTAATCCTTTTCATTTATTATTCAGCATATATGCATTTTCCTACGCCTTTATATCCCATAATAAAAAAATGAGAAACATAATACCTCAAATTGGACACTTAAAATATATTGTTAATTTTAAACTTTAACAGAAAAGAGATATGGAAAATATATTTATTAATAATGTTTAGCCCATTGTGTGATGGTTAGAAAATCCTCTAAACAGTTTCTCGATTTAAATTCTCCATGTATAAAATAGATATGGTAACGCGAAAGGAATATGTTTATTTTAAGTAGACTTACAAAGTTGATTATATTATTTAAAAAAAATAAATTTATGCCTATGTTTTACCATGAAAATTTAGTTTTTAAAAGCTTCTCGATTAGTAAATAACCGTTAAATAAACCCAAATCGTATATTTTTTAAGAGTTCCTAACTGAACTCAGATATATTTTTATAATATTATTATTTTTAAATGTTAGAAATATTGATATACATGTTTATTTTTTATTGCTGCATATAATGTAAATAGATGTATATTTCTGATATAAGTTGCAGTAACACATGAAAACTCCGAGGATAAGTTTCTTTATTTCATAAATGATATCTCGAGCTTTCGGGTATCGTAAACCCTTCGACAGAAGTGTATAAGACGAAATGAATCACAGGTTTTAGCTATTATTTATATATGGTATGTTATTCACATATTTTAAAATGTGCAAAATTTTTTAATTAACATGAATATCTTATGCCTGAGTTAAATTTTATATTTTATATATACAAAACAAGTGAGAAATATACTATTGCCTATCTGGAATGTAGTTTTATGTATCAGGGTTGTGTATCAAACTATTGTATACTTCTGGGATATCTATATGTCTATTAATGCTCTGGTGTTTCGTGGATATTATGGCTTCAAGAATTAGTCTTTTATGCTTATTATTTATGTTGGTGTAGTAGGTTTTTGGTTTGGCTAAGTTAAAGGTATGGCCTGTTGTTTCTATGTGTTGAAAAATAAGTGATCTATTGTCTTTGTTTTTTATATTTCTATTGTATTCATTGATTCTGTCCTTAACTGACCTGCCTGTTTCTCCAACGTATATACTATTGCAATGGTTACATTTAACGGAATAGATGGCTTGTCTGTTGTATATTGGTAGGTTAGGGCTATTGTTTTTGGTGTTGGGGTTTCTAACTATAGAACCGATGTTTGAGGTATTTTCATAAAAAATTCTGATTCCGTGTTTTTTAAGTTCTCGGACTATTTTGATGTTATTGGGGGAATATGGTATGATGCATGTTGATCTGTATGTCTGGTTATTGTTGATTATGGAAGGGTTATAAAAATGTCTTAATATAAAATATTTTGGGTATCCTGCTATGAGAAGGGTTTGCATTATATTTTGAGTTTCTATCGTTTTGAATGTTTGATTAGAACAATGGGTATAGATCCTCTTTGTGAGAGTTTTTATGGTGTTTATTTTATGGTTTTAAAGGGCAATATGAGGAGTAGTGTATGTAATTGGGTTGGAGAGTGGGCTTATAATAAACTGTTGTGTTAAACATCTGGTTTTGCCTGGTGATGAAAATATCCAAGAAAGGCAATGTGCCATTGGCCTCCTTTTCTAGGGTGAAATCTATCTCTCTGTGTAGGCCTTTTAATTCGGTCAAAATACTATATATTGCTTCTGTATGGCATAAGCAGAATATGTTATCTATGTACCTGCCCCATATTTGCCATACAGAAGCAATTGATAGTATTTTGACCGAATTAAAAGACCTACACAGAGAGATAGATTTCACCCTAGAAAAGGAGGCCAATGGCACATTGCCTTTCTTGGATATTTTCATCACCAGGCAAAACCAGATGTTTAACACAACAGTTTATTATAAGCCCACTTTCCAACCCAATTACATACACTACTCCTCATATTGCCCTTTAAAACCATAAAATAAACACCATAAAAACTCTCACAAAGAGGATCTATACCCATTGTTCTAATCAAACATTCAAAACGATAGAAACTCAAAATATAATGCAAAACCTTCTCATAGCAGGATACCCAAATTATTTTATATTAAGACATTTTTATAACCCTTCCACAATCAACAATAACCAGACATACAGATCAACATGCATCATACCATATTCCCCCAATAACATCAAAATAGTCCGAGAACTTAAAAAACACGGAATCAGATTTTTTTATGAAAATACCTCAAACATCGGTTCTATAGTTAGAAACCCCAACACCAAAAACAATAGCCCTAACCTACCAATATACAACAGACAAGCCATCTATTCCGTTAAATGTAACCATTGCAATAGTATATACGTTGGAGAAACAGGCAGGTCAGTTAAGGACAGAAACAATGAACACAATCGAAATATAAAAAACAAAGACAATAGATCACTTATTTTTCAACACATTGAAACAACAGGCCATACTTTTAACTTAGCCAAACCAAAAACCTACTACACCAACATAAATAATAAGCATAAAAGACTAATTCTTGAATCCATAATATCCACGAAACACCAGAGCATTAATAGACATATAGATATCCCAGAAGTATACAATAGTTTGATACACAACCCTGATACATAAAACAACATTCTAGATAAGCAATAGTATATTTCTCACTTGTTTTGTATATATAAAATATAAAATTTAACTCAGGCATAAGATATTCATGTTAATTAAAAAATTTTGCACATTTTAAAATATGTAAATAACATACCATATATAAATAATGGCTAAAACCTGTGATTCATTTCGTTTTATACACTCCTGTCGAAGGGTTTACGATACCCGAAAGCTCGAGATATCATTTATGAAATAAAGAAACTTATCCTCGGAGTTTTCATTTTTACTGCAACTTATACATCAGAGGATTCTATCTTACGATTTCTGATATAATAAAATCTATACCCGCCCTGAATTGACGAGGGCCAAAAGTCAGAAACCATGATCACCAGATGGGAATTCTTAATTTTCGAAATCTGATGTTGTGGCTTTTTCACTAACCTTTGTGAATTGTTTGCGTAAGATCAATGATCGATAAAATTCTTTTTATATTTTCTACAGTTTTCTGAGCTTATTTTCAAAGATTCATTATTTTACCTCATAACAGATAATTTTTT
Organism: Cordylochernes scorpioides; assembly: GCA_030710605.1. Classification (NCBI taxonomy): domain Eukaryota; kingdom Metazoa; phylum Arthropoda; class Arachnida; order Pseudoscorpiones; family Chernetidae; genus Cordylochernes; species Cordylochernes scorpioides. Next base: position 17,149,673 of record CP092864.1, read on the forward strand.
TTTTATCGTGCCAGGTATAAATCACAATAGCTTAATATCGCATTAGAAGCATGGATGTGTGCAGTATCATATCTGTCTGGTGGATTAAATTGGCGATGACTTTGGAAGTGTTAACTAGTGATGAGCAAAGCTCCCCAAATATAGTTTCCATCTCAGTAACAACAGTAGAACGTTGTAATATTTATTAAATAAATTATCACACTGAAATTGAATTATTTCCTTTATATTGATAAAACACTAATTCCCGTATTTTTATATATTTATATATAGATTTTATTGTACAATGCATTCCAATTAAATGGAATTCTTTTATTCATATTATCTCTTGAATATTTGTAGAAGATCATCAATTTACCTATTAACATACACAAAGGCAATGGCACAATGATTATTATATTCTGCTTTCAAAATATTTGCCTCAATTCCAATATATATTATTCGTTTAAAAACTCTCTTATCGAATTCCTTTATTTAAACTGAAAATAAGCATTATTAACGTCGTATGGCGTTCTGAATGGTTAAGATTATATATATATTGAAAGAGTTTAGCAAACAACATTATAGAAGAACAGCGGTGAAGCGCTAAAGAAGAGAGTCTAGAGATGTGGGCAAGCCAATAAAGAAAATATGGAGCCCTCTTAACAAGGAAGTGTTGATTGTGTTGATCGACATATTCCAGGAATGTACGTCGAACGGGCAGTCCAGCTGATGCGGTCGTGAGAGAAGAAACCGATATAGCGGTCGGTCTGAAGGCGGGTTGGTGTACCGAGTGGAGGACATTCCAGTGTAGGGGAGAACACCAGTCGCGTGACATCAAGTTCTGCGGCAAGTAGATAACGGTGGCGAGTTGCCTTCGGGGCGTGTGGATAATCCTGAAAGACGGTGCCAGGAGAGCCTGACATTGGAGCGGTTTACAAGACGGTGTAATCCAGGCTGGACGTGAACAATGTGGAGCGGGACTTTTCACAAGAGTGACATCCACGGCACCAAGGATTCTTCTGAGGTGAGGTTGAAGGCAAGTCCCACTAATTGTACTTCTTCTTTTTAGTGTCACATATAATAAAGCGATAACTTTTCCTGCATCCCGACGAATTCTTTGTGCCATCCTGATTAGGCAAAGAACGCGAACAGAGTCTAGGTACGACGTAACAAGAATCTTCTATGTTTAATTCATATTTTCTTTGAAGTATTTCATATATATTTTTCAATTCTCTTTAGAAAATTTAAACATAAAGAACATTAATGTTTCTTCATATATTTTCAATTTAATAATTAAATATTAGAATAATCTCATATATTTCCATCTCTATAGAAAATATTGAGCATAAAGGATATTCAGACTCCTTCATAATTATAATTAAATTAAGTATCATAAATATAATTTTATCAAAAATGAGTATTATTATTTTATTTCTTAAAATTTCTCGAATATTTTAAATCAAAATATATGGATTGTTGATCCAAGGAAATAGCATATTTTTCCATAGTGATTTGCAAAAAAAAAAAAAATAATAATAACAATCTTCCGATTTTATATGGATAATAAATGTGATAAACATATACATTGTAGTTCATTATACCAGCTTAGTATCGCCTTTTTGGAAATGTTTCTCGTGAGATGTATCAGATTAGATTACAGAAAAAAAATATAAGCACATTAGTGGGGATTTAGTAAGGCATTAGACGTGGTTGAATATTTTAATAAAACTTTTATGAATTAATTAAGTATTTATCATAATCAATATAAGCTTATCTATGTCTCCGATTAATAAATAAATAGCTAAAACCGTTTCTTTTGGGTCAACTCTCAGTTGAAGTCTGGGCTGAATCAGTTCAAGGTATTTTCGGGTACATCAAAGGTTCATTGGTGGCTCGTTAGAGAGGGTTCTACTTTCTATAAAAAATATTAAAACACTGAATAAAATTTATATCAATATATATTTAATCAATATACAATACGAAATAATTTTATATAATTTCAAAACATTTCACAACGTTTTAATAAAATATTTCAATATCAGAATTAAACCAAAATTGTCAATAATATAATTCTTTGATTGATAATTATCAATAAATAAAAAATGTGTTCTTTAGTTTTTTTCTTATCTTTGTCCTCTTGGTATTTGGCCATTTGTTATTCTAGAGGTTCCGCTTTGATAGACAATTGAAAGAATATTTGCTCATATTGAACTCTCTTTGAGAAAACCAGTTACACCGTGTTCTGTGCTGCCGATTGGAGTTGCTATATGCTTCAGTTTCTTGTATGAATATTTATAAAGCGTAAACTTTGGAATGAAACGGATTTTCGGTTCCTGAATTGCAGTTAAAAATCACAAAGTATTTGAAGTGTCTTTTATGCTTCTCCTATGAGTGATAGACGTCCTCCACTCATTTTGAGATTAATTGTTTTGTGACACGAGAGCAAGAGAAGTTTCGATGTCTTTCACGTATTCCCTCATGCCATAGTATATTTGAAGATGAACCCAGTTATTGTAGAATGCTCTGGCCAGTGATAGAAACTGGGATATCTCTTAAGGGCACTGGTTCATATTTTCGCCAGAAATGATGAATGAATTTCTTCAAGATTTTTAGATATTTTAGGATGTATTATAAGCTATAATCTCATGGCTCTCCTACTATTCAAATAATAGCACATTTATTTACTTGATACCTATATCTGATTACATATGATAGAATATCGGTTCTGAGCTTTCTCTCCTTTCTAACTGGTAGCCATAACTTGATTGTGACATTTGGATATGATTTCAGTAGGAAAGCCACAATTTCTCTCAATATTTAATCAGAGACATATTTATCTCGTTACTTTATAACAATGATCATTAAGCTCTGGATGGCTATGTTAGAATAGAATTGGTGGAAGTTTATTTTTATTTTTTAATTCTCAACATGGTACATCACATAGTTGGAGGTGTTGGCATTAAACGGATAGATTGGAACGAATGAGAGAATTAATGAAGATGGCCATGGGAATTTGGGGCGAAGTGGCAAGATGTTAGGCCTTTTCGGAGACAGAGGAGGGTAGGTCAAGTGGCGGTGGCTGATGGTCTGCCATCGCGAGGAGCGTTTTACCACCGGGGGAGTGGCGGTCCACCCGGGGTACTCCTGGAAGATGGTCGGGCGGGCAGGAACGCTCCTGTACACAAAACATTAAATATAGTATCAATTCTGATAATTTGAATACTCACCTCGCAGCCACTCGACCTACTCCTCTTCTTCCAGCTGTCTTAATTCGAAGGCAGAGGATTCTAGTCTCTCTTTGTGGTTATTCTTTCTCTTCGCTCTTCTTTCTTGGCGCGCGGCAGCCTGGCGTTCTTGCTGGATTTTATACAAATTTAGATGGACGGCTACTGCCTCAAGAAGTCTTCTCACATTATAGGGAGGCTTAGTTCTTGGTGGTAGACACAGGCATCTTCGTAGAGTTGGGTAAGGGCCACAAGGGACGTTCCAAACTTTGGTACTCTTCAAGAAGAGTGATCCTTCCTTCATTTTGTTCCATTCTCTTTTAGAAAGAACTTCTGGCATTTCGGAGTCCTCAAATTCTTTGTAAAGGAGTTCTTTTTCAAATTTCACTCTTTTGCCCGGGTGAATTGGCTCTTTGTCTCTGTATCCTAAGATGTTGAGTTCTTCTGAGAAATATTTTTTGATGACTTTGTCATAGTCATTTGCTTCTTGTTTGGCCTCTTTGGTTTGGAGTACTTTCTTTCTATGGGCTGTGCAATTTCCCATTTTGGTCTCTTGTAAGATTACAATAATGGAATGCAATTGATAATGAAGTCTTTATTGGCTCATCTCTTTATCCTTTCAGAGCTCAGACATGAATGAATAATGAAGAAATGAAAAGGAGAAAATTAAGATTTGATATCAAAATTGTTAATCACAACTATATTAGTTATCCACACAAATTGATTATTATAATTTTTTTCGTGCTACCACATTTGACAAAAATAACACGTAAATTAGATAGTTTTATAAATAGGCGCTATACTATATAACATTTAAAAATAATCTCTAGTATTCAGGATAAAACAATATTTTCACATTTGTATATAATATTTTGTTTTCTAAATTTATAAACTACACACAACTATTTAATATACATTCTTGGACAAAACATAAAGAAATGAAAAGTCTTTGCTGTCCACGGTCGTTTTTTAAGGAGACAGAGGCAATTTGGTTTACACTTGGTTATCTTGTTTGTCTTCCATAAAGGTTACTGTATATCAAATATCTTTCAGAGTTATTGTCTTAATCCCGATATATATATGCTTAAAGGCACAACTTCCTCAAGTTTTTTTCATGAGTGTAGATTCTTAATATAATACCATAGGTAAATATGCTAAACGAAATGTTTATCATAGATATGAGATATTCGTACTGGCTTGGTTTGAAAAGGACCTATTCGCAAGTCTGTGCTAGATACATTTTAAAATGCATTTTCGACTTTGAAAAGGTTTCCTACAATACTGTCACCTTAATCAGGATGAAATTTATTTCCGACGTCATTCTCTCTCATTGATATTTTCAAAATTTGAAGTTTTTTATATCTCTCTCTTTCTCTCTATCAGAAAATATATTTTATTATATCTAGCATACGTAGTACAGGCTATTTTATTCATGGTGTGTAGTAGTTGGTAACTGCTCTTACTGTAAGTGCACCACATGCCAATACATGTGGAAAACAGTACAACTTTTGCCATTACAAATGTATAAAGCAAGGACATTTCTTTTATAAACAAAACAAAATTCTAGTGTCCTTACTGTGATAGAAAATAGAGGGTGGACTTGACTTATCAATGCTGAACCATTCTAGCAATATTTAGGCAATTCAATCCACCAGACTGTTTCTGGAACTCTAATAGAGTATTTGACGAGAGAGAAATAGGATAACCCAGGCCCCTGGAGCGCAAGAAACGCCAACTTCCTGGAGTATTTGACGATTCTACTTATATTGTAGACATTGAATGATGGATTCTTAGTTATGATATTTAGCCATACATAAGATTCAAGAACAGTAGAATTATATACAATGTTGTATTGAACAATGTTCTTCAGAAAACAATAAAGACGTGTGTGTGTGTTGTAGTTAAATATAAATTAAATATTAGAGGCAATAACGTGCCATCTATTCGTGGAAAATAAAACATAAAACACGAATGTTTCTTTCAGCAATAAATACATTCTTTCTTTATGTTTTTATTCCTTATATATATATTCTTACATCTAAGAAATATAAACTTACAGTTCAGAGTATTTGGGTAACATAAACATAGGTTTTGAGCATTATGCGTATATATATATATATATAAAGTATATATTCAGTATACTATATATATACATATATATTTAAAAATGCCTATTTTGGATCATTAAGTTTTTATTTCCGATATTTCGTGTGGCAACTCGCCAAACTTCTTCGGGGAACAAGATTGTTTTGATAAGAATAATAAATGGATTGCTCTATTTTCAAACACACACATATATATATATATATATATATATATATGAAGTAATTATATTTATAATATATAATTTTCTTGAAAAAAAAAATGTGGAAAATATGTCATTTTTAAAAAGTCATAGTTATGATTTGAGTGACTACTCGAGAAACTTGATTGGTCATATAACCGCTTGCTTTATTCAAAGGAATAATACAAATAAGGACCAAGTACTGAGATGGTGAAACGTTGTTCTGTGCTATATGCCTTTAAACATTATTTATTCTCATGGATATTTGTCAACTTTTTTTCTGCTCGGCTCTTCGCTGTAGATGGTATTTTTGGAGCCATTGGGTCTTTGCGAGGTTTCTTTCTTGTTGAAATGAAGCATTATGATGCTCTTTTCAATCCATTTAGTTGTTGAGGTGTCTCTTTTCAGAGTATACATATTTATGGAATATACAATGTGTTTGTTTTTCCTGATCTTGTTGACCAGATATATTGAGAAGGCGCTATGATCATGATGCCAAAAAAAGACCTTGCTTTGCATTATATGACCTTTCAGTTTACATATTGAAAAGTCGTCTACGCCATGGTAGTTATCGCAGCTATTCTACGTTTTCTATCAATTTCGAGTCATAGCAGAAGGTGGCTGCTTTACTATCGTGGAGAGTTGTAGGTAGATTCATATATCATTTTTGAAGACCGCTAAAGTCGTTGCAGCCGAGTTAAAAGAATCTATCAGATAGCTTGCTTTTACACCGAGTCATATATTCCAAATCCTCTGGTCTTCGTTATTAACATATTCATATGGTATTGTAATAATTTGATAAGATCGAGAGAAAGGAAGATATGCTCTTTGAAAAGCTAGAATACCTTTTATGACTCTATCACCATTTCCAACAAAGTCAGTTGATTCCAATTCTGACTTATGGTGTGAATAGAAGCTCAAGGTAGATCAGATCATCATCAGAGAATTATCATTAGAGAAATTTCTGGTGGAGCATGTTTGGAACAATGAGCTAGACTGAAAATTTTTATGCTGAGATGATGGAAATTGCCTGGCTTTTTATGGGGCTAAAATAATCACAAGCAAACTGAAGTCCAAATGTTATAGAGCGAATTTTGAGATAGCAAAGTTTAGTCTTGTAATCCTGCCAATCGATGATGTTGATATAGATGAAAGGACCTTACACAAGATCCATTGTAGACAAGGAGACAGGATTTTAGGAGTTACAGGGGTAAAAGGAGGGTAGGTCAAGGGCGGTGGCTGATGGTCTGCCACCGCGAGGAGCGTTGTACCACCGGGGGAGTGGCGGTCCACCCGGGGTAGTCCTGGAAGATAGTGGTTGGGCGGGCAGGAACGCTCCTGTACACACAGAGTTAAGTAATGCTATTTTTATTCGACGCTAGACATACCTCGCTCTGCCCCTCGACCTACTCCTCAAGTTCCCGGAGTTCCAACGCCGATGATCGGAACCGTTCCTCGTGAAGCTGCTTCCTTTTTGCTTTCCGGGCACGTGCCCTCTCTTCTCTGCGGACTTGCTTATCCTGATAGTCCTCAACCCAGTTCACTACCTCCTGTAGCATCTTCTTTACATTGTATGGCGGCTTTTTGCCTGAAGGTTTGAAGAAGCATCTACGAGGAGTTGGAGGTGGACAGTTTGGTATGCACCAATGTTTAGGCTCCATCAAGAAGAGCGAGTCTTCTGGCATGTGTTCACAAGCTCTGGAAGATAACATTTTAGGCTCCTCATTTTTTGAAAATTCTTTAAAAAAGAGTTCTCTCCCAAAACTAACCTTTTTTGCCTGGTGATGTGGCTCATGGTGTCTGTTTTTGAACTCCAGGATTTCCATTTCTTCGTGGAAATACCTGGAGACTATTTGGTCATAGTCATATGATGCCTGAAAGGATGGCCTTGTTTTGCGTTTTCTTGAATAAGGTGCACAATAGTTACCCATTTTTACTGATTTAACCTTTTTGCTAGATACAATGGTTTTTCTTATGAATAATGGAATACCTTATACATACATACATATATGTATTATATTATATATCTAAACAACCGCATAACATAAGTAATAGATCGAAAAACAACTTTTTGTGAAAATAATTCTTTATTATTTTTCTTTCCATATATATTGGCTTCTATGTTTATGGACTGATTCAGAAATTCTGGCCTCCATAATCATGACATTTTCTTTATGCACTTTTAGACTTTGAAATATCATTATGTAAAAATAAAGTCTATAAATTTCCTCTCCCCAAAACTCTCCTATTTTAATTTTGAAATATTAAAACATCCACAAAATTAGACCTAATACCTAAATGTAAACGCTTTAGACACTTTAACTCCTGTTTCGCGTTATTTTCATTCTTTAGCGTGAGTCGTTTGGTAATATTGTTGCATCAATTTTAATGCGCTCTACATTTTTTCAAAATATTCTATGATATTTAATATATATATATTTATTTAAAACATATTATTTACATTATCATCATTCTTTTTATAGTTTCATTCCTTTTGTAATATTTTATTGTACATATATCTTGATTGGTTATTGGAGCGAGAGAGGAGCTAGAGGAAGACGGCGGATCACGACCTACGAGGAAGACAACGAATAAATAAACACAATAACTTTGAAGGCAATTTACTTTTATTTATTTGGTTTAAGTATGCAAACCCCGCTCGGTAAACATGTTTTACACCAAGAAGGGAAACACTAAGGTCGACGACCCTGCAAAGCTGCAACTTGGTGAAACAATTTTAACAGGTATATTTGATTATTTAGGACTTCTAGTACCTAGGTGGTGTCGCTGGCGATTCTCCACCAAACACTGAAGCGGTGACAGAGGCCCCATATTCATATATTCATTGTATATAGTGTTATGTATATTATTTATATATATATAATTACACTGATAGACAAAACTTAAGGAAGTTGTACCTTATAGCATATATATATGCTATAAGGTACAACTTCCTTAAGTTTTGTCTATCAGTGTTTATCATTATAAAATAGTGAAGAGTGTTTACTTTTGCATGTATTCACAAGATGTCTATATACTCATGTTATTTGTCATTGTCTAAATACCTAGGTCAGGATTTTTCAAGCTGTCTCAAAGACTAGCTTTTTGGTCTTCGAGGTACGGCTTACATCACACTGATGAGGTAAACAACCCGAAACGCGTACATGGTTAGATTTTCTTGATTAATCAAGAATGGTTAATTGACCTAATCTGGAATATTTAAAAATCAGCGATTTAGTTGATATTTATTCCGACAGATAGCGCAAGCCATTTGCAACTTTTAGTTGCACGATCAGAAAATGCCTTTTTTTTCCCCTTAATATTAGTAGGGTTGAATTTTTTTCTATCCGATTCTGAATTTGTTTCCATTAATTTTGAAGTCACTCTCCTTTCTTTGAAAATATCCTTCAAAGCAATATTAATTATAATATCTATATATAAAAGGTTGGAATTCTTAAAATCAATATATTCTTGTAATATTTAAATTATAAAATAAAAAAAATACAATATTCAAAATATATATTATTTAATTAAAATTATTTTGAGCTGTTAATATAAATGAAATTATCGTTTCTCTGATCATATTAAAAGTATAAAATTATTTTTGAAATAAAGCTATGAAACAAACGCAGAAGAGAATGATAATATCTCACTAATGGTAGTTAACATGCAAGGTTAATAATTGATTTTGGAAGAAGCCATGATGAGTACTGAGACTCTCTATATCCAGAGTAAACATAATAACTGAAATATACTTTATTTCAGCTGCATGACACATTTATACACCACAAACCAAATTGACAACAATAATAAAACTCTAAAGACAAATGTCTATCTGTTGGATTCTCCAGCGGTAGTTGACTGGTTTCTTTGTTCTTTTTTTTTTTTTTATCTTGCAGAAAGAAGTTGTAGTACCTTTTCCAAAATCCTCTACTCGTTGTTTTCTACTGCTGTAGTTGGTCGCTTTTTCCTTAGTTATTCTGTGTAATGCGTTTACTATCTGAAGTACTTGAAGTTTATCTCCAGATTTTTGTAAATGTTGGTTTCTCTGGTGGAATTGACCAATTCTTCTGTGGACACCGCATGGTAAATTCCCCCTCGATTCTTCTAGTTCTTTTTTCATGGAAACTTGCTTTGAGTTTTCTTGAGTATTCTTCATTGCTGTTGGATGGTTGTAGTACGCCTAGATCTTCACACGATTCTGTGACTTGTTGTTTCATACATTTGAAGTTAACTAGAAATTTGGTTCATAAAACCATGATGGAGTTATGGTTAATCGTCCACGAAGGCTTTATTCGTTGTATCCAATCAATAATTGCGATTCTCGAATATAATGGTCTGTTTAGTTTCATAATTCATGATTTTCTTTATATAGTTTCAGATTGACACAGCTGATAGTGATAAAGCCTTTTCAGCTACTTTGGCTGGACTTATCAGAATGTATATATAGGAGCGACTGCCTTTATCTTTTCATCAATGAAGAAAAATTAATAGTACATATGAATTTTGAAAAGCTTCATTTTAGATGGCTTAGAGTAAACTGGAACAGCAAATAGCCAATTCAGCAGTTATGATGTTCCCAGAGAGGGACTTCATACGGGAACCCCTTAAGAGATCGTTCCATAGAAAAGGTTCTGTTGAGATGGTTGTTAAAGAGGCAATCAAGGAACAAGCAGAAAGGAGAGAACCATTTGATGTTAATAGGCAGGGTATTCAATAGCTTGGCAACCAATAGAGAAGTAGTGAAGATCAGCGAAGGATGCACGGGTTCAGAATATCAGGCGTCTTGGAGGTGAAGAGGAGGGGCCAAGAGCGGGGGCTGATGGTCTGCCACCGCGAGGAGAGTTGTACCGCTGGGGTACTCTTGGAGGATGGTAATGCGGGCAGGAACTCTCCTGAACATAGAAAGTTGGTGATGATCTGTCTATAGAGTTAAATGATGGAAGACCTACCTCGCGGTCACTCGAACCTACTCCTCCTCTTTGAGCAGTCCGAGCTCTATTGTAGCGACTCGAAACCGCTCTTGGCGTAGTTCGGCTCTAATGGCCTTTTTTGCTCTACAGATGGCATTCCTACAAGCTCGATCTTCCTTGTAGTCCCTCAGCTTGTTTTCTATTTCATCCAACATCTCATTGACGCTATACGGTGGTTTGGTCCCAGATCGTTGGAAGAAGTAGCGTCGTGGTGTTGGGGGTGGACATGAAGGGATAGTTCTTTCCTTTATCTCCTTCAAGAAGAGGGCATCTTCCTCCATCTTTTTCCAGGGTCTTGAGGACAACAGCTCTGGCTCTTCCCTCCCATCAAATTCTTTGAAGAGAATCTCCCTTCCTAAAGTCACCCTCTTTGGCTGGTGATATGGTATATGGGGTCTATCCTTGTAGGCAAATATGTTCAACTCTTCTTGGAAGTATTTTGTGATGATTTTGTCATACTCATAAGACTCTTTCTGGCACTGGGGCGATATCTTTCTGCAGGGTGTACACTGGTTTCCCATTTTTAAGTGAGGTCTTACTTGGTTGGGGAGAGACTACTATATTTTTACTTAAATAATGATGTATCTTTTTACAATCATCTCAGACCTCATTGTATAAAAAGGCATAGAGAGATTACATATATGTAGTATAGGATAGAGATAATGATGTGAAAGTCGATTTCTAGTGATTTATTTACCTTCATAGCTCAGAGAGAGAGATTGAGATTGAAACTACTTTATTTCAAAGTCCATATAAGATTATATAAGGTTAAATAGAAAATAAATATAAATAGGTATAAATAAGATTATATAATTGATAAATTAATGAATAAATAGATATAAATATATAAAATAATTGAAATATATATACATATATTAAGAAAAATACCTTATCCCAGTACAATATCACATTTGTACTATCTTTTCATATACATGTATATATATAAAATATATAGAGTATTTCATTGGTGGGGCCCACCGCGGGAAAGACTCCGCCACCGATGTACTGCGATAGTTCTTTCCCACAGAGTGGGCAGGTCGATGTTATGACTGGCATTACCCAACTCAAGACCAAGATGGTACTTGTAGATGGTAGCCACTTGTAATATTTATTGCCTCGGGATGGAGCCGACGCCAAAGAGCCAGACCTGCAGATCCAGGGGAACATCGAGGAAGTGAACACCTCCCGGAGCAGTGGTCGCACGGCTCGGCAGCTACAATATCTGTGGGTCAGCAACTCGTCGCTGGACCCACAGGCGGCACAGGTGGCACGCCTCGAAGCGGGATGGTCAGGATGGGGTAGGACGTGGAGGACCTGCTTCGTGCCCCGAGAAGCAGTTGCAACGCAATTCAGCCCAGGGAATGGAGTGGGGCACACCCACGGTAAAGATTCAACTCGCAGTTATCTCGACCTCAGGATGCTCCTAGCGCTGTGCCAAATCCAGTGTCCGGCGCGCCCTCTGTCTGGTGAGGTGGGTAATGGGGGTCGCCGATCCCCGCAGGACGATGGTCTGCGCCTCGTACTCCGCATGATAAATAGAGCTGGCGAGCTCGGAGGGAACTTCCAGGTCCGACAAGGAAGGATAGTCGGAGCGGGCAGTGTCGTCCTCCAGTCTCTGCCTCAGGAAGAGGCTTGCTCTCTCGATGTATCCACCGCCGGACTCGGCGACGGCAGGCGCGAGTGATCGTATCTCCGCGACCAGATCTGCCTTTATCCTGGTCCAGTGTTCCCATAACATCGGAGGTGAAATGTTTCTGTGGCGAGTGTCGTAACAGAGTTTTCTTTGCTTGCCTGAGATCGCGTGGATACAAGTATGCTATGTGCTTTGGATTTTAGTATTGGTGTTTCGATAAGGTTTTTTTTCTCTTGAAACTAAATTAGGAAAAACACAAGTCTACACGGTATCTCGAATATTACTTCTTGTATATGGAAAATGTAGTGAAACTATTGTTTTGTCGTATAGTATTTTAACATGACGAAAGAATGATCTCGTCCTTTCTGGTTGCATCTATATGGTTAATGTTCACATCAAGATATCATTACTGTTATGATCTTGTTCAATATTTTTCATAAATCTATTTTATAAGAATGGATCCATCATTCGATGGATTGCCTACAGAATTTGTTTAAATGATATAAATAAATTTAATATGTATTTATATGTTATTGATTGTGTTTTTTGTGTGACGATGTTTTATGTTTTCGAATAAGAATTTGACAACTTCTACCGATTTACTAGTTTGTAGGGCCCAAGAATTGGTATTCTTTATTTCATAGTCCGTGAAGACAAGAATCAAATAGTTTCTGCAGGCTATCAATAGAGATTACCTATGATACATTAGCGCGCCATTAGTTATCAAAATTCGAAACTATTATAGACGCGTATGATTCTTATTTTTTAATTAAACAATTTCTACTGCCCTTACTGCATTGGAAAAATTAATGGGAGGGTTTGTCTCATTAGTGGTGAACCCTCTTAGAGGTTTCGCCAGTTTAATCTACCATACCGCTGTTATATTGCAATTTTCGATCTTCCTTTTATAGTGATACTGATGCTAGACTCTTGGAATGGGTATTTTAGATGAACAATGTTTTGAAATGAAAAGAATTAAAAAATACGAAAGTTTCTTTTATACATAATACAATCTTCCACTGCCCTTACTGCGATGAAAAATATATTGGGAGGGCTTGGCTCATCAGTGGTGAACCCTCCCAGCGGTTTCGCCAATTTAATCCACCAGACCGCTTCTCAGAGCTCTAATACTGTATTGGACGATTCTGCTTATATACGCAGCACTGAAGGAAGGAATCTCAGAAATGGTTGTCAAGAAAACTATGGACATAAGCTTATAGGACAGTAGAATTTCATTTAAATATTTGCATCGAGCAATGCTCTTCCGCAAACAATAAAGACAAGGCCAGTTAGGCATATATTAACACATAGCAATAACGCGCCATCTATACACTTAAAATGAAAATAATTTAATTTTATGTGTATAGATGGCGCGTTATTGCTATGTGAACTATGTTTTGTTGATTTATAAATGTACAGCGCTAAATAAATCATGAAATATCCTCTCTATGAATTGGCTTTAATGTCGAGAACAAAAATCCACGTTTCATTGGATCCAAATAGAGCTATTCTTCAATGCGTATATTCAATTTTAGAACGAATTGTTTGTAGATATCTCTATAGTTGGTCAGCAATATTTGAATATCAAATCTTTCATTTGTTCTTTCCATAATTATATGAAATGCTACTACATTGTGAATATTATTTTCCTAACTATTATCGTAATTATAGAAGTTTTTTAATAAGTAGTTAATATCTTGTTCACGGAGGTTGAATTTAGGTTTGGTATAGGAATCTTGGAGTTCAGAAATATTTAATGAAGTATTTGATTACTCTTATTTCTATCTCTCTTCAGTGAATAATTTTAACTTTTTATTTATCTAGCAAGCTTTATATAATTTCAAATATGTATAATATCTTTTCGCCAAAAAAAGAGATTTTCTGCTTGATTTTTGATCATTTTGAGGATTATGGTAATGCAATTATTTGTTGCTTCTTTTAGTACTATATGGTATTGGTGATGCAGTCGTGGTTAAAATCTTGAAAGTATAATAACAAAAATGGTTTTGATCAGAGATTGTTTTATTTGAGCTAAAGTAATATATAAGAACATAATTTGATTAAAGTACTGCCTGGCTTATGGCGTAAGAATAAAAAAAATGAAAAGCTTATTTAAATAATGTACACATGTTTTGAGCCGACCGACGGGGAAGAACAACAACGAGTTTTTATAGGGGAAGCATGACCTCTGGTGGTCGATTTAGCAGTATTTGTATCTATGAAATATATTTGATATGAAATATATTTTATGAAATATATATATATATAGTTGCAACTTTCTCTCTCTCTCTCTCTCTCTCTCTCTCTTTTATGATCCATGCATCATCGAACCACAGCACGATTATATTGCTCAATTTCCATGCAGAAATTGATTTATTTATCATAAATATTTGAAGAGTAATTAATAATATTACTGATCTCTTGTTTCTTAAAATTCAAGTAGTTTTCATATGTACATGCTTCTTCGCTAACAAAAATATGATCATATAGATATTAGCTGAATAGAACCATAACATTTGTATGGAATTATCAGAAATTCAGTGATCATAAATGAAATAATTTTGATTATTGACCTGCTCTGTGAATCTGGTCATGGTTACATTTCGTGCCGGTTTGTTCGTTTCAAAAGAAGGCAAGATTGTGTAGAAATTTCAGTTTTTTTTTTCGAGATTAATTTTCTTGAAGATTTTCTAAATTATAGTATATCATATATGAAACCTAATTATAGTTTTTATTTCTTTGAGAGAAACTTATAATAAACTTAATTAAAATTTTAAAATTTCTTATATTTGATAAAGGCATCATAATAATTAAAGAAAAATAATATATACAAGAGAATTATTTAACAAATTATAACATAGTTCAACAATGAAATATAAAATCATAAAAACCATAGGGATAAAAATTTGCAATTTCACACACATGATCAGATATTTAAAATAAAAAGAATGAAATATAATAAAAATATCATGCTAATGTTTCTTATTGCCATGAGTCTCTTACATTGAAGAATATAAATTTATTTTCTTTGATATAAGAGTAGTTTGAAGTAGTTATATATCATTGAGCATAGTTCTTTTGGTATGTTTTTATAATCTGCCTAATTTTGACAATGTTGTGAGAATGAATATCGCATTTGAAATTTGCAAAATGAAACAATAATGTAATGTATCTCTAAACTTGAACAATTCAAAATATGGCTAGTGGTTGCAAGTGCAAGGGCTTCCTGAACATGCCTCTGACATCCTGTATATGCATATTCGAAATGAATTTTCACATGAGTGTATAAATTACTTATATTAAAGACGGTTAACAATCCTACAATCGGTATTGTCATATCCTATATCACTTTAACCTCGGAAAATAATATTACTCATAAACCCTAAACGTATTCAATTGAAAGACAATCAATTTAATATATATATTTTTAAATTATTTTTTCATACAAGGTCTCATGGAGACTAAAATATTCCTAGATCAAATTCACAATCATTTAATAATATAAATAGTAAAATTGAGAGAATGCATTTCGAAAAATATTAGAGACAATTAATAAAATATATAGAGGCAATATATAAATAATATATACAATTCATTTTGAAGGGCTGAAAAATTAGTATTTCTTATTTCAAGAAGAATATCTTAAATCTAAGAATGTGTTCACAAAGCTGAGAATGATTGTGCGGTTGAAAAGGCAGGAGATTCCAAGTTGTATTGTGCTCATTAAATACATATATTATAATCTTTTCATATTGAGAATAGATATTTTACTTGGATCTTTGCTGTAGTTTTGGTAATAGAAGGGTATCTCAAGTCATAATATTCCTCAAATCGGAAGACTTTGGTTTTGTAACTTTGCGATATGAAGATATATATATATATATTTCTTATATGATCCATCTTGATTAGTATTCTCAAATTAGCAAATTGATATGTTAGCGAAAAACACTCGTGCTACAAGAACCTGGACTCGTTGGTATAGCACTTCGCCTATGGAGCACACCAACTTTCACAAGGATCAAATTGGTTTCATTGAAACGAAAACTTATTGAATGGAGAGTGAATGGCGCTCCGAAAGTGGAAATTTTTTTGGTCGTTTTTCGTTGAAAAAAACTTTGTTTTTATTTGAGTATATGTTTAGCTGAGCCGATAAATAAAAAGGAAGTTGAGTACAAGATGTCACGATACCTTTTATTGATTATATTGTTTTTCAAAATAACTAAAATATAAAAGAACTGCATGGCTCTGATAAAAAAAAAATTGAAACTCCCACTCTTTTTAATTGAGAAATATTTTGAATATTTGTTCCGAAGGTGGTTTAACCACATGCAATCGCGTTATGAGAGGAAAATTGAGGTGGTATTCTACATTATCGCATGCTACTTGATCATGAATAAAGCCTAATGGCTCTAAATTCCTTTAGAGAAAGTTACAACACTATTGGCATCATCAGAATGTTTTGCAGGGGATATGAGTTAAAACAATGAACCACAGGGAAACACATTTCAAGCATGATAACAAATTTATACTTTCACAAGTATTCTATTGTTGTGGGGAGCATTAAAGGGATGCGAACAATTTATTGCTGGTGAAAATAAATTTTAAAATAAAATATATGCCCCAGAAAAGGTGTATGAAAGGGAACACAGTAGTGGTTGTTCGTGAAGATTTGGAAAAGTCAGGCGTTAGGTAAGCATTGTGATGTATTGGCATCATGGAGGCAGAAGAGGATAGGTCAAGTGGCGGTGGCTGATGGTCTGCCACCGCGAGGAGCGTTGTACCACCGGGGGAGTGGCGGTCCACCCGGGGTACTCCTGGAAGATGGTCGGGCGGGCAGGAGCGCTCCTGTAGACAGTATGTTAGATATTGATCACACCATAGCTATATCTTATAAGGCTTACCTCGCAACCACTTGACCTACTCCTCCTCCTCAAGCTGCCTCAGCTCCAATTCTGATGAGCGAAGTCGTTCTTGGCGAAGCTCTCGTTGTTTTGCCTTTTCAGCTCGTAGCGAGCCCAACCTGCAAGATTGGTCATGTTTATAAACCTCTAAAATTTGTGCTACCTCCCTCAAGAATTTATTGACGTCATATGGAGGTTTTGTGCCTGATGGAAGAAAGAAGAATCGTCTAGGTGTTGAAGATGGTGTAGGAGGGACGCTCCAATCCTTGTTGTTCTTCAAAAAAAGCGAATCTTCCTCCATCTTTATCGACTCTCTTGATGATAGAAGATCTGGCCTCTCAGACTCTTCAAATAACTTGTACTGGATCTCCTTACCAAATGACACTCTTTTTGCCTGGCGATAGGGCTGCTGATTTCTGTTTTTGTATTCTAGGATTGTCATCTCCTCTTTAAAATACTTTTGAATGACTGTATCATAATCGTATGAATCTCTAATGTTTTGTTGGTTATGGAACTTTCTTTTTGTACATTGAGTGCACTTGTTACCCATCTTGTTCTATTATAATGTTGAAGCGCTATTGTTTTATAGAATAATAATGGAACCTCTTCAAACACACCATATAAGTGTAACTAGGGGATTTTAAAGAAAATTATATTTTAAATATAATCATTTATAAAATTCCTACGCATATTTTTATAGAAATAAAATGTATTTGCTTTCTTATAAATCAAATCTGGTAAAAAAGAGTAGAAAAATATTGAACATAGTGTCTCTAGGGGGACATAGCGTTTTAAATTGAAATAAAATAAAACATAGTTTTGAAAGAGTGCATAAATACCTTGAAAAACTAGGCTGGTTACCTTTAGATATATGGGTGCCAATATATTTTGTGGCATCTGATTCAAATTTACGATGAGAAAATTAGCTGAAAAATCTAATTAGTTGATTACTTACATATTCAAAATAAATTTCAGCTACAAACCATTTGATGATTTTATTTCAAACTTATATACAAAACCTTCACTTTATAAATCTATAAATGCTAACCATAGAAATTGATCACCTTCAAAATCATTCTATAGACTGTTTTTGACGAGTCATGTTTATTAGAACCAGGGTGTTAATTAATAACAAAAAAACTAAAAAAGAATTTACTAAAAGGCCTTTAATGCTTCACACACACCAATACAACTACACTGGCTATTTACAAATTAAGGATACATATATATACACAAAAACAATTAACATAGTAAAAACAAACACTATGCAAAACCTTATTTGCATATCAGGACAATTTTCTAAACATAACTATTGTTATGCAAAATACCACAATTTTAATTAATGGATATCTAACATACTCCCACCTATGATTTGGGGAAGAAAATCATACAATTAAGACAAGTGATATACATGTGGTACATAAAAGGAGTTAAGCATTACAAATTGAGTCTCCGTGGTGGCTTGACCACGCGTCTATTCTGACAATCTTTGTAAAATTTGAAAATCTTTCAAACCATGGCACTACTTCAGTTCTGACATGTGTAGTCACCAATACTTGTCTATCTATTTCTAAATTGACCAAAGTTCTGTCTGAGTGGAATAATTGCTTTGGCCAGTGATCTTGAGGCTGCTTGAGCCATTCAGGTCCCTCCCACCATCTGGTGCGTTTAAGCTGTAGTACACTACAACCTCCTGAAGGAAGGTCTGCAGGGTTGAGGCTCCCTGGTACATAAAACCATTTGTTCGGACCTGAAGTGTTGCATATCTCTTTGACTCTGTTGTTTACAAAGGTGCCCCACTGCCTGTTTGTCTTGATCCATGAAAGTGCTGTAGTAGAGTCTGTCCAGTAGTACACCGGTTCCGCAGCCAAATTCAAAGACTCAGTTATGTACCTGCTGAGTCTAACTCCCAACATACAAGCAAGAAGTTCCATCCTAGGGATAGTAGTTTTCTTAAGTGGTCCTAGCCGGGATTTGGCCATCAAAAGTTGTACTGACACTCCTTTGTTCTCAGGACAACGTAGAAAAGCTGCTGCTGCATATGCACTTTGGCTGGCATCACAAAATATGTGAATAGACCAATGAGCTCTAATTCCATGGCCCACTCTACGTGGAATCTTTATGTCAGCAAGAGTGTCCAACTCACTGTACCACTTCATAAAATTTTCTTGAATGTTTGATGGTAAAGGTTCATCCCAATCAGTTTTGACTGTCCAGGCTTGTTGAATAGGTAGTTTGGCAGGCAACAAGACAGGAGCCAAGAATCCAATTGGGTCAAAGATCTGTTGGGTATGAGACAAGAGGTCTCTCTTGGAAAGTGAGTTTTTTATAACTCCGAACTTTGGGGTCACATTAAGAGTATCTTCTAAAATATTCCATTTCACGCCCAGAACTGAAGCCTCTTCACTCCTTTCTATATCAACACTAGGAGGTAATCTAGAATAGACTTCATTGATTCGGTGCATAGGTCCGAATTGCCACATTCTGAGATCCATCTTGGCTTTTGCAAATATCTCAGTAGATTTCTCCTCCAGATCAACTAATTCTGCCTCGGTATCCACTGAAGTGACACAAGTATCAATATACAAACATTCCATCAACTTCTGAGGAAGAGCTCCAAATTCAGAAGAGACTCCCTTGAGATGATGCAGGATGACTGCTCCAAGCAAATAGGGGCTACAGGTCACACCAAAGACAACTCGCTTGTGACGGAAAACCTGAATCTGATGATTATTTTTCCACCATAAGAATCTAAGATAGTCTCTATCTTCTTCTTTCACTTCAATTTGCAAAAAGGCTTTTCTAATGTCAGCAATAACTCCAAAAGCATTTTCTCTAAACTTCAGTAGGATAGCTGGGATCTGTTCAATAACATTTGGGCCACTTGCCAAGCAATCGTTCAATGAAAGATTCCCCTTGTCCTTACATGATGCGTCAAACACAGGTCTTATCTTGGTGGTGTTGCTATTGGCTTTAACCACTGGGTGATGAGGGAGATAATGACACTTCCTGTTCAAATCATCAGGAGACACCTTTTCAATAACACCTTCAGCTAGCCATTCTTGGAACACCCTATCATATTCGCTGAAGATACATTTAGCTCTCAATTTACGGGTTGTGTTGAAAAGTCTTCTCTCTGCAATATGACGATTGGATGGAATTCCTTCTTGGTTCCCCAGCCAAGGTAATCCTACACAACAGCGTCCATCTTCCAGCTGATGAACAGTATTTAAGTAGTGCTGGTGTACTATCTTATCTTCTTCTAGCTTTGTGAGATTTTCCCTGGGATCTTTTATGCCAATCGTTTCTAAATTCCACAAATAATCAACCGACATATTTCTACTGTGCATGCTGATGACCACCAGTGATGAGCAATCAGACTGCTCATCTTTCTTCGGTGAAGGGCCACAAATTGTCCATCCAAGATGTGTTTCTATAGCTGTTAATCCATTTTCCAGCTGCTTCACGCGTCCCGACAAAAGGCTTCCATAGATATCACTGCCGATCAAAAGTTCTTGGGGCTATTTCTTCTAAGATCAGACAGCCAAATTCTAGATCCTTTTAGTTCATTCAACCATGCTCCTTTAGGCGTCCTTGGAATCTCTCCACAAATAATGTCTTGACCCAAGAACTCAAATTCTCTCAGAGTGTCCAATTCGGATTGGTTGCTGCATAATGCGACCGTATACACCTTATGGCATTTTGTTTCTGTTTGTGTACCACCAAACAATGAATGAGCAATATTTACATTGCCGACGGGCTTCAATTTTACTTCTAGTGCAGTGGATTCCAAAATATAGGACTTCTGAGAACCAGGGTCCAAGAGTGCTCGCACTCTTCTATAGCCATTATTTCCCATAATATTGACCATCAAGGTCATTAATGTTACATCTCTTGTACACTGCTGATTGGCTAAAGCACTCTGCACTACTTCAGAGACATGCGTATTTTCCTTTCTGTTGCAGGGCAAGTCAGGACAAAGAAGAACGTAGTGTCCTTTGGTACAAATATTACATTGAACTGTCCTCTTGCAAGCCTTTGCAAGATGTCCAGGTTTAAGGCATTTAAGACAACACCTCTTTTCATAGATCTTTGCTCTTTTATCCTTGAATGGCATAGATTGAGCAGTAATGCAGTCTTTACTTTTGTGATTCTTCTCACAGAACAAACATCCCATCTCCTTGGCAGAAAATAAACCTGCAGCGGTAGGTATATTTGAATTCTGTTTAAACTTATTTCTAAGTTTCTCTTTTGGGGAAAACCCTTCAAATCCTCTCCTGGCTAGAAGTCTTCTTTCTTCCCCTTCCACTTCTCTTCTAAGAAAGTCCAAAAGATTGTTAAGGCGAGAGCTGGAGTTAGAATTAGAGTCCTTTGATGCCTCACAACTATTCAGCGGTGATCTCTGCCAAGCAACCAGCACATCTTCTGGCAAACAAGACTCTATCATAGGGAAAAGCCATGCTGTGTTTTCCTTGGTGTCAACACCCAAAGATTCCAGAGATCTTAGTTGGGTTTCAAGCTTGTCGTATAGCTTAGCCACTGACCGCCTTTCATCTGGTGGAGTCCTGACATTTGCCATCATTAATTTAAGCAGTTCCCTTACATATATTTCCACAAGCAAATCTTTCTGTCCATACCTTTGTTTCAAGGCTTGGACCGCTTTGGCATAGTTGTCTGCAGTTTGGGGATAGCTTTCTATGAGCTCTCTGGCTCTAGTGTTTGATTGCATAGACTGGACCAGATAATGAAACTTGTCTGCATCATGCAGCTCATTATCTTCATGAATCTTTTCAAATTGTGCCCAAAATGGAAGCCAATTAATCAGTTCTCCATCAAATTTTCTTATTTCGAACTTAGGAAGTTTATAACTTTTGGCCATTGATGACCCATTTGAACTTCCCAGGGATTTAACATCACTTTTGTTATCAGAATCAAGTAATTCTCTCACCTTTCTTTCCAGAGTGATGAAGGTATCCGAATAATGTTCTGCTTCGTCAATTTCACAATTTAAAGTGTCTTCTTCGGCATCAGCCACCATCAAATGATCCAACATCTTCTGGTCAAGATCCTTTAATCTGAAATCGATGTCCTTCAACTTACTAAATTGATCCTTGATCACACCCAGATCAGCGTTAGTTTTTCTTATTTCGGGATCCAAAATATTTACTACCTTAGTAAATCTCGTTCTTGTTACTGAGCGCAACTTCTTGTCACGTTCCATCCTGGCAGGCTCGCCACTTTTGTTAATTAATAACAAAAAAACTAAAAAAGAATTTACTAAGAGGCCTTTAATGCTTCACACACACCAATACAACTACACTGGCTATTTACAAATTAAGGATACATATATATACACAAAAACAATTAACATAGTAAAAACAAACACTATGCAAAACCTTATTTGCATATCAGGACAATTTTCTAAACATAACTATTGTTATGCAAAATACAATTTTAATTAATGGATATCTAACACAGGGAATGCCTTTATGGCAAAAAATCTTAAAATACGAGGGTCCTCCCTAATCATCCTTTTCTGATTCTTTTTAGACTAATTTTATACAATTGACTCAAGATAGCTAAAGTCTTTGGAGATTTTTAATTTATTTACACTGTAATATCCCTTGTACCTCTATTATCAACCAATTTTGCACTTTATTTTTGTTGAAACCTGCATTGAAAGGTTGTTGAGGGTTATAAACTCTGAACAATATATTTATGAAATCTATATATGTCGTATTTTATATGTTGTACATAAAAGACAAAGACTGAAATAACTTAAAAATGGGGTCAAATAAAGTACCACCGAAAAAAGGAAGGTGGGACCCAGAAAGTTTGTATTGCAGATCGTTGACATTGCCCAAACAACTGTGAGGGAGGATGTAAACACATCGGCCATCCCAGTCCTTGAATGGACAATGAAGTCCGTCCTCTCTGACATCAAAATATAAGCTTGGTTTTCCTGAACCCAGAAGACAGGCAGTAGACAAGGAGACAGCAGAACGTAGAATAATCAGGAGCTAGGTGCAGTAAGGTCGACATGATACTCGATTGACCAGTAATTCCAGGACTTCACTTATTCCATCTCACCTTACCAGGTGCCACCCCCTAAACCAAGGCAACCATTATGTGTATTGTCTTCTTTTGTGTTCAGGCTAGTGCACTCTCATTTTTTGCCTATGACTGCAAATTGGATGAGGAATCTACTGCAACGATTTCGGCCCCCAACGTTTTACACACGAACAACATAAATAAATAAATACAAATATTCATATTTTTCATAAATATTTGATATTGTGTATAGTTTTCCTTTGGTTCTTAAACACAGAAATTATGTACTAATGGATATTCTCTAAGATATTGTTGATAGTTATAAAGGTAGATCTGAATTTCTGAGATTCTAAATTAAGAATTAATTTCTTGCTCCAAATTGAGAATTTTCACCTTTATCTTATAAGTATTGTATATTATTGAAATATATATATAATTATTTCCGCAATATAAAAAGAAGATAAAAACAAAGGAAATCCGAAATATTAATAATTTTTATTAGATTATTTTATAAATAGATTCAGGTTGTAATCTTAGAATAATCACATCTTGGAAATGACTTCTCTTAAGGGCGCTGATCAATATTGAGAGTACGACCCAGCTTTGAATTCAAACGCATAAAATGCCACATTCTTGTTGTGTCTGCAACTTTATTTCAAAGATATGAGAACATGTATTAATCTGAAAAAAGGAGGAGTCACAGAACACTTGAGGTCTTCATCCAATTCTTTCTATGTAGTGACAGATCTGAGGCATTCTATGGGATTCTGTGTTTCTCTAGAAAGAGAGAGGCACTATATATTTTAAAGATATTTCCACTTGACCTTTTCATCGAATAGTACTTATCTGGTTATATTCTTGCGAGCCTCTGCGTTTGATGAACAGCCACATCATGCTTTAGGTAATCAGTGAGGTTGTATCCCTATTCTGAAAGTAGCACTTAGGCTACATATCTTTGTGCTCCTTCAGAAAATTTAATATACTTCAGCCATTTTTCCAGGGTCGAGTTGAAACCAGCAATTTCCCAACTTTATTTAAAGCTGCTTTTGGCCATTAGAGCTCAATCTCAATCATTGGGTGCATTCTATAGTGAATGATTGAAAAGGATAAGAATAGAAGAATTTTTGTGCAATCCTGTGCATTAGTCGCGTTGAATCAAAGCTTTGGTTATCGTGATTGTAGCGATGGTGGTACAAAGATGCCAGCGTCAAGAAGAAAACCTACGAGAAATTTTGACATGAAGATTAGTTTTTGGAGGATGCAGGAGTTTTTCGAGGGTCTCCACCAGAGGCCTAACAATGGCAGATAGGCACGCTAAAGAGCATCGTGGAGGCAGAAGAAGAGAGGCCGAGGGCGGTGGCTGATGGTCTGCCACCGCGAGGAGCGTTGTACCACCGGGGGAGTGGCGGTCCACCCGGGGTACTCCTGGAAGATGGTGGTTGGGCGGGCAGGAACGCTCCTGTACACATTTGGTTAGATATTGATAGATTATATTTATTCAGGAATCTCTCACCTCGCAGCCACTCGACCTACTCCTCTTCTTCTTCTAATTGCCTCAATTCCAGTTCTGAAGTTTGAAACCGCAACTGGTAAAGCTCCAGCTTCTTTGCCTTCCTAGCTCTTTTGACAGCCAATTTGGAAGCTTCTTCTTGTAGATAGCCATCGAGTTTTTCCGCTACCTCCTTTAAAAATGTCTTCACGTTATATGGACATTTTGTCCCTGATGTTTGGAAGAAATATCTTCGCGGAGTTGGGGGAGGAACAGGAGGGATACGATATTCTTTGTCTCTTTGCAGAAACTGAGAGCCCTCATCCATTTCTTTATTGGCCCTGATCCCCAAAAGTTCTGGTATTTCTGATGGCCTGAATTCCTTATAAGATATTGTGTTCCCAAAAGTCACTTTTGTTGCCCTATGATGGGGGATATGCGTTCTGTCTCTAAATTTAAAAATTTCGAATTCTTCTTTAAAATAATTTTGAGTGATTTTGTCGTAGTCATAGGTGTCTCGGAATGCTTGGTCGCTTTTGTGAATGTCTTTTTTGCATATTGTACACTGATTTCCCATTGTGACTTAATTGTATCTAGTAGTGGATTAGATGCAATTATTTCTTACATAATAGGAAACCCATTGTTGTATTGATACCACCTCCTATTTGAAAATAAATTCACAAAAGGCTTTATTTTCTAAAACATTTTTATTACATAAAATTATTTCCCCCGAGAATGAATTTGGACAAATTTAATAATAGAAATTTGATATAGGAAAAGTAATGTTTATTTTTATCTTTAAAAATATATATAAGATAATTTTATGGAATTATATATTGAAAAATATTAGTTAGTGCATATTTTTAAAATAACAAATGAAAAATTAAAACGCGAATGTTTCTTTTCACAAATAAATCAAACTTCTACTGTCTTTACTGCGAAGAAAATATTTAAGAAGGGCTGGCTGATCAGTGGTGAACGCTCCCAACGTTTTCCTCAATTTAATCTAACAGACCGCTTCTTTATAACTCCAATACTGTATTGGATCATTCTGCTTTAATATGCTACAATGAAGGGTGAATTCTTAGAAATGGTATTCAAACAAACAATGGACATAAGCTTTTAGGAACAGTAGAATTACATTTAAATATTTGCATCGAGCAATGCTCTTCCGCAAACAATAAGAACAAGGTCAATTAGGCATAAATTAATACAAATCAATAAAGCGACATCTATATAATACAAATGAAAACACCAAGACGCGAATGTAGTGTACTGAAGAGGGAATCTTAGAAATGGTATTTAAGCGAACTATGATTCTGTTATAGAGGAAAGGGACATGTTTCCTTGTGGTGTCCTGGGGAATATGTTGATAATGTTCTCCACGGCCTCTCTTTCATATGATTCTCGAGATTAATGCATATTTAAAATAGAAGAACAAAAGGGTTTGAGGTAAAAGTACGTCTACTTATAAAGCGAGCTTTTGTTAGATTATAGAGCAGACTATTTTGACAATTAAACAACTTTATTGACATCTCGTCAATCTTTACACTCAAAGGGAGTTATAAGGTAATAATAATGGTAGGAATGAAGAGAGATATTTACAATCGACGTAGCCCTCTTCGAGGGCACGTCCGGATCAGGAGCTTAAAGCCGCCTTGAATCTAGACAGATCCCTGCCATTTGGGGAGTTCATGTTCGGAACATGTTTGATGATAATGTCGAAGAATTTGTCGAGAAGAATCCTGTCTTCAGGCGTGAGTAGCCCGAGGAGGTGCTCCGTTTCTTCTTCGTAATGACCGCGAGTATGATGTCCATCCTGACCACATTATTCTTGTTATATATGGAGTGCAGGAATTCTCAATCCTTCAATCGGATGAGTAACTTTTCTATGTCCACATCGCCCTCAGGAGTGAGAGTATAGAGTAGACTATTGATATTATAAACAAGTGGAAAGGAACATAAACTTCTTCAGAAAAAAATGTAAATAATGGAAAAGATTTTTAAAGACGTGGTAAATATATGTGTCCATAAAGGTTTAGAAAATACTTCTACTCAAGTAAAATGGCGCTTCCACACCCATTACTAAATTGTTGTGAAAAACTTTGTCGAAAGTAAATCGCTTTAAAACTGAATAGGGGTCTTAGACCCATTGACAAACTCCACTTTTACCTTCTATCATAATATACCCGGGAATTCTATTATTTTAAGAATAAAGGATATATTTAATGATCAGAATGTATTTTTTAACTTATAGCATTTTATAATTATGCTTATTTTATTGGGATATACATTTAAACGATCATTTTAGGTATACCAAACTACTTATTCTTCATTATAAATCGTTCAATATACATGGATATTTATTCTTGAAAATATATTTTCTAATGATCAAATAAATAATTTTTTAGTGTACTTTCTAAGTAAAATATCATTGGAAAATATAATAAATTGATGAATAATGTATATAAAATAAGTTAAAATGCTTTTTATAGAGAAAGGAAATAACATATAATAAAATGTTCTTTTAAAATCAAAGCAAAGATTTAAAACCGCTATTCAATTTTTATAACGATAATTTTTTAAATTTAAAATAAATGCTCTACATGTGGTCCCGAAAATTAAAAAACTGTAATGTTTTGTTCAAAATGGTTTAAAAGAAATATTTTTAAAAGCGTAAATGAGTTTTTTTATGGACTGTTTATCAAGAGAAATGCATATTTCAAGGACGGATCGTGTCTATTTTATAATGTTTAATATTAGTGATAATTATGTTAAAGTTGAAGAAATTATATTAATATGGTATACGAATTAATAGTAATGTTACGAATATTACATTAAAAATTGATTTTTTTAATTTTATTTTATTTCAATTTGAAGCGCTATGTCCCCCTAGGGACACTTGCGCTGTCATACATGTATGCCTTTACATTTGTCTATACACATATTTACAATAATTTTAGGCCGTGAATACAATATAATGTTAACAATAAGAAAGAGAGAAAAAAACGAGAAAAAGAACTGTGTTCAAAGGAAGAAGTGTCTGTCAATATGTACAATAAGCATGATATAAATTATCAAATTCTTAAAAGATATTAGTGTGTTGCTATATAATTTAAAATATATCTACAAAAGGTATTGAATTTAATATACATTTATTTACTGGAAATGAAAATACTTGAATCTGTTACTATTAATTTCTTTTCGATTCTGTAGTCTTGAAAAGCAGGACAATCTAGTAAATGATGTATTGAGGTGGGATATAGCTCGACGCGCCCTGGCCGGTTAAAGGTTTGACATACAAATATGAATTAGCGCAGCTCGTGTACGACTTTAAAACTCGTAATAACATTCTAAAATTAAAATACCTGTAATATTTCGGAACAATATTGAGCAATAATATTATATTTATTAAAAATGAAGACATCAACATGGTGAAATTCATCGACATGGGCTCTTTATTATGATATTCAGATTCGTGTGAATTTCGCGGTCATTCATCATAGCTTCAAATTTTTAAAACTGTTATCCTATTTCTTAAATTATTCGAAAAAAACAGCGTATATATCAGTTATATATAAATATACAAATATGTGTAGGTTAAAATTAAATAATATTAACCAACAATAAAATTATCTTGACTAAGATTCAATATATATATGAAAAATAATAGAAAAAAATAAAAATAATAATAAAAAGATCAGGTGTTGATATTAAAAACAAAGTAAGCATATTCTGAAAAGGATCACATGTGATTTTCAGAAGGCAGAGTGCCTCTCAGTTTGCCAAAGCTGGTGTTGTGGCTTTGTCACCGACCCGAGGCCGCTAGTTGCGGCGACGGTCAATAGATGGCGTCAGTTTTTGACGTTTATTTTGACGGGAGAGGCGCCCATTGCTTTTATGGATTAATTTCCTCCCGGCAAATTTTCCATCTATATATATATATATATATATAAATAGTTGTTTAGTTTTGTATTAAAATTATCTTTATTACTTTGATTATTTAAATTCAAATTATAAAATTTGTAAATTGTTATTATTTAATAGAGAGAGAGAAAAAAAATGCTTTACTTCTTACACATCATCCATATATATTTATAATTAATAACAATAAAATTTAACAACGTAACGTCTTTTGCAAAATTAATTTAGATTTAGCTTGCTAATCTAATCAAATCTACTTGATATAAATTATCATTCTTATCTGTTTACTCTTTAAATTTTAAATATAGAAACACTATTATATTTTTATTATATAGGTTTTACACTATATATATATATATATATTAGATAAAAAGGCATATATTGGATTTAAAAAATATATAATATTAAATATTAAAATATAAAATATTAAATATATTTTTTAAATCCAATATATGCCTTTTTATCTAATGAATTAAGTATGGATTGCTCTATTTTCAATATATATATATATATATATATAATATTGTTGCAAATGTCGATGTATGGATAAACTGGCAGTCGTGTACGTGAGGCGAGTGTTGATGTTCTCCCCACACGCGGACAACAAGAAGCAGAGGCAGGGCTAGATGGTAGCACAAAGAGGGATCGGGGACAGCCCACGGGACAGAGTTAGAGGCCATGACACAAACTTGGATGCTTATCCCCGAGACATGGAGGGAGAGACTGTGTGTTAGACAGAAGCTGTCTGCCGACCCCCTGCCAAAACCTGTCCTGTTTACAGGGGTCGTCTATAAAGAGTCCCTGGAGGCCCCACATGGGCTAGGCGTTGGCTTTTTTCCTCCCCTCTGTCCCTGCCACCAGCTGACCGCTCTCTCTTTGGATCTTTATTTTGACGTCAACATTTTTAGTGTTACATACAAATAGGGGTTTAAAATACAAATAGTTTATATACAAAACATGGGGTGGTAGTAAATAGAAAACGTCATTATTATACAGTTTAAAATATACTATATATATATATACAGTCGTTATTACTTCATGGTAAAACGTTTCTTCACTATAGAGAGACGATAGAATATATAAGATAAATTTAGATATTATAGTACTATTAAGTATATAACTACATATAGTATATATATATAGTTAGTAGCTGTAGAAGAGAGATCAATTTAGTTCTCTGATGCTTATATGCTAATATGGTATATTAAAAATAAACTCTTTACCCTCATGTAAGCAACGATAGCTTACTATGGGTCTGTCTTTTTCCTTTTTTAGTATTTTCTCTTCATTTATTATTTTTAATTACAGCGTATGAAATGTAGCTGTCGATATACTTGACTGAAAGTTTATTAATAACAAAATTTGAATATGTAAAATAAACCTCGTCTACTTAATTATAGCGTCAGACTGATTCTGATTTATTAATTTCTATGTGATCTTTATAAATATCGACAGTTAATTATTTAATAGTTCTCTCTGAGTAATATTGAAGTATACAAGGTGTGTCCAATAAATAATGAGACTGGTCAAAAAGATATATATAGAATTATTTTAAAAATATTTATTAGTATTTTTTCAAAATAGTCCCTTCCCGCATCTATACATAATTTCCATCTATCCTCCTATGATCTAAAACATTTAGAAAAAGCATCTTTCGGGATATTCTTCAAGACCTTTTTCGAATCCGCTACGATGGACTATCTAGTGTCAAATTTCCTTCCTTTTAGAGCCATTTTGAGTTTTGGAAAAAGAAAAAAAATCATTTGGAGCTAGGTCTGGGAAATAGGAAGGTTATTGAAGTATTTGGATGCCGTGTTCAGCCAAATAAGTCAGTACAGATGTATCGGTGTGTGGTGGTGCATTATCATGATGGATAATCCAATTTTTGGAACTCCACATTTCACTTCTTTTCAGACGAATTTATTCACGTACACGTCTCATAATGTTTAAATAAGACTCCTTATTTTTTGATTGATTGACCTTCCTCTAGATATTCATAATGCACAATTCCCTTTATGTCAAAGATCGTGACCAATAAGACTTTGTTTTTTGACTTGCAAAGATGGGATTTCTTCGTTCTTGGTTCATCTTTTCCTTTCCACTCCATGGATTGGCGTTTTGTTTCCGGCGTCATGCCCGTAAACCCATGTCTCGTCTCCAGTTATTACTTTTTCCTTCCAATTAGGGTTTTCTTCCACCATTTCAAGCATTTTTTTTGGCAACTTCAATGCGATTCTCCTTTTGTTGGATTGTGAGCATTTTAGGGACAAATATTGAAGGTGTCTTCTTTAACTGCAAGTCTTCTTTAATTATCGATCGAACTAATGATTTTGATATCCCTGTTTCTTCCTCAATGTCCCTTAACCCTATTCGTGGGTTTTCCTTTATCAAATTTGAAATTTGGCTCACCTTTTCAGGGTTCCTGTGCAGAATTGGACGTCCAACACGCTTCTCACTTTCACCGATTTCATTCCATTTTTAAATCGTGAAAATCATCTAAATGTGGTGGGCTTATTTACATCTTCATTTCCAAATTCCAATTTCAACAAATCTATAGTTTCTGAAGCCGATTTCCCAATTTTGTAGCAAAATTTAATACAAATTCGTTGTTCGAATTTTCTATCCATTTCAAATTAGATGTTGTTATGCAAGGCGTTCTTTTTACAAGCTTACAATTTATCGACTGCGCGCGCAATCACGTGATGTGATATACCGCAATGTAGCTGAAGCTTTCTATATTTTTAATAACCTTTAAAAAATTATCATTTCATTTTTTCTTTGTTTTTACCGGTCTCATTATTTATTGGACACACCTTGTAAGTTCAAGAAGACCCTGTCTGGAGGAGGACTCATTCAAGGAGGGGAAGCCTTCCTTACTGAAGAAATTTGTACACATACACAAATATATATATTACCTTACACTTAATATACCCTTTATTTAATATTTTATATTTTTCCACCTTTGTAAAAATTGATTAGAATAATCAATAAAACTGTTTAAATTGTCAATTGTCTAAGTATTATTGAAAACTACATAACTTACTCTTTAATCATTTTTAATTACTTATACACTCAGAGATAAAATTAGGTTAGTTGTACTTTTTTGTATATCGGAATTCAGACAATAACTCTGTAGGATATTTGATATACGAGTAACCTTGATTGAAAACACATGAGATAACCAAGTTCACACCACAGTTGCGGTCGACGATTCAATTAAATGGAAAGAATCATTTAGGTGTTTCAAGGAGAAAAAAAAACGTGAAAGTACTTGACATAAGCCTCAATACAATTTAAGGGAAGAAGTCTTCCTCATTGATATTTGCCTTTCCTCCATACGCCAATGTACAGATCCCGTATTCATCATTTACAAAAGATTACTTCACCATTTCT
Organism: Cordylochernes scorpioides; assembly: GCA_030710605.1. Taxonomy (NCBI): domain Eukaryota; kingdom Metazoa; phylum Arthropoda; class Arachnida; order Pseudoscorpiones; family Chernetidae; genus Cordylochernes; species Cordylochernes scorpioides. The sequence continues at coordinate 17,181,524 of CP092864.1, forward strand.
CCATCGGTACCAAGAACTTAATGCAGCTCGAAACCTTCATTGAGTTGCACATCCATAATTTTGTTTCCAGCCCGAAGAATTCTGAAGTCCAATAAGAAGGACCCCATTGTCAAAGTGATGGAAAACCAAAACAGAAATTCCTCCGATATAGAAAACCGTCTAGACAGCCGCAATGAGACTGACGGAGACCAATTCTGTTTTATACAGCCACAATGCTAACAATGTAGACCAATAAAACGCCCTTAGCGAAGCTGTGCTGGCTGCTATCATAGAATCTTGATTTTGATTTTACTCATAGAATTTACTCATTTATTCATTCGAAATTTCAGTATGTATATTATATAAATTTATATTTTCTTGTCTTATTTACATATCTTGTTCATATACCACACATTGTATGATATTTATTTAAAAGGATACTTAGGAACGTGTCAATCTTATCATTTTGTTAGCGCGAAAGATAGTACTATGGTTTAACTGAATTGTGTTATTATCTATTATTTGTGATGGCAAATCGCACTGCATATGGGTTCAGTTTGGTCTTCTTTTATGTTCATATAGTGCAATATGTTATATATATTCGAATTTTTACATAAAACTTTAAAATTGAGATTGCGAATTTAGAAAGGGTGGTAGTTTTTATTTTAATTTTATTTATTCATATTGAGATATAAGTTGGATTGATGATTCTCTAATTAAGGGTGATGTGAGATTGTTGTGGAGGAAAGGATTCACCTTTATTCACCAAACAATCGAACACATCTGCCAAATCGCGACACATTTCAAGATGGGCAATAAGATTACATCATGTACACGAAGAAAACCAAGAAGTCACCATGCACTGACCGCACCAGACGATTATGATGCCGTCATCATAAAATACTTCCATGAAGAGATGGAAATGATGGCCTTCAGGGACAGAAAAAGGGAGCCTTTCCACCGAGCTAAAAAGGTTCGGTTTGGAATTGAGCTCCTTTTTAAAGAGTTTGAAGCTTCCGAAAAGCCTGAGCTTCTCTCCTCAAAGGAATGGAAGAAAATGGAGGAAGATGCACTCTTTCTTGAAGAGTTTAAGGAATGGTCCATCCCTGAATGCCCGCCACCAACACCACGGCGTTTCTTTTTCCTTCCATCTGGAAAAAAACCTCCCTACAATGTAGGATGGCTTCTGAGGACAGTGGCCGAAAAACTTGAATACCACCTCCATGTAAAAAGTTGCGAGCTTGGAGCACGACGGGCAAGAACGGCGAAGAGACGGGAATTGCGCAATGAACGCTTCCATTCCTCCGCCTTAGAATTGAGGCAACTAGAAGAGGAGGAGGAGTAGGTCGAGTGGCTGCAAGGTGAGTCCTGAACTAGGAAGTACATGATCATTGTCTAACCTACTATGTCTAGGAGCGTTCCTGCCCGCATTATCATCTCCCAGGAGTACCCCGGGTGGACCGCCACATCCCCCGGTGGTACAACGCTCCTGCGGTGGCAGACCATCACCTCTCCTCCTCAGCCTAAGCAATGCCATCATGCTGCCATGACTTCAACCATCCATTCTATTTTCTTGTCCCTAGAAGATTAGTTGAAATTAACTTCGGTTCTCAGCCAATCAGTATCTCCTTGCCAATCACCACAATGGACCCCATCCATAAGAAATTTCAGTTAAGGAAGATGTCGCTTGTCCCCGATACTCTTTTCGGAATCTCCGAAACTATATATGAAAGAGCATGGGCGGCTTCTTTCCAGCTGATATCCACTTTTCTCCTTAAAAGAAGGATCACATTTTAGCATCACATAGGAAACAACTTTAGTGATGTTTGCATCAACAAGAGAGAGATTCCAAGAATTATTTTGAAAAACTTTGGAATTCAGCTCATCAAAATGGTCCGAAAAATATCTCTGCATGAGCCTTTTTGAACAATAAAAACAACGTATGATTTGTTCTGGTATATATACGCAGTAAAATCTCTACTTAGAAAAATAATCAAAGGTATGCATCTTCTTATGGCAATATAAAAAATCCCATAGATATTATGATGTCTCATACCGCTCTAAGAATATTCAGATGAAAATTCAGAAGGGATGTTGTGTTACTAACACCTGATGAAAAGAGCTTCGCGAAGAACAGTGAAAACCACAACCACTATTTAGAATTTGCTAACGACCAAGAATATGGATATTCCGATCGCCCTATAAAACGCATGATGAAGATCGATGCAAAAGTGTATCAATTCCTAAAATGCAAGTGCGAGGCCTCTAACCTCATGAAGAACAACCCTCGTATGCTTACCTGGACGGTGCTATATCGCCTGAATCACAAGAAGGGCATTGAGATAGAGGCTGCCAGACGAATCGTACCAGGCGCGCAACCAAGCGCCAGAGGGCCATCGTGGGAGTTTTCCTAATGACACCCTGACCAAAAGGAACATGAATCCTGAACTGAAGAAATCCCAGCACGAGCGAGTCATAAAGGCTTCTAAGTCCCAGAAGAAAAGCCCTAACCTGCTTCTGTGAAAGCCCCCAAAGGTCACCCACAAGCAAAACGTTGTTAAGCCTGTGAAGGCCAAGCTCCCCCCCGTGTTGAAGGAAACCGCTAAGCCAATAAACTACATTGACTAAATTCTCTCAATCAATAAAGAACTACTTTGTACCATTCAGGAAAGATTCTGATGACAACTGGAAGAGATGGCACTGTTACAAGCACCTGAAGAAAAAAGCCGAGAAGCATTCAAATGCCCAATTATAACAAGAATCACACAAGATAATAAAATGACCTAAAATACGAATATTCCTATCGATTTAGAAGAAAAGACATTGTCGGCAACGAAAGAAAGTAATCTAATGAATATTTTCTGGAAACCTAGAGGTTCAAGGACTTAGAACATCTTGCTCTACAAGTAGCAACAACGCTTGACAAATACTGCGTTAAAAATGCCGAATGCGTGCATTAACATCGTAGAAAAGAGTAACTCGCTCTCTACTTGAAATAAGACTGTGTTGATTTATGTTATTCAAATAATTTCATATAATTTAGATTGGTTTAATTTTGTATCTTCTTGAAATAAATACATTTCCAGTTGGAGTTATCTTCACTATAATAGCTATTATAGAAAAATCAAACCAAGAATCTTCAAATATTTATCATCCTAATAATTATTTGATATAGGCATAGATAAATAATAGACAAATTCTTCTGATGAAATTTAATATGTAGTTATAATAATGAATTAATTATGACATACTAATATGAATGTAAAATTATTTCTAAAGCAAATATTGTGAAATTGTTATTTTGTATAAAAAGGTGTTGTGTAAAAATTGTAAAAACGTTTCTTCATATAACTCTTATTAGACTCTCTTTTAATCGAAATTCTGAAATAATTTATAAATACTATCTCCCTTTTTACATCATTTGATTATCCTCATTTTGTTATAACTCATTACCTAAATAGTGCAGACTGTGCACTTTTACCTGTATTGACAAGATGTCAATAATATCATGTTATTTGTAAAAATTGCCTCTCTTCAAACTTTTATATTTTAGTAAAGATAATCTGATTCATATGTAATAAATAACACACCTTTTTTTTGCTTATCCCTAGTACACGTGGTTAAGGCCATGATAATCATGGTGGGTAGAAGTAGGCGACTGCTTTTATATAAGTGCACCACATGTCTACACATGTGAAAAACAGTTCGACTTTGCATTTACAAATGTATATTTTCATGATAAAATGGTGAAAAACTTTTAAAATTACAAAATATTTCCTCACAATGAGTTTCTTTTTATTATACAAATGTGCCAGACATTTGCACTTGCTGGTGGGGTTGAACATAACACACAATAAAACCCAAACCTTTAAAAATGAAGAAGAGATTTGAGAAAAACATATGCAACAGATGAAAACTATATAGCGACTTTTAAAATTAGTTTTAGTGTTTTATTCAATGTATATTTCTTATTTTAATTTAAATGCGTTTCTTAAACTCGAATATTTTATTCATTTAATATCAACATTTCTGTCAACAATGGTTGCCTGTAAAGTCGGTTTTACGGGCGAAGATTTTACGTGACAACGGTAGAATTTTTATTGATATGAATATAATTAAATTGCACAATAGGAACAAGGAATTGAATGAAAATAAGAATTGCACAAATTTTAACTATAGAAATATATTTTGTTTACTAAAACATTGTACATGTAAACTTAAACTTAACTAATTCCTATTTGAGTGATTTTGTTGAGGATAGGACGATGATAGGAGAAATATGAAATGAAAGGAAGTGTTTCTGCTGTAATGTGTCTTGCGAAAGTCAAGTCGAAACGTTTGATACGCAATCAAGATTATACGTATTTTTCATGAATTTAAGAAACGAGTTGTCAGGCTTTACGTTTTTGTTAAAATCACCACACAGAAGAATCGGTATACTAGAATCAACTTGCACGAACGGTGGCACGTACTGGCTGTTGTGAATGTACGGACCGAGTCCTTGCCATAGTAACATTCCAATATCCTGCATACTAGCTCCTGGATGAATATATACAGCACCGAGTATAAACTTGAAGCTAGTATTAGCGGCGAAGCAAGTAACTTCAGTCATGCACATGTCACCCTTGGTTTTAATGACACGAGTTACGTCTGTAATCGCAACTTGGAACACTTCCGCCGTAGATGTCGATGATAATTTACGATAGATCGCCACTCCACCAGCCGCGTTGGTATTTGAAAATCAAAACACTTATTCAGATCGAAGGTTCAAATTTTTGCTAAATAAATTTGAAATTAAATAAAATTTGTAATTGTAAATGATGAAGTTGAAAATTAAAACATTTACTTAAATTAGATGTTAAAATTCTTGCTCAACACAGTTTAAATAAAGTTTTCTTATATCTGCCACTTTTTCTTAATATTTGTAATTTTAAAGAATCAATTCAAAAATCAAAACATTTATTCAGATCGAAGGTTCAAATTTTTGCTAAATAAATTTGAAACTATTTAAAATTTGTAAAATAATAATTAAATAATTAATTAATTTTAAACTAATAATTTACTTAACACTATCAACATTTATCAATAGTATGACATAACCTATAAACTCAGTTTCTCAACTTTTGTGTCAATCTAACAATTAATCAATCAATCATAGTTTACGATAATGAAATATCAGTGTACAATTATTTACCTTTATTGTTGTAGTTGTTGTAAATGACGAATCTAAGCACTCCACATTTTCACTACAGACACAGCTGACGATACTTTAACCACACGTGTGAACTTGTATTATGACGCTTTCTTGTTTTTCCAACGCCAAGAACGTTCGAGAAAGACAAAGACAGAGACAAGCATGCGCCGATTCAATGCGCCTAATTCTCTAGCGCTGCGCGCGCAGCACTCTCGTTCGATGACTCATCGTAACGTTACCGGGCGTTACACTTTTTCATAAGTGACTCCCAGCCGCAACCTAATTTAAGACGTTGTCACGTCAACAAGAGACAGTATATAATTATGTTTGAAGTTAATATTGAGTAAAGTATTATCTACGGTTTGCATTCACAACACTCTGGGGAAAAAAACTCTATATCAAACCTTATATAATATATAATTTATAATTAAATATGCTGTGAATTTATAAAATACTAGCGGACGTACCCGGCTTCGCCCGAGGTTTTACCCGAGTAAAGGTTTGTCTAATGAACATTTGTTAAAACAATTCTCTATAAACTTATAAAAAAAGAGATATATTTTGATAATTTGAAACTCGTAAATTTGAATCTCTCGATAAAGTGAACATTTTTTCCCGGTCCCTGTGTGCCGTGTCATCCTGAATTTTGTCTTTCCTAATTTTCTACATTACAAAATCATCGTTTTATCTAGTGAACATTTTTTCCCGGCACCTTGAAAAATACACGATGAGTTGAATAAAATCAATATTAATTGGTTCCCTCGGTAATTGGAAGTTAAAGAAATAGTATCTTCGCCTTGAATTGTATCATTATTCTTGTCTCAAATAAATTGCCGTGTCATCCTGAGATAATCTTACTTTTGATAAATAATCTTTAAGATAACAAACTTAGTGATAAGAAAACTTGTTAACATCGTCACAATGGGGGCGCTGCTTGCGAGTTAAATATACAAATCTGCAAATAACTCTAAGGATATTCAAGATATTCATGAAATTATTTTTCAAAAACCTTCCCGGTGATATACCTAATAATATCCCAAAATTCCACGGCGATTGGATGTATGGTTTTTGAATCTATAGAGTACAGACAGACAGACAGACAGACATTCAATTTTATATATATAGATAGGGAGTATATAGCAAAATAAAACGCTAATTGAAGAGGAGTGTCTTATAATAACTTTATTAGCAAGCTTTCGGACGTCCTTCTACAGGCTTTACGACTGAGTCATCGTAAAAGCCTGTAGAAGGACCCATGCGTCCGAAAGCTTACTAATAAATTTCGTAAAATATACTCCTCTTCAATCGGCGTTTTATTTTTCTATTTTATTTCAAAGAGTTTAAGTCGAAAGGGAGTATATATTGAATAATACATTTTCTGTTATAATATTTACTTGGAGAGAACTATAGATTTCTATCAAAAATCTCAATGTAGACATTTATATTTTCACGCTTATTTGGACTTAAAGGTAGAACATTTTTTTAAATACATTATTTGCATACTTATATTTCCATTTTTTGAAAAATGAAAAATAAAAATCAGGTAAAGGTTTCCTTTAATTTTGCAAGCTTTCGAGCAAATATACTGTTCTTCAACAGGCTAATACTCTATGTACAATCTCAAAATAATCTTTATACAAAATAATTGAAAAACCTTTATAATTGGCATGTGTGGGCGTGCATCAGACTGTTTCCAGCTAAAGTAATAGATATTATACTGGGATCAAATATATATCCATACAAATAATGATAAATATTTAGATAATTTTCAGGGATATTGTTATATTAGGTTGGGAGGTCAATTTTTCTATTGATTAACTATTTTTGATATAAGAGAAAGCTAATTCATGCAAATATATTCAAACATAGATGGAACACCCGCCTATATGTATCTATATTCAAACATAGATAAGAACTATTAAAAGCATGAATATTGAGAAATAGTTTTCATCGCAGTAAGGAAAATACAGTACTTGTAGAACTTTGTTTTATTTAAATCGTAACAACTCTCTAACGTAAAGCACAAGGATTAGATTATTCACCATGCGCGGCAACTAAGTTTCCAATATCATCCGAATACCATAACCCCTGTCCATATCCTCCGGATACTGAACCTGACATATCCCTGCTATTTGCCCGACTCGATTATTCGATTGAAAACAAGAACCATTGATCTACAGCCTCGTCAGACTAAATACCTCTCTGATCTCAACTGAACTCTAGTCACAATGACATTAGTTTTCATCGGCTGAATTGATTCAATATAAATGAAAACTTTCACATTATTTTCCCTCAAACGGTGAAATAAAAACGGTTTGGTAAAATTAAATTACTCTCTAACGTGAAACCCTTGTACACGCTTGTTCGGCGGTACATATACCAAAATTGGAACGATACAGAGAAGATTAGCATGGCCCCTGCGCAAGAATGACACGCAAAATCGTGAAGCGTTCTAACGTGAACCCGGAATTCTGGAACGATATTATTTGAAAAATTAAAATTCTTGTTCAATATTTTCATTATTTATATATTTATGAAGCTTTATGGCCTAATAATCAATATATTCAAACTTATATTATGATGTATTGGCGCGCCATCTGTTAACAAATTTCGAAACTATTATAGACGCGTATGATTATTTTCAAAAATAAACAATTTCTACTGTCTTTACTGCAAAGGACCTCCCATTGAATTTTACATTGCAGTAAGGACAGTAGAAATTGTTTTTTTTTTAAAAAGACTCATGAAGGTCTATAATAGTTTCGAATTTTGATATTAAATCCAAAAGACAAAAAACCTCCCGCAATCAGTATCTTTTATGAAAAAAAATAAAAGATACTGATTGCGAGAGGTTTTTTGTCTTTTGGATTTAATTTTATGCGCAAGTTCTTTGATCTTATAATTCTGATATTCAAACTTGTTTAAACACTCGACAAACTGTCCATTTGTAAGGTGGATAGTTATACAATAATATTCTCTTTCTTGAGACTAGAAGAGAAATCAGCATATATATTTCTCGAAAGAAGTGAAATTATAATTATGAAAAAATATACATATTTTATCGTGCAACTGAAAGTTTCTGATGGTACCATCTATCGGAATAAATATCAACTATTCTCGTTGATTTTTAATTATTCCAGAATTGGCCAAATTCTTGATTAATCAAGAAAAACAAACCATGTACGCGTTGACAGCTGTTGGCCCTCATCAGCGTGGTGCAAACTGTACCTCAACGACCAAAAAAATAAAACTGATCATTCATTTTCAGATATTGAAATTGTTCTAAAGAAATTTTCCACATTTCAAATTTTACTCTTAATTAATTCTACTTCCAGTTAAATAAAGTAGGGTGAAACTGATAAGGCACAATTTGGATTATATATTACAAACACAAGATAATAAGACCAAATACAAATATATAGCTGTACTTTTGTCTGAAGATGGTAACAACGCTATTAACGAAATACCACACACTATTTATTTATTTGGATTTGGTCTTATTACCTTGTGTGGGGTGAAACTGAGAAAATAATCACATTATTAATTTGATCAATGTTTCTAACACAGGCAAAAAGTATATTTAAAAAATATATAAGCGATAACAAGCTACCATATCAGAATACTTTCATTTCTAACTTCCCGTTACAGGAAGGAGAAAAATGAGGTTTGAAGTTGATTTATTGCATTTCAAAACAATTATTGTTTTGGAAACAATTTGAGTCGGTTATCGATTTAATTTTAAATGTTTCTTTTTTTGTTACTTTCCAAAATTACTTTCACAACTGGGTGTTTAAAAGTTGGTCTAAGTGACATCATTTACGAATGACATATTTGCTAATAATTGATTGTAGTTTCTTTTTCAAAACAAATTGTATTTGGAATAAAATATACAATAGACATTGTATCTTATAACTACCTGTGACACTAAGAACAACGTTCTCACATTCATGATTGAACAGCTAACTTAATAAATCCAATTAAGTTTTTGATACCCACTTCCAAATTAATTACCAAAAATAATGATTTCATATAAGTGCATAGCAAAACCAATCCAATACAATGTACAATACGGTACTAGAAAGGTATTTTTGGTTGAAGCGTTTAAATAATATATAAGAGACACTTCTGCCAGAAAAATGTTTTATTTTTTTCGACATTTTGGCAGAGCAGTCCGTGGAGATTCTTCTCTGATGGGGTTCGCTAGCCCCCTGTCCCAGAGGAGTCCGTGGAGTTTCGTCCCTGCTGGGGTTCGCTAGCCCCTGTCCCAGAGGAGCTCGTGGTGCTTCTTCCCTGCTGGGGTTCGCCTGCCCCCTGTTCCAGAGGAGCTCGTGGAGATTCTTCCCTGCTGGGGTTCGCTAGCCCCCTCGTCCAGAGGAGTCCGTGGTGCTTCTTCCCTGCTGGGGTTCGCTAGCCCCCTGTTCCAGAGGAGCTGGTGGAGATTCTCCCCTGCTGAGGTTCGCTAGCCCCCTGGTCCAGAGGAGTCCGTGGTGCTTCTTCCCTGCTGGGGTTCGCTAGCCCCCTGTTCCAGAGGAGCTCGTGGAGATTCTTCCCTGCTGGGGTTCGCTAGCCCCCTGTTCCAGAGGAGTCTGTGGTGCTTCTTCCCTGCTGGGGTTCGCTAGCCCCCTGTTCCAGAGGAGCTCGTGGAGATTCTTCCCTGCTGGGGTTCGCTAGCCCCCTGGCCCAGAGGAGTCTGTGGTGCTTCTTCCCTGCTGGGGTTCGCTAGCCCCCTGTTCCAGAGGAGCTCGTGGAGATTCTTCCCTGCTGGGGTTCGCTAGCCCCCTGTTCCAGAGGAGCTCGTGGAGATTCTTTCCTGCTGGGGTTCGCTAGCCCCCTGTTCCAGAGGAGCTCGTGGAGATTCTCCCCTGCTGGGGTTCGCTAGCCCCCTGTTCCAGAGTAGTCTGTGGTGCTTCTTCCCTGCTGGGGTTCGCTAGCCCCCTGTTCCAGAGGAGCTCGTGGAGATTCTTCCCTGCTGGGGTTCGCTAGCCCCCTGTTCCAGAGGAGCTCGTGGAGATTCTTCCCTGCTGGGGTTCGCTAGCCCCCTGGCCCAGAGGAGTCCGTGGTGCTTCTTCCCTGCTGGAGTTCGCTAGCCCCCTGTTCCAGAGGAGCTCGTGGAGATTCTTCCCTGCTGGGGTTCGCTAGCCCCCTGTTCCAGAGGAGCTCGTGGAGATTCTTCCCTGCTGGGGTTCGCTAGCCCCCTGGTCCAGAGGAGTCCGTGGTGCATCTTCCCTGCTGGGGTTCGCTAGCCCTCTGTCCCAGAGGAGCTCGTGGTGCTTCTTCCCTGCTGGGGTTCGCTAGCCCCCTGTCCCAGAGGAGCTCGTGGTGCTTCTTCCCTGCTGGGGTTCGCTAGCCCCCTGTCCCAGAGGAATCAGTGGAGTTTCTTCATGGAGCAACATCAGCAGTGGAGGCATATAAATCTATAGATAGGGGGGTAATGTAATTGTTTTATTAACAATGGACTATTTTCACTCACATATCAACTAGAGATATTTTAACCCCAACTTTATAATCAGAAAATTACACACACACACACAAAAACAAATTAAATCTCTTTTACCACCAAGATATATCTTTCAGTGTCAATATTTTAAAAATTAATTTTGTGAATGAAATATTTTAATTATTGTCCGAGATAAATTGGTTTGTTAAGTTGAGATCACCTATTAAATATTTTCACAAATGTATTTTAAATTTAAAACTTACTAGTTAACTTTGTTGAAGTGTGTGAAATAATTACCAACAAATTCCTCGTATTATAGCAAATGATTAACCATTTGATTCAAAGAACTGTCACATGATGTTTCAAATTAGGATATATTCATCTTTCTTTTTTCAGATATTTCTCTTACAATATATAATGAGAATATTGAGGTAAGAAACAGACTCTTTGAATTAATGAATGCGCAAATGCAATAACCTCTCTGTAAATCATTGAAAGAATTTTCCAGTTTACCTACCATATGGGTATTTAGGTATAAATAACAAAGTATCAGTGTCCATAGGTTATGTTTATGTCCATAGGTTCAATAAACACTTCTAAGCTGCATTCCATAGAAAATGCAGGGTATATCCTAAAACCAATTCAATACAATAGTAGAGCGGTCTGAAGATTAATCTGGCGAAACTTCTGAAGAGAGTTCACCACTCATGAGTAAAGCCCTCTCATTCAATTAACTTTGATCATTGCAGTAAGGTCTGTAGATATAATATTTGTGATTTAATTAAAAGGAACATATTGCTAGAAAATTAAATTATTACAAATATTATCGATAGATGGTATTTGAATAAAAATATATGTCGTAGCTGTCGTGGTCAAATGGAAGGACGCAACCAAGAATTAGCTCCAGCCAAGTGAACAGCGCACCCGCGATTTCTGCCACCTTTATTTTTTTTTTGTACAGCTTTTATAGATGGATGAATTTACAAATTTACATTTTAACACAAGCGTAACATATTCACATACTTATTTTGACGAAAATAATTTATATCTCTTGGGCACTAATTTTTTGATTGGACACGACAACAACAACAACTAATTATACAAATTATGACATATATATTTTAACACAAAGCAATAACGCGCCATCTATACACACAAAATGAAAGGATTTAAAAGCACGAATGTTTCTTACATAATACAAAATTCTACTGCCCTTACTGCGATGAAAATATATATGATGAGCCAAGCCCTCCCAATATATTTTTTCATCGCGGTAAGGGCAGTAGAAGTTTGTATTATGTATAAAAAGAAACATTTGTGCTTTTAAATCCTTTCATTTTGTAAATATATGTTTGTTTATTATTTCTGCTCTTCAGGATGTTTATTTTAAATGATCTTTGCAAATTAGCTGCGAGTGATGGTCATTAACAGATTAAATTGGTAAATATTATATAGGATCACTATACAAAAATAATACTCTTAACCTATCTATCAGTAAACTAGAATGAAATTTTTGAAATCAAAATTATTAGGCCTAACACAACCTCCAATGAGAGTCCAATAATATTTCCGTATTCTTAAACCAGTCTCTATCGGTATATTCAATGCTTAATGAATAAGGTGTGCTTTAAAATATTGGTTGGCCCATGAGTCCCGAAAACTTTTTTAAATTAAAAATTAAAAGGCAAACTAGAATAAAATAGTTATAGCTTTTTTTATTCTAGTTTGCCTTTTAATTTTTAATAAAAAATAAAAGGGTTCGGGATTTATGGGCCACCTTGTATATCAAATCTAATAGAATGCAGAAGATACTCCTGTTTTCAGTTTTATTCGAATGCTAAATGCATCTTTTAACGAGTTCTAAAATAATATAATATAAAATATCATCAATATATGTGTGTTTCAATTTATCTAGTAATATAGTTATTTACCTAATCCGAAATATGAATTTATAAATAAAATAAACATATATATAATATAAATAGATGATAAAAGAAGATTATATTAATATGTACTTAAAAAACTAAATATCTAGAGCCATGTATAGAGAGCAATTAATGCTGACATCGCCCCATCAATAAGATTTAGATGATCCTCATCTGTGACATTGTTAAGTGAAGTGGATTTTGATTGGCTGTGAGAAGAGAAGAACCTGTAGCAGACGGACCAATCAGCGACTTTGGCAGGCTCCGGAAATCACAGTCGCAAATCTCCTAGAAATTGGGTGTCGCGGGGAATACAAAAATGTCACCACATCCGGACTGAATATCAAAGACTGATTACAAATTCTTCCATCTGTGGGTCTGTTTGTATTTTGTATTCTATGCCATATACTTGTAACATTGCGCTGGAAAGAATGTTAGATGGCCTTACTATATAACCACGTCTTTCTATATTTCTTGTGATGGCTTATTTTTATAGTTAGTTTTCTTTACTTCTATCCCCCTATAGGATACATGGTTAAAACTATGCCATATACTTGTAACATTGCGCTGGAGATAATGTTAGATGGCCTTACTATATGACCACGTCTTTCTATATTTCTTGTGATGGCTTATTTTATAGTTAGTTTTCTTTACTTATATCCCTCTAGTAAACATGGTTAAAACTATGTCATATACTTGTAACATTGCGCTGGAGATAATGTTAGATGGCCTTACTATATGACCATGTCTTTCTATATTTCTTGTGATGGCTTATTTTTATAGTTAGTTTTCTTTACTTATATCCCCCTATAGGATACATGGTTAAAACTATGCCATATACTTGTAACATTGCGCTGGAGATAATGTTAGATGGCCTTACTATATGACCATGTCTTTCTATATTTCTTGTGATGGCTTATTTTTATAGTTAGTTTTCTTTACTTATATCCCTCAAGTATACATGGTTGAAACTATGTCATATACTTGTAACATTGCGCTGGAGATAATGTTATATGGCCTTAACTATATGACCACGTTTTTCTATATTTCTTGTGATGGCTTATTTTTATAGTTAGTTTTCTTTACTTATATCCCCCTATAGGATACATGGTTGAAACTATGATGAAAGTATTGTATTGTTAATGTGATTACTTTTTAATGTACAGTAGGTAAAAAAAAGACAATAAATAATGTTGTAGATCTATATCAATTTGTAAATAACAGAGAGAATAATCAAGGATTTAACTATTTTGTAGATGTATTTATGATTATCTTTCTAACCTGTAATGTTCAGGTTCCTAATATATATTGTTTCTCTTTTTTTTATTTTTGACTACTTTTTCTTATATAATATGTTTATAACTGTTTCTGTTTGAAAAGAATGTAAATCAACGCAATTATCCCTAGCCGAGATATCGCGTTTTGTGTGTTGAAATAAATAAATAGTAATATATATTAAATATAATAAGAAATATTATTGGAGAAAATATAAGATAAACGTTTTTTAAACGTACGTGGTTTACTTTTATTGATTTATCAAGAAAATGAGTTGACAAAAATATTATAAAACGAAGTTGATTAAAGGTTTAGTTTTGTTCTTGTTTGGTTTTTACTTGATAGCGCTCTGCCATTTAAAACGCTCATTTAAATAGTCAGGTTATGCAAATTTTGTTTTTACTATCAACACCTGACAATTCTATATTTTTCATATATACCTATTATAAAACAAAATAAAATATTTCTGTTGTATTTTTAGAATTGTTGAGATTATGCTATGGTAATGCAGTCGTGGTAAAAAATCTTGAAATAAAAATAATGGTTTTGATCAGAGGTTGTTTAATTGAGCTGAGGAATGTATAAAATACATAATTTGGTAAAAGTACTGCCTGGCTTAAGGCGTAAGAATAAAAAAAATAAGAGCTTATTTACATAATGTACAAATGTTTTGAGCCAGCCATCGGGATAAAACAACAATGAGTTTTTATAGGGGAAGAGTGACCTCTGGCGGTCGATTTAACAGAATATTTATTTCTATGATATATAATTTTAAATGAAAAATATTTTTTATAACATACATATACAAAAGGTATGTCCAGGCTGCTCATATTAGTATTTTAGATAACAGAGCGCTATCTATTGAAACAAAGTTCAACTAAAAGTTGATTTAGGCTTGTTCTGTATCATTTCGCCAATCCAATTTAGTAGTAAGATGGATCCACAACACCCATGGTCTTAAGTGTCCTATCCAGAACTATCTAGCAACATATCATGTAGAATGATATTGACAAACGACAGAATGGCGTAAGATAGATTCGAGATTTAGGATAGAGAAAACGTCGCATTTGAACCGGCTTTAGAGACACTCTGTAAAAGGAAATTTATGGAAGTCAAATAGAGCATGCGATTATATATCGGATTGAAATGGTGGAACTTCTCAGTCGGCTGACACTTAAGCAGAAGTCTTTAATGAGGAAATTTCTCATTGATATGACGACTTTTGAGGACAAGAGATGCGTTCTATACGAAAGCTATCCAACTTTAGGACGGCTTCTAATCACTTGATGCATTTCTGACCTTCCTTTAGTGGAATATTTGTATAGTGTAAATATTTTAAATATACATACTGTTTCCATCAAAATTCGAAACTATTATAGACGCGTATGATTCCTTTTTAAATAAAACATTTTCTACTATAATAGTTTCGAGTTTTGATAACAAATGGAGGGCTAATGCATCATAATACTGTTTTCATGTTTAGTAATATTCGTTGTAGTTACAATTCTTATTGATTTTCAATTGTCGCACCTTTTGATATGTATATGGGATTGTTGCACCAGGTTGCGGCTTGGCAGACTCTTCAACCTTGATTCTCTCCTGTGCTGGGTCTTGCATCTTACCAGAGCGTGTTTCAACCATCCTACAAATTTATATAAGCGAATAATGAGATAACTCTACTTTAAGTAGCCTCCAGAATAATTTATTTATTTCTCACATCAGAGAGAGCAGTGAAGTCACACGTGTACCTAAATACAAATGATGATTCTATAATACATATATTCTGTTTATAATACACTAGACGAATGGCCCGGGCAACGCCCGGGGTTTACCCGAGTGCGAATATATTTTACAAACGTTGTCTTGGGTGGACGCTATAGACAGGGTGGTCTGTATAGACAGGTGTATTTATCACACAGCCGATAACAGGGTTGCCTAAGGTGACCGCTATAGACAGGGTGGTCTGTATAGACAGGTGAATGTAACACAGGGTTGCCTAAGGTGACCGCTATAGACAGGGTGGTCTGTGTAGACAGGTGGATGTATCACACTGCTGATAACAGGGTTACCTAAATTGACCGCTATAGACAGGGTGGTCTGTGTAGACAGGTGGATTTATCACACAGCTGACAACAGGGTTGCCTAGAGTGGCCGCTAATGACAGGGTGGTCTGTATAGACAGGTGGATGTATCACACTGCTGATAACAGGGTTGCCCAAAGTGACCGCTATAGACAGGGTGGTCTGTGTAGACAGGTGGATGTATCACACAGCTGACAACAGGGTTGCCTAGAGTGGCCGCTAATGACAGGGTGGTCTTTATAGACAGGTGGATGTATCACACTGCTGATAACAGGGTTGCCTAAGGTGACCGCTATAGACAGGGTGGTCTTTATAGACAGGTGGATGTATCACACTGCTGATAACAGGGTTGCCTAAGGTGACCGCTATAGACAGGGTGGTCTGTGTAGACAGGTGGATGTATCACACTGCTGATAACAGGGTTGTCTAGTGTGGTCGCTATAGACAGGGTGGTCTGTATAGACAGGTGGATGTATCACACTGCTGATAACAGGATTGCCTAAGGTGACCGCTATAGACAGGGTGGTCTGTATAGACAGGTGAATGTAACACACTGATGATAACAGGGTTGCCTAAGGTGACCGCTATAGACAGGGTGGTCTGTATAGACAGGCAGCTGATAACAGGGTTGTCTAGAGTGGTCGCTATAGTCAGGGTGGTCTGTATAGACAGGTGGATGTATCACACTGCTGATAACAGGGTTGCCTAAGGTGACCGCTATAGACAGGTGTATGTATCACACTGCTGTTAACAGGGTTGCCTAGAGTGACCGCTATAGACAGAGTGGTCTGTATAGACAGGTGAATGTAACACACTGATGATAACAGGGTTGCCTAAGGTGACCGCTATAGACAGGGTGGTCTGTATAGACAGGCAGCTGATAACAGGGTTGTCTAGAGTGGTCGCTATAGTCAGGGTGGTCTGTATAGACAGGTGTATGTATCACACTGCTGTTAACAGGGTTGCCTAGAGTGACCGCTTTAGACAGGGTGGTCTGTATAGACAGGTGAATGTAACACACTGGTGATAACAGGGTTGTCTAGAGTGGCCGCTATAGACAGAGTGGTCTGTTTAGACAGGTGGATGTAGCACACTGCTGATAACAGGGTTGTCTAGAGTGGCCGCTATAGACAGGGTGGTCTGTATAGACAGGTGAATGTAACACACTGGTGATAACAGGGTTGTCTAGAGTGGCCGCTATAGACAGAGTGGTCTGTTTAGACAGGTGTATGTATCACACAGCTGATAACAGGGTTGTCTAGAGGGGGAAAGGGAGGCCACGTGTTCGCTGGCAGCCAATGGGCGCGCATTCTATCCGTGACCTTCAGACATACAGACAAACAGACAGAATAAGGCAAATATATAAGTAGATGTATTCTGTTCAATAAAATAAATAAATATAAATATAATTTTGAATTTAAAATATATGAAAAATAATATTTCAAATTAAAATAAAATAGGTTCATTAGCCATGATGCAACAATATGTATATGGGAAAAAGACGAGAAAAAAAAAAGATTTTCGTCTTGAGTGCTCCTCATTTGTTAAGATTAATAAACTGAAAAAGAGGTAGAGATAACATTCGCTTTAAAATATTTTAGATTTTATTTCATTTTGAATGAGAGAGATTCGTGCTATCTTATTATCTATAGATTTGATGGATTACCAATATTAACTGAAAGTTTTTGAGTTTGTTCAAATACATAATCACACTAAATTGGTATAAAGAACAGAGAGATAATAGACAGGAATAATAATATATATGAGGATATCATGTGTAACCATCTCGTGTAATGGATAATCGATATTATGTTCAACAATATAGACGACACTTACTAGATCGATTTAAGATATCCGAATGGTTTCTGAAACCTGAAATAATCAACTTTAAACCAGTGTACACCTATAAGAAGATTTTTAAAAATAAAACAAGTTATAGCTATAATACCTAAGTTCTTTATTTATTTTTTCCTTAATGTTTCAATGACTCTTTATCAGAGATAGTTAAATCGAAACATTGGGAAGTGAACAAATGAAGAACGGTTGATAAAGAAGTATAGTAGTACCATATCAGAGCTATAGAAAGTGGACTTTAGACATGGTATAAGGAGATAAGCATCACCATCATGGTGTATTCTATAATATTACTTTTTTGCAAACTCCCAACCATACACACACACAAACAGAAAATGATTTTTTTCAATGATATTTTTTGAAGAGTATTTTTTTCTATAATGTACCAATTATCAACAGCACTAACCCCATATTTGGTGATGCAAAGACATCTGGGCTGCAGACCTCAACATTTTGAACAGACTTTCTTTGCTAGAGATTCTAATATGGAGAACAGACATCTTGGTTTCGACAAACTTCTGGAATTTTATAATCCAGGTGGTTCCAACCAAGATATGACATCCTTTCTACAATGCCCAGCTAAACCCTATCAGGTGAAAATTGGTGATGAAATGAATAGTTCCTGTCTTTGCCCAAATGACATTCCTGGATTTCTCTTTGATAAGCAGATTTGAGAGGAGCATTTACTTTCAACTGTTTTACCTATCCTAAATGGACAGTAGTTTTAAAACGGAAAACCAAACTAAGCTCTAGCCTATTATTATCTAAAGACGAATTCGGGTATTCTTTATAAATAATATTCAGTTTTTACTCTCACAATAATTAATACTATACTAATTTTATTATATAGGCATTTTGTATACTATGATATAGTGAAATACACGTTTCAAATATGTTTGACGCTTTCTTCTTCGAACTTTAGCATATGCAAATATGCAAATGCAATAGATATATGCAAATAATTGTTGCTATCCATGTTTTTTTTTAAACGTGAACCTAGAGGCTAGAATTCTACACAAAACTTGTTAATGTTGGTAGTAAATCATTGAAACATCAGAAAAACAAACAAGTTAGAATATAAATAAAAGTAAGAAATATGAATTTTTAAATGTGCTTATTCATTAATTATTCAGAAAGTTTTCCTCGATAAAGACCTGAATAAGTTTTATTTCATGAAAGCTTGCTGAATAGTTAATAAGAAACGCATTAAAATTCTTTTTTTTTCTCTTAATGCGTCTTTACAAAAGTATTTGTAGATCAAAATGTTGACCTTAGTTGATGTGACAATATAGAAAGGGAATATTTTTTCTACAAGTTACTTCTCAACTAGAAAATATATATATATATATGTTATATAAACATATTATTTTATTTAATTTAATATTTCATAGATTCAAATATTCTGTTAAATAAACCGCCAGAGGTCGCTCTTTCCCTTTATATAACCTATTGTTGTTGTTTCCCGATGGCAGACTCAAATCTTTTTGTAAACTATGTAAATAAGTTTTTCATTTTTTATTCTTACGCCTTAAATCAGCCGATATTTTCTCAGATTATTTATTTTGTGTTTTATAAACTAAATTAAAGCAATAATGATCGATTTTTAGTATTATTGCCACGACTGCAGTGTCAGATGCTCATGGATTCCGGGATCAAGCAAATGATCAATAAATCTATATAAAATCCTCTAAAATCAACAGAAAATATGCTTATTTCTTAATATATATATTTATATATTTATTTGTTATATTAAAATAATATTTTATTCCAAAAAAAATATATTTCATAGAATCAAATACTCTGATAAATCGACCGCCAGAGGTCACGCTTCGCCTATAGAAATTCATTGTTGTTGTTTCCCGATGGCCGGCTCAAACCTTTTGTACATTATATAAATAAGTTTTTCTTTTTTTGATTCTCACGCCTTAAACCAGGCAGTACTTTTACGAAATTATGTTTTTATATATATTCCTCAAGCTAAATTAAAGCTATTTCTAATCTTCATTATTTTTATTAATATAGTTTCAAGATTTTAACCACGACTGCATTACTATAGCATAATCCTCAAAATAATTCCAAAATAAACAGAAAATCTCATTTTTTATATTATATATATTATATAAATAAGAATGATAAAATTTCTGTTGATTTTTGATCATTTTTTGAAGATTATGGTAATGCAGTCGTGGCAAAAACATTTAAAGAAGAATAATAAATAATAGTTTTGGTCAGTATTTGCTTTAATTGAGTTTGAGGAATATATAAAAAATATATTGATTAAATACTGAACATATTGAACATATTTGATTAAAGTACTGCCTGGCTTAAGGCGTAAGAATAAAAAAAAAAGAAAAACTTATTTACATAATGTACAAAAGATTTGAGCCGTCCATTGGGAAACAACAACAATGAGTCTTTATAGGGGAAGCATGACCTCTTGCGGTCAATTTAGCAGAGTATTTGAATCTATGAAATTTAATTTTGAATAATATTTTAATATAACATATATATATATACATTGTTGCATCATGGCTAATGAACCTATTTTATTTTAATTTGTAATATTATTTTTCATATATTTTAAATTCAAAATTATATTTTATATTTATTTATTTTATTAAACAGAATATATGTATTATAGAATCATCATTTGTATTTAGATACACGTGTGACTTCACTGCTCTCTTTGATGTGAGAAATAAATAAAATATTCTGGAGGCTACTTAAAGAAGAGTTATCTCATTATTCACTTATATAAATTTGTAGGATGGTTGAAACACGCTCTGGTAAGATGCAAGACTCAGCACAGGAGAGGATCAAGGTTGAAGAGTCTGCCAAGCCGCAACCTGGTGCAACAATATATATATATAAATAAATAAAGTGAGTCAATGAATCCATCAATAAAATAAATATTTATATGCAAATATGTTGATCACTAAAGAAGCCTATTATGACAGAGGTTGATCAGGTTGGCAGCAGACGTTGATGGCTCGATATAGGTGATGGATCACCTCTCCGATTATTTCTACAGCGTTGTCAGATTCACCTTCGTACTTCCTTCTGTGATAAAAAATATTCTATTGTTTTTTTTTATTTGTGAGGGGTGTTGGTTAATATTGAAATCGCTTATTGATAAAATTGATGTTTGAACAATATTTCTTTGTTTCTTAACTAATCTGTCTTTTATTTTTTATTCTATTGATAGTAAATCATTCTATTCAAACATCCTTTGTCATTTTCTTTCATAGTGATAGTTTTATTAAATTTTACAAGTCGTAATAATTAAAAGTAATAGCATTGTGCAATAGGTTAAAGACAGTGATATTTCTTATCTTTGTAATCATCTAATTATATTTTTGTTCTTATTTTCTAATTTTCAACATGGTCTATAAATGGATAATCAGTAAAGTTTTATGTCATTATTTTACGAAAAATTCCAAATACATTTAACGGTAATGTGTAGCGAAAATGTTCTCATAAAAATATTACGCTTAATTATATTGAAAATCTCTAATAAAAGAGCCCATGTAATATAAATTAAACACAAATTTGTATTACTAATAGAATAATATTGAACAATAACCCGGTGATCTCTTCTGAATTCTGTTACAAATAGAAATGCTTTTTAATGATCCATATAGCTAAAACATAATAGAATAAAAGCTGACGAACAATATTTATAATGATATAAATATATAAACAAAAGAAACGGTGTTGATGGCATTTTATTGTCGTAAGGAATCAAATTCAAGATTGGTATTATACTGTGGCACAAATTATATTATTTATCAAGTTTAATATATAATATGTTTATATGGTTTTGACCAAGGACTTGGTTGTTGTTGTGTGATGTAATCAATATATAGCGCGAGATGTTTTTAGTTCTTATGATAATTCTGTAATAATAAAATATTATACAAATATATAACAGTAACATACAATCTCTTTTAATAGAAACTACACTACTTAAGATTATTGGATATTAGGTAGAAGAGTACATAACATCAAGTAATATTTATATACACACATAAATATATATGTTATATAAAAATATTATTTTATTTGAAATTATATTTCATCAATTCAAATATTCTGCTAAATCGACCGCCAGAGGTCATGCTTCCCCTATAAAAACTCATTATTGTTGTTTTCCGATGGCAGGGTCAAATCTTTGTACATTATGTAAATAATCTTTATTTTTTATTCTTACGCCTTAATTCAGGCATTACTTTTATCAAATCATATTCTTTTATTTCAATGAAAGAAATCTCTGATCAAGACTATTATTATTATTATTCCCACAACTGCAGAACAATATCGTAAAATACTCATGTATACAAAAATCAAGCAACAGCTAATAATTCTATAAAAATAACAATCAAAATACAAGCAGAAAATCATTTTTTTTTAAAATAATATATATATATATATATATATATATATATCACAACAATGTCATCGTGAAGTTTCACGAAGGCTGGAACTGGGCAGGTCCTCAGGTCCACCGTATCCTGGATACCACTAGACCAGAAAACTCTTTATGTTCCTTCAATAAGACTTAGCACATTTCTCCATGGTCTGTCGCGAGCCAGGGGCCAAGCACCACAGGAATCTTCAAAGTTGGTCATCGTGAAGACAACTATAATTGCTGAATGGTCCAAAGATGACTGATAACATATATATATATATTTTTAAAAAGATTATTTTCTGTTTGATTTTTGATTATCTTGAGTATTATGTTATGATACTGCAGTTGTGGTTATAATTAAATAATATTAATGGAAATAGCTTTAATTGTACTAAAGGAATATATAAAAATATATATAGTTTTATGAAAGTAATGCCTGGCTTAAAGCGTAAGAATCTAAAAAATGAAAAACTTATTTACATAATGTACAAAAGTTTGAGCCGGCCCTCGGGAAACAACAACAATGGGTTTTTATAGTGTAAGCATGACCTCTGGCGGTCGATTTAAAAGTATTTGAATCTATGAAATATAATTTTAATAAAATAATATTTTAATATAACATATATATGTGAAGAAAAAAAAAACAATTAAAAAATATATATAAAAAAGGTCATGTGTTGATATTAAAAATAAAAAGGCATATCCTGACCAGGCTCACATGAGAATTTCTGGGTTGGCCAAATATAACGGAACAAGTTAAATAAAGTTTAGTTTATTTTTGTTTCACTAGATGGCGCTCTGCCATCTAGAAAGGCTCATGTGAACCTAGTTAGGATATGCCGTTTTATATATATAAAAATTTAGAAATATGAACATTGCTGAAGTCTTGAGCCATTTATGAAATTAAATTTCAAAACAATTCGCTATTTTTCATTTCAAGAATATTTGCTATTATCAGGAGATTTTATTTCCTAAATTAACAACCAAATTCTCAGTAAAATTTCACTCTTATACTATTATATATATACGTAGATGAAATAGTGAAAAGAACAGTAAGTAAACCTATTCCTGAAAGTTGTGTGCTAAATGTTTTTTAAAGAGCAAGAATAATTGTAGGAAGAGACAGCTGTCTATCTATCAATTAAGGCAGAGGGAGGAGATAGACGGCTATGGCTGCTCGTTAGCTGCCGAGCCATAACCGTTTGTTTCCTCCTCCTCCTTCTACTTATGGATCCTCGGGTGGATTATGTCCCCCTACACTGGCCACGATATGGCCCGTTCAACGTATCATTTAGTTCAATAGGTGGTTAGCCAGAGCGCTCATCCTCTATTTTTTGGAAGATTTTAAAGCTTTTTCTATATGCCATGCTGTTCTTTAACAGAGTTCTATATATCTCTAGCCTGGTTGAAGATCGAGATGCTCTATAGAAAGCGTACACAGGCCACGATATGGTATCATTTAGTTCAATAGGCGGTTTACCAGAGTGCTTCTATTTTTTTGAAGTAATTTAAGATTTTTCTATATGCCATGCTGTTCTTTAAAAGAGCGTTATATATCTATAGCCTGATTGAAGATCGACATGCTCTATAAAAAGCGTATATATGCCACGGTATGGACCGTCCAACGTATCATTTAGTTCAAGAGGTGGTAGGCCAGAGCGATCTTCTTTTTTTTTGAAGTGGTTTAAGCTTTTTCTATATGCCATGCTGTTCTGTTCTTTAACAGAATGTTATACATCTTTAGCCTGGTTGAAGCTCGACATGCTCCATAAAAAGCGTACATAGGCCACGATATGCTCCAACGTATCATTTAATTCAATAGGTGGTTGGCCAGAGCGCTTTGGAAGTGGTTTAAGCCTTTTCTTTATGTCTTGCTGCTTTTTCAACAGAGTGCTATATATCTATAGCCTGGTTGAAGATCGACATGCTCTATAGAAAGAGTACATAGGCCACGATAGGGTCCAACTTATCATTTAGTTTTTTGAAAGTGGTTTAAGCCCTTTCTCCCTTTGACACAAGGTAACGGTACGAAGTCAGTGTTATTTTATTTATGCTTATGAGGTGATACAGCAGCGTATTTACAATTAGAGAGGAGACAAAATGAATTAAATCTAGAAAAAAGAAGTGAGGACATATCGGACATTAAAGTCTGAGAGGCAAGTCCTTCAGCCAGTGTAGCTGCTGTATTGTCCGTGAGGTCAAGAGACGTACGGACCTCTGTGGTGTTGATCTCTTGCGGAACGACTTGGAAGTCGGACTCGGGCCCCCCCACTGCGGCAAAGTGGATCAACTTCGGGGGGGAACAGTGTTAAAATGTAGTGTTAAAAATGAATTTTAAAAGCATATTACTGATAATTTGGACCAAAGTTGCTGATGACATGCTAGAGATTGAATATTTTTAAAAGATAATTTTCCCTGGAAGTCTGATATTTTCACCTTAATATTGATACAAGAGATTATTTTATTGAAATATATTCTTTGTTCTCTTAATTAAAGTTTAAGACTTCATCAGTCTTTTTATATACGTCTATTGTGTTTTGAAGTTTCGGTGACCCATTGCAGATCTTTTAAAAATTGTTGAAAGCATATTAGTGAAGTATATTTACTAATAATTTTCACATTTTGAAAAGGGTGATAATGTATCACCGAAACGTCAAAATAACAATAAATATTTATAAAAAAGTTTATGAAGTCTTAAACTTATATTTATAATAATCCAAACCCTACAATTATAATATCATTTACCGTCTTCTTCTTGCTCATACTAGAATTTGTGCTATTCGTTGTATTTTATAATTGAATTTTTAATATCAAACTATGACAGTAGAATCTCCATGAAATGACATTCGCGCTAGAGGACACCTCTCTATAAAGGACAGTTTTCATTTATAAAATATCATTTTGACTATATAGCAACTCTCCAGTAAGAGGACATCTCTCCCTAAAGGACACTTCGGCTCTGCAATTAGGTGTCCATTACAGGGAGGTTCTACTGTATCTCCAAAAACTCTATTTCTCAACAATTCATTTAATTTCGGAATATATATAACTCTCTACTTCGTTATTATATTCAATTAGGTATTCTCACCTTTTAAGAGTTAAAGGTTGAGAGAGATCTAGCTAGAAAATCATGGCCACACTGAGAGATTTACTAAAAAAAAAGAGGAAAACTGGAAAAATTAATTTTTCACTTTATATTCTATTTATATCAAATATTTTATATTGGAAGATTTATTATTTAGTATCTTCACACACATAAAGAATAATTTATTATTTTCATAGAATAAAAAATGTATGTTTAGGTTTAGTTAGTTTGATTAATATATTAATAGGCTTTTAATTCCATATGTATATTCTATAAATTTGAAATTCCCTTCACAATTTTGTCACTATAGCCTTGATTATAATTCAATCATGTTTGGTATTAAAAGTGATGATAATTGATAACAGTTTAAACCCTCATATTTGATTTCTCGTAATAATAAATTACCAATATATATATGTTATGTATAAATATTATATTTTATAAATATATTTCATAGATTAAATTACTCTGTTAAATCGACCACCAGAGGTAGCCGTTTTCACTATATGAACTCTATTGTTGTCGTTTCCCGATGGCGGCTAAAACCTTTGTAATCATGTAAATAATCTTTTGTTTTCCTTGTTCTACTCGCCTTAAGACAGGCAGTACTTTCATCAAAGTTTTTTTTAGATATCCCATAAGCTCAATTAAAGCTATTTCTAATCTTCATTATTTTTATTATTATAGTTTCAAGATTTTAACACCACGACTGCATTAACATAGCATAATCCTCAAGATAATCAAAATCATCAGAAAATATTTTTATTTATAATATATATATATTCTCAATCGAACAGTAAACCATTAAATTTCATGATTCTACTACTAGAGAGCCCATATGACAAAACTTATAACTTGACACAACCAATTATAGAAAATAAAACCACCAAAGAGGAATATTTTTCTTTTTCAAATAATATGAATTTCCTATATATATATATATATATATATATATATATATATATATATATAATGTCCTTACTGCGATAAAAAAAAATATTGAGTGGACTTGACTCATCAATGTTGAACTCTCACAGCGGTTTCGTGAATTTAAACCACCAGAGAATGTATTTTTAAAACCTTAAATACTGTATTGTTCAATTACTCTTGTATATGCGACATCTTCTTCTTATTTCTTATCTCTACTCAATCATATTAGGGTGTCAAGCTTGTAAAGCTTGTTGATGGTGTCTGCCGGGGAAGAGTAGAGCTCATAAATGAATGAGTCAATACAGTCAATAATGTGTTTTTGGGGTTGCAGATTGAGAATTGCACTTAGTACAAAGTGGGAAAACCTTGCAATATCATACCTTGCAAAATTCATAGTTTTGGGAATTAAGTAAACTATGGACATAAACATAAATCTTCAAGAAGTCTCTGTTAAACAGAGTTCAACAATAAAACATTAACTCACCTTATATATGTAAGAAATGGAACTATGTAGTGAAAATTTTCCATCACAAAAAAGACGGAAGGAAGTTGTTTTATTTTAAAAATAATATTTAGATTTAAATTGCCATATTTCTTCGGAAAAGTAAAATCTTTGTAATACATATTGTCACTGTATAAAATTTGCATAATATCAATTATATCAAATCTATCTTAAAAGTTGTTATGTGAATTTCTTATAATAATCTTGTATGTAAATTTTTGGCGTGGAAGGTCAATAAAGTTTATAGAGAAAACAACACCTCGTCTAATTGTATTTTGCTAGCGCTAATCCCCGTTGACACAAGAAATATCTGTGACAATATAAATAATAAACAAAAGGGCTTCAAAGGATGAGTTTCTTGTTTTATTTTATATTCTTCTCAAGCTCTCAGGTATCATTAACTGTAGTGGCTTTAATGTTCAATAAACATTATGAGGCTTATATGAAAGGGCGTACCTGTGGATCTGTAAAGAAAAAAGAAATTTTTCTTAAAATATATCGAGAGATTGCTCCCTCTTTATCAATATAATAATAAATTGATAAAGAGGGAGCAATCTCACGAAATATTTTAAGAAAAAAAAATGTTTTTTTTTTTCTTTACAGATCCAGGTACGCCCTTTTATATAATCTTAATTAATGGCTCGCCTTTTGACTCAAATTATAAGAAGCATTTTACCGGTTCCAAAATCACTTTATTAGGTACCGCTCAACATGAGCAACCTAGTTTATGATAATTGTAACAATGAATAATATTTCTTCAAATTAAAGACCATTCGGCCAGTAAACCTATTTTATATAAAAAAGATTTACTGGCCGAAGTATATTTAATTTGAAGAACTATGAATGCCGGCCAGGCAGCCTCAATCTTTACGATAATGAATACTATGTGAAGGTTATTCACATATTAAACAAAATGTTAACGTGGGATTCAATTCCGGTTCATGACTGTCGGGAATCGAGGGTGTTATCCACTCGTCCAACGACTTCTTATTTATGAATTATATATATATGTAATATTGTTGAAAATGTCGATGTATGGATAAGCTGGCAGTCGTGTACGTGAGGCGAGTGTTGATGTTCTTCCCACACGCGGACAACAAGAAGCAGAGGCAGGGCTAGATGTTAGCACAGAGAGTGATCGGGGACAGCCCACGGGACAGAGGTAGAGGCCATGACACAAACTTGAATTGGAGAAGCCGTCTGCCGAGAGACACCTAGAACCATTTGCTGCTGACCCCCTGCCAAAACCTGTCCTGTTTTCAGGGGACGTCTATAGAAATGTCCCTCGGGACCCCACATGGGCTGGGCGTTGCCTTTTTTCCTCCCCTCTGTCCCTGCCACCAGCTGACCGAACACTCTATGAATCTTTATTTTTGACGTCACCATTTTTAGTTTTACATACAAAAAGGGGTAAAAATACAAATAGTTTATATACAAAATATGGGGCTGGTAGTAAATAGAAACAGTATACATTTTAATAGAAGGTAGGATATTTTAAGTTATCGGCTCTAACTAATTGGAAGATATGTAACATATACTAAAAGTTCCATTATTATGCAGTTTAAAATATACTATATATATATATATTATTGAATAATTATTATTTTGGAATACATTAATTTTATTAAGATTTATAATTTTGATACTAGAGAGAGAAAGAGAGCGTGTGTAACTATAAACTAATTTAACTTGAAATTTACATACATATTGACTGCTTTAAAATTTTCATATTAAATATTTATATTGTACAATTGAATTTAGATATTTTGGCTTAATTTTCATACATAAAATTGAATTTAAGGAAATTATTAACTATATAACAATAAGTATAACAGTAAGTATAACTATATCCAACACTAATATTTCTACGAGAGGTTACTGATCATATTTTCCTGTAGATGGAGTTGTGATAGCCGAAAGCTTGAGAAAGAATATTCAATAAAACAAGAATCTCATCCCTGCAAACCGCTTTGTTTATTATTTATATAGTTTTATTTTTATAAATTTAATTACCATCTATCTTTAATATTTTACACAAATAAATTTACTGTCAATGCGTTTCTTTTAAATATCATCAAATGGAATTTTATTGCTTATTATTGCCGTTAAGCTTATGTCCATAGTTCACTAAACACCCCTAAGTTGCCTTACATAGAAAATACAGAGTATATTCCAAACCAATCCAATACAATAGTAGAGCGGTCTAGAGATTAATTTGGCGAAACCGCTGAGAGGGTTCACTACTGATGAGCCAAGCCCTCTCATTCAATAACTCATATCATTGCAGTAAGGTCTGTAGAGATAATATTTGATTATATTTAAAAGAAACGCATTGCCAGTAAATTTATTTGTGTAAAATATATTTTTATTTCTTATATATCATGATTTTTTTATCATTTAATTTATTCTGTAACCAGAGCATCCTCACATGTTTACCAACAAGCAACAATCAATATCCAGAGAAGAAGGGAAACAAAAGAGAGGTCCCCTGTGAGGCCACGAGAATGCCACAAATTCAGTTTTTCCTACTTAATTACCCATTGTGGTGAGCCTAGAATGGTATTGTCCTTCCCCACAAAAAGATTTCGGTATCCTCAACACCAGAGGGAGCCCATTTGTCTTTCTTAACCCAATTCATAATTAGAAAGGCTCAGCTAATTAAGTCCCTCAGGCTCCCTAAATTAAAGAACCATTTTTCAACGTAACCAGTGAAACATGAGATTTGGTTATACAATTTAGTTGGCTAATTACTCACCCGACTGCTGCTAACTACCACTAACTTCATCGCCACTTGGTGCAGTTCCTTTAGTCTTAATGTTTAAAAGGTTATTATCTTCTTCTGAATATACATTTTTGTTGACTGGTCATAACACTATTTACATATGCATAGAGTTTGTCATTCATCTACTAAACTAATTTAAAAAGTTTATATACCTTTATATGCAACTCTATATATATTATAAAAAAGAGATTTCTGTGTAATAAAAATACCTGTAGATTTTTGATTATCTTGTGGATTATGCTATGGTAATGCAGTTGTGGGAATAATAATAAAAATGGTTTTGATCAGTAATTGCTTTAATTGAGCTAAGGACTATACATAAACATAATTTGATAACAGTATTGCCTGGCTTAAGGCGTAAGAATCTAAAAAATGAAAAAGTTATTTACATAATTTATACAAAAGTTTTGAGCCGGCCATCGGGATACAACAACAATGAGTTTTTATAGGGGAAGGGTGACCTCTGGCGGTCGATTTAACAGAGTATTTGTATATATGAAATATAATTTTTTTAAAATAATATTTTAATATAACATATATATACAGATAATTGAAGACATGTACAATTACCGTGATATGAAAAATGAATTATTTACTAATATTTCGGTTAGCTGAACGCCAATCTTAATTAAGAATAAACATATATTTGTTTTATAATATACAAAGTAAATTTGTTGTTATGCCTTGACAAAGATTGACGTTCAAGAAATCGTAATATTGGACGCTCATTTCATTCTTGGATTTCAATATATGTCTTCTATTAACTAAGGATTTAATTATAGGGTAAAGAGGGATTATACTATTTATTTGAAAAGTATATATTATGGGTTTAACATTGCCTTCTGTTCATTAGTAAGAAGCAAACAATGATGATGATAAAAAGGTGAAAATGTCTTGATGTTATATTTACGTAGCCTATAGTCTATATTGCTATTGGCTGTATAGTATGGAAATTATGAGTTGCTTTTATTGGCTTTTAATTATTTTATGGAAATTTCGGGCTATGGAAATATTGATGAAAACATCGGCTATCCTATCTTTTTTATGTTATGAAATTGATTCATTCTAGTTCTTTGAAGAGAGGCTACAAAGAAAGGTTGGAGATTCCTTGTAGAATCAGTGGACTATGGATTCAGGAAACCTGATGGAAACGTCGCGGGCAGCGGGATAGTCTCAATTGAAGAAGAACTATTTCCAGGTGATGGGAATTTGCCTTCATCTTGTAGGTCCGAAGGAGCGAAGAAGGTAGGCAAAATTCGTTTAAATGCAGACTACAGCGCTGACATTCTTTACATTGGATGTCCTGGTTGCAGACATTGTCGTAGGACTTTCCTGGAAAATCAAAGCTCTGCGGCCTCTAACTGCGGTAGACTTCGACCATTCAATCTTGTCACACTTCAACGAAGAGCCCAGTTCTATGTCACGCCCAGTTTGATCTCCTCTGTAGGTCCAGAAAATACGACCTTGTCGCAGAATTCCGTCACGCCTTCATATGGCAGCTTATCATGATCGCCTATGATCTCGCGGAGATATTCAGAAGGGATCTCGGCAGTGGAATTTACGAACAGTGCATCATTATGGAAACACTCTTTCTCTGTCCGCTTAATTGTCAACTGCTCGTGCCACAGCTTTTGTCGAGGACGATCAGTTCGCTCTCCTCAATTACATTATTCTTGCCACATCTTGATCCTTCATTTGTCGGGTGTCCCACATCTTGAAAAGTTCGGCCTTTTGAAAGTCCCACCATCGGGCGAATTTCTCATTCAACACTGCAGATCGTGACTCGATTTTCTTAAAGATTCCTTCACTTAACCCTTTCTTTGATTAGTAGAGAACTGAAAAAAAGTTATAAATGTTCCATCGCCATTTTCTGGTTTCACAGGTATCAAGAATTGTTTTCACGAACAGAGAATCACCGTTTCTGACACCATTTGTTGCGCCGCTGCTGTGTCAAGAATGATCAAACGAGCACGCGGGGGCGCTAGGGATCTCAACACACTCTTTATTTACCTTCGTTCATCAACAAGGTAAGTTACATACACGGAGCATCATTCAAAACCGCCATCAACCAAGGAAGGGCACTGCTGTCCAGATGGGGGTCCTTCCTATTAGTTCGTCCGTCACCGTCTCCCCCCCCCCCCCCCCCCCCCCCCCCGATCCACACACGTGGTGGACAGGGTTAGCCACCATTAGATGTCGTCGTAACATTAGTAAACCATCAGATATTACAAACTCGACAGTCTTCATTATTTTATTGTTCGTCCTAGCTAGAAAAAGGTGAGACTCGGGTTTGGATTGTAAAGATTTTGGATAGATTCAATTTCGATTTTATTTTAGGTTTATCGAGCGTGTGTGAATAATCTTTATTTTAACAGATATATAGTTCTGAATTTAAAAATATTTTAAATTTTATGTATTGATAAAATATATATGATAAAATTGTGAAAAAGTATTAAAATTACAATTATATTCTCACAATGAGTATCTGTTTTATTTAAAAAAACGCTACCTTTCAATCGTTAATAGCTCTTTACGCGATTAACGCTTGAAAGCTAGCGTTTTTTTTTATAATAAAAAAGATACTCATTGTTAGAATAAAATTGTAATTTTAAAATTTTATGTATATTCGAGCCTTTTTCTCGAAATTAAACTTATGACCTATTAAAAATACATATCTCTCCTTTATCAACTGAATATTTTTATTTCACTATTAGAGTCTATAAACCATGTTACTTGTTGTAATTGCAAAATGGTGCTAAAGCGCATAGAGTAATATCTTGAAAGGAAACCTAGCATCGATTTTCAATATTAGTAATTACTTTTATCGGAATTGAACACAAGAGTTTGATATTAGAGACAATAGTTTAGAGTATTAGACTTCCAAGACCTTTGAAGAAATGATAGCTGAACTGGACGTTAAATAGACGTTTATTGTATTGTAAAATACTTCAAAGTGTGAATATTCTGAACTAATATAGACGCGTATGATTCTTTTGAAAATTAAACAATTTCTACTGCTCTCACTGCAATGGAAAATTAAAGGGAGGGCCTGGCTCATCAGTGGTAAACCCTCCCAGCGGTCCCATCTACCATGGTAGATTAAACTGGCGAAACCGCTGGGGGGGTTTACCTCTGATGAGCCAGACCCCCCCCCCCCTTTAATTTTTCCATTACAGTAAGGGCAGTAGAAATTGTTTAATTTTCAAAAGAATCATACGCGTCTATAATAGTTTTGAATTTTCATAACAGATGGCGCGTTGATGCATCACTTCAAAGTGTGAATATAGGTTTAAATGGAAAAGACACTGGTGTGTAAAGTTAAGAACAATCAGTTAAATTGAATTTATATACCCTACCTCCTTATATATTGATACCTGGCAAAGCTTTTTCACGATATAAGTAAAAATATGGTAAAATATATATATATAACGATATTTTATGAGAATCAATTGATTTATTATTTTATTTTCACAAAATATTATCAAAAAGGAAATTTATATTAATTACATATTGCCACGTAGGAAATTAGGAAAAAAACTTCAAGATTACACAGCAATTTATTTGGGGCAAATACAAATTATGAAGATAAGCAATGAGGGAATTTACAGAATAGCAAATTATAATCTTCGAAATTGATACTCTGTTAATAAAATAATAAATACTTTTATACAATATTTATCCAATAATAGGTGAAAATAACTTTTAAAAATATATTATATATTTGATTATATTTTTGATAACTTGGTATTTTGAATACCATGTCCGTACCAAATAGAATCGATTAATTATTTATATTTTTTAAATTGAATTATAACATTTGATCCTTCTTTTGAACAGTATTTTATTTGAAAGAATTACACACGCTTTTGTCTCAGAGAAAATAGTGGGTCTGTTCTTTACTACATTTTAGCTCATCTTTTTGTCTTCAACTTATAGATTGGGAGCATTGGTTATTTCGTGTATCTTCAATAAAGTTTACTGTTAAAATATTAAAATAAAAACATAAAGCCTCCAGGGAAAATATTCTTTTAAAAATATTTTTATTTGAAAACATCTCGAAATCTCAGGCAAGTAAGCCCTTCTACGGGAGAAATATTTTGCATGATTTATACGCCAATAAAATATGTTTGAAATTGAATAAAGTTCTTTGGTTGTTAATTTCAAATCATATTTTATTGGCTTATTAATCATGCAAAATATTTCTCCCTTAGAAGGGCTTACTTGCCCGTAAGATCGTGATATTTTTAAATACAAAATATTTTAAAAATAATCTTTCACCTAGAGGCTTTATGTTTTTATTTTAATATTGATTCAAGGGATTATTTGATCGAAAGTTTACTGTGTACCATATATCTTTCAGAGTTTATGTCTGAATTCTGATATGATTGATAACAGGTATAAGTGTTTATGTAGTGTATATATCCCTCCAATAATGCGTTTATCCATTTCTAGTGTTAACAAGATGTCCAAAGACCCTGGGTTTTATCCTTTCAAGAATATCCAGAAGACCATATCAATTCTCGGCCATTTTAGAATATCTTCATTACTTTTTCCGTAATATCTCTAAATTTACTCTTTACGTATATATATTTTAAAATGGAGATCAAGAGGAAAGTGGTGAGTTTCTTTATTGAGCTGTACACAAGCTTTCGGACGTCACCCGTCCTTCATCAGGTGTTGACAAGAATAAGAAGGAGATGCTATATTTATAAGCGACAGTTTAAAAGTATTAAAAATATTAAATTTTAATATTTTAATATTTTAATATTTTTAATACTTTTAAACTGTCGCTTATAAATATAGCATCTCCTTCTTATTCATGTCAACACCTGATGAAGGACGGGTGACGTCCGAAAGCTTGTGTACAGCTCAATAAAGAAACTCACCACTTTCCTCTTGATCTCCCTTTTACACTTCAAACGTGGCTATATCTCTTCTACCATATTTTAAAATATTCATTGTATTGTGTGAATTATTTAATCCATCTCTTTTTCTTGAAAATACTTAAATTAAATCTAAAAATTCGATATACTGTATATTTTTGTGATGATACATGTTTTATATTAGATAGAAAACATTTGTTAGATATAGTGATTCTTGGAAGGAAATTCTGTAACTCGATTGAGAAAAGGATTGTAAAGTGAAGTGAAAAAGAAATCTACAGACAAATTCTTCTCGACGACTAATTACAAAATCAATAATTGTTATCGAAGTTGAAACCTTAGCGTCTATACATCATTAAGTCACCAATCGGTGGTTACAATCCCAGATTGAAATCTACGATGCCATTTGATTGGGGTGTTACAACTTTAGATAGCATAGGATTACCTTTGAATGGTTATTGTATATATTGTTATTATAGTCGCCCATTAAGAGGCTTGCAAATCAAATAATTTAATAATTAAATTTTATAATCTAATTCAAATTTTTAATTTTATTAAGATATAAAAATCCAAATTTTATATCGTCAATAATAAATAAAGAAACCTTTTCTTCATAGAATTCTCAATATGGAATTACAAATCATTAGAGATTATCGTCTGATATTTTATTGTTGATTCTTTATTCAAAGTTTTCAGGTCGTTTAATACTCTTGTAGTATGAAAAGACACTTTTCTCTGGAGAAATGATTAATTCTACTCAATATTAATGCAAGGGATTATTTTATTGACATGTAGTATATGTTTAAGCAAATCTGTTTTCTAGAGAACTCAAGAAACACATACACCTATCCCCCGATTTACACGGTAGATACGTTCCTGAGAAAAACGTGTAAATCGGAGGATAGGTGTACACAGAAATAAAAATAAAATGCATTTACAGGTTGAAATATGTAGTCAGCACATAAGCTCGGGATTCCTCGTGAGATGTGTACACAGCGCATGTGTTCAATCACAGTAGCATTTAGTATAGTGCAATAAAAACAAAAAATACTTATTTGGAAAACCGTGTAAAAGCAAAAACGTGTAAAACAAGTACCGTGTAAATCGGGGGATAGGTGTATTTATATATAAAAATAAGGAAATTGGATCTGATAAATGAAAAAAAAAAACATTTTTTTCTCAAAATATTTCGAGAAGAATTGCTACCTCTTTATCAATATATTACACGATAAACTTAATTTGCAAATTCTTCAAATCAATCAAATTCTACAAATCCCTCTAAATATTTTCAGAAAAAAAAACAATTTTCTTTCTTCAACAGATCCAGGTACGCCCTTTTTCCATATAAATATATACATTCAATGTTTAAATAAAAGGGCGTACCTGGATCTGTGAAGGAAAAAAATATTCTCAAAATATTTCGAGAGATTGTTCCCTCTTTATCAATTTATTGCTGTGCAATCTCGCGAAATATTTTGAGAATTATTTTTTCTTCACAGATACAGGTACGCCCTTTTATATAAACTTATTTGATGGATCGCCTTTTGACACAAAATATATTCAATGGTTCGCTTTTTGACACAAAATATATTCAATGGTTCGCTTTTTGACACAAAATATATTCAATGGTTCGCTTTTTGACACAAAATATATTCAATGGTTCGCTTTTTGACACAAAATATATTCAATGGTTCGCTTTTTGACTCAAAATATATTCAATGGTTCGCTTTTTGACACAAAATATATTCAATGGTTCGCTTTTTGACTCAAAATATATTCAATGGTTCGCTTTTTGACACAAAATATATTCAATGGTTCGCTTTTTGACACAATATATATTCAATGGTTCGCTTTTTGACACAAAATATATTCAATGGTTCGCTTTTTGACACAAAATATATTCAATGGTTCGCTTTTTGACACAAAATATATTCAATGGTTCGCTTTTTGACTCAAAATATATTCAATGGTTCGCTTTTTGACACAAAATATATTCAATGGTTCGCTTTTTGACTCAAAATATATTCAATGGTTCGCTTTTTGACACAAAATATATTCAATGGTTCGCTTTTTGACTCAAATATATTCAGTGGTTCGCTTTTTGACTCAAAATATATTCAATGGTTCGCCTTTTGACTCAAAATATATTCAGTGGTTCGCCTTTTGACTCAAAATATATTCAGTGGTTCGCTTTTTGACTCAAAATATATTCAATGGTTCGCTTTTTGACTGAAGATATATTCAATGGTTCGCTTTTTGACTCAAAATATATTCAATGGTTCGCCTTTTGACTCAAAATATATTCAATGGTTCGCTTTTTGACTCAAAATATATTCAATGGTTCGCCTTTTGACTCAAAATATATTCAGTGGTTCGCTTTTTGACTCAAAATATATTCAGTGGTTCGCTTTTTGACTCAAAATATATTCAGTGGTTCGCTTTTTGACTCAAAATATATTCAGTGGTTCGCTTTTTGACTCAAAATATATTCAGTGGTTCGCTTTTTGACTCAAAATATATTAAATGATTCGCTTTTTGACTCAAAATATATTCAGTGGTTCGCTTTTTGACTCAAAATATATTCAATGGTTCGCTTTTTGACTCAAAATATATTCAATGGTTCGCACTTTTGACTCAAAATATATTCAATGGTTCGCTTTTTGACTCAAAATAATATTCAATGGTTTGCTTTTCGACTCAAAATATATTCAATGGTTCGCTTTTTGACTCAAAATATATTCAATGGTTCGCCTTTTGACTCAAAATATATTCAATGGTTCCCTTTTTGACTCAAAATATATTCAATGGTTCGCTTTTTGACTCAAAATATATTCAATGGTTCGCTTTTTGACTCAAAATATATTCAATGGTTCGCTTTTTGACTCAAAATATATTCAATGGTTCGCTTTTTGACACAAAATATATTCAATGGTTCGCTTTTTGACACAAAATATATTCAATGGTTCGCTTTTTGACTCAAAATATATTCAATGGTTCGCTTTTTGACTCAAAATATATTCAATGGTTCGCTTTTTGACACAAAATATATTCAGTGGTTCGCTTTTTGACTCAAAATATATTCAATGGTTCGCTTTTTGACTCAAAATATATTCAGTGGTTCGCTTTTTGACTCAAAATATATTCAATGGTTCGCTTTTTGACACAAAATATATTCAATGGTTCGCTTTTTGACTCAAAATATATTCAATGGTTCGCTTTTTGACTCAAAATATATTCAATGGTTCGCACTTTTGACTCAAAATATATTCAGTGGTTAGCTTTTGACCCAAAATAATATTCAATGGTTCGCTTTTTGACTCAAGGTATATTCAATGGTTTGCTTTTCGACTCAAAATATATTCAGTGGTTCGCTTTTTGACTCAAAATATATCCAATGGTTCGCTTTTTGACTCAAAATATATTCAGTGGTTCGCTTTTTGACTCAAAATATATCCAGTGGTTCGCTTTTTGACTCAAAATATATCCAGTGGTTCGCTTTTTGACTCAAAATATATTCAATGGTTCGCTTTTTGACTCAAAATATATTCAGTGGTTCGCTTTTTGACTCAAGAAAAATAGTTTCAAATATATATTTTAGATCATCATTGAACTACGATTCAAGAATTCAGGGCTCTACACATTTATTCTAACAAAAGAGAAAGATCGGCTGTTTTAGAATAAAATTTGGTTTCTCTTTGTTGAAATATAATCGATTTAAAATTTCTAAATTTAGTTGTGCTCTAGAAAAGAACATAAAAAACTTCACTAGAGAAAGATGCAGTTAACTAGCACAATAGTAAAATTAATTGTAAACAGACAGGCAAGTCTTATCTCCAAACTTAATTACACTAATACAAACAAATTAATTTAAATTTACAAAAGGTATAAATAAGATTACGCTAAATAAAATCTTTTTTTTTTTAAGATTCTTCTTTTTTATTTCACATTTAATTAGATTTCTATATATATATATAGAGCATTCCTTTTTCTAATTATATATTATATTTAAAGGATATCTCTATTCTCATATGAATATATTATTATGATAGAGCTAAAAATAATAAATAGGTAAAATATAAATTAAATAATTTAATTAGAAAAAATCTAATTATAAAATATGTAATTGAGTGAATATATCACACACACTCAATTTAGAAATAAATAAGATTTCTAAACCTTTTTTTTTCTTCTTAAAAGACAATCGTTGAGTTTCCAAATATCACACTTTCAAGGATTATATATAAAGCCTCATCTTATTTCGAGCGGCCACTCGGGATAAACTGGACAGAGAGAAACACAGGTTCCCGGGTACGACAAGGCCCTGTTATAGGGCCCGGTTAAGACAGGGTCCGTTTAAGACAAGGCCTGGTTAAGATGAGGTCCTGTTAAGGCTCGGTTAAGACAATGCTCGGTTAAGAATAGACCCTGTAAGGCAAGACTCGATTAAGACAAAGTCCGGTTAAGACAAAGTCCGTTTAAGACAAGGTCCGGTTAAGACAATGCCCAGTTAAGACAAGGCCCTGTTAAGGCCTGATTAAAAAAAGCCTGGTTGAAAGAAAGTCTGGGTTAAGACAATGTCCGGTTAAGGCATGGTCCGTTTGAGACAAGGCCCGGTTAAGACAAGGCCCTATTAAGGCCTGATTAAAAAAAGCCTGGTTGAAAGAAAGTCTGGGTTAAGACAATGTCCGGTTAAGGCATGGTCCGTTTGAGACAAGGCCCGGTTAAGACAAGGCCCTATTAAGGCCCGATAAAGAGAAGGCCTGGTTAAAACATGGTCCGTTTAAGACAAGAACCGGTTGAGACAAAGCCTGTTAAGGCCCGATAAAGAGAAGGCCTGGTTAAGACGGGGTCCGTTATGAAAAGGCCCGGTTGAGACGAAGCCTGGTTAAGATAGGGTCCGGTTAAGAAAAGGTCAGGTTAAGCTCTGGATGATCTTAAATAGCATCTCAACAATATTTTAAGAAGAAACTGGAAATTAAAAAAATTTTGAACACACGCAATATATGGAGGACACGATCCATCATTGAATAATATTGTTATATCTTATAGAGATATATGAATATATTTAAAAATTGGGAAATATTTCAGAAATAAATATTTCTGATGACTTTCCTCTCTATCACAAGAATACTTCACCACTTAAATTCATCAAGTTATGAATATATATGTAGGGAAGGAAAATATTTTATCTATATATAGGATGTTTTGAAAATACGCAACAAGATAGTAGATATATTTTGAATGTAAAATAAGATTTATGTTTATATATTTGAATTATGAAACGACATTTGAAAATTATCCCGCATGTGTTTCTTTTAAATGAAAAATCTAAATTTATTTTTAAGAAGAAATAACGATTATTTCTAACCTTAGAGATGAGGTATGAAAGGATGAATTGTGAAGAGTAATGATGAACGGAAAAATAAAAGTGTCCAGGGATAGGAATCGAACCCACAGTGTTCCGCCCACTGGGCAGATGCCATGTCCACTAGGCATTTTTTTTCCGTTTTTCATTTCTCTTTACAATTCACCCTTTCATACCTCATCTCTAAGGTTAGAAATAATCGTTATTTCCTCTTTAAAATAAATTTATATTTTTCATTTAAAAGAACACACATGCGGGATAATTTTCAAATCTCGTTTTACAATCATAAGCCGCATTATATTGTATTATATTTAAATTAAACTCCGCCTTTACCGGTCCCAAGCCCGGATGAAAAAGGAGGAGGGGGAGCAGTAACAAGCTCGGTAAAAAACCTGGGTTCAGCTGGCCCGGCTGATAGTACCCTGTAAGGGCTCCTGATCTAGGGATACAGGATGAGCAGCGTTTGTACTCCATGTTAGGAGCGGCTGCACATGGCGTCTGTTCCTCATGTTAGAGGTGGCCATTTCTTTTGGAGCTAAGTCGACCTGCCACTGAGTAGTGCTCCCAGTCTTAATGACAAAGGCAGACGCATTCTACTTCATCCAGTGTGAAGATAAGAAAGAAGAAGAGATATTTAAATTATTTTCTGCTAATATATGTTTTTGACTTTTGACTTTGGTGTTTTATAATACTCGGTAGCGGCTCGGGACTCATCTCTCGGTATAATAGTACTAATAATACACATAATGAAACTAAGTAGGAAAAAGAAAAGCTTTATAATTTTTCGATTAAACTACTTAGTCCCCCTTTCCCTAGAAATTCTATGAAAGCTATATGCATATAAATATACTACTGGAATGGTAACTCTTCTTCACCGCTAGACAACAGACAATGTTGTAGATCTATATCAATTTGTAAATAGCAGAGAGAATTATCATAGGTTTAACTATTTTTGTAGATGTATATATGATTATTTTTCAAACCTGAAAGGGTCAGGTTCCTAATATATGTTATTGTTTCTCTTTTTATTTTGATTACTTTTTCTTGTATAATATGTTTATAACTGTTTCTGTTTTAAAAAATGTAAATCGACGCAATTATCCTAAGCCGGGATATCGCGTTTTGTGTGTTGAAATAAGGTCTTAATAAATATAAAAGCAATAAAATAGTATCTATCATACTCCTTTATTCTTATTTATTAGCTACCTCAATCATATTAGAGTATCAAGCTTGTAGAGATGCTGAGGATGAGTAGAGATCATCAATGGATGAGCCAATACAGCCCTAGATGTAGATATATCATACTTGATAGTAAGGTATACTACAAGATATTTGATGACCAATTACATAAGTAAGTTTTAGATTAATCAAATATAAATCTCCGAGTATAAGTTTCTTCAAATTTAATTGCCATCTATCGTTAAAATTTTACACAAATAAATTTACTGGCATTGCGTTTCTTTTAAATATCATCAAATATTATCTCTACAGACCTTACTGCAATGATATTAGTTATTGAATGAGAACGCTTGGCTCATCAGTAGTGAACCCTCTCAGCGGTTTTGCAAAATTAATCCCCTAAGCTGTCTTCCATAGAAAATACAGGGTATACTCCAAACCAATCCAATACAATAGTATAGCGGTCTAGAGATTAATTTGGCGAAACCGCTGAGAGGGTTCACTACTGATGAGCCAAGCCCTCTCATTCAATATCTCATTTCATTGCAGTAAGGTCTGTAGAGATAATATTTGATGATTTTTAAAAGAAACGCATTGCCAGTAAATTTATTTGTGTAGAATAAGTTTCTTTATTACACTTTTTACGAGTTTACAAGCTTTCGGGTTTTAAACGACCACTTTACAAGGAAAAACTTTAGTTTATTTTTGTAAATCTTTACCTGTAGATAGGTCGTTTAAAACCCGAAAGCTTGTAAACTCATTAAAAGTGTAAAACTACATTTGAAAATTATCCGGCAAGAGTTTCTTTTAAACTAAAAATTAAATTTATTTTTAAGGACAAATAACGATTATTTCTAACCTTAGAGATGAGGTAT
The DNA here is from genome assembly GCA_030710605.1 of Cordylochernes scorpioides. Taxonomy (NCBI): domain Eukaryota; kingdom Metazoa; phylum Arthropoda; class Arachnida; order Pseudoscorpiones; family Chernetidae; genus Cordylochernes; species Cordylochernes scorpioides. Next base: position 17,223,278 of record CP092864.1, read on the forward strand.
GAGAGGATGAAATACGATGCACCACTTGTAGATGCTGTTGACAATGGAGGTAGAGCTTTAAGATCGATTTAAAGGTAATGAAAAAAGCTCCACCATAAAGAGCACGATGAAGGGTCGGTTTAATCCATGGAAAGACCAATTTTCCTGTAAAGGAAGCAAAAAATGGTAGAAACAAGCCTTCAACAACATGACGGTAGTATGAAAAGGTATCAGGCATATTAGGTGCCAATGCTCTTCTTCGTAGAAAAGTATCATAGGTTAACGATGAGAGGATGAATTGTGAAGAGTAATGATAAACAGAAAAACAAAAGTGTCCAGGTATGGGAATCGAACCCACAGTGTTCCGCTTACCGGGCAGATGCCATGTCCACTAGGCTATCCTGGACATTTTTTTCCGTTCGTAAACATTATATGAGGTAATTTTTAATACAATATAATGCGACTTATGATTGTAAAACGACATTTAAAAATTATTCCGCATGAGTTTCTTTTAAACGAAAAATTGAAATTTATATTTATTCGTTACTAGCCGAAATGACCCGGGCAACGCCCGGGTTTTACCCGATTAAATGTTTTTATTCAAATACTATTCGTTACAATTATAAATTGGCGCCGTGGATGTCACTCTTGTGAAACGTCCCGCTCCAAACTTTGTGTCTGAGAAGCGATATTTTTATAGAAAGATGATCTGGCTTTTGTTTTCTGCTCGAATGAATGTGTTTCTGTTAGAATTTTGTTCCTGCGTACAAAATAATGAACTGGTTTCACCCGTGGTCTCTGCTTTTTGGAATTTTTCCCGATATAATTTTGTAGCTGTAATCAAACATGATACAGCAATATCGTCATCATCATTTTCTGAATAAAAATATATAGTTTTAATAATTGATTTATATATATTTTTAAATAGCCTATCGTCTTCCCCGTATTTTTTACCTATGTATGGAAATTTTGGTTTGAATTAGTGAACTACTGCGAATTTGTATACCGGACATACAGAGCAACAGACAAACATACAAACATTCATTTTTATATATATAGAGATTTCTCCTTAAAAATAAAATTCGATTTTTCGTTTAAAAGAAACTCATGCGGGATAATTTTCAATTGTCGTTTTACAATCATAATCCGCATTATATTGTATCATTAAAAGTGGAATAAAGAAACTTTGGAGATTTATATTTGATTATTCTAATTGATACAGAGGATTATATTTCTAATAAGAAAGAAGACTTAACATACCACATTTTTTTACATTTATTTATTATTATTTTCTATCTCTCAAAAAAACAATATCTCCCATCCCGCGTTAAAATTTTGATTAATATGTGAAAACTTCACATATTATTCACTGTTTCAATTATCATAAACTAGGTTGCTCTTGTTGAGCGGTACCTAATAAAGTTATTTTGAACCACGGAAAAGGAGGAAATATCTCAGTACTCCCCTCTTGCTCTAACGGCTGGGTCGATTTGGCTCATGTAAATAGTAACTCTTATTAGTAACATATATAACTCATTAAATAAATATTTAAAGTAATTCGAAGGCCTAGTTAATTATTTTTCCTCGCGACAATATATTTTTTCTATATCTCAAAAAAGCAATATTTCCCTAAAAGTTTGAAAAATCACGAGAGCCTTTTAGGAAGTTTATTCTTTCTCTAATTCATATTAAATAGAATAATTTATTTCTTTTACACACACAACAACACACACATACACACACAACACACACTTCATATTAGACTACAGGTAAAGTATATCAAAGCGAAATACTTAGCATTTTTAAAATCAATTGAATATATCTTAAAATATTATATAGTAATTTATTTAAAATATTTTATTATAATTTCAAAACGTTCTTAGAGGTATGATTAGTTAAATTAATATTTCTGAAAATAGAGCAATCAATTTTTGAATATTCAGATAATAAAAAGGCATATATCGGATTGTGAAAAAAAAAATTCAATCCAATATATGTATTTTTATTATATATAAATCAATAATAATAACACACTAAGATTAAATGAACTATATATACATACATATTTGAATTAAAAATATATTTGAATATAGAACAATCCATAAATATATCTTTAATTTAAAAGGTTTATATTGGATCTAAATATCAAAAATATTAGAAAAATAAAAGATATTTTGATCCAATATATGCCTTTTTATTTATATATATAATTGTATTTGAACTAGTTTATGTATAAGATTTTTCTATGTATTTTTTATGGAGAATGTTAAACCTTTTTTTTTTTTTCATTTTGAGTCAATGTTTAAAATAATAGGATTTCAAACCACAAGATCGTTTACAAACAACAACAACAACAACAGAAAGAAATAGAGGAATATAAATCAGGAAGAAATGGCTTCTAAATCACTGCAGACGATTATAGAGAGAAGGGAACGTCCATTCGTGCTAATCCCTAGAAACAAAATATGGAAGTGTGCCATGGTGTTGATTTTTCTGGGAAATAGAAAGCTAAATCCCAAACGTTGCCCATAAATATCAACAGCCTATCTGCCGTCATGCTGGTCAACAATATTTCTTTAAAATCCTGCTAAACTTCTCAGCTTGTTCTTTGGAAGATAGGGTGAAATTCTCTTCTGCAACCCTTCATCGTGATACAACTCTCATATATTATCGTCTGTTTATAATATATTTTACATATACAACCATATATGCATATTTCCATAATAAATTTAGGATACTAATTTCATTATTTTAATATATGTAAAAATTATAATTCTTATATATGCTTTAAATATATTATTCAATATTTCAAAGGAGGAGAAAGAATATTTAACTTTTATTTTTAATATGATTAGCAATATTTGCATATATAAACAATCAAATGGGTATATTAACATAATATCGTAAAGGGCAATTTGACTTGTATTGTTTAAGAAAAATCCATCTCTAGATATTGCAATTGAGAGTTGCTTAAAGCTTGCGCCATCTGTCGGGATAAATATGAATTAATAGTTGAATGAGTTTTAAGCTAATTTTCTAGGGTAATTAGATATCAAAGTTATTTTATATTTATTCCGATAGATGACGCAAACCATCATAAATTTCCAGTTGCACGACAATCGAAGCCTATTTCTCAATTTATTGAATATAATAACCTCCATTACCCTTTCTAAATCTTATATTAATTTATCATATTTATCTTATTCAGTGCTGAGACACTGATGATGAAACCTATTAATTATAAAATTTTAAAAATGAAGAAACTGAGATAAATATTATATACAAAATCAAATCTTTCCGCTATGAATTCTTTCATTAACTTTAACCGCTATCTATTTAGGTCTCGCTCTTTGGTGACCAAAGGTGATTATAATGAAGCAGATGAATGTGTGGAATTTACTATTGTTATATAAGATTATATTAAAAATGAAGAGAGCATATCCTAACCAGGAACACATGTTATTTTTAAATAGCAGAGCGCCATCTAGTGGAACAGAAATACACTAAACATTAATTTTGCCTGTTCCCTGATATTTGGCCAACCAAATTTATTAATATATCAAGAATATCAGGGAACAAATATCAAGGATCAGGCAAAACCAATGTTTAGTTGATTTCTGTTCCACTAGATGGCGCTCTGCCATTTAAAAAGCACATGTGCTCCTGATCAGGATATGCTTTATAAAGCAATACTTAAAGTTTAACCGCATAAGTTTCTTTTATTTGTGAAAAATCAATTTTTATTTCAAAGAGAAATATCTAATATTTCTAACTTTTGGATGACGTATGAAAAGGTTGAATATATCAAGAGTGATGGTCTATATATGATTGGATGACGTATGGAAGGGTGAAAATATGAAGAGTAATGGCGAACGGAAAAATAAAAGTGTCCAGGGGCGGGAATATGCTTTCTTTATTTTTAATATCAAAACCTGACCCTTTTATTATTATTTTTAATATATTTTTCATAAGATTATATATAGGATTGAACTGTTTCCCCGGAATTTTGTTCCCCTATTGATACTGTTTTTATCTCTAGATATATAAAGGATTCTCTAGGGTCAACCGTTCTGAATTTGTAGATATGTTGCTGTAATGGCAAAAGAGAGGGACAGAGGTAGGATTGTCCAGATTAAAGTTAGCGCCAGTATTTGTTAATAATGATAGATTCATATTTTGGGATCTTTGTTCCTGATATTTTATTTATGTTTCTTCATTCTCATTTCTATTTATCTTCTAGTCTTACCTTATTAAATGAAATCACATTCTAAACAAGATACTGAATATATGACATTCTGTTTCTGTTGGGTATTGTGAATTTTTGATATGTTTTATGATAGGTTTAATTACAATGCTATAATTTCATGGTTTGAAATATTATAGAATTTTATTTGATAATTTTTACCTTATGTTTTAAGATATATATCATTTATAATTAAAAAAGAGCCATAATGTATTCCTAAATTGATCTATATTCTCATTTTAACCCAAACCATTTGTTTTTGTACCCAATTTATATTATCAAATAATGTAAATATTATACACTTTTGTCCAAACTAAAATAGTAACAAATTACCAAAATATTACAAAACAGTTTCGTTATTATTGAACTTATTTGTAAACCAATTACTCAGATTTTCTCCGGTATGCAGTTAAAATGGAGAGAAAGATGATATTGAAACTGATTTATTACAATGTCCATATAATATTATATAAGGTTAATTACAAAGTTTAATAAATACGAATAAATAAGAGAGAGAGAGAGTGAGAGAATACGTAATTTAATCTTTTAACGGACTAATTGGTACATTTATATTATTATATTTAACATAATATTATGGCAGTTTATTTTTATGACCTATATTATTGTTTCTCTTTTTTAATTATTTTTCTTATTTATGTTTTATATCAAAAATTGGCGCGATTGAAGACTCTAGCTGTCATTGTGGCAACGAATTCCAGGACTCTAGACACCTACTGCTGGAATGCCCACTCTTCTTCACCGCTAGACAACAGACAATGTTGTAGATCTATATCAATTTGTAAATAGCAGAGAGAATTATCATAAGTTTAACTATTTTTGTAAATATATTCATGATTTTCTTTCAAACCTGAAAGGTTCAGGTTCCTAATATATATATATATATTTTTTTTTCTCTTTTTATTTCTATTACTTTTTTTTTTTTTTTGTAAAAATTTTATAACTGTTTCTGTTTAAAAAAAATGTATATCGACGCAATTATCCCTAGTCGGGATATCGCGTTTGTGTGTTGAAATAAAATAAAATGTTTATAACTGTTTCTGTTTAAAAATGTAAATCAACGTAATTATCCCTAGCCAGGATATCACGTTTTGTGTGTTGAAATAAATAAATAAATAAATGACCTATCTCAATGATAAGATTAATCCAGATAGAGGTAAAATAATGTGCAAATGTATGTCGAACAAATGTAATATGCAAATTAGTCAGTCCATCCTATAAAAATAACTTCTTGTATAATATTAGTCGAGGGAAATATTTCATCCAAGGAAAGTTTTCTTATTTTTAAAATTTTATTTCAATTTAAAACGCTATGTTTCTAGGGACACTTGCGCTGTCATACATGTATGCCTTTACATTTGTCTATACATATATATATACAATGATTTTAGGCCGTGGATAGAATAGTCATATGATGTTAACAATGAGAAAGGGAGAAAAAACGAGAAATATCTTGAAAAATATCATTTAATTATCTCAAGATATCGTTCCGTGGAGTTCTTCTACAGGAATAAGGTAAACTGGTTTGTTAATGGTTTGATTTGCATATTCCATGATTCAAATAACGACAATGAGACCTATTTCTATATGGTAAAGAGGTTTCATCGAGATAGCCCAAGAATCATGGAAACGTTGACGAAACAAACAAACATACACACATGTTATTTCTTTATTTACATACAATGGTCACGCTGCAACAATCTATTATTCTAGCATATAATAACATGAACCCATATTAATACAAAGTAATAACTCATCATCTATATATAACAAAAATAAATAAAATAACATATCCTGCAGTCGAGTCTTTTGTAAGACTTTGGGACTTAATGGGGGCTTTTGTTGTTATGTTGTATATATGTATGTGTATGTATATATCATACTTACATAATCTTTCTTCTTCTGTATATTCCCCACTTTCACAGGCCTATCTTTCTTGTAATCTCGGGGAGAATCATCTATAAGACCAGTGTATCTTAATAAAGGCTTTTGTGTGTGTGTGAACAAATAAAAACATTAAGACGCGAATGTTTCGCTTCACAAATAAATCAAACCTTAATTGTCCTTAGTGCGATGAAAAAATATTGGTAGGGCTTTGCTCATCAGTAGTGAACCCTCCTAGAGTTTTCGCCAATTTAATCTGCCAATAGTTTTTCATCTCATTAAGGATAGTAAAAGTTTGATTTATTTGTGAAAAACAAACATTTGCCTAAGTAAAAGATTTGAAGCGTACGAGGATACTTTTCTTTTAATCTTTAATAAAGATTCAAGCTTTCGGGCGAAAACAGCCCTTCTACAGGAACATTAGAAAAACAATTTCAAATAGTAACGTTTGTAAACAAATAAATGGTATTTCTATTTGGTCTTGTATTGCGCGAGTGAATCTCACACCCACGTGACCCAGACTATGATACATTGATTAAATCAGCTAAGTTGAAACTTTCCAAAGTAAAAAACACTGGCAAAGGGCAACTATGGTACACAATTTATGGAAATATTGCTTTATATACGTCAGGGATCTCTATGTGTCGGTTAATACTATTGTGTTTCAAAGAGAGCAACGCCTCGACGACTAATATTTTGAATTTGCTGTTGATATTAGAGTAATATGCATGTGGGTGGGATGTGTTAAAAGAATGTCCTGTTTGTCTAATATGTTGTACGATAAGGGACTTGGGTTCATTATTTCTAATGTTTCTGTGATGTTCGTCCATCCTGTCCTTGATTCGTCTGCCTGTTTCTCCTATATATATATGCTATTACAGTTTGAGCATTTCAATGAATATACGGAGTTTGTGAAAAAAAGGTAGGGTAACGGGAAAGCTATTCCTGGTTATGGGATTTCTGATTTTCGCCCGAAAGCTTGAATCTTTATTAAATATTAAAAGAAAAGTATCCTCGTACGCTTCAAATCTTTTACTTATACTCATCAGAGGTTCCAACTTTCTAAACATTTGCCTATTAATGTTTTCATTCGTTATGTATTCATAGATTAACTTTTATCTATCATTAAAAACATTCAAAGAAATTCATTATAGAAAGTAAATATATAAATAATTCATGTTAATATACTCTCCGAAAATTTGTGATATACACGATAAATTAAAATAAAAGCAGGTATGAATATTTTATTTGAATTTTTAAAACATTAATAATTCTCTTTATACAGATCTATCATAAGAGATCACTGTTAATATATAAAATGTATTTGTAAAAAAACAGTAACTACATAGTATATATATAGCTAGAACAAAGTATATATTGAATTTTAAAAACATAATACTATACAATATAATGCGGCTTGTGATTGTAAAACGACATTTGAAAATTATCCCGCATGAGTTTCTTTTCAACGAAAAATCAAAATTTATTCCAAGGAGAAATAACGAATATTTCTAAACTTAGGGATGAGGTATGAATGGATGAATTGTGAAGAGTAATGATAAACGGAAAAATAAAAGTGTCCAGGGATGGGAATCGAACCCACAGTGTTCCGCTTACCGGACATATGCCAAGTCCACTAGGCTACCCTGGACATATTTTTCCGTTCGTAAATAATACATAAAGTAATTTATAATACAATATAATATAATGCGGCTTGTAATTGTAAAACGACATTTGATAATTTTCAAATGTCGTTAAAAACATAATACTATTTATATCACTACTGTTTTCTAAATGGTAGACCGTCCAACCATCAATTCCTTCTTATTATAATATATATGTGACTTTATTATATTGATGAGACAAAGGCAGGAATGTACAACTCAGATGGTTTATTTGGTGCAGTGTGTTGGACTCATGGTCCAGTACAGGAATGATGTTCGGGGTCTCACCGGGCCGGTTGTAGGAGGGGTTGGAGCTGTAACTGGAAATTCTAAATCTCTGGGTCGAAATCCAAACAGGACGAAGATTAATCTATAAATTAGCACTTTGTATTTAACACATTGGCTATCTAACACATTGCCGCCAAACGGTGGTCAATGGTCAAATAAAATGTAACCCCGTCCTCTCTGTGATGCCGTTTCTCTGATAAGTAATTAATTAAAATAAACAAAAATTAAAATAATTTTTACTGCTTCCGTGTACTATCGGTTGGCTACTTGTTAACACGAAACAATATCTTGACCACTGACTGTGGAATATTGTTTGTCTATCAGCCAATAATATAAATTTCTTTCTTCGCCTATAAAAGGTTTCAAAACTATGTTTTAACGATAAAACTCTGTCTAAAACAAGTTATATTATTAATGGACGCTGACTAGCCCTACACGTATTTTGTAATGAAAGGACAGCTCGTTCAAATAACATTCTTTATATTTACATTAGAAAATAACAATATTCTTATTCCTGTAATCCAGAATGGACTATGATAATACAACAAATATTTTAACGCATTCAATATATTTATCATATTGGGCATCCAAATAACTTTGTGTTATTTATATATATGAAAAAACAATATAAAAAAATAAAAGATAAGTGAGTCATGTGTTGATATTAAAATTTAAGAAGGCATTTCCTGACCACGAGCACATGTGCTTCCAATAGATAGCGTTCTGCCATCTAAAAAGAACATGTGCTCGTCGTCAGGAAATGCCTTTCTTTATTTTTAATATATATATAGGTATATGACGCTCTAAAAGCCGATATATAAACTTGGTGTTCCGTTGTTAAATCTTTCTGTTTGTCGTGTTCTCTACCTAACAAAATAGCAGTTGACGAACACCACACGGTATAAAATATTTATTTCTATAAAATGGGATCCTTTCACTCTCCTCTTACACTCTATATATATCCAATCATTTTTACATAATTAATTTTCTATCAGAAAATTAATACATATTTACATATATGCTGCACCTTTTTCTCCAAGAATAAAATCTGCATATGGAATCATTACACTGTTAAACATTTTTCAAATATATATTTAAATATGATAGGAAGATTGATTTCAGAAATAAAAAATGTATACATTTTATTTTCCGCGTTCTGTTTAATCTGTTTTTTTTTTTTTTGTAAATCATAATTATATATACATATTCAATTGTTACAATTATATTTTATGCATTCCCATTTATATTTTTAAAAATATACATGTTTTAAGTAAAATAAATAAAAATATAGATGTTTTCAAGAAGTGTGTTCCAATTATTTTTATTACATGAAAGAATACAAATTTAAGCTTAACTTTCAAAGGAAATTCCTTAATATATAGTTTTATAGATACAGGCTATCCTATTTCTCTAGTGATTAAAATAACTTCTTTGATAGATCAGATTATTTTTATTGTCTTTTATAATAAAAATAATTGACATTTTCTCTGAATTCTTAGTTATTTTTATTATAGTTTTGGAATGTCCTTCGAATTGTTTATTTCCCATATTTCAATATAGTCAGAGCTATCCTTTTCAAATTAACTATTTTCTCTTATATCTTTGTGGTGAATTCTGATTATTATTCATTCTGCTTCGTTACCTTTATATATTTGCGTGTTCTCCAATTTTGCATATTGCCTTTTTCCCTTCTAATCTTTGTTGATGTTAAAACTTTTAATTCTTGTGTTTGTTTCGCGTTCGAATTCACGTATATACACACTTCTTTTGTAACACAGTGTGCAATTTATATCATATATTATATTAGTTTTGTTTTTGTATGATTTATCTCATAATTTCATCATTATAGGATTTTTTGAAATACATTCTGTAAAATATGGTCATTTAGATAGAATTTTTCAGGCATTAAAATTTCTGATTACCAATGTATAATAAATAATATTATTTATAGAGTTGTATTTAATAAATCAACTCATATTAGAGGATATAATTTGAATTGTCAGAGTATAAACAATTGAAATTCATATTTAATGTTTTAATACTAAAAATATTTTGTATATATTTCTCAGGTATAAAATTTCTAATTATTACTATATAATAAATAGCATTACTTATGAAAGCTAAATTTAATAAATTAATACAAATAATAAAATATCCTTTGAATAATCAAATAATAAATATTAAAAATTAAAAATAAATATCAGGTAAACAGTTTCTTTTAATTTAAATTTTCAAGCTTTCAAGCAAATATACTGCTCTTCAACGGTCTGATATTCTATGTACAATCTCTAAATGATCTTAATTTTTACCTGATATTTATTTTTAATTTTTCAAATAATTTTTGGGTAAATATTGCTCACATAAATAATAAATTTAAAAAGGAAAAATGAGATACCTTTGTTGACATACACAAAATATAAAAAAAAGGGATTCAAACATTGAGCAGGAGGTTGACAAATTGTAACCACATTTTAAAGTAGAATGGAACGCTACCCATGTCAATCGTGGTTTTACCAACGGCCATTATTGAAAAACAATTTGGAAATACAAGGTTTGGATGGATGGACGATGGTTATGTGACATTGTAACATGGTCCCATCTTGAAATAAACAGTAGTAGTCGAATCAATAACATAATTTATCAATCACAAATAAATTCTATTGTTTTCTTATTTTCTAGAGCCAATATGTAATTGGGGATTTACGACAAATTTATTCGAAAATTTTAGAAACCCCTCCCAAAACATACTGTCCAAAATTCATAGGTAATATACAATCTATTGATTATTATTAATATTAGATGATTACATTCATGGATAAAACTTAAGGAAGTTTCATAATTTAATATCGTTGGTCATCTGTTTTTTTTTTTTTTTGAAGGAGACAAATGCAATTTTGTTTAAACTTGGTTATCGCGTGTGTATTCAATGAAGATCACTGTGTATCAAATATATTTTGTGTTATATGTTATATTATACAGTGTTATTTTTTGACTCCCGATATATATTCTAAAAGGTACAACTTTCTTAAGTTTGTCTATGATTGTAAATACTTTTATTAAAAATGTTATTGAAAAGAATTAAAAATTAAAAATATATATATTTTAAAATTGTATTTCTATAGGTTTAAAACATCCTTTGTTATGTTTTTTTATTGTGATATATATTTTCGCGTGCTTAACCTTCATCAAAACTGTAGATTTCTATCAGATAATGTTTGAAAAATAAGGACATTCTTTTTACCTGATAATATTTATTTATATTTCAGTCATATTTTCTAATAACAATGTTTTTTATATTCAGTCAGGAAACTGTAGCAAGAACCAAAATTGATAGTAAATCTGAAAATTCCAAAATTCTACTAACATTTGTTTCATTTATAATGTTTAGCTATTTTACATATTGGTATCTTAATGTGAAATCTTGTTGGTCAAAATTCTTCGTTATATTCTCCAACTATAATATTTGAAAGTCGAGCAATGTAGCGTGATTGGAAAATATATTCTATTATCCTTCTGTAAATGAAAATCTAGCAACATTTCTGAAGAGGTCTCATTGAATATATTTATATTTCCGTCATATTCAGTGAATACGATGTTTTTATTACGAGTCGAGCAACGCTGCACGACTCATAAATCTCCCAGCAGGGAAAAACACAATGGCGTCGCAACTCTTGTTTTTCCCTCCAAGATTAACGAGCGTCTGCCAGCTTATTAATCTCTTGCATTTTCAAGTTGGCATCTGGACACCCTAGAAATCGATTGAAAATGAAAAATTACACTGATTTGGCTCCTTTTGTGGCTCTTCTTTTTGTTGTAGATTACAATAACTTGTGTTGTGGTAACTTCTTCTTCTTCTTTGGTCGTTGCTATTTTTATTTAATTTTTGTTATTTCTGTTGGAACTCTCTTTAAAAAAAAAGATGTTTGGTGTCGTGTTCCAAACTCTTGAGAGAATTTACAAAGAATAAAAACATGACAGTATTTACCACAAACTAAATTTCTTCATAGAAGGATGGCGCTTAAACAATCGCTCCTTGTTTATCGCTTCAAACTGCGGTAAAAAAATCTTAAGTGAGTCCACAATTTTATTTTAAATTCATATAAATATTGAAGAACATTTATATTTTTACATTTTAACGAATATATACCGCGTTACGCAATTTCAATTAAAAATTAAGATCTCATCATCTATTGGTAATCCGATAGCAATATCTGGGATAAAGTACCTGTACCCTTCCTTACCTTTATATTATGACTGTAGAATCTAGCGCCTAAGTTCTTTTGAAATATCTGAAAGAGATAGATGAGATTTATCTTAAATCTTCCCTAAGTGGGTGTTAAAAATGTTATTAAAAATCATAAAAATGTCACAGGTGTTGATATTTAAAATAAAAAAAGACCTATTCTGACCGCTCACAAGAGAATTTTGAGAGATAGGTGGGTTGAAAATGGAGAAAAATTGGGTTGACTAAATATTATGGAACAATCCTAAGTCAGCGTTTAGTTTATCTTTATTCCATAAATGGCGCTCTACCATCTAAAATGTTTATGCGACCGGTCAGGATATCCCTTTATATATATAAATTGAAAAATATATATCAATAAAAACGCAGATGCCATATACGAGTATATATCAATAAAAACACATAGATTTTGGATCCATCTTATTTATTGGAAACATAAATCTATATATCGACGAACAACCATTTTGAATATTTTAGGTCACACCAACCCATTTTATATATACAATACACCGAGTACATAACGCGGCTGATTATCTAGTTTTAATTCTGAAAGAAGATAGCCGAACAGCCTCGTCACAAAATATCTAATTTTGTTTTCAATAAATAATATTGATCTGAATATGCGTTTGTATTAATGTTATAAAAATGGTTCGCTCAATTTTCATTCTTTTGGGTCTACTGCGAAGCGACGCGTGAGCTCCGCGTATTTTAACGTTGGAGATGGAAAAGATGAATGTTTTCAACGGGTATTGGCGGATGGCCAATAAGACAGGGAGCACAGTGACGATACTCTCATTTGAATGCAAGCAACAAACGCCGGGCTATCAACGGATGAGAGTTCAAAGGAATAATATATATAAATTTGAAAATAATGGAAATTTATTCAAATTCGTCCGTCAAAAACGGAGACGATGAAGCAAAATATTCCCAGAAAATCCGGAAATTGGCTGAAATAGTTTAGGACAAATTAATAAAATTTGAGTATAGATAAAAACGGAGGCACTCGCTGTCTTTGACGAGGGAGCACTGGCCTTCTTCTGAGCAATCTCGCCAAACGCCAGCGACCGGAACGTAGCTTCACCGCACCAACCCTCGCGTCCCAGATATAACATTGAGTAGGTAAAGCTCTCGAGGTAATTGCTCGAAAAGTGCCGGAGTATATCCGCAGCTTGGAACTTTGACCAGATGATCTACCTTGAATATGCCCCTGAGTTTACTCCGGTAGATTACATGAAGATCCATTAAAAAATGGGCAAATGCATGTAGCTTGTAAACATTTCCGGGCAGATCCTGGTTGGCCTGTAGAGTCCTTAAATGTGGGAAGCAATCATTTAAGAAAATATCTCAATTAAATGACTCCTTCTCAAAGCCCTGTGCCCCTCAAGAAGAAGGCGGAAGAATCACAATTAGTGGCTTGCCTTATAGCTCAGGGCGGCTTGTGAAGCTGATAAATCCCAAACTTTCTTTCAGTGAGGGATCAGTCTGTTTAAATAATTTCAATATAATTTTAAATACAATGTTTATATATATATATATATGAATTACCATACAATAATAAATTGCTTTGTCTTTATATAAATATAGGGAATATGTTTACCCAAAACAGCTTTTTCCTGTCATAACTGGAGATGGCTATCTTTCTTTGCCTAACTTTATATTTATAGTTGTGAGTTCTTCTACAACATACAAAGATTCATTTTTAACACTTTCGACCCGAAGGACGCGCGTCCTTGCCATTTTGGCTCAAGCCCGAAGAACGTGAATTCGCGTCCTCGATTTTCAAAATTAAATATAAAATCGCTGGCGGTTGACACGAATTCGAGCCCACCGGGATCTTGTCCCATACCTTCTTGTCTATCTATCAGTGGGTTGGGGGGATGTCAGCTGACCTAATGTACCTGTAAAACATCACGTGAGACCACAGCAGCTCCTATTGCCTGTCTATGCAACTGTGGAATCGCCCGTCCTCAAAGTGTTGAATCGTTTATTCAAGATATGGAACAAACGCTAAGCTCTATACACCTTTGAAACTTATAAAATGCCTACCTATAATTACGCATCAGAAAAATAGTTGGTTTCAAATGGTATAAAGTTTCATTAATAAATATCTTGGGTTATTGGATTGGACATGTGTACATTTTTTGAGTCTCTTTAAGTAAAAAACTTCCAGAATTAATAATTAGGACTCTTGACATACATCTTCATTAAATATGTAACGTATTTTTAATTAAGATAAAAACAAATTATAAAAATATACTTTTTATGAGGAAAATATCTCGAATGAACAAAATATACGTTTCGTATCAAAGTGCTGTACCTTCAAGTACTGTTGGCATTGTGTCAACTGTATATTGATCCATCGGTGTATTGTAAAAAATATCAGAACGAGGATATTTACATAATAAAATTTGAATATACATTCATGAATAAAGCTTGAGGTAGTTTCAATTTTTATTTCGCAGATGGTCTGTTCATTTGAAGGAGAAAGATTTAATTTTGTTCAAACTCGGTGATCTTGTGTGTCTATATGAGAACTTATTCAACATCAGTTTTACAATGATCTTTCTAATCTCTTTATTTTCAACTCTTCTATATGAACCACACACAGAATCATCAACTTTTAAGGTAAAATCATCAAGCTATACTAGAGATAAGTTTCTTTTTTGACAATTTTTATCTCTAGTTTTCGGGCATAAAGGTTATTCTACATGAGAGATATTACTTTAATGGTTTGTATATAGCTATTTATTAATTTAGCTGTTATCTAAACATCTTCAATCCTTTATGGAATCCTCTAAATAAAGCCTTGTAAAGGCTTCAATCTGGATATGGTCATAACACAATAATTACTTTTCCTAATGAATTTTTATTTGTCATCTATGATTTTTATTTTGTTTGTGTGTGTGATATGTAAAATATGTGTTTATTTTATCGGTGCATTTCATATACTTCAAGTGAAAATGTACTTTATAAATAGGAATAGAGCGTTACCTGTATAGGCAATATATCTCGCCAGGTGTAGAATAAATGAAACTTGTAGAGAACAAATATTCTTTGGCTTCTATAGAATATTATTAATATATTCCTCATCTCTCTCTCTTTTCTTGATGTGTATGTGATCATCTGTATTCAGAAATATTATTTTATTACATTTTTAGAATGAATAATATCTTACATAGATCTCTATACAATATAAAGTTGCAAGAGAATGATGTTCATGTACCTGAAGAGGTAATCCCCCCGTTAATATTGTCACGAAATTGGTTTATGTAAATTAAATGTGAATGAAATGTCTCTATTAGTAAATATGTAAATACTTTTTTGTTTAATGTTATATAAGGAAGATATGTAAATTCAATAACTGATTTTTCATTTTCTTGTTTCTAGTTTTGTTGTGAGGAAAACATCACTCACAAAGTTTATCATTCGATCAATAAAACTCTAAATTGATATCGCGACAATATTATGAATTAGAATATACATATTTTTGAGTTGACTTTTTATATTTATTTGTCTAAACCTGGTGTTGTGGTTCATTCTCAATCACAACTAGTTAGTTCTATTCCTAGAGTGATAAATATAATGCATTGTGTTCTTATTCATAAGGTATATACATCTCTATGATAAGACATTCAAAACATTATATTTGAATATTGTAAATTGTAAATAGCTAATTCTAAATAGGTCAACTTGATCAACTTTCTCTTTCCACGATACTAATTATTACAGATAAATTCATTAAATCAACTTCCATCATTGCTTAACATATTGTAAATAACTACCTTGCGATTTCTTCTATCTGCTTATGTTGTTGCTTAATGTATATGTTTAATAAATGCACTTTTTCTTTTTGTGATAATTCTGTTACTTACTCCACTACAATAAGAATTATTGTATATAGTTCCACGCGCAATTATCCAGATCGGATATAACGTTTCTTGTTTGCAACTGGTAATAAATTATATTTAAATGTTGATGAATAATAATAATATATATTTTCATAAGTTTTATTAACACAGATTTATTGATATGAATATCTTTACTCTTTGAAAATTTAATAGGAATATTTTCGATTATTTCCCGTCATTGATTGTTTTGATAAAGTGTAAAATATTCTGACTGTGGTTTTATTTATCACCTTTCTTGCAATTACAATCTTTTCCTCTGCGTCGAATATTTCTCAGAAAGCAGGCGATTATTTTAAAAGCCGTGATAATAAATTAGGGTTAGAGGAAAGATGGAAGAGAGAAGTGAAATAAAATTCATAGATTTTGAAGAAAAATAATTCAAAATACCACACACATTGAGAAACGAAGGTTAAAATATTCAGTGAGAGTATTTCCATTTATTTAAATCTGACCATTGACTGGCTTCCACAAAATTTGATTTGAAATATTATCAAATCTACTCAAATAATATTTTTATATTCAATTTTTGGTTATAAATAAAGTTTTGTTGTTCTTCATGATAGAAATAAATATTTCAGCCTTTTATTATTCTGATTTGAAATATACCTCAAATATTTATAAATAACTCCAATATAAATAAATCCAATATAAGTTATATAGATCCACAAAATATTTTTCAAAAAGATTTAATATACAAAGATAAGCAAGCATTCTTCTTCTCAGATGAAATTTTAAAATTTGCATAGCTCTAATATTTAAAATACCTATATATATTTTTTACTTTTCATAGATATTTTTAGAAATATAAATATGTTTTAGATTGAATTTTTTAAATATCTACATGGAATGTGTATATTTCCAATATGTATTTATATCATAAATATAATAACATTTTTGTCATAAATATTTTATTACTTTCGAAGAGTTCAAAATAAAATAAAATTTATATGAATGTGATAAGTATATAATAAAGGAACATCTCCTGAGCTTGTAACTGAATGTTTTGATATATGGAAGTGTGATGCACCTAAATATTAGCTCCTCACATGTGCAACGAAAATAACCTTTAGTAATCTAAAAAGGAATTATAAGTTATATAATTTTCTAATTGAACCTATCAATTTTAAAGCAGCTATGAAAAGAAAGACTTTGGTTATCGTTATATAAAACAGCGATTATCTCTAATTAAAATATATATGAAATTTAATGATTATATTGCATAATTAATATACATATATATCATAGGAATATAAAATTTAAAAAGGAAAGATTATTTTTAGAGGGATGGGTATCACTGAAATGGGGGCAAGAAGTATAAATGTATTTGAAGATATTCCACTACAATACAATTCGTTTTTAAATTTTAAAAGTAGTTAAAAGGATTGGTATAAATTGTAAGTAATAGATATCGATTTATATATACTATTGGAAAATCTTTGTAAATATTATTATTTTTTTATATTTATTTTTTATAATTTCTCATTATATATATGTATATTATGATTTATTTCTAAGATCATAGTGTTTTGTGAGTTAAATATTTATTTTTGACTCGTGCTTTAGATGTTGTACACAAATTTTGAATATCGCGTGAGAACGCCCTTGGAACTTTAGAAAGATTCTTAACGCCTTGCTAAATGTTTAATTTTTGTTTGCTCTTGACGAGGACAAAATATTTTTGTCGAAACGTCGAGGTAATAAAAATATTTACTGGCCGAAGTATCTTCATTTTCAAGAAATATGAATGCCGGCCAGGCAGCCTCAATATTTACGATAACTAAGAAGGAATAAAAGATAATGGCCACCAGATTCTTCATTAAAACGAAATAAGCTTGGCGAACTTTCGGACCATAACTTCCTTCAATAGGCTGTAATATGTAAAATATAGGCTGTAAAAATGTTATTGTCCAAAAGCTCGCCAAGTTTATATACCATTAATAAAGAATCGCGTCGCCGTTAGCTTTTATTCCTTTTTAGAAATGATATACTAAGATTCCTCTTATTGGAATACATATATAAATCTTTATTTGAAAAGGCATATATTGGATCAATAATATTTTGATCCAATATATGCCTTTTAAATTAAAGATTTATTTATGGATTGCTCTATTTTCAAAACATATGTAAATATGAAATAAATATATTTCCAAAGTTTATATTCAAATCTATAGAGAAAATATCTTTATTTACTAGGCTGCTAACCAAAATGATTGATTTTTGAGCCCCGATGGACGCATAAAGCGGAATATAAATAAAGCACAGTTGGAGGGGCCTGTATATATATATATACTAGAGCGCCGTGTCAAGGATGGTCAAATAAGCAAGCCTGATCGATAAGGATCTCTGTTTGACACCTTTTTAATTTACCCTCGTGTTTTCATGGTAAAAAAAGAAAGTAGCATTAAGAGTTCAGCATCCAATAGCCGCCGTTAACAACAGGGAGGACGAATTCACCCCTGGCCACCAGATGGACTTCTCCTTCTTGACTGGTCCATCCGGCCCTCCCTCCCCTTCAGCTATATTTGGCCGTGAACACATGTGGTCGAACTGACCCTGCTTGTTACCACGACGATGCCGAATAATTCTTTCTTTCATCGTCGTGAAAATAATAAAACCAGATATAGTTTCAGAGTTAGAATTTCATTTAGAATCTCAAACATTTCATTCAAAATAAAAGGTTGCTATTCAGGTGTACAAAAGACAAAAAAAAAAAAAAAACACAAATTATGTTATTATAGTGCAAAATGTTGTTAATAAAACTATAAAATGTTGCTATTTAATATTATATATCTACATTATATTCTATAAATAAAAATAATTGTTCGTAAATGAATATTCATAAAAAAATTAAGATAAACAAAATAATCTATAAACGAAATAATACTTTTTATTTGAAGATACATACATTGCCTCTCTCTAATGTACCTAAACTATCTTAAAAATAACTTTATATTTATAGAAGTAAACATCAATAAATAGAACATTGTATATATATTTATATATAAGATTATTTTTCTAAGATAATATATTTTTTATTAAAGTAATCCCTAAAAGATTATTTATATTTTAATAAATAAAACACACACAATTCCTCCTTTATATATATATATTAAATAATATAATATATGTAATTCTTAAAACATATTGAAGGGTATTATAGAAATAAAGCTTAAGAACTTTAGTTTCTCAAAGATGTTTTAAAACAAAGAAAGAAATATTCTGTGATTAGGATTGTATTTCCCTCCCAGTGTTGTCGAGTGGGTTTGTTAATATGGATGGACCAAACAATCCATCGGCTTCTAATCTTGAAATCGACACGGTCCATCTGGATCGCAGCCAAACCTCCCATTTTTTTAGCGGACCCCTCGAGTCCGAGATGGATTTTCTATTTAATTATATATTGGATATAATTGGTCGATAAAATTTTGGAAAGTTGAAAGGCGCGAGTTACATTTTATTTTTTGAAACGCCTGAAATTTGGTTTCCTTTTAAACAATTAATGTTTAAAGAAGACAAATGTACAATCGAATATGTACTTTTAAATAGACTTTTTTTATGTTTGTGTATTGTTAAAATAATATTAATAAAAAAGTTATTTATTAGTGTAATATTATTTTCATATTTTTAATATCATCTGTTTATTTGAATGTCTGTCGGTCTGTCTGGTCAGTTGTTGATGCACGGTTTCAACTCGGAAACGGCAAGAAATTAAGACTTAATTTTTGGATCGTTTATTCATTGCCTCAAAAGAGGAATAAATTCTAAATTTCAGGTTTCTATCTCAAATGTTTGAAGTTATAAAGCCGAAAACTGACAAAAACAATAATTTATCTAGATACATTAGAGGCGCAATACATGCGTACATGCGAGCGCGCGCTCAACGCGGCTTCCTATCTTCAGCTGTTTTCAAAGCTAACCTATTTATGATGGAGATGTTTTGTGATTCTATAATCATTACAATTATAACTAGACATAGCGTATGAATATTTTTGTAGTCAACGTTTGGCAGTTACTATTCAATAAAACTTTGGAAATACAGCAACAAACTATCAAATTTCAAAATAATGTTAATTCACCTATTACCAATAATAATTGGCTCATTATCAAATATAAATATTTGATGTGAATTATTTATTTTTTGTGTTCATATATTTGATTTAATTTATAACTTTGTGCTATGAATCACACTTTAATGTACTCTAAATAAAACATTGATTGAGCATTTGAAAATATTCTAATTATTTCTTTAGATGTAGGAGAAGAGTAATTTAAGTAGAGTGAGTATGCAACACGATATTCAAAAGAGAAATATTCTGAACGCCGATATCAAATAAGTTCTGTAATTTGATTAAGATATATTCATATTTTATTGTCTCATACACGATGAGTTTATATTTTCTATTAAATATATATGGCATCAAGCCAAAGGGATTACTGAGTATATCGTTTGAATATAATTCAAATAAATATGAATGATATGTGCTAAATTTTAAATTGCTTTTATAAAATAATCAAGGACCGGTCAATGATATGCCTATATTGTTTTGAATATATATATATGTGAAAAAACATATAAAGGATTAATCTAAAGGGTCAGGCGTTGATAATAAAAACAAAAAAGGGCATATCCTGAACAGGCTCACATGAACTTTTCTGGATGGCAGCGCGCCATCTATTTTTTAGAAAAGTGGTGAAATCAAGTTTCCAATTAGACTTTATAAAAGGGAATAGAAAAAAATAATCATTGCATGTTGAATTTAAATAAATTTGATATGAAAACGTATCAACCTTATATAACGTTATCCAAAATGTGCCGGACACACACTGTAGCCTTTTTAAAAGTTTAAAAGCTCACCTTGTTCACACACAAATTATTCAATTTTGAACTTGAAAAGGAGAAATACTGGGTTACCTAAAGACGGGAATAAGGATTAAGTAAGGTGTGTTTTTTAAGTTTACTATTCATCTTAATGAGATATATCCCTAAATATGAAGGTCGCTTATGTGACTGGTCAATATTCGATAATATTGATATTATTGTTTCTCTTTTTATATTTTTTGATTACTTTTTCTTGTATAATATGTTTATAACTGTTTCTGTTTAACAAAATGTAAATCGACGCAATTATCCTTAGCCGGGATATCGCGTTTTGTGTGTTGAAATGAATAAATAAAATATTCGATAATATGTATATATTTGCATAGTGTTGTGCTCATCATATTTGACTTAGGATGACTTTGAACTACCCAATATAAAGATCAACCTTATATATAGATAGTCCTTGGCATATGGTCAGCTCAAAAGGTTTATTAAAAGTATATCAGATCAAGTCAATTTTGATTTTTAAATTTTTTGTGATCTGCTAAACGAGTAGTGTGGAGCAAATTATGTTGTATAAAAATCATTTTAAATACCTTATTTATATAAAAGGTATTTACATTTAATGAATAATTATTTAGAACCAATTATACCTACTAAATTGAAAATATACTTGTTAATATATGTTTTACGTTGTGATAACTCTTTTTTCCGTTATAAAATAAAATTTGCTTTCATTTCATTATATACATATTTATATAAGCAAATTTCCTAGTAGAATAAAACGTATATAAGTGTATATGTAAATTATTAAATAATTTAATAATAATAATAGTTATTAATGAATTTTTCAACTCACAAGGTACGAATTAAAATAGTTGCATGACTGGAAAACTATATTCATTAAATTATTTTCACCCCTATTTTTCCACAAAATGTGTTATAAAATATTTATTATTTCGTGTCCCTCCCTCTATCTCGATTTAAAACTTGATGAATATTTCTTAACTTTTCTCTTTATACAAATTAATACATAGAAGAGAGTGTCTTTTACATGCATTTATAATTTTAATAAGTTATAATGCGATATTTGTTGTTAGAACGTGTAATTTCACCATTTAAATATATATAAATTCCCATCATATGTTTTATATGCTTTTTAAATCATAAAAATATATTAATATCGTTTTGAAAATAGAGCAATCCATAAATAGATCTTTAATTAAAAAAGCATATATTGGATCAAAATATAATTTATTCTACCAATATTTCAGTTGACAGAACGCCAAATATATATACAACATATATGTAAAAAAATAAAAAAGCATATCCTGACCAGAAGCACATGTGCTTTTCAGATGGGAGAGCGCCATCTAGTAGAACAGAAATCAATTAAACATTGATTTAGCCTCTTGCCTGATATTTAGCCAACCCAATATCTTGTTAAATCAAAAAAAGCCATTCACGAACGCGTTTCGCGCAGTTGGCGCTTCACGATGATGAAAACTTGAAACATTGAAAGCATGAATCTATTTGAAATTATATTCTAGCTATTCTCTATTAACAATCTGGAATGTATAACACAAATATTCAGGTAAATATTAAATTCACTTTAAAAAATCTATTCTAAATCTATAACGTTCTATTTTTTGAGTAATAGGTTAATTAATATCTCAGAAATAACAAAGAGTATTAGAATTTTCAATTCAGTAAAAATATTCCGAATAATATTAATCATTGAAATAAGGATACATTTATGTTAGTATGGAAAAAAATCAATATTTATATAAATTATTTTTTTTTTAATGTAGAAACATTGTAACATATATATATTCATAATCTCTCTTTCACCATATTTTATTCGGACTATTCATTGAAACAACTAGATTTAAAGCAAAAAAATAATCATTATATAATGAAACATAGTGAGATAAAACAATCAACTACAAGAAAAACTAAACAATTCAGAAAATTCAGTGAATAAAAAAATGGCAGGGTGACCGAGTCAATTATTGTTAGCTGCGGAGATAATGATGCAGATGTTTATTATGCAGTCGTAACAAAAGGTCATTAATTGGTTACCTTTAATGACATGTTGCCAGCTTGTTCTGTCCTACTTGTCTGATCACAGAATTTATACGGAAATATATTGATTTGATCCTCCTTCTTCTATGAAAATAATTCATTACATATATATATATTTATTTGTTATTTTTAAAATATAGGATAGACCTCATTATTTTTTTCCTTTAATAATTTAAGATATTTATTCTGATTGCAATTTTATAATAATTTTTTCATGCATAAATTTCCCTCACTTACTTTGCATTTTGATTTATTTCAACTGTGATAATATAACATTATGCGGCGCTGAGTTTGTGTATACAAAAATACAATGTCTCGTTCGGCCAAATGAAATATTGGCAATAAATATTTTCTTCAATCCAATATATGCCTTTTTTTACTATCTTATATTTATTTGTGTATCTCGCTAATATAAAAAGGATATTACAATACATTTATAATTCAATTAATATAATCATTTATCTTTTAAAAAAATAAGCTTATTTCAGATGGAATTAGAGTTTTTATTTATACAATATTTCGATGGACCAATCGTACATCTTTTACGAGGTTTTTGTTTAAATTCTTATTAAATCTAAAATATAAGCCTTATTTTTAAAATATCAATATTATGGATATATTCAGATTAATCATATATGATAAAAAATATATATATACATTATGATATTTTATGCATACATTACCTCCATGTATCAAAATCAATACATCCCTACGAACAAGGTACATTTGTTGGCTGGTATTGTGATCAGGGTGCACGGACCGATCTGATCTGCTCCATGGACAAGACACCACCACCATCATCATCAAAATTATTTAAATATAAAATAATTTTAACTCTTATTTTATTACTTGATATAAATATATAAATGTTATTATATTTTTACACAAAAACATCTCTCTCTCTCTTATATATCATCAACCCCTAATATATTAATCAATGTAAATAGAAAATATAATGTATATATGGAAGGTTAAAATATACTATATCTCTGTAAGTAATATTAATTTCAAAATATATATTCGTTATATACCTAATGAAAACATATTACTTGTTAATTAATGTTATATTTGTATACATATATATTTGAAATGTTGAAACAATAATCCCTTCACTAATATTTACTAAGAGAACAACTTGATGAGGGAAGAGTATCTTTAATACAATCAAATCACAAGCTTTCGGGCATAACCGCCCATCGACAGGTGTGAAAACGAGACAAAATCACTATGGCAATCAGCTTATACAAAAAAGTAAGAAAATGAGACAAATATGTAAAATTTGTGCCAGAGAATTAACATAATAACGAAGGATCATTCATAGAAGTTAGGCAAAGCATGCAATCAACATATAATACATACAATACAAGGCTATTACAGAGACTAAGTATGAACAACGACTATAAAATAAAACAAAATAAGAATAAAATAAAATAAAATAAAAATAAAAATAAACTAAAAACTGCTATTGATGTGCAAAGGTATAAGTAGGCCATGAAAACTAAATCTTCCAGATAGGAGGTTCCAGTATTAAATTATCATATATCTCAGGAAGGTCTATTGCTCTATTGATGCTTTTAAATTTTTTGGTGAGTATAGCTTCCAGGACCAACCGCTGGTGCTTGTTCTTAATCTCATGATAGTGGGCCGAGGGGTTGTAAACGTTGAATGTGTGGCCTGTGTCCCGTATGTGTTGGTAAACTAGAGAGCGGGGATCTTTCCTTTTTACCGATCTATCATGCTCCACCATTCTGGTCTTCACCATTCTCCCAGTCTCTCCGACATACTTGGCATCACATTGCTCACATGATATGGAGTAAATGGCATTGTGGGTACTGAGGGAATCAAAGGTTACACTATTTTTAACTATTGTCTGTTTTAGTTTAGTTGCCAAACTGAGTGTGTTGGAGAAATATGAGTTTATACCATATCTATTCAGAACTCGTGCTATGGCCGCCGATTTGTGAGAATATGGAATGAAACAGGTGGACAGGTAATGAGCAGTGTTTCTTATTCCTGAGGAATCATAAAAATGTTTGCAAACAAAGGATGTCGGATAGCCTGCAGAGTTTAGATTCTTGATTATGTTCTGTTTCTCTATTGCCTGAAAAGATGGAAGGGAACAATGGATGCGTACGCGCTTAGATAAAGTTTTTACAATACTGATTTTTTGGGAAACGGGACAACAGGAAGTGTAATGCGTGTAATTGGGAAGGAAATCTTTCTTGTAATATACGGTAGTATGGTAAGAATTTGGAGTTTGAATTATTAGAACATCAAGGAATGGTATTACACCCCCTTGAGCTATTTCTATAGTAAACGACATATCTTTATTATAACTATTAAGGGACGCTAATATGGTTTCATATGAGTTCTGATCACAGATACAAAAGATATCATCTACATATCTGCGCCATAACACGATTTCTGTTCTATGTTTTTCATTGATTGATTTGTCAATCATGATCATTACCAACTCTGCTGCAGTGGTTGAAAACGAACTCCCCATTGGGGAACCCCGTATCTGTCTGTATGTTTGCGATTCAAATTTAAATACATTCATATTTAGACAAATTTCTGCCAGGCATACAATTGATTGTATGGTGGATGCATCGGTCTGTATTTCTGTTAGGAAGGCAACTATACTTTCTCTAATGACTGAGTGGGGTAGGCTTAAAACTCAGTCATTAGAGAAAGTATAGTTGCCTTCCTAACAGAAATACAGACCGATGCATCCACCATACAATCAATTGTATGTCTGGCAGAAATTTGTCTAAATATGAATGTATTTAAATTTGAATCGCAAACATACAGACAGATACGGGGTTCCCCAATGGGGAGTTCGTTTTCAACCACTGCAGCAGAGTTGGTAATGATCATGATTGACAAATCAATCAATGAAAAACATAGAACAGAAATCGTGTTATGGCGCAGATATGTAGATGATATCTTTTGTATCTGTGATCAGAACTCATATGAAACCATATTAGCGTCCCTTAATAGTTATAATAAAGATATGTCGTTTACTATAGAAATAGCTCAAGGGGGTGTAATACCATTCCTTGATGTTCTAATAATTCAAACTCCAAATTCTTACCATACTACCGTATATTACAAGAAAGATTTCCTTCCCAATTACACGCATTACACTTCCTGTTGTCCCGTTTCCCAAAAAATCAGTATTGTAAAAACTTTATCTAAGCGCGTACGCACCCATTGTTCCCTTCCATCTTTTCAGGCAATAGAGAAACAGAACATAATCAAGAATCTAAACTCTGCAGGCTATCCGACATCCTTTGTTTGCAAACATTTTTATGATTCCTCAGGAATAAGAAACACTGCTCATTACCTGTCCACCTGTTTCATTCCATATTCTCACAAATCGGCGGCCATAGCACGAGTTCTGAATAGATATGGTATAAACTCATATTTCTCCAACACACTCAGTTTGGCAACTAAACTAAAACAGACAATAGTTAAAAATAGTGTAACCTTTGATTCCCTCAGTACCCACAATGCCATTTACTCCATATCATATGAGCAATGTGATGCCAAGTATGTCGGAGAGACTGGGAGAATGGTGAAGACCAGAATGGTGGAGCATGATAGATCGGTAAAAAGGAAAGATCCCCGCTCTCTAGTTTACCAACACATACGGGACACAGGCCACACATTCAACGTTTACAACCCCTCGGCCCACTATCATGAGATTAAGAACAAGCACCAGCGGTTGGTCCTGGAAGCTATACTCACCAAAAAATTTAAAAGCATCAATAGAGCAATAGACCTTCCTGAGATATATGATAATTTAATACTGGAACCTCCTATCTGAAAGATTTAGTTTTCATGGCC
Source organism: Cordylochernes scorpioides (assembly GCA_030710605.1). NCBI lineage: Eukaryota > Metazoa > Arthropoda > Arachnida > Pseudoscorpiones > Chernetidae > Cordylochernes > Cordylochernes scorpioides. Next base: position 17,250,258 of record CP092864.1, read on the forward strand.
TACTTATACCTTTGCACATCAATAGCAGTTTTTAGTTTATTTTTATTTTTATTTTATTTTATTTTATTTTTATTTTGTTTTATTTTATAGTCGTTGTTCATACTTAGTCTCTGTAATAGCCTTGTATTGTATGTATTATATGTTGATTGCATGCTTTGCCTAACTTCTATGAATGATCCTTCGTTATTATGTTAATTCTCTGGCACAAATTTTACATATTTGTCTCATTTTCTTACTTTTTTGTATAAGCTGATTGCCATAGTGATTTTGTCTCGTTTTTACACCTGTCGATGGGCGGTTATGCCCGAAAGCTTGTGATTTGATTGTATTAAAGATACTCTTCCCTCATCAAGTTGTTCTCTTAGTAAATACATATTTATGTACATATACAGTTAAGCCTATCTATAGCGCTCCATCTAAATAGCACCCCCTCTCTATAGCACCCTATATACATATACAGTTAAACCTGTCTATAGCGCCCCCTCTAAATAGCGTCTTTCTCTCTATAGCGGCCGATTTTTAATACGTAGTACGATGCAATTTACATTAAAAGTGACCTATTCTATAGCACCTCCTCTCTATAGCACCCTATTTTGGTGAGTTTCAAGAGGGGGGCTATAGAAAGGTTTAACTGTATATATATATTTAAAATAATGAAGGCATATCCTGACCAGGAGCACATGTGCTTTTTAGATGATATCAGAGCGCCATATATATATAAATAAAATAAAATTTATTGAGTACGGTTCATTTGTTTTGAAATATTAAATATAAATATGAAAGCATATTTAATTATAATTTAATATTTATAAATAACTATATTTATTGCAAATTCATACAATTTTGATATAGTTAGGAATGCAATGAAAGTATACATAATGATACAAAAGATAGAATTCTGTTTAATTTAAAAAAACAAAATTTCGTTTGAGAAAATTAAGAAAAGTTATGATTGGTTATTTTTGGCGGTAAAAAATTACTTGTTCTAAAAACTAACACCTTCAATATTTTAGGCTTATCTTGAAAAATTTGATTAACACACTAATTTTATTTTTTTCCACACCAAAATTTCATTACAGAAAGGATTAGAAAATACCTCCATTGCTAAAAAGGATTATGGGTGATTTTTTTTAAAGTTCCAAATCTTTCCGTCACTAATTTATTTTCTTTTTGCCAGGTAATATGGCATCCGAAAAATATGAAATTAAATTATAAAAAAAATGTTTTCAATGACATCAAAGGATAATATCTTGCCACATTTTAATGTATTTCCTTTATATTTATTATATACCATTAGATAAATAATATATTAAAATAAAATTTAAAATATTTGTATGAGACTAGAGAAAAATATAACATGTATATAATTTTTCGAAAATATCACATTGGATCATAATTTATTAATCAAATTTATATATATTTGTATTAATACAATATATAATGGATATTTCATAATAATATAATGGGAAAAAAAACTAAAGGAATTGGAAAGTCTTTTATTTCGCCAGTCGTGTTTTTAAGGAGACATAGGCAATTTTGTTCACACTTGGCTATCTCATGTGACTTCAATAAAGGTCACGGTGTATCAAATATCTTTCAGAGTTATTGTCTGAATACCAGTATACATACTAGAAGTTACTACTTCCTTTAATTTTGTCCTTGAGTGTATATATGATGTTTAATTTAGTTAGAATATTTATGTTTATATAAAGGTTTAATATAATTTTCCTATGATTGTGTAAATATTCATTGAATTTATCATCATCACCTTTTTTGTTTACAAAAATGTTATATGAAAAATAAAGTAAGTAATTGAACGAAATGGTTGCCCTCATGTTTACTGATCCAATGGTTTAATAATCTAAGGTTTATGTTGTAAGAAAATTATACATTGAGAAGAATTATACATATGATAAACCATTATAATTACAAAAGAGTATAAGAGCCGCAACTATTTTTTAAATTAATTTTATAAAGAAGCTTTCGCTCAGGCCTTTCTTCAGCAAACTCAAACATGAAATAAAGTAATGAAGAGCGATTATAAAGAATTTTAAAGATATATCTATTTAAATATAGGACATAAGAATTTACATAATTGGAAATTTTTGAAGAACAAACTATAAAAGATTGATGAACTTATTGAATAGAGAAATGGACAGATTATGGTTATAGATATGAATATCAATATACCTACATTTATATTAAAAGATTAAGAATTAAGATAGAAGGGTGACATATTGCATTAACAGATTATACTTTCCCTTATAAAAGGACAGAAACGTAATATTAATTGAAGGTATTATGTACAAGAAAATTTTCATCATCAATTATATTCCTTATACAAATCCTCTCATTCTACGAAAGTGTAGAAAATGTACCTATAATATACATAATACATTATAGAAAGTGTTCGGTACACTTTTTGAATGGTACACTATGACAGGTTCGTTTGGTATTGAAAGAATGATTCAATTAATCATCCTTGATATTTTAAATTTTATTCAGGATAAATATAGATATAAATATTATGTTACAAATTAATTTTAGTAATTAAAGAAGTTAAAAAATGTTCGATTGAAAAGGATGGATTGGGAAGGAAGTCAGTCCGTGTTGGCCGTCAGAATTCGAAGGGCCCACGCCCGTGCTTCCCACGTGACCGCCGCCGCCGCGCATGCGCGCCGACCGTGACGTCGCCACCGTCCGTCGGCGGTTGTGTTGGTTGAAAACTGTTCTTCTCTTCGTCGCGCGGGCGTGCCTTTCACTAACATTCCTCCCACCAATTTAATTGATAAATTAAATTCTAATACTATATTTTCTTGGCTATAGTAGAGGCCAATCTAAATTTGTTTTGTTTCTAATGGAAAAAGTCGCTGTACTGGACGAAGAAAAACTCCCGATGATGTCTTCACTCTTGCGACTCGAACTTGTCCATCGGCCCCAGGTAGCACCTCCTCCACTTTTCCTAATGGCCATGAAATCCTTCTCCCCCTATTTTTTTTTTTCTTTTTCTGTTGAAGGGTGTGACGACTGCCTTTCTCAGTTCACTATTGACTTCTTCGATTGACTCCTTTTCTGCAGACTGTGTCCAAAATTGTTCTTCTTTCTTAAGCCTAACTGGTCTCTCCCACCATCTAGTAGTAATCAATTGCGAGATTGAAGCTCCACGTGAGGGGATGTCTGCAGGATTTTCTTTACCAGGAACGTGCCTCCAATCAGTTATGCTTGAATTTTGTCGAATCTTCTTTACTCTTCCTGCGACAAACACTGACCAGTTCATATCACGTTTAATCCCTGCTAAAGCAGTAGTAGATTCAAGTTTCTTCTCCGAAATTAGCTTGTAATTAGGGAGTGGTGGGTGTTCTCCTATCCAAAGTAAATTGACAGAATATCGACCATCTTCATTCTGTTTCACTGTTGGGTTGAAATGTTCCAACGCTGCAACTGACAACTCTTCTTTGCTCTTTTCCTTCATGGGTTCCATGATACTGATAACATCTAATCTCCGAAGATCTTGTGTTGTTGCATCACGGACTAAGCATGACAGAACTGATGATTGAGATTTAGTTGTTTGAACATTTCCCAAAACCTTTCCACTAACAGTCCAGCCCAGCTTCGTTTCGAGAGCGACGGGACCAGATTCCAATTCTATTTTCTTTCCTGTTAGTAGCTTGGCGTATACGTCTGCTCCTAGTAGTAGTTCAATCTCCGTGTTCGACCTATAGACATCCAAGTCAATTCCCTTTGATCGAAGTTCCGTCATCCATTCGGTAGGTTGAGCGGAAGGCATTGCACTACAAATCGTTGAGCAGTCTTGTACTTCAAAATTGCAGTTGTACTTGGAGTCCACATCAGAAATGTAGATTCGATACCGCTTGTGCTGCTGTGGTCTCGATTTCACTCCACCAAATAGTAAGTGTACAACTTCCTTTTTCCCGAGCATAGTGAGTCCAACTTCGGAAGCAGTTTGTTCCAATACATATGAGTTCTGGGATCCACTATCTAACATTGCTCGAACAACTTTTGATTTATTTTCGCCATCAATCTTTACCATGATTGTTTGAAGTAAGACATCTTGGCACCGAACTTGATTCGACATGTCCACGGATACATTTATGTTCTTACTTCTCTCTTCAATCCCATCAGATTTTTGGCTGCCTTTTGAAACTGGACATAAGATTGCCCTGTGTTTTTTACTACAGATGACACATTTCACTACGTTTCTGCAATACTTGGAAAAGTGTCCGGGCTTCAAGCAAGAATAACAACACTGTTTCTCTTGAATTATTTTCCTTCTTTCTTCAAGAGACATTGACATGGCTTTACAGCATTGTTCACTCAAATGTTTTTCATCACAAAATACACATTTATAAGCGTTATTTGACTTCCCATCAGCAACTAACAGACTTGCAGCGGTGGCGACAGATGTCTTCGGCTTGGGCGGCTTATCTCGATTAAATTGTGATGGATACGAACTCGAAAACGGTTGACGAGCCAAACGCATTCTTTCACTTCCCTCAACTTCGTGTTTTAGGAATTCCATAAGCTTCTCCAGGAGGACTTCACTTGATTTATGCTTTCCATCTTCATCAGGCTTGTGATGATGACGAGTCCTTTCCCACGCGACGAAGAGATCTTCAGGTAAAGCTGATTCCACCATGGGGTACAGAATAGCAGCGCATTTATCTGTTGTGACTCCTAAAGATCCCAACGCTCGTAGTTGTGATGATAACCGAACGTATACAGTCGAAAAAGGTGTCGTGTTCCTTCCATGAGCATTTTCCAAAGTGATAGCAATCAAATCCCTTACGTACACTTCCACCAACATGTCTTCACGGCCAAAACGTTCCTTAAGAGTGCTGATGGCAAGTGGATAATTTGCCGCTGAGTTTGGAAAGGATGAAACTATTTCCTCCGACACCGATCCCTTTATCATGCAATTTTGTAGGTATTGGAACTTGACACAGGCCGAAATGGAGTCATCATCGTGGACGCTTTGAAAGGCTGACCAGAACTGCAGCCACTCCCGTGCTTCTCCTCCAAATTTCGGTAGTTCCAACTTCGGAAGTCGATGAAGATTTGACTTTCCTTCGTTCCCCCCGGAAACTATTGATTCTCGGTCTACTGTTGGTTTTGCTAGTAATTGTTCCATTTTTTGCAAAACGCCTTCAGACCTTCCAAATAGATTCGCTTGAACGATATCGACATCTTCAATTTCTTCATCTTCTCTATCCGCCTTTATCAGTTGTTCGATGAGACAATCACTGGCAATTAAGAACCTGTCTTTACATCTGAGGAGCTTTGGTCGTAGAGACATCAACATTTCTAGGCTTGGTTCTTGCTTTCCAAGTTCGCCATCTGCTTCTGCAATAACACTTTCCAAAGTCCTCTTTTTCGTCTCACAAGCTTTCTTGAGTTTGTCCATCTTAAATCCTTGGCAGGGCTCGCCACAATGTTCGGTACACTTTTTGAATGGTACACTATGACAGGTTCGTTTGGTATTGAAAGAATGATTCAATTAATCATCCTTGATATTTTAAATTTTATTCAGGATAAATATAGATATAAATATTATGTTACAAATTAATTTTAGTAATTAAAGAAGTTAAAAAATGTTCGATTGAAAAGGATGGATTGGGAAGGAAGTCAGTCCGTGTTGGCCGTCAGAATTCGAAGGGCCCACGCCCGTGCTTCCCACGTGAGCGCCGCCGCCGCGCATGCGCGCCGACCGTGACGTCGCCACCGTCCGCCGGCGGTGGTGTTGGTTGAAAACTGTTCTTCTCTTCGTCGCGCGGGCGTGCCTTTCACTAACAGAAAGTATTCAAGAATTCATTCAATTTTATCCGAATAATTTCTCTAAAATTCTATTCATATTGTCCTTACTATTATGAAAAAAATAAATTTTCAAATATTAACTTTGCTACCTCTATCGGTGAAAATAAAAGTACATTTTTAGCGTTACTTTTCATTTAAATATAAATATGATTAAACCCTTTTTCTAGAACCTTTATACTGCAATTGAAAAAGGAAAAACATGGGGTTCATCAATGGTAAACACTCCTATCGGTTTCGCTATTTGGACATCCAGACCGCTTCAATATTATATTAGACTGAATTACTTATATACCCTGTATTTTCTATTGAACAATATGTATTAGTGTTTTGAAGAAACTAAAGCTATAAGGATAGAAGGAAATATCCATAATTTCTTCAAAACAACACTCATCGACGTACTTCTGTATGTAATTCTACTATCCACCTAAAATAGAGAAAATTGCGACTGTGGGATGAAGATGCATGTAAAAATCTAAGGCTCTTCATCGCACACAAAAACAACAATTCTACTGTCTTTCTAGCTCATGTCCATATAGTTCGATTAAATACACAATGAACATGATTCAACCCTACAGGGTTGGATATATAGACAGAATGTTCCAATACAATAGTAGATCTCTGAAAGCATCTCTGGGAGCCACCTGGCGAGCAGTGTGACCTCTGCTCCTGGAGGTTTCCGACTCCTGCGAAGTGCCTTGGTCTTAAGTTGGGTAACGCCAGCCATCACCTCGACCTGCCTACACTGGGAAAGAACTTTCGCAGTCCATCGATAGCGTAGCCTTTCTCTCTACTCGAAATTCTCTCTGTTTATTCTTATGATATGACCTCCTATATGTATATATATATATATGTGATATGATCCTGTCGACTCTTCTGTGATATGATCCTGTCGACTTTCAATGTGGCAATATGATAATAATGTGGGGGGAGAGAAATAAGGAAACCACAAGTTTGGAAGAGGAATTCCAGGCAACCAGCGAGAGAGAGGGAGCGCGAGGGGATGTCACCGCTGAACGACCGTTCGTGTCGCACACCACCCCCCCGACTGTCCAAAAATAGTCCTGAGGTTCTACGAAAATGGGCCCCTTGGAATGTGACTGATATATCAAGTGACCGGCCTTTACATCCTCCTCTCTACGTCTCTCTCTGGTCGACTGTAGATTTACTTTATTATTCCTGGAAGGGTAATATTATGACATATGGCCCCCGTTGAAGAAGGCTGAACATGGTTTGAGTATACTTAAAGCTGGAGAAGCCAGGAATAGAGAAAATAATTTTACAGTTGAAATTAATTAAGGTAATGGTGACATAGTTTTATGTAAATAAAATATTGTATAGTACACAAGTAAATATTATTTACAAGCAGTTTTACAAAACCGGAGAGTTTGATATTTAAGGATTTTTTTTATAATATCAAAGTTATAAAAGGCTATATACAATAACATCTAATGTATTATAAGGGAACTGTTATGGAGGGGTGTGAACAACGAGAAGGGGAGTCACATACACATGATGAAATTCTGAAGGTCATTAAGACTGGGGAACCCTACACTTTAAGATATTTTTCAGGCGGACATGGCAAGGGGAAACTTGGCATGGGCTTTCTATGCTATAGGTGTAGAGTACGAGAAATGAGATTGAGGTTGGCAATTGTGTAAGCTCAGGACTGAGGTAAATATAGTACTACATACAATGTTAGAACCTTGGCGAACAGAGCGAGGGGAAACTTGCCCTGGGCCATTCTACCTTATCTATGCAGATACTTGTGTAGCGAGTCCGAGGGGAAAAGTCCCGTGTGTAGGTGAGGAAGTCGAATGGACTTATATTTAATTTGCGGAAAGTATGCGCGCACAGTGCCAAAAATTGGGACGAGGACTGCGTTGTCCGTTACAAGTGACAAGCTGCTCGGACACGAGGTGTTTGAACCGTCGTGGGAGCTTGTGCAAGGAGATGATTTCGCGGTGGGTTGAACATAAAACCCATGTCTGCGCGAAATGATGACGGACCGGACAGAATCAGCGACGATGTTTAACGTACCTCCGTGGGAAATATCGGAGGTAGGCTATATCGTGCTGGTTTGAACAAAGGACAAACATAAATTTGAAGACAGGGTCCGTGTGGCGAATGTGTGGCGCGAGAAGAAGAAGCGAACTGTGCCGCTCGATGCAGATTGTTCAAGTGCGAACAAAAAGGAGTTGATAAATATCTAGCAGTTAGTCAATCTGCATCCTGTGACGAACACACCATTGGCTAGATGGTGTGGGTCGGTGGATATGCTAGAGATGAACTACGAAATATATTATCATAAATGAAGGGCGAAGATTAGGATTTTGAAATGACAATATTGTTTGCAATAATGTTCGATAATTGATTAATCAATAATTCTATAAAAGGTCCTGAGCTGGTATAAGGTTGACAAGGTTGTAAGAATGAGAGGGACATTAAGGGGAAGGTAGATAAGAGTCACCAAGGGTTGGTCGTAAGCAAGGCTCACGTGGTGGTTGGAATTCTTCGACGCCTGAATTACAGGGTGAATATTGAGTCGTTTAGGGAAAGAAATTATTTTTCGTGAGCCGTGTTTAGAAGTAGGAGAGGTCATATACAAATATGTATACAAAAGTTTAGGTGCTGGAGGCATATTTTTTATAGATAAATTGATTATGAAAACTCTATTGTTAATAGTAAAAATCGTAAAGCATTAATAGGTAGAATTCCATTTTTTTTAAAGAGTTACATTAAAATGGAAAATATTTAATTAAAATGACGATTGTTAAATTTTACTGGTAAGGTAACTAATTAAATGAGTTACAAATATCTAGATAAATAGTATGGAGAATAAAATCATTGTTAATAGACGTGGAGAGAATAAATGGAGCTAATTATGTAAATATTGGGACAATTTACAAGGAATGACTTACACTGGTCAACAAAAATTTTGCACAAGAGAACCTGATTATGTTTCTAGTGTAGCTTTTCATGCTGAACTCAAAAATCTAATCAGAAATTTCCCATCACGTATGGTTTTTGCGTGACGGTCTTTTTTTAGTATTGGGATAAATACACTAAAAATTGCACACAATGTCACGTAACTGGTTTATCAAAAAATATTTTTCGTTGTCCACAAAGAACTAGCATCTTATCTACATGTCCTGAATCCAAATATACCATAAGTTTTTTTCTATTACACAATATTTCTGAGATACACCTACTTGAATTTGGAAATATTGTTAATATATAGGCATATATGAACGAAACATATTTATTATTGAAAAGCAGTGACAGTGGATTTTATTCTATACTTTGCTTGTGGTAGATCCCTCTTGAGTGCCCAGCAGTCGTCGGCAAGCATAGCGGGACTCCATTTACCTTGGTACCGCTTCTCCATGCTTGATATAGCTTGATGAAACCTCTCACCATGCTCATCGCTAACTGCGCCAAGATTGTCTGGAAAGAAATCTAGATGTGAATGCAGGAAATGGATCTTGAGGGACATGTTACATCCCAGTGCCTTGTAGGAAAGCAACAGATCATTAACTATGTCTCGGTAATTTTCAACCTTGACACTTCCAAAGAAGTTTTTGCAAACGTTTCTAAAGGAATTCCATGCTGCTGCTTCAACTTCATTCAAACTATTTTGAAAATTTCCATCCTGCTGCAATTCTCGAATCTGAGGTCCAACGAAAATGCCTTCTTTAATCTTCGCTTCACTTATACTAGAAATTTTTGTTTTAGGTAGGCAAATCCACTGGCATATTTCGATCCATTGCCTTGTCAAAGTTCTTCATTAATCCCAGTTTAATATGTAATGGTGGTAAGTAAATATTTTCTGAGTCGATCAGGGGTAGATTTGCAATATTTTTATATCCTGGAGTAAAGATTTTACGGTTTTGCCAGATTTTTTTAATGTAATGCCTTTCCCTATCTCTGCTATCCCACTCACACAGAAAACAACAAAATTTTGTATATCCAAGCTGTAATCCACGCAAGAGAGCAACGACTTTCAAATCGCTGCATATTTTCCAACCGTATCTTTCATATTCTATCTTTTTCAAAAGCAGTTTCATGTTTTCGTAAGTCTCTTTCATGTTGGATGCATGTATTTATCCCAATACTAAAAAAAGACCGTCACGCAAAAACCATACGTGATGGGAAATTTCTGATTAGATTTTTGAGTTCAGCATGAAAAGTTACACTAGAAACACCATCAGGTTCTCTTGTGCAAAAAAGAAGTTTTTTTTGTAGACCTGTGTTATTTAAAGAATGAATGGTAGGAGTTAAAACAATTACACTCACGAGTTATGTTGGTTTAGGGTGCAGGTAAGTTCATTGAGCTTCGGGAGAGTTCTGTCTCTGACACTGTGCGTACCAGTGTTGTACATGGTGTCCTGCCCTGGCACGGTGGTCGTTCTTGGGCAGATCTAGTGCTGGAAGAAGTGTGTGTCAGCTCCATCTCCGTCGAAGGTGAATACTTCTTCGGGATCACGGTTCAAAGGTTGGCGAAGAAGGGGTTGAGGGCTCGAAGAGGAGTGGTTACAGTTGAGTTGGGTTTGGCCGGTCATCGTGGCTTGGCTTCGTGTTTCTTCATACTACGGTATATGAGGGATTTGTTTCCCGGTCAGGTCTTATCCTGTCGACTCTTCTGTGATATGATCCTGTCGACTCTTCTGTGATATGATCCTGTCGACTTTCAATGTGGCAATATGATAATAATGTGGGGGGAGAGAAATAAGGAAACCACAAGTTTGGAAGAGGAATTCCAGGCAACCAGCGAGAGAGAGGGAGCGCGAGGGGATGTCACCGCTGAACGACCGTTCGTGTCGCACACCACCCCCCGACTGTCCAAAAATAGTCCTGAGGTTCTACGAAAATGGGCCCCTTGTAATGTGACTGATATATCAAGTGACCGGCCTTTACATCCTCCTCTCTACGTCTCTCTCTGGTCGACTGTAGATTTACTTTATTATTCCTGGAAGGGTAATATTATGACATGTATATATATATATGCGTTAATTTATATATATATTTATATATAATAAAAATGATAAAATTAAAAAGAAAATATATATTTAAATCAACTACATAGACTAAATCTTTGTCCTTATTTTGGGTGTATGAGAAGCTATGAAATGGAGAGAGAGATGCGCTATTGTCGTGATTTAACAAACAATTGCGTCTCCTACCTCGTCTATCAAGAGCTACATCACACAAACATGGGAAATAATTGCGCCTATTGCGGAAAAAGAAGACCCAAGCACCAACAGGCCACCAATGAGGCATATGATTACGATAAAGTCATCACAAAATATTTTAAAGATGAATTAGAAATCCTCTCCTGCAAAGACAGGGCTTTGGTGCCCTCCCACCAACCGAAGAAGGTCACCTTCGGAAGAGAAATTCTCTTCAAAGAATTTGAAGGAATGGAGGAGCCAGAAGTGTTATCTTCGAGGGCATGGAAGAAAATTGATGAAGATGCCTTCTTCCTCAAGGAGGCAAAAGATAAAATCATCCCGGCTTGCCCTCACACGACTCCTCGACGCTTCTTCTGCTTACCATCTCGCACCAAACCTCCTTATAGCGTCAGGAAGATGCTGAACGAGGTAGCAGAGAATCTGAAGGTCTATAAACGCACGCAGGCTTGCAAAGCGGCTGCTCAAAAGGCAAAGAAGGCCGAGAAGGCTGAGCTACGCCGAGAACGCGCTCGAGTTTCGGCCATTGAGCTCAGGCTGCTTGATGAAGAGGAGTAGGTCCAAGTGGCAGCGAGGTAAGTCGTGTAGATGTTATGTCAGACAATATTTAACCATATTATGTACAGGAGCGTTCCTGCCCACCCAACCACCATCTTCCAGGAGTACCCCGGGTGGACCGCCACTCCCCCGGTGGTACAACGCTCCTCGCGGTGGCAGACCATCAGCCACCGCCACTTGGCCTCTCCTCCTTAGCCTCAACGATGCTCCAACATCCTCTCTCCCAGGCCATGTGGAATCTCTACCAACGCCACCGCCATAGTCTCCTGCTGCTACCATGGCATCAACATCCAAAACTAACTCCTTCAAACATTCACCTTTTTGGGCTGCATCTAACAGTTCGGCCCCATCTTCGATCTCCAATACCATCCAAAAACCTTCTGTCCGTTACATGTGATTAGGTAAAACTTATTTCTGGCTCTTCTGAGTTCTCCTAGCCCTTATAATCTATGATGTCTTCAATTCTCACTGATAATGTTAGCTGAAGATGCTACTACGCGAGCCGTGTTTTTGATATCAAGATCCAAGCTGAAAAACTGCCGTTTGGCCCACAAAAAAAAACCTTGAACAAAGTTCTAATAAACAAAACGCACCTAAATGAAGATTATATAGTATAGCCTGGCAAACTGAATTTGCCACTATTTCAAGAGGACACACTACGTAGATATGTTATGAAGCAAATCCTTAAAGTCACGGAAACTTTCAACTGCAGTGTAGAGCGAAGATTAAAATGGCTACTGGTTGGCTACCATCGAAGGATATAACAGAGAGAAGTATCTAGAAAAATCCTATACGCACCGTAAATTCCATCTAAGTTGCTCAGAAGACAGATATCAATACCTGGCGAATTACCATGGACGAAACAAGCAAGCAAATACCTAATCTCTGTTATCATAATTCTCGAATCATCACGTTATAAACTGATAACAAGATATTATTCAAATTGTTGAGAAATAAAACCAATTTGGCGGTTTACATTTTCATATTTGTATTTAGGTTATATTTAGATTTTTTTTAGGTATGAGAAAAACTTAACGATTAGAATCTTTTAGTATTTCTATTCAAGCATTTGTGTGTGCGTAAACTATACTCATAATATATATATATATATATATACCACTCTGAAATATATATATAGAATATATAACAATGGTCATATATGTGTTTCTGATACTTGAAATAATTTCACAATCGATTATACATGATCATTTTTATATCACTATGGAAATATTGAATTCTTACGTAGCATTAATTAAATTTCCTCTTAGAATTTGGTTTTATATATATATAGATATTATATTATTAATTAACAAAAACAAATCATCAATCAAAATAACTAGAGAATATCTTTTTATCTCAATATTCAAGTTTTCAATATATAGTTTTTTTTTCGAATTTCTCTTAAATCTGATGGTTTTTCTCTAAACTATCACAATATCTAAACCCAGATTTTCAGAAATTATTCTTAGTTGATGGTGACCTCAATCCAAGACACAAAATACCTGGAAATAAATAAGATGTAACCTGCCTTTTTCAATCAATTTTGAGGGAAATATTTTGATATTTCAAAATGTCTATATAACAACAGTAAGCCTCAAGCTCGAATGTTACATTGTATAGCTGAAAAGAATGGAATTAATTTTTTTTCTTAAAATGGAATCAAAAATATGAAATATGAAGTTTATCAAAGAATTGAAAATGTTCTATTTCCATATATATATATATCTGAGCAATGTTCTAAGAAAGGATCATTTATTTCGAATCATTATGCTAAAGAATGTAGACTTATTATCTAAAAATCATCATCCTTCACTTTGGATACATTGCAACGGAGTGCAATGAAATAAACAAAATATCAAGGTTCCAGCATGTAGTTTATCAAGCATCATGGGATATGAACAAATATCAGGACAGAAATGCGGATGACAATAATTAAGAGATGCAGGAACTTTCCATCCCAGCGAAGAGTTCGGATATAGGAGAGCCATTCAAAAAAATCACTTCATCTTCTCTATCATTCCCTCTACAAACCAATACTATGAAAACATCCTTAACTTCTCAAAATTATATACTCTTGGCAACTTTGATTTTGTATAACTTGAATCGTCCTGTAAAAAACGGTTTCGCGAGTTTCTAACGATTGATAGCTCTTTAATATTTTTGTTCCAATACAAAATAATTTTCAATATAGATCATATTAAGTGAAAAATACATATTTCTGATCGTGCAACTGTAAGTTGCTGATGGCTTGCGACATATTTTGGAATAAATATCAACCTATATTTTATTTATAATTTTCAAGAATTAACTGAAGACTCTTTCCTGATTAAGCAAAAAACCTATCACTTAAGTGTTTCAAACTCATCAGCGTGATACAGGCTATACTAAACGATCAAAAGGATGGTCTTTGAGACTTCCTGAAAAATTAAACTATGTGATAACTTTAAACTATTTGAAAGATAGTACAAAAGTAAAATTATTACTAGAATCGAGTTAAGGAATTAAGAAAAATAAAATAGTGTTTTTTTTTTGTTTTAAAGGGTATTTGGATAATTCCAGTGGAATAAATAAAAATCAACGATCGGTTGATAATTATTTTAACTGATGGCACAAGCCATTAGCAACTTTCAGATACACGACAAGGAGATACCTTTTTCATAAATTATCAACCTGATTTCAGTTTAGGTTTACTCTTTTATACTATTCTTTCACATTAAAAACTAATAAATATCAACAAAAATTCAAATATATAAAAGTTTTACTTCAATGAAACCTATAAGAACTGAAATAATTTTATTGGTTAATATTTTTAAATAGGTAGTACCGTGATTAGGGAAGTCATACTTTGGCATCAGCCCAAGAAAACCTTTACTATACCTAAACTAAATGTGAAATCTATATATATAAAAATGAATGTTTGTATGTTTGTCTGTTGGTTGGTTGGTTTGTATGTCCGGTATACAAATTCGCAGTAGTTCACTAATTCAAACCAAAATTTCCATACATAGGTAAAAAATAACGAGGATGACGATAGGCTATTTTAAAATATATATAAATAATTTATTAAAACTATATATTCAAATTATTCAACTTAGCTCACGAGCAGCGCCCTCTAGAACACTCAGGCGGGCGACGGTGGCGCGCGACGATTGGCTGCCGGCGCAGCACGTGACTGCCCTGCCCCCCCCCCCCGCCGAGTAAATGAGATCTCCCGGGTGACGGCCGGCCGAGCAGCGCCCTCTAGAACGCGGGGCGCTCCCAGTTGGACAGTTGCGCGGGGGCAGAGTGACCTCGCGGGTGCCCTCCGGGAACTACGTCCATCTTCCATATGTAATATACATTTAATCGTGTAAACCCGGGCGTTGCCCGGGTCATTCGTCTACAAATTCGTAGTAGTTCACTAATTCAAACCAAAATTTCCATACATAGGTAAAAGAATACTGGGTTTAGTTTGATTATCAGATACAAAATTATATCGGGAAAAATTCCAAAAAACAGAGACCACGGGCGAAACAGGGTACATTTAATAGGGTAAAACCCGGGCGTTGCCCGGGTCATTCGTCTAGTAGCTTATAAAGTCAAAATAAAGATTAAATCTGAAATAATAATTCAACATATCTTAAATTTCTGATTTATTGACATTTCGGTGATTCTTTGTTTTCTTCCTCAGAGTAAAAGACTTAAAAGCGATTATTGTACCCATATTCATTCTTAACAAACTTCTTTTGTTGGCTCTTATCCCCTTGTATAAATATTACAAGAATTACATAAATTTATACTTCTCGAGTTGTTTTATGATAAGCAGCGACCTCTCCGAAACGTCCTAACAAACTTTTAACCAACAATTATTCTTTTACAATGATTAATTTTCTTTATTGCCTGCTATCATAATGTTCTTATAATTTTCTTAAAATTAGGTAGGGATAGAAATCAAAAATGATAGTCATTTTAAAAGTAAATATATTATGGCAATAAATTAGTACTCATTTCCATATCTAAATCAACTCCTAATTTGAAAAAAACATATTTTGAAATTTTTATGTGCTATTTATTTTTTTTATTTTTTTTTCAAAAATTAAAAAGGGAGGCGTATAAAATGTTCTTGAAAATGTTTCATAAGTTTCATAAGCGATAAGAAATCATTACCTAACAATTCTCTCAACGTGTTCCTGCGGTTGTTTATTGAAACTTAAGCATTTAAATACAGTTAAACCTGTCTATAGCGCCCCCTCTAAATAGCGCCCGATTTTAAATACGTAGTACGATGCGATATACATTAAAAGTGACCTATCTATAGCACCCCCTTTCTATAGCACCCTATTTTGGTGAGTCCCAAGAGGAGACACTATACACAGGTTT
>CP092864.1:17266292-17303356 GCA_030710605.1 Cordylochernes scorpioides
TTTTTTAAATATTATCTTAACAATACACAAACATAAAAAAAAGTCTATTTAAAAGTACATATTCGATTGTACATTACTCTTCTTTACACACAAATTTTAAAAGGAAACCAAATTTAAGGCGTTTCGAAAAAAAATGTATTTCGCGCTTTTTAACCTTCCAAAATTTTATCGACCAATTATATCCAATATATAATTAAATAGAAAATCCATCTTGGACTCGAGGGGTCCGCTAAAAAAATGGGAGGTTTGGCTGCGATCCAGATGGACCGTGTCGATTTCAAGATTAGAAGCCGATGGATTGTTTGGTCCATCCATATTAACAAACCCACTCGACAACACTGGGAGGGAAATACAATCCTAATCACAGAATATTTCTTTCTTTCTTTTAAAACATCTTCGAGAAACTAAAGTTCTTAAGCTTTATTTTTATAATACCCTTCATATATGTTTTAAGAATTACATATATTATATTATTTAATATATATATATAAAGGAGGAATTGTGTGTGTTTTATTTATTAAAATATAAATAATCTTTTAGGGATTACTTTAATAAAAAAATATATTATCTTAAAAAAATAATCTTATATATAAATATATATGCAATGTTCTATTTATTGATGTTTACTTCTATAAATATAAATTATTTTTAAGATAGTTTAGGTACATTAGAGAGAGGCAATGTATGTATCTTTAAATAAAAAAGTATTATTTCGTTTATAGATTATTTTGTTTATCTTAATTATTTTATGAATATTCATTTATACGAACAATTATATTTTATATGTAGAGTGTAATGTAGATATATAATATTGAATAGCAACATTTTATAGTTTTATTAATGACATTTTGCACTATAATAACATAATTTGTGTTTATTTTTTTGTCTTTTGTACACCTGAATAACAACCTTTTATTTTGAATGAAATGTTTGCGATTCTAAATGAAATTCTAACTCTGAAACTATATCTGGTTTTATAATTGTTACGATGATGAAAGAAAGAAATATTTGGCTTCGCCGTGGTAATAAGCAGGGTCAGTTCGACCACATGTGTTCACGGTCAAGTATAGCTGATGGGGAGGGGGGGGGGGGCGAATGGACCAGTCAAGAAGGAGAAGTCCATCTGGTGGCCAGGGGTGAAGTCGTCCTTCCTGTTGTTAACGGCGGCTTATGGATGTTGAACTCTTAATGCTACTTTCTTTGTTTACCATGAAAGCACGAAGGTAAATAAAGAGGTGTCAAACAGATATCCTTATCGATCAGGCATGCTTATTTGACTATCCTTGACACGGCGCTCTAGTATATATATATATACAGGCCCCTCCAACTGTGCTTTATTTATATTCCGCTTTATGCGTCCATCGGGGCTCAAAAATCATTCATTTTGGTTAGCAGCCCAGTAAATAAAGATATTTTCTCTATAGATATTTTTGAATATAAACTTTGGAAATATATTTATTTAATATTTACATATGTTTTGAAAATAGAGCAATCCATAAATAAATCTTTAATTAAAAACGCATATATTGGATCAATAATATTTTGATCAAATATATGCCTTTATAATTAAAGATTTACATATGTATTCCAATAAGAGGAATCTCAGTATATCATTTTTAAAAAGGAATAAAAGCTAACGGCGACGCGATTCTTTATTAAAGGTATATAAACTTGGTGAGCTTTTGGACAATAACATTATTCAACAGGCAGAAATACAAATAGAGCCTATTGAAGGAAGTTATGGTACGAAATCTCGTCAAGCTTATTTCGTTTTAATGAAGAATCTGGTGGTCATTATCTTTTATTCCTTCTTAGTTATCGTAAATATTGAGGCTGCCTGGCCGGCATTCATATTTCTTGAAAATGAAGATACTTCGGCCAGTAAATATTTTTATTACCTCGACGTTTCGACAAAAATCTTTTGTCCTCGTCAGGAGCAAACAAAAATTAAACATTCAGCAAGGCGTTAAGAATCTTTCTAAAGTTCCAAGGGCGTTCTCAGGCGATATTCAAAATTTTTGTACAACATCTAAAGCACGAGTCAAAAATAAATATTTAACTCACAAAAGAATATGATCTTAGAATAAATTATAATATACATATATAATGAGAAATTATAAAAAATAAATATAAAAATAATATTTACAAAGATTTTCCTATAGTATATATAAATCGATATCTATTACTTACAATTTATACCTATCCTTTTAACTACTTTTAAAATTTAAAAACGAATTGTATTGTAGTGGAATATCTTCAAATACATTTATACTTCTTGCCCCCATTTCAGTGATACTCATCCCTCTAAAAATAATCTTTCCTTTTTAAATTTTATATTCCTATGATATATATGTATATTAATTATGCAATATAAGTACAAAATTTCATATATATTTTAATTAAAGCTAATCGCTGTTTTATATAACGAAACCACAGTCTTTTTTTTTCATAACTGCTTTAAAATTGATAGGTTAAATTAGAAAATTATATAACTTAGAATTCCTTTTTAGAGTACTAAAGTATTTTTCGTTGAACATGCGAGGAGCTAATATTTAGGTGCTTCACACTTCCATATATCAAAACATTCAGTTACAAGCTCAGGAGATGTCCCTTTATTATATACTTATCACATTCACATAAATTTTCTTTTCTTTTGAAATCTTCGAAAGTAATAAAATATTTATGACAAAAATGTTATTATATTTATGATATAAATACATATTGGAAATATACACATTCCATGTAGATATTCGAAAAAAATCTAATCTGAAACATATTTATATTTCTAAAAATATCTATGAAAAGTAAAATATATATATAGGTATTTTAAATATTAGAGCTATGCAAATTTTAAAATTTCATCTGAGAAGAAGAATGCTTGCTTATCTTTGTATATTAAATCTCTTTGAAAAATATTTTGTGGATCTATATAACTTATATTGGATTTATTTATATTGGAGTTATTTATAAATATTCGAGGTATATTTCAAATCAGAATAATAAAAGGCTGAAATATTTATTTCTATCACGAAGAACAACAAAACTTTATTTATAACCAAAAATTGAATATAAAAATATTATTTGAGTAGATTTGATAATATTTCAAATCAAATTTTGTGGAAGCCAGTCAATGGTCAGATTTAAATAAATGGAAATACTCTCACTGAATATTTTAACCTTCGTTTCTCAATGTGTGTGGTATTTTGAATTATTCTTCTTCAAAATCTATGAATTTTATTTCACTTCTCTCTTCCATCTTTCCTCTAACCCTAATTTATTATCATGGCCTTTAAAATAATCGCCTGCTTTCTGAGAAATATTCAAAGCAGACGAAAAGATTGTAATTGCAAGAAAGGTGATAAATAAAACCACAGTCACAATATTTTACACTTTATTCACAACAATCAATGACGGAAAATAATAAAAAATATTCCTATTAAATTTTCAATGTAAAATTATTCATATCAATAAATCTGTGTTAATAAAACTTATGAAAATATATATTATAATTATTCATTACAAACAAGAAACGTTATATCCGATCTGGATAATTGCGCGTGAAACTATTTACAATAATTCTTATTGTAGTGGAGTTGGCAACAGAATTATCAGAAAGAAAATAAACAATTAAGTAAAAGATCATTGAATAAACATATATATACTAAACAAATAAGCAACAACATGAGCAGATAGAAGAAATAGCAAGGTAGTTATTTACAATATGTTAAGCAATGATGGAAGTTGATTTAATGAAGTTATCTGTAATAATTAGCATCGTAGAGAAAGAAAGATGATCAAGTTGACTTATTTACAATGAGCTATTTACAATATTTAAATATAATGTTTTTGAATGTCTTATCATAGAGATGTATATACCTTATGAATCAGAACACAATGCATTATATTTATCACTCTAGGTATAGAACTAACCAGTTGTGACAGAGAATGGGCCACAAAACCAGGTTTGGACAAATAAATATAAAAAGTCAACTCAAATATGTATATTCTAATTCATAATATTGTCGCGATATCAATTTAGAGTTTTATTGATATCAAATGATAAACTTTGTGAGTGATGTTTTCCTCACAACAAAACTAGAAACAAGAAAATGAAAAATCAGTTATAGAATTTACATACCTTCCTTATATAACATATTTACTAATAGAGACATTTCATTCACATTTAATTTACATAAACCAATCTCGTGACAATATTAACGGGGGAGTTACCTCTTCAGGTACATTAACATCATTCTCTTGCAACTTTATATTGTATAGAGATATATGTAAGATATTATTCATTCTAAAAATGTAATAAAATGATATTTCTGAATACAGATGATCACACACACATCAAGAAAAGAGAGAGAGAGATGAGGAATATATTAATAATAATTCTATAGAAACCAAAGAATATTTGATCTCTACAAGTTTCATTTGTTCTAGACCTGGCGAGATATATTGCCTATACAGGTAACGCTCTATTCCTATTTATAAAGTACATTTTCGCTTGAAGTATATGAAATGCACCGATAAAATATACACCACAATATTTACAGATCACACACACAAACAAAAAAAAATCATAGATGACAAATCCAAATAAAAATTCATTAGGAAAAGTAATTATTGTGTTATGACCATATTCAGATTGAAGACTTTATATAAAGTATTCCAAAACGAATTGAAGATGATTAGAAAGCAGCTAAATTAATAACTAGCTATATACAAACCATTAAAGCAATATCTCTCATGTAGAATAACTTATATGCCCGAAAACTAGAGATAAAAATTGTCAAAAAAGAAACGTATCTCTGGTATAGCTTGATGATTTTACCTTAAAAGTTGATGATTCTTTGTGTGGTTCATATAGAAAAGTTGTAAATAAAGAGTTTAGAAAGATCATTGTAAAACTGATGTTGAATAAGGTCTCATATAGACACACAATATCACCGAGTTTGAACAAAATTAAATCTTTCTCCTTCAAATGAACAGACCATCTGCGAAATAAAAATTGAAACTACCTTAAGCTTTGTCCATGAATGTATATTCAAATTTTATTATGTAAATATCCTCGTTCTGATATTTTTTACAATACACCGATGGATCAATATACAGTTGACACAATGACAACAGTATTTGAAGGTACAGCACTTTGATTGCTATTCAATTTCAAATGGTATATAAAAAGTAAATGAAATTACGGTTCAATTATTAATAGAAAGACCTTTTTATCATAATATAAAATATAGTTGAACATTACTGAAATTGAATATCCCGAGAAATATTTCAATTTCCACGTTTTTCTCTCTTTTAAAAATAAAATTATATAATTCGTTATACAAAACCTATATTTAGTTCATTCGAGATAATTTCCTTATAAAAAGTATATTTTTATAATTTGTTTTTATCTTAATTAAAAAAACGTTTCATATGGAATGAAGATGTGTGTCAACAGTCTTAATTATTAATTCTAGAAGTTTTTTCTTAAGGAGACGCAAGTAGTAAAAGTAAAAAATGTACACGTGTCCAATCCAATAACCCAAGATATTTATTTATGAAACTTCATAACATTAGAAACCAACTATTTTCCTCATGCGTAATCATAGGTAGGCATTTTCTAAGTTTCATAGGTATTTAGAGATTAAAATTTGTTCCATATCTTGAAATAAACGATTTAAAAATGAATTTTTGTATGTTGTAGAAGAACTCCCATCTATATAAAGTTAGGCAAAGAAAGATAGCCATCTCCAGTTATGACAGGAAAAAAAAACTGTTTCGGGTAAACAAATTCCCTATATTTATATAAAGACAAAGCAATTTATCATTGTACGGTGATGCATATATATAAACATTATATTTGAAATTATATTGAAATTATTTAAACAGACTGATCCCTCACTGAAAGAAATTTTGGGATTCATCAGCTTCACAAGCCGCCCTGAGCTGTAAGGCAAGCCACTAATTGTAATTCTTCCGCCTTCTTCTGGAGGGGCACAGGACTTTGAGAAGGTTCATTTAATTGAAATATTTTCTTAAATGATTGCTTCCTACATTTAAGGACTCTGAAGACCAACCAGGATCTGCCCGGAAGGTTTACAACCTACATGCATTTGCCCATTTTTTTTCAAAAAGATCTTTATGTAATCTACTGGAGTAAACTCAGGGGCGTATTCAAGGTAGATCATCTGGTCAAAAACCCAAGCTGCGGATATCCTCCGGCACAGTTCGAGCAATTACCTCGAGACCTTTACCTTCTCAATGTTTTTTCTCGAACGCGATGGTTGGCGCGGCGCAGTCCCGTTCTGGTTGGTGGTGGCTTGGCGAGATTATTCAGAAGGTCAGTGCTCCCTCGTCAAAGACAGCGAGTGCCTCCAATTTTATCTATATTCAAATTTTATTAATTTGTCCTAAACTATTTCAGCCAATTTCCGGATTTTCTGGGAATATTTAGCTACATAGTCGACGTTTTTGATGGACGAATTTGAATAATTATCCATTATTTTGAAATTTCTATATTTTCTTCCTTTGAACTCTCATCCGTTGATAGCTCGGCGTTTGTTGCTTGCATTCAAATGAGAGTATCGTCACTGTGCTCCCCGTCTTATTGGCCATCCGACAAAGCCGGTTGGAAACATACATCTTCTCCATATCTTAAAAATAAAACACGGATATAACGCGCAGCTTGGCCGCAAAGTCGAAAGAATGAAATTTAAGGAAAACATTTTTAATAAATTAATACAAAAACGCATATTCAGATCATTCTTATTCATTGAAAAAAAAAAGAAGATATTTTGACGAGGCTGTTCTGCTATCTTCTTTTAGAATTAAAACTAGATAATCATCCGCGTTATGCACTCTATGTATTGTTTATATAAAATGGGTTGGTGTGACCGAAAAAATTCAAAATAGTTCTCTCGTCGATATATCGATTTCTGTTTCCAATAAATAAGATGGATCCAATATACTGTATATATATATTAAAAATAAAAAGGGCATCTCCTGACCACGAGCACATGTGCTTTTTAGATGGCAGAGCGCCATCTAGTGGAGCAAAAATAAACTAAACGTTTATTCAGCTTGCTCCGAGATATTTGACCAACCCATCTTTTTGGTCGCAGTGGTTACAGCCTTCTCCACGCTGACGAGCGCCAACAGCGCGAAACGCGTTCGTGGTTGGCTTTTCTTGATTTATCAAAAAATTGGGTTAGCCAAATATCTCGGAGCAAGCTAAATAAACGTTAAGTTTATTTTTGCTCCACTAGATGGCGCTCTGCCATCTAAAAGCACATGCGCTCGTGGTCAGGAGATGCCTTCTTTATTTTTAATATCAACACCTGACCCACTTAGCATTTATTTTTTTCTATTGTTTTTTCATATATATATATATGCATATCCTGACAGCTCGCATGAACATTTCAGATGGTAGGACGCCATTTAGTGGAACAAAAATAAACTAAACGCTGATTTAGGATTGTTCCATATTATTTGGTCAACCCATTTTCCCCCCATTTAACCTATCTATCTCTCAAAATGCTCTTGTGATCAGTCAGGATAGGTCTTTTTATTTTAAATATCAACTGTGACCTTTTTATGCTTTTAAATAACATTTTTAATACACACATAAGGAAGATTTAAGAGAAATCTCCCCATATCTCTTTCAGATATTTCAAATGAATTTGGGCGCTAGATTCTACAATCATAATATAAAGGTAAGGGTACAGGTACTTTATCCCAGATATTGCTATCGGATTACCAATAGCTGATGAGATATTAATTTTTAATTGAAACTGCGTATCGCGGTGTATATTCGTTAAAAGGTAAAAATATGAGTGTTCTTCACAATATTTCTACGAATTTAAAATAAAATTGTGGGCTCACTTAAGATCTTTTTTTACCGCAGTTTGAAGCGATAAACAAGGAGCGATTGTTTAAAACGCCATCCTTCTGTGAAGAAATTTAGTTTGTGGTAAATACTGTCATGTTTTTATTCTTTGTAAATTCTCTCTCAAGACTTTGGAACACGACACCAAACATCTTTTTTTTTAAAGAGAGTTCCAACAAAAATAACAAAAATTAAATAAAAATAGCAACGACCAAAGAAGAAGAAGTTCCCACAACACAAGTTATTGTAATCTACAACAAAAAGAAGAGCCACAAAAGGAGCCAAATCAGTGTAATTTTTCATTTTCAATCGATTTCTAGGGTGTCCAGATGCCAACTTGAAAATGCAAGAGATTAATAAGCTGGCAGACGCTCGTTAATCTTGGAGGGAAAAACAAGAGTTGCGACGCCATTGTGTTTTTCCCTGCTGGGAGATTTATGAGTCGTGCAGCGTTGCTCGACTCGTAATAAAAACATCGTATTCACTGAATATGACGGAAATATAAATATATTCAATGAGACCTCTCCAGCAATGTTGCTAGATTTTTCATTTACAGAAGGATAATAGAATATATTTTTCAATCACGCTACATTGCTCGACTTTCAAATATTATAGTTGGAGAATATAACGAAGATTTTTGACCGACAAGATTTAACATTAAGATACCAATATGGAAAATAGCTAAACATTATAAATGAAACATATGTTAGTAGAATTTTCAGATTTACTATCAATTTTGGTTCTTGCTACAGTTTCCTGACTGAATAGAAAAAAACATTGTTATTAGAAAATATGACTGAAATAGAAATAAATTATCAAACCAAAAGAATTTCCTTATTTTTCAAACATTATCTGATACAAATCTTCAATTTTGATGAAGGTTAAGCACGCGAAAATATATATTTCACAATAAAAAAAAAAAAAACAGAGGATGTTTTAAACCTATAGAAATACAATTTCAAAATATATTTTTTGATATTTTTAATTCTCTTTAATAACATTTTTAATAAAAGTATTTACAATCATAGACAAACTTAAGTACATTTTAACTTCTATATCGGGATTCAGACAATAACCCTGAAAGATATTTGATACACAGTGATCTTTATTGAAAACACACGAGATAACCAAGTGTAAACAAAATTGCATTTGTCTCCTTCAAAAAAAAAAAAAAAAAACAGACGACCAACGAATAAAAATATGACACTTTCTTAAGTTTTGTCAATGAATGTAATCATCTAATATTAAAAATAATCAATAGATTGTATATTACCTATGAATTTTGGACAGTATGTTTTGGGAGGGGTTTCTAAAATTTTCGAATAAATTTGTCGTAAATCCCCAATTACATATTGGCTCTAGAAAATAAGAAAACAATAGAATTTATTTGTGATTGATAAATTATGTTATTGATGCGACTACTACTGTTTGTTCCAAGATAGGACCATGTTACAATGTCACATAACAATCGTCCATCCATCCAAACCTTGTATTTCCAAATTGTTTTTTCAATAATGGCCGTTGGTAAAACCACGATGGCTAGCGTTCCATTCTACTTTAAAATGTGGTTACAATTTGTCAACCTCCTACTCAATGTTTAAATCCCTTTTTTTATCTTTTGTGTATGTCAAAAAATGTATCTCAATTTTCCTTTTTAAATTTATTATTTATGTGAGTAATAGTTACCCAAATATTATTTGAAAAATTAAAAATAAATATCAGGTAAAAGGTTTCTTTTTAATTTAAATTTGCAAGCTTTCGAGCAAATATACTGCTCTTCAACGGGCTGATATTCCATGTACAAACTCTAAATCTCTATAATAAGCCCGAAAGCTTGTAAATTTAAATTAAAAGAAACTGTTTACCTGATATTTATTTTTAATTTTTAATATTTTTTATTTGATTATTCAAAGGATATTTTATTATTTGTATTAATTTATTAAATTTAGCTTTCATAAGTAATGCTATTTATTATATAGTAATAATTAGAAATTTTTATACCTGAGAAATATATTCAAAATATTTTTAGTATAAAAACATTATATATGAATTTTAATTGTTTATACTCTGACAATTCAAATTATATTCTCTAATATGAGTTGATTTATTAAATACAACTCTATAAATAATATTATTTATTATACATTGGTAATCAGAAATTTTAATGCCTGAAAAATTCTATCTAAATGACCATATTTCACAAAATGTATTTCAATGTACTTCTTCGATAGATCAGATTGTTTTTTACTGTCTTTTATAATAAAAATAATTGAAATTTTCTCTGAATTCTTAGTTATTTTTATTATAGTTTTGAAATGCCCTTCGAATTGTTTATTCCCCATATTTTCAATATATATATTGATATTATATTAAAATGAATATATATATATTAAATTATATATATTCATATAATATATGATATAAATTGCACACTGTGTTACAAAAAAAGGTGTGTATATACGTGAATTCGAACGCGAAACAAACACAAGGATTAAAAATTTTAACATCAACAAGGATTAGAACGGAAAAAAGGCAATATGCAAAATTGGAGAACACGCAAGTATGTGAAGGTAACGAAGCAGTATGAATAATATTGAGAATTCACCGCAAAGATATGAGAGAAAATAGTTAATTTGAAAAGGATAGCTTTGACAATATTGAAATATGGAAAATAAACAATTCGAAGGACATTCCAAAAATTTGACGTTTTCTAATAAAAATAACTAAGAATTCAGAGAAAATGTCAATTATTTTTATTACGAAAGACAATAAAAAACAATCTGATCTATCAAAGAAGTTATATAACACAATATATGACATGAATATATATAACACAAAGCCAATTGTATGCCCAATATGATAAATATATTGAATGCGTTAAAATATTTTTGATCATCATAGTACATTTTGAATTACAGGAATAAGAATATTGTTATTTTCTAATGTAAATATAAAGAATGTTATTTAAACGAGCTGTCCTTTCATTACAAAATACGTGTAGGGCTAGTTAGCGTCCATTAATAATATCACTTGTTTTAGGCAGAGTTCTATCGTTAAAACATAGTTTTGATTCCTTTTATATACGAAGAAAGAAATTTATATCATGGCTAATAGACAAACAAATATTCCACAGTCAGTGGTCAATATATTGTTGTGTGTCAACAAGTAGCCGACTGATAGTACATGGAAGCAATAAAAATTATTTTAATTTTTGTTTATTTTAATTAATTACTTTTGTCAGAGAAACGGCACCACAGAGAGGACAGGGTTAAATTTTATTTGACCATTGACCACCGTTTCGCGGCAATGTGTTAGATAGCCAATGTGTTAAATACAACGTGCCAATTTACAAATTAATCTTCGTCCTGTTTGGATTTCGACCCAGAGATTTAGAATTTCCAGTTACAGCTCCAACCCCTCCTACAACCGGCCCGGTGAGACCCCGAACATCATTCCTGGACTGGACCATGAGTCCAGCACTGCACCAAATAAACCATCTGAGTTGTACATTCCTGCCTTTGTCTCATCAATATAATAAAGTCACATATATATTATAATAAGAAGGAATTGATGGTTGAACGGTCTACCATTTTGAAAACAGTAGTGATATAAATAGTATTATGTTTTTAACGACATTTGAAAATTATCAAATGTCGTTTTACAATTACAAGCCCCATTATATTATATTGTATTATAAATTACTTTATGTATTATTTACGAACGGAATAATATGTCCAGAGTAGCCTAGTGGACATGGCATCTGTCCGGTAAGCGGAACATTGTGGGTTCGATTCCCATCCCTGGACACTTTTATTTTTCCGTTTATCATTACTCTTCACAATTCATCCATTCATACCTCATCCCTAAGGTTAGAAATAATCGTTATTTCTCCTTGGAATAAACTTTGAATTTTCGTCGAAAAGAAACTCATGCGGGATAATTTTCAAATGTCGTTTTACAATCACAAGCCGCATTATATTATATTGTATTATGTATATAAAATTCAATATATACTTTGTTCTAGCTATATATATACTATGTAGTTACTGTTTTTTTAGGAAAACATATTATATATCAACAGTGCTTTCTTATGATAAATCTATATAAAGAGAATTATTAATGTCTTAAAAATTCAAATGAAATATTCATACCTGCTTTTATTTTAATTTATCGTGTATATCACAAATTTTCGGAGAGTATATTAACATGAATTATTTATATATTTACTTTCTATATTGGATTTCTTTGAATGTTTTTAATGAATGATAAAAGTTAATCTATGAATTCATAACAACAGCAACAACAGCAAAGCCTTTATTTAGGGCCTCTCGCCTTATACAGGATTCGCCAGTTCACAAGGGATGGGGAGAACACTGTGTGGCCTTTTTCCTGGATATAATCCTGTGGAATATCGCCACCGCTATATACCTATTCTTTGATATTTCATTAATTAGTGCCGGAAACGAAGGACAAAATTGCCCCGTTTTATCATTTAGTTTTCATCTTTCCTCAGACAGAGCAGCACAATCAAATAAGTAGTGCAACATCTCCATTGTTATTCCTGATCCACAGAAAGTGCATTTCAGGTCTTCACCCCTCATTAAAATCAGATGGTGTTCTCTGAAAAAAAATTGAAAGGGTTCTAAATTAGAATTCATAACAAATGAAAACATTAAAAGGCAAATGTTTCTTTTCACAAATAAATCAAACTTCTTCTATCCTTACTAAAATGAAGATAATATTGGCAGATTAAATTAACGAAAACGCTGGGAGGGTTCACCACTGATGAGCCAAGCCCTACCAATATTTTTTCATCGTACTAAGGACAATTAATATTTGATTTATTTGTGAAACGAAACATTCGCGTCTTAATGTTTTTATTTGTTATATATAGATGATGAGTTATTACTTTGTATTATTATGGGTTCATGTTATTTTATGCTAGAATAAAATATTGTTACAGCGTGACCATTGTATGTAAATAAAGAAAAAACATATGTGTATGTTTGTTTGCTTCGTCAACGTTTCCACGATTCTTGGGCTATCTCTATGCAACCTCTTTACCATATAGAAATAAGTCTCATTGTCGTTATTTCAATCACGGAATATGCAAATCAAACCATTAACAAACCAGCTTACCTTATTCCTGTAGAGGAGCTCCAAGGAACGATATCTTAAGATAATTAAATTATATTTTCAACAATTTCTCGTTTTTTCTCTCTCTTTCTCATTGTTAACATCATATGACTATTCTATTCACGCCCTAAAATCATTGTATATATATGTATAGACAAATGTAAAGGCATACATGTATGACAGCCCAAGTGTCTCTAGGGGGACATAGCGCTTTGAATTAAATAAAATAAAAAAAAAGAAGAAGAAAACTTTCCTTGGATATAATATTTCCCTAAACGAATAATATACAATGTGTTATATATTTTTTAAAACGGACTAATTTGCACATTACATTTATTCTATATATATTTGTGTAATATTTGACTCCTATCTGGATAAACCTTAATATTCAGATAGTTCACTTATTTATTTCAACACATAAAACGCTATATCCCGGTTAGTGATAATTGCGTCGATTTACATTTAAAAAAAGTAACACTTCTAAACATATACATTAAAAATAAATATAAAAGAGTAACAATAATATAGATCATAAGAATAAACTGTTATAATATTGTGACGAAGAAATATAATTTATATTTATTATTTAATTCAATTTAATTATTCAATGGAAATATTTGAAACAGATTTATTACTTTATATTTTTAAAATCATCATTTAGTTGTCTAGCTTGCTTGCTCGATATTCTCTAGCTGTAGATAGTTTGGTTGGTTTGTTGTTAATTGTCGTCTTGTGACGTCATCAATAAATACTTTCACACCTTCAGATATGCAAAGACCTGATTTCTACGCTACAATATTATGCTAAATATAATAATATACATATACTTATTAGTCCGTTAAGAGGTTATATTACGTATTCCCTCGATTTTATCTGCATACCGGAGAAAAATCTGAGTAATTGGTTTACAAATAAGTCTAATAATAACAAAACCGTTTGGTAATATATTGTTTCTATTTTAGTTTGGACAAAAGTGTATAAGATTTACATTATTTGATAATATAAATTGGGTACAAAAACAAATGGTTAAAATTGAAATATAGATAAATTTAGGAATACATTATGGCTCTTTGTTTTTTAATTATAAATTATATATATCTTAAAACATAAGGTAAAAATTATCAAATAAAATATTATAATATTTCAACCATGAAATTATAGCATTGTAATTAAACCTATCATAAAACATATCAAAAATTCACAATACCCAACAGAAACAGAATGTCATATATTCAGTATCTTGTTTAGAATGTGATTTCATTTAATAAGGTAAGACTAGAAGATAAATAGAAATGAGAATGAAGAAACATAAATAAAATATCAGGAACAAAGATCCCAAAATATGAATCTATCATTATTAACAAATACTGGCGCTAACTTTAATCTGGACAATCCTACCTCTGTCCCTCTCTTTTGCCATTACAGCAACATATCTACAAATTCAGAACGGTTGACCCTAGAGAATCCTTTATATATCTAGAGATTAAAACAGTATCAATAGGGAACAAAATTCCGGGGAAACAGTTCAATCCTATATATAATCTTATGAAAAATATATTAAAAATAATAATAAAAGGGTCAGGTTTTGATATTAAAAATAAAGAAAGCATATTCCCGCCCCTGGACACTTTTATTTTTCCGTTCGCCATTACTCTTCATATTTTCACCCTTCCATACGTCATCCAATCATATATAGACCATCACTCTTGATATATTCAACCTTTTCATACGTCATCCAAAAGTTAGAAATATTAGATATTTCTCTTTGAAATAAAAATTGATTTTTCACAAATAAAAGAAACTTATGCGGTTAAACTTTAAGTATTGCTTTATAAAGCATATCCTGATCAGGAGCACATGTGCTTTTTAAATGGCAGAGCGCCATCTAGTGGAACAGAAATAAACTAAACATTGGTTTTGCCTGATCCTTGATATTTGTTCCCTGATATTCTTGATATATTAATAAATTTGGTTGGCCAAATATCAGGGAACAGGCAAAATTAATGTTTAGTGTATTTCTGTTCCACTAGATGGCGCTCTGCTATTTAAAAATAACATGTGTTCCTGGTTAGGATATGCTCTCTTCATTTTTAATATAATCTTATATAACAATAGTAAATTCCACACATTCATCTGCTTCATTATAATCACCTTTGGTCACCAAAGAGCGAGACCTAAATAGATAGCGGTTAAAGTTAATGAAAGAATTCATAGCGGAAAGATTTGATTTTGTATATAATATTTATCTCAGTTTCTTCATTTTTCAAATTTTATAATTAATAGGTTTCATCATCAGTGTCTCAGCACTGAATAAGATAAATATGATAAATTAATATAAGATTTAGAAAGGGTAATGGAGGTTATTATATTCAATAAATTGAGAAATAGGCTTCGATTGTCGTGCAACTGGAAATTTATGATGGTTTGCGTCATCTATCGGAATAAATATAAAATAACTTTGATATCTAATTACCCCAGAAAATTAGCTTAAAACTCATTCAACTATTAATTCATATTTATCCCGACAGATGGCGCAAGCTTTAAGCAACTCTCAATTGCAATATCTAGAGATGGATTTTTCTTAAACAATACAAGTCAAATTGCCCTTTACGATATTATGTTAATATACCCATTTGATTGTTTATATATGCAAATATTGCTAATCATATTAAAAATAAAAGTTAAATATTCTTTCTCCTCCTTTGAAATATTGAATAATATATTTAAAGCATATATAAGAATTATAATTTTTACATATATTAAAATAATGAAATTATTATCCTAAATTTATTATGGAAATATGCATATATGGTTGTATATGTAAAATATATTATAAACAGACGATAATATATGAGAGTTGTATCACGATGAAGGGTTGCAGAAGAGAATTTCACCATATCTTCCAAAGAACAAGCTGAGAAGTTTAGCAGGATTTTAAAGAAATATTGTTGACCAGCATGACGGCAGATAGGCTGTTGATATTTATGGGCAACGTTTGGGATTTAGCTTTCTATTTCCCAGAAAAATCAACACCATGGCACACTTCCATATTTTGTTTCTAGGGATTAGCACGAATGGACGTTTCCCTTCTCTCTATAATCGTCCTGCAGTGATTTAGAAGCCATTTCTTCCTGATTTATATTCCTCTATTTCTTTCTGTTGTTGTTGTTGTTGTTTGTAAACGATCTTGTGGTTTGAAATCCTATTATTTTAAACATTGACTCAAAATGAAAAAAAAAAAAGGTTTAACATTCTCCATAAAAAATACATAGAAAAATCTTATACATAAACTAGTTCAAATACAATTATATATATAAATAAAAAGGCATATATTGGATCAAAATATCTTTTATTTTTCTAATATTTTTGATATTTAGATCCAATATAAACCTTTTAAATTAAAGATATATTTATGGATTGTTCTATATTCAAATATATTTTTAATTCAAATATGTATGTATATATAGTTCATTTAATCTTAGTGTGTTATTATTATTGATTTATATATAATAAAAATACATATATTGGATTGAATTTTTTTTTCACAATCCGATATATGCCTTTTTATTATCTGAATATTCAAAAATTGATTGCTCTATTTTCAGAAATATTAATTTAACTAATCATACCTCTAAGAACGTTTTGAAATTATAATAAAATATTTTAAATAAATTACTATATAATATTTTAAGATATATTCAATTGATTTTAAAAATGCTAAGTATTTCGCTTTGATATACTTTACCTGTAGTCTAATATGAAGTGTGTGTGTGTGTGTTGTGTGTGTATGTGTGTGTTGTTGTGTGTGTAAAAGAAATAAATTATTCTATTTAATATGAATTAGAGAAAGAATAAACTTCCTAAAAGGCTCTCGTGATTTTTCAAACTTTTAGGGAAATATTGCTTTTTTGAGATATAGAAAAAATATATTGTCGCGAGGAAAAATAATTAACTAGGCCTTCGAATTACTTTAAATATTTATTTAATGAGTTATATATGTTACTAATAAGAGTTACTATTTACATGAGCCAAATCGACCCAGCCGTTAGAGCAAGAGGGGAGAACTGAGATATTTCCTCCTTTTCCGTGGTTCAAAATAACTTTATTAGGTACCGCTCAACAAGAGCAACCTAGTTTATGATAATTGAAACAGTGAATAATATGTGAAGTTTTCACATATTAATCAAAATTTTAACGCGGGATGGGAGATATTGTTTTTTTGAGAGATAGAAAATAATAATAAATAAATGTAAAAAAATGTGGTATGTTAAGTCTTCTTTCTTATTAGAAATATAATCCTCTGTATCAATTAGAATAATCAAATATAAATCTCCAAAGTTTCTTTATTCCACTTTTAATGATACAATATAATGCGGATTATGATTGTAAAACGACAATTGAAAATTATCCCGCATGAGTTTCTTTTAAACGAAAAATCGAATTTTATTTTTAAGGAGAAATCTCTATATATATAAAAATGAATGTTTGTATGTTTGTCTGTTGGTCTGTATGTCCGGTATACAAATTCGCAGTAGTTCACTAATTCAAACCAAAATTTCCATACATAGGTAAAAAATACGGGGAAGACGATAGGCTATTTAAAAATATATATAAATCAATTATTAAAACTATATATTTTTATTCAGAAAATGATGATGACGATATTGCTGTATCATGTTTGATTATCAGCTACAATATTATATCGGGAAAAAATTCCAAAAAGCAGAGACCACGGGTGAAACCAGTTCATTATTTTGTACGCAGGAACAAAATTCTAACAGAAACACATTCATTCGAGCAGAAAACAAAAGCCAGATCATCTTTCTATAAAAATATCGCTTCTCAGACACAAAGTTTGGAGCGGGACGTTTCACAAGAGTGACATCCACGGCGCCAATTTATAATTGTAACGAATAGTATTTGAATAAAAACATTTAATCGGGGTAAAACCCGGGCGTTGCCCGGGTCATTTCGGCTAGTAACGAATAAATATAAATTTCAATTTTTCGTTTAAAAGAAACTCATGCGGAATAATTTTTAAATGTCGTTTTACAATCATAAGTCGCATTATATTGTATTAAAAATTACCTCATATAATGTTTACGAACGGAAAAAAATGTCCAGGATAGCCTAGTGGACATGGCATCTGCCCGGTAAGCGGAACACTGTGGGTTCGATTCCCATACCTGGACACTTTTGTTTTTCTGTTTATCATTACTCTTCACAATTCATCCTCTCATCGTTAACCTATGATACTTTTCTACGAAGAAGAGCATTGGCACCTAATATGCCTGATACCTTTTCATACTACCGTCATGTTGTTGAAGGCTTGTTTCTACCATTTTTTGCTTCCTTTACAGGAAAATTGGTGTTTCCATGGATTAAACCGACCCTTCATCGTGCTCTTTATGGTGGAGCTTTTTTCATTACCTTTAAATCGATCTTAAAGCTCTACCTCCATTGTCAACAGTATCTACAAGTGGTGCATCGTAATTCATTATCTCATACCTCATCTCTAAGGTTAGAAATAATCGTTATTTCTCCTTAAAAAAAAATTCGATTTTTAGTTTAAAAGAAACTCATTCGGGATAATTTTTCAAATGTAGTTTTACACTTTTAATGAGTTTACAAGCTTTCGGGTTTTAAACGACCTTTCTACAGGTAAAGATTTACAAAAATAATTCAAAGTTCTTCCTTGTGAAGTGGTCATTTAAAACCCGAAAGCTTGTAAACCCGTTGAAAGTGTAATAAAAAACTTATTTTACATAAATAAATTTACTGGCAATGGGTTTCTCTTAAATATCATCAAATATTATCTCTACAGACCTTACTGCAATGATATGAGTTATTGAATGAGAGGGCTTGGCTCATCAGTAGTGAACCCTCTCAGCGGTTTTGCCAAATTAATCTCTAGACCGCTCTACTATTGTATTGGATTGGTTTGGAGTATACCCTGTATTTTCTATGGAAGGCAGCTTAGGGGATTAATTCGGCGAAACCGCTGAGAGGGTTCACTACTGATGAGCCAAGCCCTCTCATTCAATAGCTCATATCATTGCAGTAAGGTCTGTAGAGATAATATTTGATGATATTTAAAAGAAACGCAATGACAGTAAATTTATTTGTGTAAATTTTTAACGATAGATGGCAATTAAATTTAAAGAAACTTATACTCGGAGATTTATATTTGATTAATATAAAATTTACTTATTTAATTGGGTATCAAATATCTTGCAGTATACCTCACTATCAAGTATCCACATCATGGGCTGTATTGGCTCATCCATTGATGATCTCTACTCATCCTCAGCAACTCTACAAGCTTCTAATATGATTGAGAAAGATAAGAAATAAGAATAAAGAAGAAGGAGTATGATAGATAATATTTTATTGTTTTTATATATTTATTAAGACCTTATTTTAACACATAAAACGCGATATCCCGGCTTGGGTAATTGCGTCGATTTACATTTTTCAAAACCGAAATAGTTATAAACATATTATATGAGAAAAAGTAATCAAAATAAAAAGAGAAACAATAACATATATTAGGAACCTGACCCTTTCAGGTTTGAAAAATAATCATATATACTTCTACAAAAATAGTTAAACCTATGATAATTCTCTCTGCTATTTACAAATTGATATAGATCTACAACATTGTCTGTTGTCTAGCGGTGAAGAAGAGTGAGCATTCCAGCATTATATTTATATGCATATAGCTTTCATAGAATTTCTAGGGAAAAGGGGACTAAGTAGTTTAATCGAAAAATTATAAAGCTTTTCTTTTTTCTACTTAGTTTCATTATGTGTATTATTAGTACTATTATATCGAGAGATGAGCCCCGAGCCGCTACCGAGTATTTCAAAACACCAAAGTCAAGAGTCAAAAACATATATTAGCAGAAAATAATTTAAATATATAAACTTAATCTTATTTTACATTCAAAATTTAGTCTACTATCTTGTTTAGTATTTTTAAAACATCCTATATATAGATACAAAATATTTTTCTTCCCTACATATATATTCATAACTTGATGAATTTAAGTGGTGAAGTATTCTTGTGATAAAGAGGAGAGTTGTCAGAAATATTTATTTCTGAAATATTTCCCAATTTTAAATATATATTATATATCTCTCTATTCTATATACAGTTACGAGCGTCATTCTTCATCAGTCATCTCTGTCACCGTTTGTTTGTTTTTTTTGGAAATGCGCCCTCCTATTGGTCGGCTACGATCACGCCACCTTTGCCCCCCCCCCCTCCACTCGCTTTTTCGTTTTTGTAACCATTGTGTTGGAGCGGGTCGCTCCTTAAATAAATGCATATATTAGTTAATAACCAAATGGAATCCTCTCTTTCTTTTTCTCAGTAAGAGACGCCTACGGAAGCCAACAGTACATAGACAGATGAAGCACATAGGCTATAGTTATTAACTAACATATGCATTTATATAAGGCGCCAATTTATAATTGTAACAAATAGTATTTGAATCAAAACATTCAATATTATTATACATTAAATATTATTCCATGATGGAACCTCCATATATTGCGCGTGTTCTAATTATTTTTTAATTTCCAGTTTCTTCTTAAAATATTGTTGAGATGCTCTTTAAGATCATCCAGAGCTTAACCTGACCTTTTCTTAACTGGACCCCATCTTAACCAGGCTTTGTCTTAACCGGGCCTTTTCATAGCGGACCCCGTCTTAACCAGGCCTTGTCTTTATCGGGCCTTAACAGGGCTTTTTCTCAACCGGGTCTTGTCTTAAACGAACCATTTTTTAACCAGGCCTTGTCTTTATCGGGCCTTAATAGGGACTTGTCTTAACCGGGCCTTGTCTCAAACAGACCATGTCTTAACCGGACATTGTCTTAACCCAGGCTTTCTTTCAACCAGGCTTTTTCAATCAGGCCTTAACAGGGCCTTGTCTTAACCGGACCTTGTCTTAAACGGAATTTGTCTTAATCGAATCTTGCCTTACAGGGTATTTTCTTAACCGAGCATTGTCTTAACCGAGCCTTAACAAGACCTCTTCTTAACCAGGCTTTGTCTTGAACTGACCCTGTCTTAACCGGCCCTATAACAGGGCCTTGTCTTAACCGGGAACCTGTGTTTCTCTCTGTCCAGTTTATCCCGAGTGGCCGCTCGAAATAAGATGAGGTTTTATATATAATCCTTGAAAGTATGATATTTGGAAACTCAACGATTGTCTTTTAAAAAAAAAAAAAAAGGTTAAGAAATCTTATTTATTTCTAAATTGAGTGTGTGTGATATATTCACTCAATTACATATTTTATAATTAGATTTTTTCTAATTAAATTATTTAAATTATATTTTGCCTATTTTTATTATTTTTAGCTTTATCATAATAATATATTCATATGAGAATAGAGATATCCTTTAAATATAATATATAATTAGGAAAAGGAATGCTCTATATATATAGAAATCTAATTAAATGTGAAATGAAAAAGAAGAATCTTAAAAAAAAAAAGATTTTATTTGGCGTAATCTTATTTATACCTTTTGTAAATTTAAATTAATTTGTTTGTATTAGTGTAATTAAGTTTGGAGATAAGACTTGCCTGTCTGTTTACAATTAATTTTACTATTGTGCTAGTTAACTGCATCTTTCTCTAGTGAAGTTTTTTATGTTCTTTTCTAGAGCACAACTAAATTTAGAAATTTTAAATCGATTATATTTCAACAAAGAGACACCAAATTTTATTCTAAAACAGCCGATCTTTCTCTTTTGTTAGAATAAATGTGTAGAGCCCTGAATTCTTGAATCGTAGTTCAATGATGATCTAAAATATATATTTGAAACTATTTTTCTTTTGAGTCAAAAAGCGAACCATTGAATATATTTGGAGTAAAAAGCGAACCATTGAATATATTTTGAGTCAAAAAGCGAACCACTGGATATATTTTGAGTCAAAAAGCGAACCATTGAATATACTTTGAGTCAAAAAGCGAACCATTGAATATTATTTTGAGTCAAAAAGCGAACCACTGAATATATTTTGAGTCAAAAAGCGAACCACTGAATATATTTTGAGTCGAAAAGCAAACCATTGAATATACTTTGAGTCAAAAAGCGAACCATTGAATATTATTTTGAGTCAAAAAGCAACCACTGAATATATTTTGAGTCATAAAGCGAACCATCGAATATATTTTGAGTCAAAAAGCGAACCACTGAAAATATTTTGAGTCAAAAAGCGAACCACTGAATATATTTTGAGTCGAAAAGCAAACCATTGAATATACTTTGAGTCAAAAAGCGAACCATTGAATATATTTTGAGTCAAAAAGCGAACCATCGAATATATTTTGAGTCAAAAAGCGATCCATCGAATATATTTTGAGTCAAAAAGCGAACCATCGAATATATTTTGAGTCAAAAAGCTAACCACGGAATATATTTTGAGTCAAAAAGCGAACAATTGAATATATTTTGAGTCAAAAAGCGAACCATTGAATATATTTTGTGTCAAAAAGCGAACCATTGAATATATTTTGAGTCAAAAAGCGAACCACTGAAAATATTTTGAGTCAAAAAGCGAACCACTGAATATATTTTGAGTCAAAAAGCGAACCACTGAATATATTTTGAGTCAAAAAGCGAACTACTGAATATATTTTGAGTCAAGAAGCGAACCATTGAATATTATTTTGAGTCAAAAAGCGAACCATTGAATATATTTTGAGTCAAAAAGCGAACCATCGAATATATTTTGAGTCAAAAAGCGAACCATCGAATATATTTTGAGTCAAAAAGCGAACCATCGAATATATTTTGAGTCAAAAAGCGAACCATCGAATATATTTTGAGTCAAAAAGCGAACCACTGAATATATTTTGAGTCAAAAAGCGAACCACTGAATATATTTTGAGTCAAAAAGCGAACAATTGAATATATTTTGAGTCAAAAGGCGATCCATCAAATAAGTTTATATAAAAGGGCGTACCTGTATCTATGAAGAAAAAAAAATCTCAAAATATTTCGAGATATTGCACAGCAATAAATTGATAAAGAGGGAGCAATCTCTCGAAATATTTTGAGAATTTTTTTTTTTTACAGATCCAGGTATGCCCTTTTATATAAACATTGAATCTATATATTTATATGGAAAAAAGGCGTACCTGGATCTGTTAAAGAAAGATTTTTTTTTTCTGAAAATATTTAAAGGGAATTGTAGAATTTGATTGATTTGAAGAATTTGTAAATTAAGTTTATCGTGTAATAAATTGATAAAGAGGAAGCAATCCTTCTCGAGATATTTTGCGAAAAAAAAAAGTTTTTTTTCATTTATCAGATCCAATTTCCTTATTTTTATATATAAATACACCTATCCCCCGATTTACACGGTACTTGTTTTACACGTTTTTGCTTTTACACGGTTTTCCAAATAAGTATTTTTTTGTTTTTATCGCACTATACTAAATGCTACTGTGATTGAACACATGCGCTGTGTACACATCTCACGAGGAATCCCGAGCTTATGTGCTGACTACATATTTCAACCTGTAAATGCATTTTATTTTTATTTCTGTGTACACCTATCCCTCGATTTACACGTTTTTCTCAGGAACGTATCTACCGTGTAAATCGGGGGATAGGTGTATGTGTTTCTTGAGTTCTCTAGAAAACAGATTTGCTTAAACATATACTACATGTCAATAAAATAATCCCTTGCATAAATATTGAGTAGAATTAATCATTTCTCCAAGGAAAAGTGTCTTTTCATACTACAATAGTATTAAACGACCTGAAAACTTTGAATAAAGAATTAACAATAAAATATCAGACGATAATCTCTAATGATATGTAATGCCATAATGAGAGAATTCTATGAAGAAAATGTTTCTTTATTTATTAAAGACGATATAAAATTTGGATTTTTATATCTTAATAAAATTTGGATTAGATTATAAAATTTAATTATTAAATTACTCGATTTGCAAGTCTCTTAATGGGCGACTCTAATAACAAATATATACAATAACCATTCAAAGGTAACCTTATGCTATCTAAAGTTGTAACACCCCAATCAAACGACATCGTAGATTCCAATCTGGGATTGTAACCACCGATTGGTGACTTAATGATGTATAGACGCGAAGGTTTCAACTTCGATAACAATTATTGATTTTGTAATTAGTCGTCGAGAAGAATTTGTCTGTAGATTTCTTTTTCACTTCACTTTACAATCCTTTTCTCCATCAAGTTACAGAATTTCCTTCCAAGAATCACCATATCTAACAAATGTTTTCTAAAGTAATTTAAAACATGTATCATCACAAAAATATATATCGAATTATTAGATGTAATTTAGTATTTTCAAGAAAAAGAGATGGATTGAATAATTCAATACAATGAATATTTAAAATACGTAAAGAGTACATTTATATATATTACGGAAAAAGTATTATAGATGTCCTAAAATGGCTGAGAATTGATATGGTCTTTTGGATATTCTTAAGATGATAAGACCCAGGGTCTTTGGACATCTTGTTAACACTAGGAATGGATAAACGCATTACTGGAGGGATATATACACTACATAAACACTTATACCTGTTATCCTCCATATCAGAATTCAGACAATAACTCTGAAAGATATATGGTACACAGTAAACTTTCGATAAAATAATCCCTTGAATCAATATTAAAATAAAAACATAAAGCCTCTAGGTGAAAGATTCTTTTGAAAATGTTTTTTATCTAAGAATATCTCGATCTTACGGGCAAGTAAGCCCTTCTACGGGAGAAATATTTTGCATGATTAATACACCAATAAAATATGATTTGAAATTAACAACCAAAGAACTTTATTTAATTTCAAATCATATTTTATTGGTGTATTAATTATGCAAAATATTTCTCCCGTAGAAGGGCTTACTTGCCTGAAAGCTCGAGATGTTTTTAAATAAAAATATTTTTAAAATAATATTTTCCCTGGAGGCTTTATGTTTTTATTTTAATATTTTAACAGTAAACTTTATTGAAGTTACCCGAGATAACCAATGCTCCCAACCTATGAGTTGAAGACAAAAATATGAGCTAAAATGTAGTAAGAACAGACCCACTATTTTCTTTGAAACAAAAGCGTGTGCAATTATTCAAATAAAATAATGTTCAAAAGAAGGATCAAATGTTATAATTCAATTAAAAACATATATATAATTAATCGATTCAATTTGATAACAAAATAATATTCAAAATACCAAGGTATCAAAAATATAATCAAATATATATATATTTTTATTTCAGATATTTATTATTTTATTAACAGAGTATCAATTTCGAAGTTTATAGTATTTTGCTATTCTGTAAATTCCCTTATTGCTTATCTTTCAAAATTTGTATTTGCCCTAAATAAATTGCTGTGTCATCCTGAAGTTTGTCTGTTCTAATTTTCTACGTGGCAATATTTAATTATATAAATTTACTTTTTGATAATCTTTCTGAAAATAAAATAATAAATCAATTGATTCTCATAAAATATCGTTATATATTTTCACCATATTTTTACTTATATCGCGAAACACCTTTGCGAGGTATCAATATATAAGGAGGTAGGGTAGATAAATTCAATTTAATTAATTGTTCTTAACTCTACACACCAGTGTCGTTTCCATTGAAACTTATATTGACACTTTGAAGTGATGCATCAGCGCGCTATCTGTTATGAATATTCGAAACTATTATAGACGCGTATGATTCTTTTGTAAATTAAACATTTTCTACTGCAATGAAAAAATTAAAGGGAGGGCCTGGCTCATCAGTGGTGAACTCTCCCAGCGGTTTCGCCAGTTTAATATACCATGGTAGATGAGACCTCTGGGTGGGTTCACCACTGATGACCCAGGCTCTCCCTTCAATTTTATATTGCAGTAAAGGCTGTAGAAATTGTTTAATTTTCAAAAGAATCATACGCGTCTATAATCGTTTCGAATATTCACGCTTTAAAGTATTTTACAATACAATAAATGTCTATATATTTAGCGTTCAGTTTAGCCACCATTTCTTCAAAAAGGTCTTATATGTCTAATACTCTAAACTATTGTCTCTAATATCAAACTCTTGTGTTCAATTCCGATAAAAGTAATTACTAATATTGATAATCGATGCTAGGTTTCCTTTCAAGATATTACTCTATGTGCCTCAGCACCATTTTGCAATTACAAGTAACCTTTTTTAATAGACTATGATAATAAAATAAAAATACTTAGTTGATAAAGAAGAGATATGTATTTTTAATAAGTCATAAGTTAATTTACGAGAAAAAGATTCGAATATACATCAAATTTATTATATTTTTTGAATTTGAAACTATATATCTGTTAAAATAGGATTATTCACACACGCTCGATAAACCTAAAATAAAATCGAAATTGAATCTATCCAAAATCTTTACAATCCAAACCCGAGTCTCACCTTTTTCTAGCTAGGACGGACAATAAAATAACCACCGACACTGTCGAGTTTGTAATATCTGATGGTTTACTGATGTTACGACGACATCTAAAGGTGGCTAATCCTGTCCACCACGCGTGGATCGGGGGGGAGGGGGGGGGGGGCGGTGACGGAAGAACCAATAGGAAGGACCCTCATCTGGACAGCAGTGCCCTTTCTTGGTTGATGGCGGTTTTTGAATGATGCTCCATGTATGTCACTTACCTTGTTCTCCTTAATGAACGAAGGTAAATAAAGAGTGTGTTGAACAGAGATCCCTAGCACCTCCGCGTGCTCATTTGATCATTCTTGACACAGCAGCGGCGCAACAAATGGTGTCAGAATTGGCGATTCTCTGTTCGTGAAAACAATTATTGATACCTGTGAAACTAGAAAATGGCGACGGAACATTTATAACTTTTTCAGTTCTCTACTAATCAAAGAAAGGGTTAAGTGAAGGAATCTTTAGGAAAATCGAGTCACGATCTGCAGTGTTGAATGAGAAATTCGCCCGATGGTGGGACTCTCAAAAGGCCGAATTTTTCAAGATGTGGGATACCCGACAAATGAAGGATCAAGATTTGGCAAGAATAAGGTAGTTGAGGAGAGCGAACTGATCGTCCTCGACAAAAGCTGTGGCACGAACAGTTGACAAGATAAG
This sequence comes from Cordylochernes scorpioides, assembly GCA_030710605.1. NCBI lineage: Eukaryota > Metazoa > Arthropoda > Arachnida > Pseudoscorpiones > Chernetidae > Cordylochernes > Cordylochernes scorpioides. Next base: position 17,293,446 of record CP092864.1, read on the forward strand.
CGGAGAGATAAAGAGTGTTTCCAAAATGATGCACTGTTCGTAAATTCCACTGCCGAGATCTCTTCTGAACATCTCCGCGAGATCATAGACGATCATGGTGAGCTGCAATATGACGGAGTGACGGACTGGTGCTACAAGGTCAGACTTTCTGGACCTACAGAGGAGGTCAAACTGGGCGTGACGTAGAACTGGGCTCTTCGTGGAAGTTTGACAAGACTGAATGGTCGAAGCCCACCGCAGTTAGAGGCCGCAGAGCTTTGATTTTCAAGGGAAGTCCTACGACAATGTCTGCAACCAGGACATCCAATGTAAAGAATGTCAGCGCTGCCGTCTGCATTTCAACAAATTTTGCCTTCCTTCTTCGCTCCTTCGTCCTACAAGATGAAGGCAAATTCCCATCACCTGGAAATAGTTCTTCTGCAATTGAGACTATCCCGCTGCCCGCGACGTTTCCATCAGGTTTCCTGAATCCATAGTCCACTGATTCTACAAGGAATCTCCAATACTTCCATGTAGCCTTTCTTCAAAGAACTAGAATAAATCAATTTCATAACATAAAAAAGATAGGATAGCCGATGTTTTCATCAATATTTCTTTAACCCGAAATTTCCATAAAATAATTAAGAGCCAATAAAAGCAACTCATAATTTCCATACTATACAGCCAATAGCAATATAGCCTATAGGCTACGTAAATATAACATCAAGACATTTTTACCTTTTTATCATCATCATTGTTTGCTTCTTACTAATGAACAGAAAGTAATGTTAAACCTCTAATATATAATATTCTTTTCTTTTCAAATAAATAGCACACACACAATCCCTCTCTACCCTATAATTAAATCGTTTGTTAATAGAAGACATATATTGAAATCCAAGAATGAAATGAATGTCCAATATTCCGATTGCCTGAACGTCAATCTTTGTCAAGGCATAAAAACAAATTTATACTTTGCATATTATAAAACAAATATATGTGTTTAATCTTAATTAAGATTGACGTTCAGCTAACCGAATAATTAGTAAATAAATCATTTTTCATATCACGGTAATTGTACATGTCTTCAATTATCTGTATATATATGTTATACTAGCGGACCCGCCCGGCTTCGCCCGGGTTTTACCCGAGTAAAAGTTTGTCTAACGAATCTCTCGATAAAGTGAACATTTTTTTTCCCGGTCCCTTGAAAAATACTCGATAAGTTGAATAAAATCAATATTAATTGGTTCCCTCGGTAATTGGAAGTTAAAGGAATAGTATCTTGCCTTGGAATTGTATCATTATTCTTGTATGGATGTACCCGGCTTCGCCCGGGTTTTACCCGAGTAAAGGTTTGTTTAACGAATATCTCGATAAAGTGAACATTTTTTCCCGGTCCCTTGAAAAATACTCGATAAGTTGAATAAAATCAATATTAATTGGTTCCCTCGGTAATTGGAAGTTAAAGGAATAGTATCTTGCCTTGGAATTGTATCATTATTCTTGTATGGATGTACCCGGCTTCGCCCGGGTTTTACCCGAGTAAAGGTTTGTTTAACGAATCTCTCGATAAAGTGAACATTTTTTCCCGATCCCTTGAAAAAATACTCGATAAGTAGAATAAAATCAATATTAATTGGTTCCCTCGGTAATTGGAAGTTAAAGGAATAGTATCTTGCCTTTGAATTGTATCATTATTCTTGTCTCAAATAAATTGCCGTGTCATCCTGAATTTTGTCTTTCCTAATTTTCTACATTACAAAATCATCGTATCATCATGATAATATTTAGAGCAGATTGTTGAATTATAACAGATAAATTAGAATATTTATCTTGATTATATCTAGGCGAAAAGTTATTTCAAAAATTTTATTTGCTAGAAACCTTCCCAGTACTATACTAAATAACTTCCCAAAGTTTCATGGCGATCCAATGAGTGGTTTGGTCAGGCATAAAGGACAAACAGACATACATTCATTTTTATATATATAGATTAAAATATTATTTAAAAAAAAAATTATATTTCATAGATACAAATACTCTATTAAATCGACCGCCAGAGGTCACTCTTCCCCTATAAAAACTCATTGTTGTTGTATCCCGATGGCTGGCTTAAAACATTTGTACATTATGTAAATAACTTTTTCATTTTTTAGATTCTTACGCCTTAAGCCAGGCAGTACTGTTATCAAATTATGTTTATGTATATTCCTTAGCTCAATTAAAGCAATTACTGATCAAAACCATTTTTATTATTATTCCCACGACTGCATTACCATAGCATAATCCAGAAGATAATCAAAAATCAACAGATATTTTTATTACACAGAAATCTCTTTTTTATAATATATATAGAGTTGCATATAAAGGTATATTAAGTTTTTAAATTAGTTAATAGATGAATAACAAACTCTATGCATATGTAAATATAGTGTTATGACCAGTCAACAAAAATGTATATTCAGAAGAAGATAATAACCTTTTAAACATTAAGACTAAAGGAACTGCACCAAGTGGCGATGAAGTTAGTGGTAGTTAGCAGCAGTCAGGTGAGTAATTAGCCAACTAAATTGTATAACCAAATCTCATGTTTCACTGGTTACGTTGAAAAATGGTTCTTTAATTTAGGGAGCCTGAGGGACTTAATTAGCTGAGCCTTTCTAATTATGAATTGGGTTAAGAAAGACAAATGGGCTCCCTCTGGTGTTGAGGATACCGAAATCTTTTTGTGGGGAAGGACAATACCATTCTAGGCTCACCACAATGGGTAATTAAGTAGGAAAAACTGAATTTGTGGCATTCTCGTGGCCTCACAGGGGACCTCTCTTTTGTTTCCCTTCTTCTCTAGATATTGATTGTTGCTTGTTGGTAAACATGTGAGGATGCTCTGGTTACAGAATAAAATTAAAGAAAAAAGGTCATGATATATAAAAAATAAAACTATATAAATAATAAACAAAGTGGTTTTCAAGGATGAGCTTCTTGTTATAATGTACAGTAAACTCTCCTATAACGCGATTAATGTGTTCCGTGTTTTATGAAATCGCGTTATAGGAATTCGCGTTGTACGAAAAATAAAACTTGTATAATGCGAATGTTGTTAGGGTAAATTGTTAGTGACAAATATCGCGTTGTACGAAAATTCGCGTTGTATAAATAAATGTGTCGCAATTTTTTTTATCGCGTTGTAAAAACTCGCGTTATAGGAGAGTCTACTGTATATTCTTTCTCAAGCTTGCGGCTATCACAACTCCTTTTACAGGAATACATGATCAGTATCCTCTTGTAGAAATATTAGTGTTGGATCTTCTATTGTTAATAATTTCCTTAAATACAATTTTATGTATGCAAATTAAGCTAAAATATCTAAATTCAATTGTATAATATAAATAATTATTATTTAAACTTTAAAGCAGTCAATGTATGTGAATTTACAGTTAAATTAGTTTATAGTTACACACACTCACTCTCTCTCTAGTATCAAAATTATAAATATTAATAAAATTAATGTATTCCAAAATAATAATTATTCAATAATATATATATATATATAAATGTTATATTAAAATATTATTATATTTAAAATTATATATCATAGATCCAAATACTCTGCTAAATCGACCGCCAGAGGTTGCTCTTCCCCTATAAAATCTCATTGTTGTTGTTTCCCCGTTGGTCGGCTCAAAACCATTGTACATTATGTAAATAATCTTTTGTTTTCCTTATTCTACTCGCCTTAAGCCAGGCAGTACTTTAATCAAATTATGTTCTTATATATTACTTTAGTTCAATTAAAACAATCTCTGATTAAAACTATTTTTGTTATCATACTTTCAAGATTATTATTTCAACCACGACTGCACCACCATAGCTTAATCCTCAAGATAACCAAAATCAAGATAATCTCAACAATTCCAAATTCAAGCAGAAAATATCTTTATTTTATATAAGATATATATAAAATTCATAAATAAGAAGTCGATGGACTAACACCCTCGATTCCCGACCGTCATGAACTGGGATTGAATCACACGTGAACATTTTGTTTAATATGTGAATAACCTTCACATATTATTCATTATCTTAAAGATAGAGGCTGCCTGGCCCTTATTCATATTTCTTCAAATTAAATACACTTCGGTCAGTAAATCTCTTTTTATATAAAATAGGTTTACTGGCCGAATGGTCTTTAATTTGAAGAAATATTATTCATTGTTTCAATTATCAAAAACTAGGTTTCTCTCTCTCTTGTTGAGCGGTACCTAATAAAGTGATTTTGGAACCGGTAAAATGCTTCTTATAATTTGAGTCAAAAGGCGATCCATTAATTAAGAATATATAAAAGGGCGTACCTGGATCTGTAAAAAAAAAAAAAAAACAATTTTTTTCTTGAAATATTTCGAGAGATTGCTCCCTCTTTATCAATATAATAATAAATTGATAAAGAGGGAGCAATCTCTCGAAATATTTTAAGAAAAAAAATTTCTTTTTTTTCTTTACAGATCCAGGTACGCCCTTTTATATAAGCTTCTTATAATGTTTATTGAACATTAAAGCCACTACAGTTAATTTTTTTTTTACTTATCCTACTACAGTTAATGATACCCGAAAGCTTGAGAATAATCTATATATATAAAATTGAATGTCTGTGTGTCTGTGTGTGTGTGTGTGTCTGTGTGTCCTCTATGGATTCGAAAACCATACATCCAATCGCCGTGATATTTTAGGATATTATTAGGCATATCCCCGGGTAGGTTTACGAAAAATAATTTCTTGAATATCTTTAATATCCTTAGAGTTATTTGCAGATTTGTAGCTTTAACTCGCAAGCAACGCCACCATTGAGACCGAGATAGGCTTAGGTTTTGGTCCACGCCTGATGACCTTGGGTCTTTCAGGGCTAATATATTAAGTAAAACTAATTCAAATATTAGTGCTTTAGTGCTATCTCCTTGAGGTTACCGATTTAAAAGTTTATTTTCTAATTTTAGATTTATAGGAAACATAATTTATTTTAAGTATTGTACTTTATGAAACATAATTTATTTTAAGTATTGTACTTTATTTTAAAAGTTTAAATAATTGTGCAAGACGATATATATGATATATAAAAATCAAAAGATATACTGAGTATCGTTTAAATATTAAATTTTAGGATGCGCCGCGAAATATTGGGATATTATTAGGTGTATCTCCGGAAAGTTTTACGAACGGAGATATGCTTAGGTCTGCCCCCCCGTCCGGCCGCCGGCCATTGGACAGTCCAAGTTCCCACCGACCAATCAGAGGGATCAAGAACCCCCCCACCCCCCACCCCCGTCCGGCCGCTGGCCAATCAGAGGGATCAATAGGTCCTGGCGCGCGGGGGGCAGGTGACCTCCGGGAACAACGTCCATCTTCCGTAAACGACCATGATTCTATTCAACTTATCGAGTATTTTTCAAGGGACCGGGAAAATATGTAGATAAAACGATGATTTTGTAATGTAGAAAATTAGGAAAGACAAAATTCAGGAAGAAACGGCACACAGGGACCGGGAAAAAATAATAACTTTATCGAGAGATTCACGACCATGATTTTATTCAACTTATCGAGTATTTTTCAAGGGACCGGGAAAATATATTCACTAGATAAAACGATGATTTTGTAATGTAGAAAATTATGAGAACAAAATTCATGATGACACGGCACACAGGGACCGGGAAAAAATGTTCACTTTATCGAGAGATTCAAATTTACGAGTTTCAAATTATCAAAATATATCTTTTTTTTTTATAAGTTTATAAGTTTTATGAGTTTTTATAAGTTCGTTAGACAAACCTTTTAGAATAATAGTAGAGTAATTCTTCCTGGAATGAACTTATACGATAATAACAAGGCGAAGGAAGACGAGTATCTTTATTGGTGCATAAGAGCGAGCTTTCGGGCAAAAGCCCTTCGACTGGCAAGATATAACGACACTATGAACGACATCGATGGCTGTAGAGAATATATACACATATTAATTTACATAAATATAGAAAAAAGCATGCAAATGGGCAATTTAACTATTTGTAAAAATGAGAGGTAAAAAATAAAAATGGAAAAAATGAAATAGAAATCCTATAGGGTAATAGAAGAGATGCCAGAACATTAGCTGAAGGAAAGAAATATTAATGAGGCATAGTATATGGTTGCAATGGGATATCAAGTATATAAAAGAGAAATTTATACATAAAGGCCAGGAGAGCTTGACATGCTTCAGGGAGGTCAATATTTTACAGTTAAATACAAGGGGGAGGTTTAAATAAAGGACAGGAGAGGATGATAGGCTTCTGGAAGTTCTATTTTTCTATTGATGATATTTAGTTTGTGGGATACTATTGATTCTAAAATGAGTCTTTGGTGTAAGATATGTATGTGGCTGTAATGTATGGTGGGGTTGTTGATGTTGAACGTGTGGCCCGTGGTCTGCATATGTTGGTAAATGAGGGACTTGGTATCTTGACGGGAAATATTGCGGGAATGTTCAGTCATCCTGATGGATACAGATCTACCCGTATCACCGACGTAAGTGGCAGGGCACTGTTCGCATGAGACGGAGTAGACTGCACCCACAGAACGAAGGGGGGCAGGAGGAGCTGAGGACTTAGTATGAGGGTGACGGAGGGATGAAAGAAGGTTCGGGGAGTTTTTATATATGGTACGGATGCCATAGGATTTGAGTTTTCTGGCTATATCAACAGAGGAGGGGGAGTAAGGGAGAAAACACAATGATCTGTATGTCATGGAAGGATTGGAGGTTGCAGGTGTGTAAGTATATTTGTTAATGAACCAGAGTGGAAAAGAAGCCATGGAGAGCTGGGTTATAATGCGATTTCTTTCTATTATTTTAAAGATGTCTATGGAACAATGGGTGGATATTCTTTTTGTAAGAGTTCTAACAATTTTGATTTTATGGGAGGTGGGGCAGTGAGAATTGTAATGAGTGTAGCAGGGGGGGACATTGTTTTTTATGATAAACTGTAGTGTGAAATGAGGATGGGGTGCGGATAATTAAGATGTCTAGGAATGGGAGAACCAATAAAGATATATATATATATATACCAATATGCACCAATAAAGATACTCGTCTTCCTTCGCCTTGTTATTATCGTATAAGACAAACCTTTACTCGGGTGAAACCTCGGGCGAAGCCGGGTACGTCCGCTAGTATAAAATAAAACAAGAAACTCATCCTTTGAAGCCGTTTTGTTTATTATTGATATTGTCACAGATATTTCTTGTGTCAACAGGGATTAGCGCTAGCAAAAACAATTAGACGAGGTACTGTTTTCTCTATAAACTTTATTGACCTTCCACGCCAAAAATTTACATACAAGATTATTATAAGAAATTCACATAACAACTTTTAAGATAGATTTGATAAATTAAAATTATGTAAATTTTATACAGTGACAATATGTATTACAAAGATTTTACTTTTCCGAAGAAATATGGCAATTTAAATCTAAATATTATTTTTAAAATAAAACAACTTCCTTCCGTCTATTTTGTGATGGAAAATTTTCACTACATAGTTCCAATTCTTACATATATAAGGTGAGTTAATGTTTTATTGTTAAACTTTTCTGTCTAACAAAGACTTCTTGAACATTTTTGTTTATGTCCATAGTTTACTTAATTCCCAAGCTATGAATTTTGCAAGGTATGATATTGCAAGGTTTTTTCACTTTGTACTAAGTGCAATTCTCAACCTGCAACCCCAAAACACATTATTGACTATATTGACTCATCCATTGATGAGCTCTACTCTCCCCCGGCAGACACCATCAAAAGTCTCAAGCTTTACAAGCTCGATACCTTAATATGATTGAGTGGAGATAAGAAGAAGAAGATGTCGCATATACAAGAGGAATTGCACAATACAGAATTTAAGGTTTTAAAAATACATTCTCTGGTGGCTAAAATTGACGAAACCGCTATGAGAATTCAATATTGATGAATCCCTTCCTTCCGATATTTTTTTATCGCAGTAAGGACAGTAGAAAATTTATCCTTTTTTTGAAAAATAAGCATATTTCTGCTTGGTGGTTTTATATCATATTGCCACGTGGAAAATTAGGGAAGACAAACTTCAGGATGAGACAGCCATTTATTTAAGGCAAGAACAAACAATGAAGGATAACCAAAAGATAACCAATAGGGACGTCTACAAAGTAGCAAAATATGAACATAAAAAATGATACTCTGTTAAAATAAAATAATAAATACTTTGCGACTATATAATTGGTTGCGTCAAATTTTGAAGTTTTGTCATATGAAGTCTTTAGTAGTAGAATCATGAAATATAATAGGTTTACTGTTTGATATTGAGAATATATATAGATAATTTATTATCACAAGAAAACAAATGTGATGGTTTAAACTGTTATCAATTATCATAACTCTTAATACAAAACATGATTGAATTATAATCAAGGCTATAGTGACAAAATTGTGAAGGGAATTTCAAATTTATAGAATATACATATAAAATTAAAAGCCTATTAATATATTAATCAAACTAATTAAACCTAAACATACATTTTTTATTCTATGAAAATAATAAATTATTCTTTATGTGTGTAAAGATACTAAATAATAAATTTCCAATATAAAATATTTGATTTAAATAGAATATAAAGTGAAAAATTATTATTTCCAGTTTTCCTCTTTTTTTTTTTTAGTAAATCTCTCAGTGTGGCCATGATTTTCTAGCTAGATCTCTCTCCCAACCTTTAACTCTTAATAGGTGAGAATACCTAATTGAATATAATAACGAGGTAGAGAGTTATATATTCCGAAATTAAATGAATTGTTGAGAAATAGAAGTTTTGGAGATACAGTAGAACCTACATGTAAAGGACACCTAATTTGCAGAGCCAAAGTGTCCTTTAGGGAGAGATTTCCTCTTACTGGAGAGTTGCTATATAGTAAAAATGATAATTTTATTAATTAAAATTGTCCTTTATAGAGAGGTGTCTTCTAGCGCGAATATCATTTCATGGATATTCTACTGTAATAGTTTGATATTAAAAATTCAATTATAAAATACAACGAATAGCACAAATGCTAGTATGAGCAAGAAGAAGACGGTAAATGATATTATAATTGTAGGGTTTGGATTATTATTAATTCAAGTTTAAGACTTCATAAACTTTTTTATAAATATTTATTGTTATTTTGACCTTTCGGTGATACATTATCACCCTTTTCAAAATGTGAAAATTATTAGTGAATATACTTCACTACTATGCTTTCAACAATTTTTAAAAGATCTGCAATGGGTCACCGAAACTTCAAAGCACAATGGACCTTTATAAAAAGGACGATGAAGTCTTTATCATTGATTAAGAGAACAAAGAATATATTTCAATAAAATAATCCCTTGTATTGATATTTAGTTGAAAATATCAGACTTCCAGGAAAAATTATTTTTTAAAAATATTCAATCTCTAGCATGTCATCAGCAACTTTGGTCCAAATTATCAGTAATATGCTTTTAAAATTCATTTTTAACACTGACTTCGCATTGTTACCTTGTGTTAAAGAGAGAAAGGGCTTGAACCACTTCCAAAAAATAAAGGATAAGCGCTCCGTTCAACCACCTATTGAACTAAATGATACCATATCGTGAACTATGTACGCTTTCTAAAGAGCATGTCTATCTTCAATCAGGCTATAGAAATATATAGCACTCTGTTAAAGAACAGCATGACATAGAAAACGCTTAAACCACTTCCAAAAAATAGAAACGCTCTGGCCAACCACCTATTGAACTAAATGATACGTTGGACGGACCATATCGTGGCCTTTGTACGCTTTCTATAGAGCATGTCGATCTTCAACCAGGCTATAAATATTGTTGCATTGTTCATTGACAAAGAATAACTTCCGTGGGTACAAAG
>CP092864.1:17303456-17340797 GCA_030710605.1 Cordylochernes scorpioides
GATCTTTAGGACTTTATTTAAGCCTAATCGATAAAATAATTACAGAAGAGCGCAAAAAATAAAATAACAATGAAGAACACAGCAGTTACAAACTCACCAACTGCAGCACAGTGAAGGAAAGCAGGCGCAGAACAGGAGACAGAGGTTGGTAGAACCTTCTAGAATCTTCGAGGAATTACACCGGCGTCGGCGGTAAGCAGTAGTCCGACCTCTTGAGACAGCAGCGTTTGTTTGGAGTCCACCACGTAGCTTCGTTCTTCTTCTCTGCTTCTTATCTTTCTTCTCCCCGGCATGAGTTTCTCCTCCCTACATATCCCGGAGTAGATTATTCCAGAACGGTCAGGGTTGGTCAGCCAATCAGAAAACCGTCAGCACCAAGCCTTGCGCAATCGCTTTAGATTGGCCAATCAGTTGCCTTCCGCTTTTTCTACATCATTCATAAATGTTCTAGAACATTATATTCAGGAATGCGCCCTTTTTTTTCTACGTAACAATATAAAGCACTTTGTTAAGGAACAGCATGACAAATAGAAAAAGCTTAAACCACTTCCAAAAAAATAGAAGATGAGCGCTGTGGCCAACCACCTATTGAACTAAATGATACGTTGGACGGGCCATATCGTGGCCAGTGTAGGGAGACATAATCCACCCGAGGATCCATAAGTAGAAGGAGGAGGAGGAAACAAACGGTTATGGCTCGGCAGCTAACGAGCAGCCATAGCCGTCTATCTCCTCCCTCTGCCTTAATTGATAGATAGACAGCTGTCTCTTCCTACAATTATTCTTGCTCTTTAAAAAACATTTAGCACACAACTTTCAGGAATAGGTTTACTTACTGTTCTTTTCACTATTTCATCTACGTATATAATATATAAAAGTGAAATTGTACTGAGTATTTGGTGTGTAAATTAGGAAATATAAATCTCCTAATGATAGCAAATATTCTTTAATTTAAAAATAACGAATTGTTTTGATAATTATTTTCATAAATGGCTCATGCCTTCAAAAATGTTTATTTATGAATTTATATTATTTATATATATTATTAGTCATTTTTGGACCATTCAGCAATTCTAGTTGTCTTCATGACGACCAACTTTGAAGATTCCTGTGGTGCTAGGCCCCTGGCTCTCGACAGACTTTGGAGAAATGTGCCAAGTCTTATTGGGAGAACACAAAGAATTTTTGGTCTAGTTGTGTCCAGAAAAGTAGACGTGAGGACCTTCCCTGTTCCTGCCTCCGTGGGACTTCCCGATGGTATTGTTGTGATATATATATATATACTAGCCGAATGACCCGGGCAACGCCCGTGTTTTACTCGATTGAATGTTTTTATTCAAATACTATTTGTTACATTTATAAATTTGGCGCCTTTAATAAATGCATATATTAGTTAATAACTATAGCCTATGTGCTTTATCTGTCTATGTACTGTTGGCTTCCGTAGGCGTCTCTTACTGGGAAAAAGAAAGAGAGGATTCCATTTGGTAATTAACTAATATATGCAATTATTTAAGGAGCGACCCGCTCCAACACAATAGTTACAAAAACGAAAAGGCGAGTGGGGGGGGGGGGGCAAAGGTGGCGTGATCGTAGCCAACCAATAGGAGGGCGCCATTCCAAAAAAAAAAAGCAAACGGCGACAGAGACGAAAACTGAGGAGATGAAGAATGACGCTCGTGACTGTATATAGAATATATATATATATATATATGCGTGCATATTGTTGCATCATGGCTGATGCTCCTATTTTATTTTATTTGCAACATTATTTTTCAAATATTTTAAATTCAAATTTATTTTATATTTATTTATTTTATTAAACAGAATATATATATTATAAACATATTACGTACTATAAAATCACCATTTGTATTTTGGTACACTGTGTGACTTCACAGCTCTCTTAACTTTGATGTGAGAAATAAATAAATTATTCTGGAGGCTACTTAAAGTAGAGTTATCTCATTATTACATTTTATAAATTCGCAGGATGGTTGAAACACGCTCTGGTAAGATGCAAGACCCGGGGCAAGTAAGAATCAAGGCTGAAGAGCCTGCCATGCTGCAACCTGGTGCAACAATACAAATATTACTTGATAAATAATATAATTCGTGCCACAGAATAATATCAACCTTTGATTCCATACGACAATAAATTACCATCATCACCATTCCTTTGGTTTATATATTTATATCATTATAAATATTGTTCATCAGCTTTTATTCTATTATGTTTTGATATATGGATCATAAAAAAGCATTTCTATTTGTAGCAGATTTCAGAAGAGGAGATCACTAGTTATTGTTCAATATTAATCAATTGGTTATACAAATTTGCGTATAATTTATATTACATGAGCTCTCTCATGAGAGGTTTTCAATATAATTAAGCGTAATATTTTTATGGAAACATTTTCGCTACACATTTCCGTTGAATGTATGATATTTTGTGAAATATTGACATAACACTTCACTGATTATCCATTTATAGACCATGTTTAAAATTAGAAAATAAGAACGAAAATATAATTGGAAGATTACAAATATAAGAAATATCACTGTCTTTAACATATTGCACAATGCTATTACTTTTAATTATTACGACTTGTTAAATTTAATAAAACTATCACTATGAAAGAAAATTACAAAGGATGTTTGAATAGAATATCTTACTATCAATAGAATAAAAAATAAAAGATAGATTAGTTAAGAAACAAAGAAATATTGTTCAAACATCAATTTTATCAATAAGCGATTTCAATATTAACCAACACCCCTCACAAATAAAAAAAAAACAATAGAATATTTTTTATCACAGAAGGAAGTACGAAGGTGAATCTGACAACGCTGTAGAAATAATCGGAGAGGTGATCCATCACCTATATCGAGCCATCAACGTCTGCTGCCAACCTGATCAACCTCTGTCATAATAGGCTTCTTTAGTGATCAACATATTTGCATATAAATATTTATTTTATTGATGGATTCATTGACTCACTTTATTTATTTATATATATATATATTGTTGCACCACGTTGCGGCTTGGCAGACTCTTCAACCTTGATCCTCTCCTGTGCTGAGTCTTGCATCTTACCAGAGCGTGTTTCAACCATCCTACAAATTTATATAAGCGAATAATGAAATAACTCTACTTTAAGTAGCCTCCAGAATAATTTATTTATTTCTCACATCAAAGAGAGCAGTGAAGTCACACGTGTATCTAAATACAAATGATGATTCTATAATACATATATTCTGTTTATAATACATATATTCTGTTTAATAAAATAAATAAATATAAAATATAATTTTGAATTTAAAATATATGAAAAATAATATTACAAATTAAAATAAAATAGGTTCATTAGCCATGATGCAACAATATATATTTATTATATTAAAATATTATTCAAAATTAAATTTCATAGATTCAAATACTCTGCTAAATTGACCGCAAGAGGTCATGCTTCCCCTAAAAAGACTCATTGTTGTTGTTTCCCGATGGACGGCTCAAAACTTTTGTACATTATGTACATTTTTTATTCTTACGCCTTAAGCCAGGCAGTACTTTAATCAAATATGTTCAATATGTTCAGTATTTAATCAATATGTTTTTATATATTCCTCAAACTCAATCAAAGCAATTACTGATAAAAACTATTATTTATTATTATTCTTTAAATGTTTTTGCCACGACTGCCATAATCTTCAACTTGATCAAATATCAACAGAAATCTTATCATTCTTATTTATATAATATATATAATATAAAAAATGATATTTTTCTGTTGATTTTGGAATTATTTTGTGGATTATGCTATGTTTTAATGCAGTCGTGGTTAAAATCTTGAAACTATAATAATAAAAATAATGAAGATTAGAAATAGCTTTAATTGAGCTTATGGGATATATATAAAAACATAATTTGAATAAAGTACTGCCTGGCTTAAGGCGTAAAAAAAAAAATAATAATAAAAACTAATTTACATAATGTACAAAAGTTTTGAGCCTGCCATCGGGAAACAACAACAATGAGTTTTTATAGGGGAAGCGTGACCTCAGGCGATCGATTTAGCAGAGTATTTGAATCTATGATTTATAATTTAAATAAAATAATATTTTAATATAACATATATATACATATTAGGAAATAAGAAGATTTTCTGTTGATTTTAGAGGATTTTATATAGATTTATTGATCATTTGCTTGATCCCGGAATCCATGAGCATCTGACACTACAGTCGTGGCAATAATACTAAAAATCGATCATTATTGCTTTAATTTAGTTTATAAACATAAAATAAATAATCTGAGAAAATATCGGCTGATTTAAGGCGTAAGAATAATAAAAAAAGAAAAACTTATTTACATAGTTTACAAAAAGATTTGAGCCGGCCATCGGGAAACAACAACAATAGGTTATATAAAGGGAAAGAGCGACCTCTGGCGGTTTATTTAACAGAATATTTGAATCTATGAAATATTATATTTTAAATAAAATAATATGTTTATATAACATATATATGTTATATTAAGATATTATCTAAAATGTTATATTAAGATATTATTTAAAATGTTATATTGAAATATTTTATTTAAAAATGTTATATGTTAAAATGTTATTTTATTTAAAGAAAAAAAGTTATAATTTCATAGATATAAATACTCTGTTTTAATCGACCGCCAGAGTTCACGCTTCTACTATATAAACTGATTGTTGTTCTTCCCCGTTAGTCGGCTCAAACCATATGTAATTATGTAAATAATATTTTTGCTTTATTTATTCTTACGCCTTAAGCCAGGCAGTACCTTTCTCAAATTATGTTTTTATATATCTCATAAGCTCAATTAAAGCTATTTTTAATATTCATATTTTGATTATTATATTTTCAAGATTTTTGCCACGACTGCACCACCATTACAATTGTGTGGAATGGTGGAGATCCAGACAGATCCAGCCCAGACGAGCTCAAGTGTCGACTGTAAACATGGCGGCGTCTGCCTGCATCAAAGGAGCCGCCAACATAAACATCAGAACACGGCTTGGTTTGCTACCCACCAGTCGCGTGTTTTCCACTGTCCTCTTAATATGTATTAAATAAAGTTAGTTAGAAGGAGATTTTTACCCCCTCCTTTCTGCTATTTAGTGATCTTATTTAAATCCTTGCAACAGCCCACAAAGAATCATCACGGCGAATTCTTCTACCGAATCTCGCTCAGTGTTTTGTGAACCGACTACCCTACATTCCTACACAAAGTCGCGTCCCCGCGGGTGGGCTTCTGACAAGGCAAGATCAAGTGGATTAACGGCGGAGTACAAGTTCAAGACTTAAGATAAGTACCTTTTGTTTTACCCTCTGTTTATAGTGTTTTTTGAAAAATGGAAATTTTAAAAAGGCATAGAAATTTACTTAGAAAGCGACTAACTCGCATCTTGAAGACGACAGAAGAGTTTCTGTCAGGTACTCCACCGATACCTGTAGAGGACATTGAAAATAATAGAAAAGTCATTGAAGAAACTCATAGTGAGCTTCTTGTGATCCAAGGCAAGATAATGGACTTCATGCTAACTTCAGACGTTAGCGAAGAGGAACTAGAGCACGACGATGAGGAGGCCATGGAATATACCTACAGATATAAGAAGATATATAACAAATGTCGGGCTCTTGTTAAACCTAAGGTCGCTGCGTCTAGTTCCACGACCAGTGAAGTGAGCTTCACTTCTAGCTCACACCATAGAATTAAAACTTCCCAGGATCTCGGACTATCTCCCATTGGCCAGGAATCAGTTAAACACGTGGTGTTTGGAGGCCATACTAGTGAAAGTGTCAACCAAGAATACAGGGTCACTTTGGGTCATGCATCGGGGAATTTTAAGATGGTAGCGAAGCTTCATGACCAACAAAAAATCTGTGGTAGCCTACCAAGATTGAGCCGCGGGCCATGGTTGAAAGAACTCAAAGCCCGCAGAATATGGGTTCCTGATATTGGAAAGGATGACATGGAAATTGAAATACTTCTAGGATGCGATGTATTGGGATCTATTTTCATGATGAAATCTTGTGTGTTGTCAAATGGCTTGACTGCGTCGCAGACGCGTTTCGGATGGACTTTAATGGGAGAATGTCAGCCAGGTAGTGACGTTTCACTCGCTCATCATGTTACAACGATGACAATTTCGGAGAGCAGTATAACCAATCTGTGGAATCTCGATGTTCTTGGCATTATGGATCCTATTGAGGTTAAACAGAGAGATCAGAGAGACGCACTGGCGCGTCGACATTTTCTAAAAACAGTCCAACATTCTGTCTCTGGAAGATATGTTGTTTCCCTCCCGTGGACTGTAGAGAAAGCTAAAATCGCGGACAACAGGGAGGTTGCTATGAAGAGATTAGAACAGACGACTAAGAAATTAATCTCTTTGAATCTTTATGAGAAATATGATGATATTTTCCGAGGCTGGTTGGATGATGGGATAATTGAGAAAGTCCCAGCTGAACAACACGACGCTGAGGCCTTCTACCTGCCTCATCGTCCTGTGGTGAAACTCTCCAGTGGGACTACGCCTATCAGGCCTGTCTTTGATGCTTCTAGCAAGGTCTATAGATCCCCATCTTTAAATGACTGCCTTGAAAAAGGACCTAACCTAATAGAGATGATTCCCAACCTTATGCTAAGGTTAGAAATGGCAAGTTTGGTGTCGTGGCAGACATTAAGAAAGCGTTTCTTCAGATTGAGGTGAATGAAAGGGACAGAGATTACCTGCGTTTTCTATGGTATTCCCAAAATAGAGAAAAGACAAAAGTATTCCGACATAGACGTGTCGTTTTCGGCGTTAACTGTAGTCCTTTCATTTTGGGGGCAGTAATAGAATACCACCTGTCTAATGTTCGACCTGAACATAAACCGTTAGCTCAGAGGTTGCAGAAATCCTTTTATGTGGACAATTTAGTCACAAGCGTGAACTCTTTTGAAGAGTTACAAGATCTCAAATTGACCGCAACGTCCATCATGGATAATGCTAGGTTGGAGCTAAGCCGTTGGGAGCATAGCCTGGACGTGGCCTCCGATACTTACCCCTTTGAAAGAGCAGAGATATCTAAAGTGCTTGGTGTATGTTGGGATAAAAGGGAAGATTGTTTGTCATGTGAAATTCCCGTAGCCATACCCCCCAAGATAACCAAAAGGAGTATCCTGTCCTGCTTAGCTCAGATATATGACCCTATTGGATTTCTGAGTCCAATATTAATAAAGCCTAAAATTCTATTGCAAAAAGCTTGGACTCTAAAGTTGGCATGGGACGATGAATTGGACCGTCACTACAAGGATGAACTAAGCCTATGGTTCGACGACCTTCAGCTGCACAAAGGCATGGCAATTCCTAGGAATTTCAATCCATTGATGGTACCGCAGAAGGACTGGCAGATACACACGTTTGTTGATGCTAGTAGTGAAGCTTATGCTGCTGTGGTCTTCCTTCGGACTCGGGTTGGTGACAAAGTTGAAGTGCATATGATGGCGGCTAAGTCTCGAGTCGCTCCTCTCAAGAGACCTACGATACCAAGACTTGAACTTTTAGCCTGTGTTGTAGGAGCACGATTAAACAAGATGATCTTTGAAGCTCTAGAGTTAAAAGATATCAAAAATGTATTCTGGTCTGATGCCACAATAGCCCTCGCTTGGATAAAACGCGATGATCAGTGGGGTACCTTTGTCGGGAATCGCGTGAAGGAGATATGCAGACTTAGTGATCCTGGAAATTGGAGATATGTTCCTAGCGAGTGCAATCCAGCTGATTTACCCTCCAGAGGATGCAGCCTCTCCCGACTGATACAGTCTAGATGGTGGGAGGGCCCTTCCTGGTTAAAACTCTCCGAAGAATTTTGGCCTTCCAGGTATAAAGACCTGAATGAAGAAGAAATCTGTGCGGAAAGAAAGAAAATTGCTGTTGTGACAACAGTTAAGAGTACCGATCATTGGTACATGAAATATTTCTCCTCGTTCATAAAAAATGTGCGGATGATGGCGTGGATTAGAAGGTTCATCAACAACCTCCGATCTTCAACGAAAGTAAAGGGCGAACTTTCTGTGAAGGAGATCGATGAAGCGGAGCTGGCGCTTTTGAAATTAGTTCAGGCCGAGTGTTTCCCTAGCCACTCTATACCTGGTCTGAAGGTATGTGAAGTAGAAGGAATCCTGCGTGTGAAAACAAAATTGATTTACAGCAGAGACGAATATGGCTTCCGTTTGCCAGTACTATTACATGGGACTCATCCGTTGATTGAACAAATGATATGTGATTCACACGTTGAGAATTGCCACGCTGGTGTACAATTTTTGATGAACAAACTTCGGGAAAAATATTGGATAGTAAAAGCGAGACAGACCATTAAGAAAATAGTGAGAAAATGTGTCACATGTCGCCGCTTCTCCGCTAAACCCGTTGTGGTGGAAGACGCTCCATTACCTGCCACTCGAGTACATAACGCCAAGGTATTCGAGGTGGTAGGGATTGATCTGGCGGGCCCGCTCTATCTGAAAGATCAGACCAAGACCTGGGTTGTTCTCTTCACCTGTGCTGTGTACCGCTGTGTACATTTGGAACTGGTAATATCTCTCAGCACAGAAGATTTCCTAATGGCCCTGGAGAGATTCATCAAGAGACGAGGACGTCCATCCACCATCTTCAGCGACAACGGAACAAATTTTGTAGGAGCCAATAACTTCTTTAAAAAGATTGATTGGGAACGCGTTTCTAACGACGGGAAAGTGAAACGTATTGAATGGAAATTCATCCCGCCCACTGCTGCCTGGTGGGGTGGATGGTGGGAGAGATTGATTCGTTCCCTCAAAGACATACTAAAAAGAATGCTTGGAACATCAACATTAACATATCAACAATTGATGACCCTGCTGTGTCATGCAGAGGCAGTGATAAATGGAAGGCCCATGACTTATGTCAGCGACGATCCGAATGATCTTGTGACTATATCACCTTCCATGTTTCTACAAGAACAGACAGATGTCGAGTTTCCCGAGTGCCAGAATATGGGATCTAATCCAACGACACAGAAACTGCGCTATTTGAGCAAGCTGAGGGAGGAGTTGAAATCACGATTCAGGAAGGAATATTTGTCCCTCCTGGTCCAGAGAAACAGACGCATTGACAATCCAAAACTCCAGGCTGGGGATGTTGTCCTCGTTGGTATGGACAACAAAAAACGTAACTTCTGGCCATTAGCAGTGATCGAGGAGATATTATTTGGAAGAGATGGAGTGAATAGATTAGTGAAGGTGAAAACCGCAGTAGGAACCTTCCTAAGACCTATTCAGAAAATATATCCCTTGGAAATATCATCAACAGCAGCTTCTTCGCGTTTGCTGAACGATAAAGAGAAAACTGCAAAAATACAGACTAGATCGGGAAGAACCATTTGTAAACCCAACCGATTGGACGATTATTTGTGTTTTTCTGTGTGCCTAGATAAAAACAGGTGGGAGTGTGTGTGGAATGGTGGAGATCCAGACAGATCCAGCCCAGACGAGCTCAAGTGTCGACTGTAAACATGGCGGCGTCTGCCTGCATCAAAGGAGCCGCCAACATAAACATCAGAACACGGCTTGGTTTGCTACCCACCAGTCGCGTGTTTTCCACTGTCCTCTTAATATGTATTAAATAAAGTTAGTTAGAAGGAGATTTTTACCCCCTCCTTTCTGCTATTTAGTGATCTTATTTAAATCCTTGCAACAGCCCACAAAGAATCATCACGGCGAATTCTTCTACCGAATCTCGCTCAGTGTTTTGTGAACCGACTACCCTACATTCCTACACAACAATAATCCTTCAACATGAATCAAAATTCAAGCACAAAAATTATTTTTTATATGTAATATATATATATTTTCTAGTTGAGAAGTAACTTGTAGAAAAAATATTCCCTTTCTATATTGTCACATTAACTAAGGTCCGCATTTTGATCTACAGATACTTTTTTAAAGATGCATTAAGAGATAAAGAAGAATTGTAATGTGTTTATTATTAACTATTTAGTAAGCTTTCATAGATTAAAACTTCCTCGGGTCTTCATTGTGAAAATCTTTCTGAATAAATAATGAATAAGCACATTTTGAAATTCATATTTTTATTTTATATATTAAAAATAAAGAAAGCATATCCTGACCACAAGCACATGTTCTTTTTAGCGCCATCTAGTGAAGAAAAAATAAACTAACGTTTATTTAACTTGCTCCGTGATATATTACCAACTTTTATATATATTCTTACTTGGTCATTGTTTTTCTGATATTTCGATGATTTACTACCAACTTTATCAAGGATATTGTGTAGTGTAGAATTCTAGCTTCAGCCTCACGTTTCTAAAAATGCATAGATGGCATCAATTATTTGCATATATCGGCTAAGGTTCAAAAGAGAAAGTGTTTAACATATTTGAAATGTGTATTTTACTATATTATAGTACACAAAAATGCTTATATAATAAAATTAGTATAGCATTATTCTAATTGTGAGAGTATAAATTGAATATTGTTTCTATAGAATACTCGAATTCGTCTTTAGATAATACAACGCTAAAGATTAGTTTGGCTTTCCGTTTTCAAACTACTGTCCATTTAAGAATAGGTAAAACAGTTAAAATTAAATGTTTCTCATTAAATGATACTATCGTTGATTCTATCAAAGACTTTCACTTGGACAAAGACAGGAAGTATTCATTTCATCGCCAATATTCACCTGATAGAGTTTAGCTGGGAATTGTAGAAAGGTCGTCATATCTTGGTTGGAACCACCTGGATTATAAGATTCCAGAGGTTTGTCGACACCAAGATGTCTGTTCTCCATGTTAGAATATCTAGCAAAGAAAGTCTGTTCAACATGTTAAGGTCTGCAGCTAAGGTGTCTTTGAATCACCAAATATGGGGTTAGTGCTGTTGATAACTGGTACATTATAGAAAAATACTCTTCAAAAAAAATCAATGAAAAAAATCATTTTCTGTTTGTGTGTGTATGGTTGGGAGTTTGCAATAAAATACTATTATAGAATACACCATGATGGTGATGCTTATCGCCTTATACTATGTCTATAAGTCGAATTTCTATAGCTCTTATATGGTACTACTATACTTCATTATCAACCGTTCTTCATTTATTCACTTCTCAATGTTTCGATTTCACTATCTCTGACAAGGAGTCATTGAAACATTAAGAAGAAAATAAATAAAGAAATTAGGTATTATAGCTATAACTTGTTTTATTTAAAATCTTATAGGTGTACTCAGGCTTCTCTTCTTCTTCTTCTTTCTTATCTCCACACTGGGTGAAGTAGAATGGGTCTGTCTTTGTCATTAAGACTGGGAGCACTACTCAGTGGCAGGCCGACTTAGCTCCAATATGACCGCCTCTGACATGAGGAACAGACGTCATGCGCAGCCGCTCCTAACATGGAGTACAAACGCTGCTCATCCTGTATCCCTGGATTAGGAGCCCTTACAGGGTACTATCAGCCGGGCCAGCTGAGCCCAGGTTTTTTTAGCGAGCTTGTTACTGCTCCCCCTCCTCCTTTTTTATCCAGGATTGGGACCGGCAAAGGCGGAGTTGTACTCAGGTTTAAAGTTGATTACTTTCAGGTTTCAGAAACCATTCGAATATTTTAAATCGATCCAGTGTGTGCCATCTACGAGTAAATTGTTGAACATAATATCGATTATCCATTACACGAGAGAAAATTTGATATCCTCATATATCTTATCATTCCCGTCTATTATCTCTATGTTATTTATGCAAATTTAGTGTGATTATGTATTTAAACAAACTCAAAACCTTTCAGTTAATATTGGTAATCCATCAAATCTAAACATAATAAGATAGCACGAATCTCTCTCTATAAAAATAAATAAAATTTTGAATATTTTAAAGCGAATGTTATCTCTACCTCTTTTTCAGTTTATTAATCTTAACAAATGAGGAGCACTCAAAACGAAAATTAACTCTTAAAATATTTTTAATTTTCTCGTCTTTTTCCCATATACATATCAAAAGGTGGGACAATTGAAAATCAATAAGAATTGTAACTACAACAAATATTACTAAACATGAAAACAGTATTATGATGCATTAGCCCTCCATTTGTTATCAAAATTCGAAACTATTATAGTAGAAAATGTTTTATTTAAAAAAGAATCATACGCGTCTATAATAGTTTCGAATTTTGGTGGAAACATTATGTATATTTAAAATATTTACACTATACAAATCTTCCACTAAAGGAAGGTCAGAAATGTATCAAGTGATTACAAGCCGTCCTAAAGTTGGATAGCTTTCGTATAGAACGCATCTCTTGTCCTCAACAGTCGTCATATCAATGAGATATTTCCTCAGTGAAGACTTCTGCTTAAATGACAGCCGACTGAGAAGTTCCACCATATAAATCCGATATACAATCGCATGCTCTATTTGACTTCCATAGATTTCCTTTTACAGAGTGTCTATGAAGCCGGTTCAAGGTGCGACGTTTTCTTTATCCTCAATCTCGAAGCTATCTTAGGCTATTCTGTCGTTTGTCAATATCATTCTACATGATATGTTGCTAGATAGTTCTGGATAGGACACTTAAGACCACGGGTGCTGTGGATCCATCTTACTACTAAATTGGATTGGCGAAAATATACAGAACAAGCCTAAATCAACTTTTAGTTGAACTTTGTTTCACTAGATAGCGCTCTGCTATCTAAATTACTAATATGAGCAGTCTGGACATACCTTCTGTATATGTATGTTATAAAAAATATTTTTAATTTAAAATTTTATATCATAGAAATAAATATTCTGTTAAATCGACCGCCAGAGGTCACTCTTCCCCTATAAAAACTCATTGTTGTTTTATCCCGATGGCTGGCTCAAAACATTTGTACATTATGTAAATAAGCTTTTCATTTCTTTATTCTTACGCCTCAAGCCAGGCAGTACTTTTACCAAATTATGTCTTTTATACATTCCTTAGCTCAATTAAAGCAACCTCTGATCAAAACCATTATTTTTATTTCAAGATTTTTAACCACGACTGCATTACCATAGCATAATCTCAACAATTCTAAAATACAACAGAAATATATTTTTTTGTTTTAGAATATGTATATATGAAAAAAATATAGAATTGTCAGGTGTTGATATTAAAAACAAAATTTGCATAACCTGACCACTTACATGAGCATTTTAGATGGCAGAGCGCTATCACGTAAAAACCAAACAAGAACAAAACTAAATATTTAATCAGCTTCGTTCAATAATACTTGGTCAACTCATTTTCTTGAAATATCAATAAAAGTAAACCACGTACGTTTAATAAACGTTTATCTTATATTTGTTCCACTAGATGGCGCTCTGCAATCTAAAATAATGCTCATGTGAATGGTCAAAATATGTCCTTATTTTATTTAAAATATCAACACCTGACTTTTTTAAATAACATTTATTATTATATTTAATATATACTACTATTTATTTATTTCAACACACAAAACGCGATATCTCGGGCTAGGAATAATTGCGTTGATTTTACATTTTTATCAAACAGAAACAGTTATAAACATATTATAAAAGAAAAAGTAATCAAAATTAAAAAAGGAGAAGGAATAATATATATTAGGAACCTGAACATTACAGGTTTGAAAGATAATCATAAATACATCTACAAAATAGTTAAATCTTTGATTATTCTCTCTGCTATTTACAAATTGATATAGATTTACAACATTATTTATTGTATTTTTTTACCTACTGTACATTAAAAAGTAATCACATTAACAATACAATGCTCTCATCATAGTTTTAACCATGTATCCTATAGGGGGATATAAGTAAAGAAAACTAACTATAGAAATAAGCCATCACAAGAAATATAGAAAGACATGGTCATATAGTAAGGCCATCTTACATTATCTCCAGCGCATTGTTACAAGTATATGGCATAGTTTTAACCATGTATCCTATAGGGGGATATAAGTAAAGAAAACTAACTATAAAAATAAGCCATCACAAGAAATATAGAAAGACGTGGTCATATAGTAAGGCCATCTAATATTCTTTCCAGCGCAATGTTACAAGTATATGACATAGTTTTAACCATGTATCCTATAGGGGGATATAAGTAAAGAAAACTAACTATAAAAATAAGCCATCACAAGGAATATAGAAAGACGTGGTCATATAGTAAGGCCATATAACATTATCTCCAGCGCAATGTTACAAGTATATGGCATTATTTTAACCATGTATCTTATAGGGGGATATAAGTAAAGAAAACTAACTATAAAAATAAGCCATCACAAGAAATATAGAAAGACATGGTCATATTGTAAGGCCATCTAATATTCTTTCCAGCGCAATGTTACAAGTATATGACATAGTTTTAACCATGTATCCTATAGGGGGATATAAGTAAAGAAAACTAACTATAAAAATAAGCCATCACAAGGAATATAGAAAGACGTGGTCATATAGTAAGGCCATATAACATTATCTCCAGCGCAATGTTACAAGTATATGGCATTATTTTAACCATGTATCTTATAGAGGGGTATAAGTAAAGAAAACTAACTATAAAAATAAGCCATCACAAAAAATATAGAAAGACATGGTCATATAGTAAGGCCATCTAACATTATCTCCAGCGCAATGTTACAAGTATAAGCCATAGTTTTAACATGTATACTTGAGGGATATAAGTAAAGAAAACTAACTATAAAAATAAGCCATCACAAGAAATATAGAAAGACGTGGTCATATAGTAAGGCCATCTAACATTCTTTCCAGCGCAATGTTACAAGTATATGGCATAGAATACAAAATACAAACAGACCCACAGATGGAAGAATTTGTAATCAGTCTTTGATATTCAGTCCGGATGTGGTGACATTTTTGTATTCCCTGCGACACCCAATTTCTAGGAGATTTGCGACTGTGATTTCCGGAGCCTGCCAAAGTCGCTGATTGGTCCGTCTGCTACAGGTTCTTCTCTTCTCACAGCCAATCAAAATCCACTTCACTTAACAATGTCACAGATGAGGATCATCTAAATCTTATTGATGGGGCGATGTCAGCATTAATTGCTCTCCATACATGGTTCTAGATATTTAGTTTTTTTAGTTCATATCAATATAATCTTCTTTTATCATCTATTTATATTATATATATGTTTATTTTATTTATAAATTCATATTTTGGATTAGGTAAATAAATATATTACTAGATAAATTGAAACACACATATATATTAATGATATTTTATAATATTTTATTTTAGAACTCGTTAAAAGATGCATTTAGCATTCGAATAAAACTAAAAACAGGATAATCTTCTGCATTATATTAGATTTGATATACAAGGTGGCCCATAAATCCCGAACCCTTTTAATTTTTATTACAAAAAAGGTGTTTCGGGACTTATGGGCCAACCAATATTTTAAAGCACACCTTATTCATTAAGCATTGAATATTCCGATAGAGACTGTTTAAGAATACAGAAAAATTATTGGACTCTCATTGGAGGTTGTGTTAGGCCTAATAGTTTTGATTTCACAGATTTCATTCTAGTTTACTGATAGATAGGTTAAGAGTATTATTTTTGTATCGTGATCCAATATAATATTTACCAATTTAATCTGTTAGTGACCATCTCACTCGCAGCTAATTTGCAAAGATCATATAAAATAAACATCCCGAAGAACATAAATAATAAACAAATATATATTTACATAATGAAAAGATTTAAAAGCACGAATGTTTCTTTTTATACATAATACAAACTTCTACTGCCCTTACCGCGATGAAAAAATATATTGAGAGGGCTTGGCTCATCATATATTTTTAATCGCGGTAAGGGCAGTAGAAATTTGTATTATGTATAAAAGAAATATTCGTGCCTTTAAATCCTTTCATTTTGTGTGTATAGATGGCGCGTTATTGCTTTGTGTTAAAATATTTATTTTTATTCAAATACCATCTATCGATAATATTGGTAATAATTTACTTTTTCTAGCAATAGGTTCCTTTTAATAAAATCATCAAATAGTATTTCTACAGACCTTACTGCAATGATAAAAGTTATTGAATAAAAGGGCTTTGCTCACCAGTGGTGAACTCTCTTCAGCGGTTTCGCCAGATTAATCTTCAGACCGCTCTACTATTGTATTGAATTGGTTTTAGGATATACCCTGTATTTTCTATGGAATGCAGCTTAGAAGTGTTTATTCAACCTATGGACATAAACATAAACTATGGACACTGATAGTTTGTTATTTATACCCAAATACCCATATGGTAGATAAACTGGGAAATGTTTTCAATGATTTACAGAGAGGTTTTAATTAATTCAAAGGGTGTGTTTCTTACCTCAATATTATCATTATATATTGTAAGATAAATATTTGAAAAAAAAAAGATGAATATATCCTAATTTGAAACATCATGTGACAGTTCTTGGAATCAAATAGTTAATCATTTGCTATAATAAGAGGAATTTGTTGGTAAATATTTCTCACACTTCTACAAAGAAGATAACTAGTAAGTTTTAAATTTAAAATACATTTGTGAAACTTTATAATAGGTGATCGAAACTTAACATACCAATTTAATCTCAGACAAAAATTAAAATATTTCATTCACAAAATTAATTTTTAAAAAATTGACACTGAAAGAAATATCTTGGTGGTAAAAGAGATTTAATTTGTCTTTGTGTGTGTGTGTAATTTTCTGATTATAAAGATGGGGCTTGAAATATCTCTAGTTGATAAGTGAGTAAAAATAGCTCATTGTTAATAAAACAATTACATTACCCCCTATCATTAGATTCATATGCCTCCACTGCTGATGTTGCTCCATGAATAAACTCCACTGATTCCTCTGGGACAGGGGGCTAGCGAACCCCAGCAGGGAAGAAGCACCACGGACTCCTCTGGGCCAGGGGGCTAGCGAACCCCAGCAGGGGAGAATCTCCACGAGCTCCTCTGGAACAGGGGGCTAGCGAACCCCAGCAGGGAAGAAGCACCACGGACATCCTCTGGACCAGGGGGTTAGCGAACCCCAGCAGGGAAGAATCTCCACGAGCTCCTCTGGAACAGGGGGCTAGCGAACCCCAGCAGGGAAGAAGCACCACAGACTCCTCTGGACCAGGGGGCTAGCGAACCCCAGCAGGGGAGAATCTCCACGAGCTCCTCTGGATCAGGGGGCTAGCGAACCCCAGCAGGGAAGAAGCACCACGGACCTTCTCTGGATCAGGGGGCTAGCGAACCCCAGCAGGGAAGAAGCACCACGGACTCCTCTGAGCCAGGGGGCTAGCGAACCCCAACAGGGAAGAATCTCCACTGATTCCTCTGGACCAGGGGGCTAGCGAACCCCAGCAGGGAAGAAGCACTACGCACTCCTCTGGACCAGGGGGCTAGCGAACCCCAGCAGGGGAGAATCTCCACGAGCTCCTCTGGAACAGGGGGCTAGCGAACCCCAGCAGGGAAGAAGCACCACGGACATCCTCTGGACCAGGGGGCTAGCGAACCCCAGCAGGGAAGAAGCACCACGGACTCCTCTGGATCAGGGGGCTAGCGAACCCCAGCAGGGAAGAAGCACCACGGACCTTCTCTGGATCAGGGGGCTAGCGAACCCCAGCAGGGAAGAAGCACCACGGACTCCTCTGAGCCAGGGGGCTAGCGAACCCCAACAGGGAAGAATCTCCACTGATTCCTCTGGACCAGGGGGCTAGCGAACCCCAGCAGGGAAGAAGCACCACGCACTCCTCTGGACCAGGGGGCTAGCGAACCCCAGCAGGGAAGAATCTCCACGAGCTCCTCTGGAACAGGGGGCTAGCGAACCCCAGCAGGGAAGAAGCACCACGGACATCCTCTGGACCAGGGGGCTAGCGAACCCCAGCAGGGAAGAAGCACCACGCACTCCTCTGGGCCAGGGGGCTAGCGAACCCCAGCAGGGAAGAAGCACCACGGACATCCTCTGGATCAGGGGGCTAGCGAAACCCAGCAGGGAAGAAGCACCACGCACTCCTCTGGACCAGGGGGCTAGCGAACCCCAGCAGGGAAGAAGCACCACGGACATCCTCTGGACCAGGGGGCTAGCGAACCCCAGCAGGGGAGAAGCACCACGGACATCCTCTGGACCAGGGGGCTAGCGAACCCCAGCAGGGGAGAATCTCCACGAGCTCCTCTGGAACAGGGGGCTAGCGAACCCCAGCAGGGAAGAAGCACCACAGACTCCTCTGGAACAGGGGGCTAGCGAACCCCAACAGGGGAGAATCTCCACGAGCTCCTCTGGAACAGGGGGCTAGCGAACCCCAGCAGGGTAGAAGCACCACGGACCTCCTCTGGATCAGGGGGCTAGCGAACCCCAGCAGGGGAGAATCTCCACGAGCTCCTCTGGGACAGGGGGCTAGCGAACCCCAGCAGGGAAGATGCACCACGGACTCCTCTGGGCCAGGGGGCTAGCGAACCCCAACAAGGAAGAATCTCCACTGATTCCTCTGGAACAGGGGGCTAGCGAACCCCAGCAGGGAAATAGATCAACGGACTGCTCTGTCAAAATGTCAAAAAAATAAAACATTTTTCTGGGGCCCAAGTGTCTCTTATAGATTATTTAAACGATTCAACCAAAAATACCTTTCTAGTACCGTATTGTACATTGTATTGGATTGGTTTTTCTATGTACTTATATGAAATCATTATTTTTGGTAATTAATTTGGAAGTGGGTATCAAAAACTTAATTGAATTTGTCAAGTTAGCTGTTCAATCGTGAATGTGAGAATGTTATTTAGTGTCACACAGGTAGTTATAAGATACAATGTCTATTGTAGATTTTATTCCAAATACAATTTGTTTTGAAAAAGAAACTACAATCAATTATTAGCAAATATGTCATTCGTAAATGATGTCACTTAGACCAACTTTTAAACACCCAGTTGTGAAAGTAATTTTGGAAAGTAACAAAAAAGAAACATTTAAAATTAAATCGATAACCGACTCAAATTGTTTCCAAAACAATAATTGTTTTGAAATGCAATAAATCAACTTCAAACCCCATTTTTCTCCTTCCCGTAACGGCAAGTTAGAAATGAAAGTATTCTGATATGGTAGCTTGTTATCGCTTATAGATTTTTTGAATATACCTTTTGCCTTTGTTAGAAGCATTGATCAAATTAATATATATATAATTGTGTTTATTATCTTATTTAACCCTACCTTTATTTAACTGGAAGTAGAATGAATTGAGAGTAATATTTGAAATTTTAAAATAAAAAATACAACCTTTCGCAATGAGTTTCTTATAAATAATAAATAATTTCTATTAATAATAAAAGAAACTCATTGCGAAAGGTTGTATTTTTTTTTTTTATTTGTAGCGCAATTTTTTCGTTTACTTCAAATATTTGAAATGTGGAAAGTTTCTTTAGAAAAATTTCAATATCTGAAAATGAATGATCAGTTTTTTTTTTTGGTCGTTGAGGTACAGTTTGCACCACGCTGATGAAGGCCAACAGCTGCAAACGCGTACATGGTTTGTTTTTCTTATTTATCAAGAATTTGGCCAATTCTGGAATAATTAAAAATCAACGAGAATAGTTGATATTTATTCCGATAGATGATTCCATCAGAAACTCTCAGTTGCACGATAAAAGATGTATTTTTCATAATTACAATTTCGCTTTTTTCGAGAAATATATATGCTGATTTCTCTCCTAGTCTGAAGAAAGCGATATAATACTTATTGTATAACTATTCACCTTACAAATGGACAGTTTGTCGAGTGTTTAAACAAGTTTGAATATCAAAATTATAAGATCAAAGAACTTGCGCATAAAATTAAATCCAAAAGACAAAAAACCTCTTGCAATCAGTATCTTTTATTTTTTTCATAAAAGATACCGATTGCGAGAGGTTTTTTGTCTTTTGGATTTAATATCAAAATTCGAAACTATTATAGACGTTCATGATTCTTTTTAAAAATAAACAATTTCTACTGTCCTTACTGCAATGGAAAATTTAATGGGAGGTCCTTTGCAGTAAGGACAGTAGAAATTGTTTATTTTTAAAAAGAATCATACACGTCTATAATAGTTTCGAAATTTGATAACAGATGGCGCGCCAATACATCATAATATAAGTTTGGATATATTGATTATTAGGCCATAAAGCTTCATAAATTTATAAATAATAAAAATATTGAACAATAATTTTAATTTTTCAAATAATATCGTTCCAGAATTCCGGGTTTTACTTTAGAGAGTAATTTAATTTTACCAAACCGTTTTTATTTCACCGTTTGAGGTAGAATAATGTGGAAGTTTTCATTTATATTGAATCAATTCAGCCGATGAAAACTAATGTCATTGTGACTAGAGTTCTGTAGAGATCAGAGAGGTATTTATTCTGTCGAGGCTGTAGATCAATGGTTCTTACTTTCAATCGAATAATCCAGTCGGGGAAGTAGCAGGGATATGTCAGTCTCAGTATCCGGAGGATATGGACAGGGGTTATGGTATTCGGATGATATCGGAAACTTGGTTGCCGCGCATGGTGAATAATCTAATCCTTGTGCTTTACGTTAGAGAGTAGTTACGATTTAAATAAAACAAACTTCTACAAGTACTGTTTATTTCCTTACTGCGATGAAAACTAATTCTAAATAATCATGCTTTTAATAGTTCTTATATATGTTTGAATATAGATGCATATAGGTGGGTGTTCCATCTATGTTTGAATATATTTGCATGAATTAGCTTTCTATTATACACCTACCCCCCGATTTACACGGTACTTGTTTTACACGTTTTCGCTTTTACACGGTTTTCCAAATAAGTTTTTGTTTTTGTTTTTATCTCACTATACTAAATGCTACTGTGATTGAACACATGCGCTGTGTACACATCTCACGAGGAATCCCGAGCTTATGTGCTGACTTGCTGCACACGCACACTGTGTCTGTATTTCTAATTTTTAAAATTTTTAATTTTCGATTTACACGTTTTTCTCAGGAACGTATCAACCGTGTAAATCGGGGGATAGGTGTATATATCAAAAATGGATATCGATAGAATAATTGACTTCCCAACCCAATATAACAATATCCCTGACAAATTATCTAAATATTGATAATTATTTATATGTTTATATATTTGATTACAATATATATTACTTTAGCTGGAAACAGCCCACACATGCCAATAACAAAGGTTTTCAATTATTTTGTATAAAGATTATTTAGAGATTGTACATAGAGTATTAGCCCGTTGAAGAACAGTATATTTGCTTGAAAGCTTGCAAATTCAAAATTAAAAGAAATTTTCACTGATTTTTATTTTTCCTTTTCCAAAAAAAAAAATGGAAATATAAGTATGTAAATAATGTCTTTTTAAATAAAATGTTTTACCTTTAAGTCCGAATATGCGTGAAAATATAAATGTTCACTTTGGGATTTTTAATAGAAATTTATAGTTCTCCTCAAGTAAATATTAAAAACAGAAAATTTATTATTCAATATGATCTCCTTATCATTTATAAATTTACAGCATATTTAATTATAAACTATATAATATATAGAGTTTATTTCCCTAGAGTGTTGTGCGTGCAAACCGTAGATAATACTTTACTCAATATTAACTTCAAACATAATTATATACTGTCTCTTGTTGACAGAAATGTTGATATTAAATGAATAAAATATTTGAGTTTAAGAAACGCATTTAAATTCTGATAAGAAATATACATTAAATAACTCTAAAATACTAAAAATACTTAAAGAAGTCGCTATATAATTAGTTTTCATCTGTTGCATCTGTGTTCTTCTCAAATCCTTTCTTCATTTAAAGGTTTTGAGTATTATTGTTTTTTATTCACTAAAATATCAATCAGATTATTTTTTATTTAAATATGAAAGTTTGAAGAGAGGTAATCTTTACAATAACAATATTTTATTGATATCTTTTCAATACAGGTGAAGTGCACAGTCCACACTATTTAGGTAATGAGTTATAACAAAATGATGATAAATAAATGATGTAAAAAGGGAGATAGTATTTATAAATTATATCAGAATTTCGTTTAAAAAAGCTATACAAAGAAACAATTTTACAATTTTTACACAACACATTTTTTATACAACATAACAGTTTCACTATATTTGTTTTAGAAATAATTTTACATTCATATTAGTATGTCATAATTAATTCATTATTATAACTACATATTAACTTTCATCAGAAGAATTTGTCTATTATTTATCTATGCCTATATCAAATCATAATTAGGATGATAAATATTTGAAGATTCTTGTTTTGATTTTTCTATAATAGCTATTATAGTGAAGATAACTCCAACTGGTAATGTATTTATTTCAAGAAGATACAAAATCAAACAAATCTAAATTATATGAAATTATTTGAATAACATAAATGAACACAGTCTTATTTCAAGTAGAGAGCGAGTTACTCTTTTCTACGATGTTGATGCACGCAATCGGCATTTTTAACGCTGTATTTGTCAAGCGTTGTTGATACTTGTAGAGCAAGATGTTCTAAGTCCTTGAACCTCTAGGTTTTCCAGGAAATATTCATTGGATTACTTTCTTTCCTTGCCGACAATGTCTTTTCTTCTAAATCGATAGGAATATTCGTTTTTAGGTCATTTTATTCTCTTGTGTGATTCTTGTTATAATTGGGCATTTGAATGCTTCTCGGCTTTTTTCTTCAGATGCTTGTAACAGTGCCATCTCTTCCAGTTGTCATCAGAATCTTTCCTGAATGGTACAAAGTAGTTCTTTATTGATTGAGAGAATTTAGTCAATGTAGTTTATTGGCTTAGTGGTTTCTTTCAACACGAAGGAGGTGGGAGGGGGCTTGGCCTTCACAAGCTTAACAGCTTTCTGCTTGTTTGTGACCTTTGGAGGCTTTCACAGAGGCAGATACAGGATTCTTCTGGGACTTGAAAGCCTTGATGGCTCGCTCGCGCTGGGCTTTCCTCAGTTCAGAATTCATGTTCCTTTTGGCCAGGATGTCTTTGAGAAAACTCCCACGATGGCCCTCTGGTGCTTGGTTGCGCGCCTGGTACGCTTCGTCTGGCAGCCTCTATCTCAATGCCCTTCTTGTGATTCAGGCGATATAGCACCGTCCAGGTAAGCATACGAGGGTTGTTCTTCGTGAGGTTAGAGGCCTCGCAATTGCCTTTTAGGAATTGATACACTTTTGCATCGATCTTCATCATGCGTTTTATAGAGCGATCGGAATATCCATATTCTTGGTCGTTAGCAAATTCTAAATAGTGGTTGTGGTTTTCACTGTTCTTCGCGAAGCTCTTTTCATTAGGTGTTAATAACACAACATCCCTTCTGAATTTTCATCTGAATATTCTTAGAGCGGTATGAGACATCATAATATCTATGGCATTTTTTATATTGCGATAAGAAGATGCATACCTTTGATTATTTTTCTAAGTAGAGATTTTACTGCGTATATATACCAGAACAAATCATACTTGTTTTTATTGTTCAAAAAGGCTCACGCAGAGATATTTTTCGGACCATTTTGATGAGCTGATATTCAAAGTTCTTCAAAAAAATGCTTGGAAGCTTGTTGATGCGAACATCACTAAAGTTGTCTCCTATCGTTAGTTAAGAGCTTCTCAAATGTGATCCTTCTTTTAAGTAGAAAAAGTGGATATCAGATGGAAAGAAGCCGCCCATGCTCTTTCATATATAGTTTCGGAGATTCCGAAAAGGGTTCGAGGACTAGCGACATCTTCCTCAACTGAAATTTCTTATGGATGGGGTCCATTGTGGTGATTGGCAAGGAGATACTGATTGGCTGAGAACCGAAGTTAATTTCAACTCATCTTCTAGGGAAAAAATGATAGAATGGATGGTTGTAGTCATGGCAGCATTATGGCATTGCTGAGGCTGAGGAGGAGAGGCCGAGGGCGGTGGCTGATGGTCTGCCACCGCGAGGAGCGTTGTACCACCGGGGGATGTGGCGGTCCACCCGGGGTATTCCTGGGAGATAATAATGCGGGCAGGAACGCTCCTGGACATAGTAGGTTAGACAATGATCATGTACTTCCTAGTTCAGGACTCACCTTGCAGCCACTCGACCTACTCCTCCTCCTCTTCTAGTTGCCTCAATTCTAAGGCGGAGGAATGGAAGCGTTCATTGCGCAATTCCCGTCTCTTCGCCGTTCTTGCCCGTCGTGCTCCAAGCTCGCAACTTTTTACATGGAGGTGGTATTCAAGTTTTTCGGCCACTGTCCTCAGAAGCCATCCCACATTGTAGGGAGGTTTTTTTCCAGATGGAAAGAAAAAGAAACGCCGTGGTGTTGGTGGCGGGCATTTAGAGATGGACCATTCCTTAAACTCTTCAAGAAAGAGTGCATCTTCCTCCATTTTCTTCCATTCCTTTGAGGAGAGAAGCTCAGGCTTTTCGGAAGCTTCAAACTCCTTAAAAAGGAGCTCAATTCCAAACCGAACCTTTTTAGCTCGGTGGAAAGGCTCCTTCTTTCTGTCCCTGAAGGCCATCATTTCCATCTCTTCATGGAAGTATTTTATGATGACGGCATCATAATCGTCTGGTGCGGTCAGTGCATGGTGACTTCTTGGTTTTCTTCGTGTACATGATGTAATCTTATTGCCCATCTTGAAATGTGTCACGTGTTGGCAGATGAGTTCGATTGTTTGGTGAATAAAGTGAATCCTTTCGTCCACAACAATCCCACATCACCTTTAATTAGAGAATCATCAACCCAGCTTATATCTCAATATGAATAAATAAAATTAAAATAAAAACTACCACCCTTTCTAAATTCGCATTTGTTATTTAATATTTTTTTAAATGTAAAATCGAATATATATAACATATTGCGCTATATGAACATAAAAGAAGACCAAACTGAACCCATATGCAGTGCGATTTGCCATCCCAAATAATAGATTATAGCACAATTCAGTTAAACCATATTACTATCTTTCGCGCGAACAAGATGATAGGATTGGTACGTTCCAAATTTTCCTTTTTAAATAAATACCATACAATGTGAGGTGTATGTACAAATTTATGTAAATAAGACAAGAGAATATAAATTTATATAATATACATGCTGAAATTTCGAATGAAATGGGTATTCTATGGGCAAAATCAAAATCAAGATTCTACTAGCCGAATGACCCGGGCAACGCCCGGGTTTTACTCGATTAAATGTTTTTATTCAAATACTATTCCTTACAATTATAAATTGGCGCCATGGATGTCACTCTTGTGAAACGTCCCGCTCCAAATTTGTGTCTGAGAAGTGATATTTTTATAGAGAGATGATCTGGCTTTGTGTCTTCTGCTCGAATGATTTTTTTTCTGTTAGAATTTTGTTCCTGAATACTAAAAATGAACTGGCTTCACCCGTGGTCTCTGCTTTTTGGAATATTTCCCGATATAATTTTGTAACTGATAAACAAATGATGATACAGCAATATTGTCATCATCATTTTTTGACTAAAAAAAAACCCAACTATTTTTGCCCAAAACCTGTCAATTTCAAATTTTCTTGGCTAAAAATGCGATAAATATCTCTTTCATATTTTTCTCTATGTCCTGTTAAACCCCCTTTTTACATGTACATTAGGTCAGCTGATATTACCTCCCATCTTCACCGCTAGAGGCGCTGCTTGCGAGCGAAAGGGCAAATTTGCAACGCAATTTGCAAATAACTCGACGAATATTCGAGATAGAGACCTGAAATTTTCACTATAAGTTTTTTTCAGATTCTACTATATATACTGTTAGAATTTCAGTCAGATTAGTTACGTATTGTGGACGTGTATAGCCGACATAATAACACACACATACATGTAATATAAGTTGAAGTTTGGTTGTTGACTCTTATAGAATCCTGTCGACTCACTGTAATAATTTGTTGAGTTTGATGTCGAATACTGAAATAAGTTGAAGTTCTGGTAAGCCTTGTGTAGAGTTTTCCAGTACCTCTCTGCACCTTGGAAGACCTTTAAAAGTTCTCACAAAATACAGGCAGTCGTGGTCGAGGCAGAGTGGAAAGTTTGGGAATGTCCACACAAAAAACGAAGACACAGTTGCACTAAGAAAGTTCCGTTAACAGATCAAAGTTGAGCTAGGAGCGAAAGATGGAGACATAGAAGTTTCTTACTCGTCTACATGATGAATGAGGAGGACCTTGGTGACAACCGACGAGAGCTCGGGCTAAGGGTGAACTAACTGTATTTTTAGGTTAAGACGGGGGCCTTTTATATATCTTTCCCGAGAAAGGGGAGTATTGCATTACAGCACATGCGAGAGGGGCTTGGATCGTCTGTAAATTGTACACTGGCGCTGTGGCCGTTTCCATCTTTAGACTTTGTTGTTTTGGCAATACTATATGCTCGATCTCTGCTTTAGCTCAACTCTTAATCAATTACAGAGTTTTATTTATTTATCCACTTTGTACAAATTACATTACATATTATGATGTAAACACACATGTCAATAATACGTATAATCATTAACAGCTGGGTTTCTATTATACAACATTAAAATCTTGTTATAAGTTATATACATGGGGTTGTTGGCTTAAATTACCATATACATACATACATACATACATACACTGACTTATATATATAGGGATGATAGCAGCCAGCCTTGCTTCGCTAAGGGTGTGTTTTATTGGTCTACCTTGTTAGCATTGTGGCTGTATAAAACAGAATTGGTCTCCGTCAGTCTCAATGCAGCTGTCTAGGCGGTTTTCTATATCGGAGAAATTTATGTTTTGGTTTTCCATCACCTCTTGACGATGGGGGGTCCTTCTTAATCAACTTCAGAATTCTTCGGGCTGGAAACAAAATTATGGATGTGCAACACAATGGAGGTTTCGAGCTGCATTAAGTTCTTGGTACCGATGGAGAAATGGTGAAGTAATCTTTTGTAAATGATGAATACGGGATCTGTATATTGGCGTATGGAGGAAAGGCAAATATCAATGAGGAAGACTTCTTCCCTTAAATTGTATTGAGGCTTATGTCAAGTACGTTCTTGTTCATTTCCTCGAAACACCTAAATGATTCTTTCCATTTAATGGAATCGTCAACCGCAACTGTGGTGTGAACTTGGTTATCTCATGTGTCTTCAATAAAGGCCACTGTGTATCAAATATCCTTCAGAATTATTGGCTGAATTCCGATATACATGGTAAAAAAAGTACAACTAACCTAATTTTATTCATGAGTGTATTAGTAATTTAAAAATGCTTGTAGAGTAAGTTATGTAGTTTTCAATATTACTTAGACAATTGACATTTTAAACATTTTTTTTTATTCTTCTAATCAATTTTTACAAAGGTGGAAAAAAAATATAAAATAGTAAATAAAGGGTATATAAAGTGTAGGGGAATATAAATATAGTTGTATTTTAGGTTGCACAATTTCCTCCACCTAATTTGTATTTTTAAAATTATTTCAACTGTGAAATTATAACACTATGCGGCGCTGAGTTTGTGTATACAAAATATGTGAAGCTTTGATATAGGTTTGGCGTTCAGCCAACCGAAATATTGGCAAAACAAATATTTTATTAAATCCAATACATGCCTTTTATTATCTAATATAGTTGTGTATTTGTACAAATTTCTTCAGCAAGGAAGACTTCTCTTTCCTTGAGAGAATCCTCCTCCAGACAAGGTCTTCTTGAACTTATACTTTAATATTACTTTGAAAAAACTGTTAAATAATTAACTGTTGAATTATAAAGAGCACATAGAAATTGATATATCATAATTATATTAAATTTGACGCTATAATTAAGTAGACGAGGTTCATTTTACATATTCAAATTTTGTTATTATTAAACTTTCAGTCAAGTATATCAGCATAAACACGTCATATGCTGTAATTAAAAATAATAAATGAAGTGAAACTACTTAAAAAAAGAAAAAGACAGAACCGTGGTAAGCTATCGTTGCTTACATGAGGATAAAGAGTTTATTTTTAATATACCATATTAGCATATAAGTATCAGAGAACTAAAATGATCTTCTACAGCTACTAACTATATATATGTTGAATATAGATCATGTTGAAGATTGTGGTAATGCAGTCGTGGTTGAAATCTTTGAAGTATGATAATGAAAAATAGTTTTGTTCAGTAATTTAATTGAGTTAAAGGAATATATTAAAAAAAAACAATTTGATAAAAGCAATTCTTGGCTTAAGGCGAGTAGAATTAGGAAAACAAAAGATTATTCACACAATGTACAAAAGTTTTGAGCCGGCCAACGGGGAAAAACAACAACGAGTTTTTAAATGCAAAGCGTGACCTCTGGCGGTCGATTTAACAGAATATTTGTATCTATGAAATATAATTCCAGATAAAATAATATTTCAATATAACATATATATACTATGAAAAAACAATAGAAAAAATAAAAGATAACTATATATAGTTATATATACTTAATAGTACTATAATACCTAAATGTATCTTATATATTCTATCCTCTATAGTGAAGAAACGTTTTACCATAAAGTAATAACGATTGTATATATATACATATTAAAAACAAAGTAGGCATATCCTGACCAGGAGCACATGTGCTTTTCAGAAGGCAGAGCGCCATCTAGTGGAACAGAAATCAATTAATCATTTATTTAGCCTCATCCCTAATATTTGGCCAACCCAATTTCTTGATAAATCAAGAAAAGCCATCCACGAATCAGATGGCACTCAGCCTTCTGAAAATCACGTGTGCTCCTGGTCAGGATATGCTTACTTTTTTTTTAATATCAACACCTGATCTTTTTATTTTTTTATTTCTCTATTATTTTTCACATATATATTGAATCTTAGTCAATATAATTTTATTGTTGGTTAATATTATTCAATTTTAACCTACACATATTTGTAATTTTATATATAACTTATATATACGCTGTGTTTTTTCGAATAATTTAAGAAATAGGATAACAGTTTTAAAAATTTGAAGCTATGATGAATGACCACGAAATTCACACGAATCTGAATAACATAATAAAGAGCCCATGTCGATGATTTCACCATGTTGATGTCTTCATTTTTAATAAATATAATATTATTGCTTAATATTGTTTCGAATTGCTATAGGTATTTTCATTTTAGATTGTTATTACGAGTTTTTAAGTCGTACACGAGCTGTGCTAATTCATATTTGTATGTCAAACCTTGAAAGTCAATTTTTATTTATTATTCGTAACATTACTATTAATTCGTATATCACATCAATATAATTTCTTCAACTTTAACATAATTATCACTAATGTTAAACATTATAAAATAGACACGATCCGTCCTTGAAATATGCATTTATCTTGATAAACATTCCATAAAAAACTCATTTACGCTTTTAAAAATATTAATTTTAAACCATTTTGAACAAATACATTCCAGTTGAATTTTTAATTCCGGGACCACATGTAGATAATTTATTTTAAATTAATTTTTTTATCGTTATAAAAATTGAATAGCGGTTTTAAATCTTTGCTTTGATTTTAAAAGAACATTTTATTATATAAGTTATTTCCCTTCTCTATAAAGCATTTTAACTTATTTATATATACAATATTTATATAAATTTATTAAATTTTACAATGATATTTTACTTAAAAAGTACACTAAAAAATGATTTATTTGATCATTATAAAATATATTTTCAAGAATAAATATCCAGGTATATTGAATGATTTATAATGAATAATAGGTAGTTTGGTATACCTAAAATGATCGTTTAAATGTATATCCCAATAACCTAAGCATAATTATAAAATACTATAAGTTAAAAAATACATTCTGATCATTAAATATACCCCTTATTCTTAAAATAATAGAATTCCCGGGTATATTATGATAGAAGGTAAAAGTGGAGTTTGTCAATGGGTCCAAGACTCCTATTCAGTTTTAAAGCGATTTACTTTCGATAAAGTTTTTCACAACAATTTAGTAATGGGTGTGGAAGCGCCATTTTACTTGAGTAGAAGTATTTTCTAAACCTTTATGGACACATATATTTACCACGTCTTTAAAAATCTTTCCCATTATTTACATTTTTCTTTCCTGAAGGAGTTGATGTTCCTTTCCACTCGTTTATAATATTAATAGTCTACTCTATACTCTCACTCCTGAGGGCGATGTGGACATAGAAAGGTTACTCATTCGATTGAAGGATTGAGAATTCCTGCACTCCGTATATAACAAGAATAATGTTGTCAGGATGGACATCATACTCGCGGTCTATTACGAAGAGGAAACGGAGCACCTCCTCGGGCTACTCACGCCTGAAGACAAGATTCTTCTCGACAAATTCTTCGACATTATCATCAAACATGTTCTGAACATGAACTCCTCAAATGGCAGGGATCTGTCTAGATTCAAGGCGGCTTTAAGCTCCTGATCCGGACGTGCCCTCGGAGAGGGCTACATCGATTGTAAATATCTCTCTTCATTCCTACCATTATTATCACCTTATAAATCCCTTTGAGTGTAAAGATTGACGAGATGTCAATAAAGTTGTTTAATTGTCAAAATAGTCTTCTATATAATATAACGAAAAGCTCGCTTTATAAGCAGACGTACTTTTACCTCAAACACCTTTGTTTCTCTATTTTAAATATGTATTAATCTCGAGAATCATATAAAACAGAGGCAGTAGAGAATTTTATCAACATATTCCCCAGGAAATCCTAAGTAAACATCTTCCTTTCCTCTATAAAATAATCAAAATTTTCTTAAATACCATTTCTAAGATTCTCCCTTCAGTACACTACTTTCGCGCGTCTTGGTGTTTTCATTTGTATTATATAGATGCCGCTTTATTGCTTTGTATTAATTTATGCCTAATTGGCCTTGTTCTAATTGTTTGCGGAAGAGCATTGCTCGATGCAAATATTTAAATGTAATTATACTGTCCTAAAATCTTATGTCCATAGTTTGTTTGAATACCATATCTAAGATTCCACCCTTCAGTGTAGCATATTAAAGCAGAATGATACAATAGAGTATTGGAACTATAAATAAGCGGTCTGTTAGATTAAATTGAGGAAAACGTTGGGAGGGTTCACCACTGATCAGCCAGCCCTTCTTAATATTTTTTCTTCGCAGTAAGGACAGTAGAAGTTTGATTTATTTGTGAAAAGAAACATTCGCGTTTTAATTTTTCATTTGTTATTTTTAAAAATATGCACATTCTAATATTTAATTAATATATAATTCCATAAAACCATTTATTTATTTTTTAAAGATGAAAATAAACATTACTTTCCCTATATCAAATTTCTATTATTAAATTTGTCCGAATTCATTCTCGGGGGAAATAAATTTATGTAATAAAAATGTTTTAGAAAATAAAGCCTTTTGTGAATTCATTTTCAAATAGGAGGTATCAATACAACAATGGGTTTTCCATTATGTAAGAAACAATTGCACCTAATCCACTACTAGATATAATCAAGTCACAATGGGAAATCAGTGTACCATATGCAAAAAAGACTTTCACAAAAGCGACCAAGCCTTCAGAGACACCTATGACTACGACAAAATCACTCAACATTATTTTAAAGAAGAATTCGAAATTTTTAAATTTAGAGACAGAACGCACATCCCACATCATAGAGCAACAAAAGTAACTTTTGGGAACACAATATCTTATAAGGAATTCAGGCCATCAGAAATACCAGAACTATTAGGGATCAGGGCCAATAAAGAAATGGATGAGGGTTCTCAATTTCTGCAAAGAGACAAAGAATATCATATCCCTCCTGTTCCTCCCCCAACTCCGCGAAGATATTTCTTCCAAACATCAGGGACAAAATGTCCATATAACGTGAAGACATTTTAAAGGAGGTAGCGGAAAAACTCGATGGCTATCTACAAGAAGAAGCTTCTAAATTGGCTGTCAAAAGAGCTAGGAAGGCAAAGAAGCTGGAGCTTTACCAGTTGCGGTTTCAAACTTCAGAACTGGAATTGAGGCAATTAGAAGAAGAAGAGGAGTAGGTCGAGTGGCTGCGAGGTGAGAGATTCCTGAATAAATATAATCTATCAATATCTAACCAAATGTGTACAGGAGCGTTCCTGCCCGCCCAACCACCATCTTCCAGGAGTACCCCGGGTGGACCGCCACTCCCCCGGTGGTACAACGCTCCTCACGGTGGCAGACCATCAGCCACCGCCCTCGGCCTCTCTTCTTCTGCCTCCACGATGCTCTTTAGCGTGCCTATCTGCCATTGTTAGGCCTCTGGTGGAGACCCTCGAAAAACTCCTGCATCCTCCAAAAACTAATCTTCATGTCAAAATTTCCGTAGATTGTCTACTTGACGCTGGCATCTTTGTACCACTATCGCTACAATCACGATAACCAAAGCTTTGATTCAACGCGACTTCTAATAATGCATAGGATTTCACAAAAATTCTTCTATTCTTATCCTTTTCAATCATTCACTATAGAATGCACCCAATGATTGAGATTGAGCTCTAATGGCCAAAAGCAGCTTTAAATAAAGTTGGGAAATTGCTGGTTTCAACTCGACCCTGGAAAAATGGCTCAAAGTATATTAAATTTTCTGAAGGAGCACAAAGATATGTAGCCTAAGTGCTACTTTCATAATAGGGATACAACCTCATTGATTACCTAAAGCATGAAGTTGCTGTTCATTAAACGCAGGGTCTCGCAAGAATATAACCGGATAAGTACTATTCGATGAAAAGGTCAAGTGGAAAGATCTTTAAAATATATAGTGCCTCTCTCTTTCTAGAGAAACACAGAATCCCATAGAAAGCCTGAGATCTGTCACTACATAGAAAGAATTGGATGAAGACCTCAAGTGTTCTGTGACTCCTCTTTTTTTTCAGATTAATACATGTTCTCATACCTTTGAAATAAAGTGGCAGACACAACAAGAATGTGGCATTTTCTGCGTTTGAATTCAAAGCTGGGTCGTACTCTCAATATTGATCAGTGCTCTTAAGAGAAGTTATTTTCCAAGATGTCATTATTCTAAGATTACAACCTGAATCTATTTATAAAATAATCTAATAAAAATTATAAATTTCTGGGATTTCATTTGTTTTTTAAGTTATTTTTATATAGCGGAAATTATTATATATATATATATATATATATTTCAATAATATACAATACTTATAAGATAAAGGTGAAAATTCTCAATTTGGAGCAAGAAATAAATTCTTAATTTAGAATCTCAGAAATCCATATCTACCTTTATAACTATCAACAATATCTTAGAGAATATCCATTAGTACATAATTTCTGTGTTTAACAACCAAAGGAAAACTATACACAATATCAAATATTTATGAAAAATATGAATATTTGTATTTATTTATTTATGTTGTTCGTGTGTAAAACGTTGGGGGCCGAAATCGTTGCAGTAGATTCCTCATCTAACATTCAGTCATGGGCCAAAAATGGGAGTGCACTAGCCTGAACACAAAAAAAGACAATACACACATAATGGTTGCCTTGGTAAGGGGGTGGCACCTGGTAAGGTGAGATAGAATAAGTGAAGTCCTGGAATTACTGGTCAATCGAGTATCATGTCGACCTTACTGCACCTAGCTCCTGATTATTCTACGTTCTGCTGTCTCCTTGTCTACTGCCTGTCTTCTGGGTTCAGGAAAACCTAGCTTATATGTTGATGTCAGAGAGGACGGACTTTATTGTCCATTCAAGGACTGGGATGGCCGATGTGTTTACATCCCCCCTCACAGTTGTTCGGGCAATGTCAACGATCTGCAATACAAACTTTCTGGGTTCCACCTTCCTTTTTTCGGTGGTACTTTATTTGACCCCATTTTTAAGTTATTTCAGTCTTTGTCTTTTATGTACAATATTTAAAATACGACATATATAGATTTCATAAATTTATTGTTCAGAATTTATAACCCTCAACAACCTTTCAATGCAGGTTTCAACAAAAATAAAGTGCAAAATTGGTTGATAATAGAGGTACAAGGGATATTACAGTGTAAATAAATTTAAAATCTTCAAAAACTTTAGCTATCTTGAGTCAATTGTAAAAAATTGGTCTAAAAAGAATCAGAAAAGGATGATTAGGTAGGACCCTCGTATTTTAAGATTTTTTGCCATGAAGGTATTCCCTGGTTCTAATAAACATGACTCGTCAAAAACAGTCTATAGAATGATTTTGAAGGTGATCAATTTCTATGGTTAGCATTTATAGATTTATAAAGTGAAGGTTTTGTATAAAAGTTTGAAATAAAATCATCAAATGGTTTGTAGCTGAAATTTATTTTGAATATGTACGTAATCAACTAATTAGATTTTTTCAGCTAATTTTCTCATCGTAAATTTGAATCAGATGCCACAAAATATATTGGCACCCATATATCTAAAGGTAATCAGCCTAAATTTTCGAGGTATTTATGCACTCTTTCAAAAGTATGTTTTATTTTATTCAAATTTAAAACGCTATGTCTCCCTAGAGACACTATGTTCAATATTTTTCTACTCTTTTTTTTTACCATATTTGATTTATAAGAAAGCAAATACATTTTATTTCGATAAAAATATGTGTAGAAATTTTATTAGTGATTATATTGATAATATAATCTTCTTTAAAATCCCTTAGTTACACTTATATGGTGTGTTTGAAGAGGTTCC
The DNA here is from genome assembly GCA_030710605.1 of Cordylochernes scorpioides. Classification (NCBI taxonomy): domain Eukaryota; kingdom Metazoa; phylum Arthropoda; class Arachnida; order Pseudoscorpiones; family Chernetidae; genus Cordylochernes; species Cordylochernes scorpioides. The sequence continues at coordinate 17,338,183 of CP092864.1, forward strand.
ATTATTATTCTATATAACAATAGCGCTTATCATTATAAAAGAAAAAGATGGGTAACAAGTGCACTCAATGTACAAAAAGAAAGTTCCATAACCAACAAAACATTAGAGATTCATACGATTATGATACAGTCATTCAAAGGTATTTTAAAGAGGAGATGACAATCCTAGAATATAAAAACAGAAATCAGCAGCCCTATCGCCAGGCAAAGAGAGTGTCATTAGGTAAGGAGATCCAGTACAAGTTATTTGAAGGGTTTGAGAGGCCAGATCTTCTATCATCCAGAGAGTCGATAAAGATGGAGGAAGATTCGCTTTTTTTGAAGAACAGCAAGGATTGGAGCGTCCCTCCTACACCATCTCCCACACCTAGACGATTCTTCTTTCTAACATCAGGCACAAAGCCTCCATATGATGTAAATAAATTCTTGAGGGAGGTATCACAAATATTAGAGGTTTATAAAAATGACCAATCTTGCAGGTTAGGCTCGCTTCGAGCGGAAAAGGCAAAACAACGAGAGCTTCGCCAAGAACGACTTCGCTCATCAGAATTGGAGCTGAGGCAGATTGAGGAGGAGGAGTAGGTCAAGTGGTTGCGAGGTAAGCCTTATATGATATAGCTATGGTATGATCAGTATCTAACATACTGTCTACAGGAGCGTTCCTGCCCGCCCAGCCACCATCTTCCAGGAGTACCCCGGGTGGACCGCCACTCCACCGGTGGTACAACGCTCCTCGCGGTGGCAGACCATCAGCCACCGCCACTTGACCTATCCTCTTCTGCCTCCATGATGCCAATACATCACAATGCTTGTGTAACGCCTGACCTTCCGAATCTTCACAAACAACTACTACTGTGTTCTCTTTCATACGCCTTCTCTGGCATATATTTTATTTTAAAAATTATTTTACCAGCAATAAATTGTTCGCATCCCTTTAATGCCATTACCACAATAATAGAATAGTTGTGAAAGTATAAATTTGTTATCATGCTTGAAATGTGTTTTCCCTGTGGTTCTTTGTTCTAACTCATATCCCCTGCAAAAATAGATTCTGATGATGGCCAATAGTATTGTAACTTTCTCTATAAAATTACAGCCAATAGGCCTTATTGATGATCAGGAAGCATGCGATAATGTAGAATACCACCTCAATTTTCCTCTCATAGAGCGATTGCATGTGGTAAAACCACCATCGGAATAAATATTTAAAAAAACTCAATTAAAAAGAGTGGAAGTTTCAATTATTATTTTCTTTATCAGAGCCATGCAGTTGTTTTATATGTTAGTTATTTTGAAAGCAGAATATAATAAATAAAAGTTATCGTGACTCCTAGTAGCACAAATGTTTTTCGCTAACATATCAATTCGCCAATTTGAGAATACTAATCAAGATGGATCATATAAGAAAAAATATATCTTCGAATTGCAAAGACACAAATATTACAGTCTTCCTATTTAAGAAAAACTATGACTTGAGATACCATTCTAGTACCAAATACAGCAAAGATCCAAGTAAAATATTGTTCAAGTTTAGAGATACATTATATTATTGTTTCAATTTGCAAATTTCAAATGCGATATATATTCTCACAGTCTAATTGTCAATATTGGGCAGATTATAAAAACATACCAAAAGAATTATGCTCAATGATAATTACCTCAAATTAAATTTATATCAAAGAAATTATATTTATATTCTTCAATGTAAGAAACTCATGGCAATAAGAAACATTAGCATGATATTTGTATTTTATTTATACTTTTTATTTTGAATATCTCATCATGTGTGTGAAATTGCATTTTTTTATCTCTATGGTTTTTGTGATTTTATACTTCATTGTTGAAAGATGTTATAATTTGTGTTAAATATAAATCTCTTGTACAAATTACTTTTCTATAATCAATATGATACTTTTATCAAATATTAGAAATTTTAAAATGTTAATGATGTGTATTATGAGTTTTTTTTCGAAGAAATAAAAACTTTAATTAGGTTTCATATATGATATACTATAATTTAGAAAACTTCAAGAAAATAAAACTCGGAATGAAAAACTGAAATCTCTACACAATCTTGCCTTCTTTCGAAACGAACAAACCGGCACGACATGTAATCATGACCAGATTCACAGAGCAGGTCAATATCAAAATTATTTCATTTATTATCACTGAATTTCTGATAATTCCATACAAATGTTATGATTCTATTCAGTTAATATCTATATGATCATATTTTTGTTAGCGAAGAAGCATGTACATATGAAAACTACTTGAAATATAAGAAACAAGAGATCATGGCGGAAGGATATTATTTATTAGTCTTCAAATATCTATGACAAATGAATCAATTTCTGCATGGAAATTGAGCAATATAATCGTGCTGTGGTTCGATGATGCATTGATCATAAATATCGACTGCGAATTCTCACGAAATTCTGCACACAAACAACTTTTTAACAAACTGATTTTTGATTTCAGCAATATATTAACGCGTTTATAGAAGACTATATATTCAATCACAATGATCAAATATAAATTGAATATAAACAAATATATATATGTCGTGATCGAATGGAAGCATAAGCATTATGCTTACAATCCCCGAAAATTAGTTCA
>CP092864.1:17340897-17363631 GCA_030710605.1 Cordylochernes scorpioides
GGTTATTTATCAGTGTAATATTATTTTCATATTTTAATATCATCTGTTTATTTGAATGTCTATATGTCGGTCTGTCTGGTCAGTTGTTGATGCACAGTTTCAACTCGGAAACGGCTAAAAATTGAGGTTTGATTTTTGGATCGTTTATTCATGACCTCAAAAGACGAATAAATTCTAAATTTCAGGTTTCTCTCACAAATTCCTGGAGTTATAAAGCCGAAAACTGACATGAAAAATCATTTATCCAGATACATCTGAGGCGCAATACATGCGATACATGCGAGCGCGCGCTTAACGCAGCTTCCTATCTTCAGTTGTTTTCAAAGCTAACCTATTTATGATTGAGTTGTTTTGTGATTTTATAATCATTACAATTATACCTAGACATAGCGTATGAATAGTTTTGTAGTCAACGTTTGACAGTTACGATTTTATAATACTCTGGAGTTACAGGCAACAAACTATCAAAGTTCAAATAATATTAATTCATCTATTACCAATAATAATTGGCTCATTTTCAAATATAAATATTTGATGTGGATTATTTATTTATTGTGTATATATATTTATTTTAGTATGTAAATTTGTACTCTAAATATAAAATTTTATGGAATCTAAATAAAACATTGATTGATCATTTAAAAATATTCTAATTTTTCTAGATGTAGGATGTATATATAGAATATATATTTAAATTTAAAGAGTAATTCAATTGAGAGTGTGTGTGTGTAACACGATTTTCAGAAGAGAAAAATCTGAACGCAGATATTAAATAATTTCTCTAATTTGAATAAGATATATTCATAGTTTTCTGTTTCATGTACGATGGGTTTATATTTTCTATTGAATATATATGGCATCAAGCCAAATGGATTACTGAGTATATCGTTTAAATATAATTCAAATAAATATGAATGATATGTGCTAATTTACAAATTACTTTTATAAAGAATCAAGGAACGGTCAATGATATGCCTATTTTGTTTTGAATATATATATTTATATATGTATTTTAAAAAAATAAGGCTTATTTTGGATTGTAATAAGATTATTTATTATGGATTGCTCTATATTCAGAATATATATGTATGTGTGTGTGAAAAAAATAAAAAATATATAATGGATTAATCTAAAGGGTCAGGTGTTGATATTAAAAACAAAAAAAGGGCATATCTTGACAAGGCTCACATGAGTTTTTCTGGATGGCAGCGCCCCATATATTTTTTAGAAACGTGGTGAAATCAAGTCTTCAATTATACATTATAAAAGGGAATATAAAAAGTAATTATTGTATTTTGAATTTGAATAAATTTGATATGAAAACGTATCAACCTTATCTAACGTTATCCACAACGTGCCGGACACACACTGTGGCCTTTTTAAAAGTTTAAAAGCTCACCTTGTTCACACAGAAATTATTAAATTTTGAACTTGAAAAGGAGAAATACTGGGTTACCCAAACGACGTGACTAAGGAGGAAGTAAGTGTTTTTTTTTAAGTTTACGTTTCATCTTAATGAGATATATCCCTAAATATGAAGGTCGCTTATGTGACTGGCCAATATTAGATAATATATATATATAAATATGCATAGTGTGTGTGTGTGTGTGTGTCGTGCTTATCATATTTGACTTAGAATGACTTAGAACATCCCAATATAAAGATCAACCTTATTTATAGATAGTCCTTGTCTTATGATCAGCTCAATGGGGTTTATTAAAAATAAATTATATCAGATCAAGTCGATTTTGATTTTTTAAAGTTTTGTGATCTCTTAATCGAGTCACACACGCGCCTTTATTAGGGATTTGCGTCGTACAGATTCTCACAATTGGGTAAGGTAATAATCATTTTGTGTTATTTGCATAGAAATTGAACTGGCTTTACTCTTCGTCTCAAAGTGAGTCACTTGTTGATTGATCCTTTCATAATGATGATCAAAATAATTTATAGTAAGCTATTGCCTTAGATTTGTTTGCTGATATTTTTAAAAGCAATACGTAGGGTGAAGTGTTGGTACATTTAATATTTTGTTATAGGGCCTTCCTCTCTGCATCAAGGGCTGTACAATTAAGCAGGTAATGGGGGAGTTCTTCAGTAATTTCCTTGCCACAAAGTGTTCATATTCAGTTTTTGGCCTCAAACGTCAAAACATCTCCTAATTGAGTCGCTTGGAGCAAATTATGTTGTTATAAAATCATTTTTTATTCGTTGTGATAACTATTTTACCCGATATGAAATAAAAAAATCTTTTATTTCATTATATAAATATTTATAGAAGCAAATTTTCTAGTAGAATAAAACGTATCTAAGTGTATATCTAAATTAGTAAATGATAATAATAGTAATTAATAAAATATTTAACTCGCAAGGTACGAATAGAAATAGTTTCATAACTGGAAAATTATATCCATTAAATTATTTTCACTCCTATTTTTCCACAAAATGTGTTATAAAATATATATTATCTCGGTCTCTCTCTCTATCTCGATTTAAAACTTGATAAATATTTCTTTCACTTTTCTTTTTTATTTAAATAGACACATAGAGGAGAGTGTCTTCTACATGCATTTATAATTTTTATAATTTATAATGCGATATTTATTGATGGAACGTGTAATTTCACCATTTGAATATCTATAAATTCCCATTATCTATGTTTTATATCTTTTTTTTTTTAATTTTTAAAAATATATGAATATGGTTTTTAAAATAAAGCAATTCATAAATATATTTTTTATTAAAAAAGCATATATTGGATTAAATATAATTTATTTTACCAATATTTCAGTTGGTTCAACGTCAAATATATATAATAAAAATATATGAATATACTCGTATATGCTCTCCATCATAAATTAAAAGAATCGAATACTTGCCTCATGAATCTATTTGAAATTAAATTCTAGCTATTTTCTATAAACAATCTGGAGAAGGTATGACACAAATATACAAGTGAATATGAAATTAACTATAAAAACAAATCTATTCGAAATGTATAACGTTGTATTTATGAGTAATATAGGCTAATGAATAATTTAGAAATAATAAAGTGTAATAGAATGTTTAATTCTGTGATAATAAATTCCAAATAATATTAATCTTTGAAAGAAGGATACATTTGTTTTAGTATGAAAATTATCTCAATATTTTTATAATTTAAAATATTATTTTTCAAATTTAGAAACATTGTAACATATATATATATATATATATCTGCCTTCTGTAAAGCACATGTGCTCCTGGTCAGGATTGCCATTTTTATTATATATATATATGTAAAATCTCTCTTTCACCATATTTTATTCTGACTATTCATTGAAACAACTAGATTTAAAGCAAAAAAAATCATTATATAATGAAACATAGTGAGATGAAACAAACAACTGCAAGAAAAACTAAACAATTCAGAAAATTCAGTGAATAAAAAAATGGCAGGGTGACCGAGTCAATTATTGTTAGCTGCGGAGATAATGATGCAGATGTTTATTATGCAGTCGTAACAAAAGGTCATTAATTGGTTACCTTTAATGACATGTTGCCAGCTTGTTCTGTCCTACTTGTCTGATCACAGAGTTTATACGAAAATATATTGATTTGATCCTCCTTCTTCTATGAAAATAATTTATTATATATATATTTATTTGTTATTTTTAAAATATATAGGATAGACCTCATTATTTTTCCCTTTAATATTTTAAGATATTTATTCTGATTGTAATTTTATAATAATTTTTCATGCATAAATTTCCCTCACCTACTCGGTATTTTTAATTTTTTTCAACTGTGATATTATAACATTATGCGGCGCTGAGTTTGTGTATACAAAAATGTATTGTCTCGATAAAGGTTGGCGTTCGGCCAACGGAAATATTAGCAATACATATTTTATATTCAATCCAATATATGCCTCTTTTACTATCTAATATTTATTTATGTATCTCGCTAATATAAAAAGGATATTACAATACATTTATAATTCAATTAATATAATTTTTATTTATACAATATTTCGATGGATCAATCGTCCATCTTTTACGAGGCGTTTGTTTAAATTCTTATTAAATCTAAAATATAAGCCTTATTTTTAAAATATAGATATTATGGATTGCTCTATATTCAGAATAATCATATATGAAAAAAATATATATTATGATATTTTATGCATACATTACCTCCATGTATCAAAATCAATACATCCATACGAACAAGGAACCTTTGTTGGCTGGTATTATGATCAGGGTGAATGGACCGATCTGAACTGCTCCATGGACAAGACACCACCACCACTATCAATATAATTTAAATATAAAATAAGTTTAAATTAACACAAAGCAATAACGCGTCATCTATACATATAAAATGGAAGGATTTAAAAGCACGAATGTTTCTTTTATACATAATACAAACTTCTACTGCCCTTACTGCGATGAAAAAAATATATTGGGAGGGCTTGGCTCATTAGTGTTGAACCCTCCCAGCGGTTTCGCCAATTTGATCCACCAGACCGCTTCTCAGAGCTCTAAAACTGTATCGGACAATTCTGCTTATATACGCAGCACTTAAGGATGGAATCTCAGAAATGTTTTTTCAAGAAAACTATGGAAATAAGGTTATAGGACAGTAGAATTACAATCAAATATTTGCATCGGGCAATGATCTTCCGCAAACAATAAAGACAAGGCCAGTTAGGCATAAATTAACACAAAGCAATAACGCGCCATCTATACATATAAATGGAAGGATTTAAAAGCACGAATGTTGAGCCAAGCCCCCCCGATATACAGGGTGATCCATTTTATACATAAAACAAACTTCTACTGCCCTTACTGCGATGAAAAAATACAGGGTGATCCAAAAGTCCCGCACAACTTTAAAAATTAATAACTCCGCGAATATTTGCGCTAGAGCAATGCGGTAAACACCATTGTGTTCAGGATGCAATGGGATTTTTTATGGCAAATAATGAAAAATTCGAAATTGTTTTAGTTAAAATTTTAGTCGCTAGATGGCGCTCTACCAGAATCTGGTATTAAGCGGCTAAATTGCTTGATAAATTGAAAAATATAACTGATCGACACGTATTTTTTTCTTTTTGAATACCAGGAAAGAACCCTAATAATATCAAATGATAAATTAATAAAACACCATTTCGCCAAAAGTTAGAAGAAATGGTTAACGATTTTTAAATACAATCTGAGATATGTAAAATAGGTATATGCAAATTTAAACATGTAGCAAAAAAAAAAAAAAGATATTTTAGATGCGGTTTGCTGGAATCCTCTCAGCTTTTTAAATTTCGAAAATAATAATTTTCTATTTTTTTAATTCAACTTTCTCTCAGTATCGATTATATTTATTTTAATTCATTTGAAAAATATTTATCTTTCTCTGATGATTTATTTTACTCTGGAATGCCGTTGTTGTTTTTGTCGTGTCCAATAAAGAGCCTCAGATTGTCCATGCATCTCTCTATCACTGCAGCAGCAGCATTGTCCACTATCTTGGGTGTGTAAAGCAGCTGCTCTGGGTCTATGTCAATTTTCTGCAAGGCTGCGGGCATGATAATATGTGGATAGGTGTTAGTTCCACACCAGGACAGTTGTTACATGTTCTATAGTTTCTTGTGCCATCTGGATGTATTGTCATCCTTTATAATGTTTTGTTCTAAATCTTGTTATAGTTTTGCCATTTTTCTCTCGGAGTTTATTTCACATTTTGATCTTTTCTTATTTTTTGTTTAATTATCTTGTATTTTGCAAAAATCATTAGCGTCAAATAATGACATTTGTTCTTTCCTTCGGCTCAACTTTCTGGCTTCTTTTGCAAATTCAACTGTCATTTCATTACCCCCGATCCAAACACTGGCAGGAATCCATTGTAGAATGCAGTTATTCTCCAATGATATCAGTTGAGCAAGTAACGAGTGTATTTTCTGTGTGATTATAGTATTGCCCTTCTGAATTGCTTCTAGATCGGATATGAAGTCGTTGTTCGGTATATTATAATTCCTTCTGCTTGATGCAGGGATGGTTGGTTCAGGCATACATCAAGAGCTTTCCAGATGGCTGTCAGTTCACAAGTGAAGTTTGACGAAATCTTTCTTGCTCCTTCTTTGATTTTGATGTATGTTCCATCTTGCAGTATTATGTTAATTCCAGCCCCTCCATTACTTATGGTAAGGTCTGATGATCCATCTGTATATGCTGTTAAATAATTTATTTGATCGCATAAACCAATTGTGTCAAGTCCTTTCTTTTTAAGTATGTTTTTGTTCTCTTTTTTTTATTGCAGGGTTCATTCAGGTTAAGATTGATGATTACATTTGATGGCAATGGGGTAGGAAATATTGGTTATTCTCGAATTTGAAATTCATTATGTTTATTTTTATGCTCTTTCTAATATTGTTGTTGTACTGAAGTGTTGAAGATCTTTTGAGCCTTTCGTTTTGTGTCCAGTTTAAATAGGTTCTATGGGATATGTGTTCAGTTTCTTTAGGTTTTAAGCTATTGGTGAATTTTATTGTTTTTAATTGTCTTCTGCTTTCAAGTAGGTCTAGACCACATTCTCTCTGAATTTTCTAATTGTTGGTATTTGAAATAGAACCAGTGATTAATTTAGCCGCTTTTGCTTGAACACTGTCTAGTCTTCTTTTTAGTGATGAACTTGAGGGAGCCCAAACAGGTGTTGCATATTCCATTATTGGCCTTATTAAGGTGATATATGTTGTTCTGAGAATTTTGGGTTTTGCTCCCCAATTTGTTCCACATAGCCTTCTCAGAATGTTTAGGTTTCTGGTAGCTATATTTGAGGTGCTAATTATGTGTTCTGTAAATCGCAATTCCTTATCAAGTATCACACCTAGGTAATTTGCAGATCAAATTTTATCAATTATATGATTGTTTATGCTTAATTTGGAGTTGAATTCATGCCTTTTTTCCTGTCAGTGAAGGAGACCTATAGGTTTGTGTTTATTGGGTTTATTGTCATTTTGAGTTTCATTGCCCACTTCTCCAGTCCTCTCATTGATGTGTTCAGTATTTTTCTGATATTTCTGTACTGCTACTTGTGTGCCATCTATATTAATAAAATGCAAATTTCATAAGTGGTGTTCTCTAAAAACTTTCGTTACAATGCATCAATTTCGACCAAATTTTCAACATTTATGTAAAACGAGATGGAGCAGGTTTTGCTTAACATCAAAATATTTTTCCTAACTTTAAAATACATAACTTTGCTGTTATCGATAAAATACAAAAAAATTCAACAAAGTAAAAGTATTTATACTTTCAAAAGTGTTTACTTTCCGCTTCTTGCTAACTGCTCTAATTTGAAATATTTGGTAGGTTTTATTTATTTATATATTTTCATTTTTAGATATAACTGATCTAATTCGTCGTTTAAAATAACTTCTCTTGAAATATTTGGTATGTTTTATTTATTTATATATATTTTCATTTTTAGATATAACTGATCTAATTCGCCGTTTAAAATAACTGCTCTAATTCGAAATATTTGGTATGTTTTATTTGTGTTCACTCTATTTCTATTTATTTGAAGTATTATAATTTCCATGTTTCAAAAACCTATTTCAAAAAGGTTGTTAGAAATATGTAAGGCCTGAAATAGCTTTACATGCGAACATTTATGATGCCAAGCGTAGCTTAATAACTGCTCTTGAAATATTTTGTATGTTTTATTTATTTATATATATTTTCATTTTTAGATATAACTGATCTAATTCGCCGTGTAAAATAACTGCTCTAATTCGAAATATTTGGTATTTATTTATTGAAGTCCTTTTTTAAATTTTCTTATGGAGTTTTTTAATTATTGCTTTTATCTTTTAAATACAGTTTATTTATTATATTTTCTACATATATGGGTTGTATCTAAAAAATAGGTTATTTATATTTTTAAATAAGCGAGGGATTTCTTTAACAGATTCATTTATTTGTCTTTTTGAGGTCCTTTTTCAAAATTTTATTTAAGATATTTTAATTTATTTGATTAAGTATTTTATATTTAGATTATTTATAGTTTTTTTTAACATATAGGGGTTGTATTTTGTATTTTAGAAAATTATTTCTATTTTTTTCCTCAAAAAAGCATGCTTTTTCATTGCCGTGTCCTGCGGTTGGTCTATTTTTGAGGCTTTTTAATGATAACTGGTTTTGTACATTAATTTTTTAGCTTTAATATTATGCTTTTAGTTTTTTATAATCTTTTTAACATATCTGAAAGGTTATTTTGAAGAAAAAGCATGCTTTTTTCTTATTTCTTATTTCTTATTTTTCTTATTTCTATTTTTTTCCTCAAAAAAGCATGCTTTTTCATTGCCGTGTCCTGCGGTTGGTCTATTTTTGAGGCTTTTTAATGATAAATGGTTTTGTACATTAATTTTTTAGCTTTAATATTATGCTTTTAGTTTTTTATAATCTTTTTAACATATCTGGAAGGTTATTTTGAAGAAAAAATTTAGGAATTTTGATTTTTACCTCAAAAAGACAGGTATTTTTTATGCTTTGTTTATAAATTGCTGGTTTTTAAGCTTTTGTTATTAATCTCAATATTTTTTTCAGAATATGCCTCGCCACAGCCGACCTTTAATTGGTAGGAATACGGCTGCTTCCAGGAGATATAGGAATGCTATAGCTATTGAGACACCACTTCAAAGTGAGACGCGTCGTGCGCTTCGCCGTCTTAGGTATTCTGAAGCCCGCGTCGCAGCTGAACAAACTATGCAAGTTCCTGTTCAGCGTATTCAGCTTTGGACTCATAAGCCGTTTTTAGGGTTGCAGTATAATACCCATATTGATTATAAAGCTGATTCATCTGTCGATATAGGCCAAATGTCTCGGGTATGCCAGTTTTGCTCTGCTTTGAGATTTAGAGATGAACCCTTTGACCTCTGTTGTAAACAAGGTAGAGTTTCTCTACCTGCTATTGAGTCCCCTCCAGAACCTATTTTCTCTTTGCTCTCTGGCCTACATCCTCTATCGAAGTCCTTCTTGCTGCATATCCGTAGATATAACTCTATATTCCAAATGACATCTTTTGGTGCTAGACAAGTTGTAACTGTAAATATGCATATTTTGTGTGGTATTACAAAAGTTTCAATAAATATCTTTTTTAAATATTTTCTCTTCAAGCCCATCATACACCACACATGCTACATTTTTCACATGTTTCAATGTGTAGGGTTTTAAACCTTCATGGTAAGGTATTCTTACTTAAGAAGTATACTGTGTTAGAAAAATTTATGGTTTTTAATTATTGGTTATTTTATTGTGTTTATTTTACATACATGTGTTTATATTACATAGTATGTGTTATTTTTTGATAATTTGATTGGAAATATTAGTTTTAGCACAACTTGCTTCATACCGTAATGTTATATCTGTGTTGGCTTGCTGAACAATACTGGCCCAACATGAATTTACCTATGTTTACCCAAATTACCATTTTAGCATAAGTATACATCTTGCACCTAATAAGAGACCTAAACAATGTGTAAGGTTGAACAAAGAGTGGTCTAACATACACATTGTTTCGGTTTCAGTGAACAAAGAGGTCGGTAAATTTTATTAGAAAAAAAAAACTATTCCATGTAATGTAATAGAAACAAAATACGACCACTACGACCCGGGTTCGATCCCCGCATTGGACACTTTTTTCTGTTTAAAAAAATGCTCCAAAGGCCCCCCCGATTCTTGCAAAAGTCCAACCCCACCAGCGAGTGCAAGTAACCAAACGGGGCTCGGGCACATTTGTAAGTGCAAAGTCGAACTGCTTTCACATGTGTGGACATGTGGTGCGCTTACAGTAAAAAGCAGTCGCTAACTACCCACCATGATTATCATGGCCTGTACCACGTGTACTAGGGATAAGCAAAAAAAATAAAAATAAAAAAATAATGAGGATTAAAGATTTTGATTTGTGTTGAAAATTTTGCATGCATTTCTCTATTTCTGTTCTTATCTTGCAAAGCTAATGGATTGTTTAGGTTGCTTATTTTTGACTCGCCAATTTGTTTAGTGATAAAGTGGTATAGCGTTCTTTTTCAGAGCATCACCCTACAAAAAAATTACCTGACCTTTCCTAATATTCAGATAGATTGATTATATCAACGTACTAGACTACAAACATTCCCTTGAGTAAAAACAATTATTTAAAAAAAAATCTTATCTAAATATATATCACTCGGGTAGATATGCACACGGGTCAATCCCGGGGCGAAGCCCGGGTCGGCGTCTAGTATGGCTATATAATCTGCATGACAGGCAACTTTTGTGTCTTCAGTGAGGATGGATGTTGTTAAGGTTGTGTCGTAATTAGATGTACAACTCAAGCTTGACCATGACTCTTTTTTTAGCTCTTATTATTTTCGTTTGACCAACAAAAAATGTCCAATTTATATACACATATATTTTTTACATAATGAGGCTTTAAATAATACAAATAATATTCTTCTATTTACATAAACAACAGTTAATATATAGCGAGATGAGTAGAGGACTGAGCACAGATCCCCGAGGTACACCAGCCCATGTTCTTCGGTCCTTGGAAAATGTTCCATTGACCCGAAACTTTATCCTTCTTCCCTTAAGAAGTCTGTAATCCAGATTATGGTTTTTCCTCTTACTCCGATGTTGTGCAGCCTTTCAAATAATTTCTACACTCGATAAAAAGCTGAGGTCTTATCCAGGAATACGGCCGTTGTCTTCTTTGGCGGTTTTTCCTAGAAATCTATTATTGATTGACAGAAGTAGAACAGTTTATCAGTTGTACAGTGTCTGGATCTTTAGGCAGTTTGGTAGAAGTTTATTTTATTATTGTTAGTGAGCCAGACTATGAGCCTAGAGTGGATAATTCATTCTGTTATTTTACAAAGTATGTTGGTGAGATCAATTGGCCGATAGTTCTTGTATTCCTTGGCATCTTTGTTTGGTTTCAGTATTGGCACTATAATTGATAGCTTCCAATTCTTTGGTAGTTTACCAGTTTGCCATGAAATGTTCAGCATTTGTAGGAGTTGATTTTTAGCTTTGTCTCCAAAGTGTTTAATCATTTAACCAAAAATTAGATTATCTCCTGGTGACCTCTTGGATTTAACTTTTCTATTGATGAGTTTAGCTCATTCAGTGTGAAGTCTCTCGAGTAAATATCTTGTTGATGGTAATTTCTTGCTTGTTTAACTAACCTGTTTATATTATTTTTAGAGTCCTGCCTTCATTTTTATAGCTGAGTCTGGAAGTGCTTGAAAAATATTCAGCAATTATTTCAGCCATTTGTTTGTTTGTTCACGCTTTTCATATCGGTTAGAGTATTGGAGGATCAGCGTTGGTTTTGATTGTTTTATAACACTAATTATATTCCAGTGATGGCTTTCCTTTTTTGGATCCATTTTTTTTTCGCAGAATTCTGCCCATTTTTCTCTCTCTCTCTCTCTTGTTTGAATATCCAAATTTCTTGTTCTATTTTGTGACTAATTTCAATGAGTTCCTTTATGATTTCTTCTGTTTTATTTGTTTTAAAAGGTTCATTGATATTGTCTCTCTGAAATCATTGCCTCGATATTGTGGTCCTTCCAGTAAAGTATTCACAGGTCTTTACGTCTACCTCTAGGTGTCGATACTTTTGCAGCTTTGGATATGTTCGAAGAGAATTTTTCCATTTTTTTTGTCAATCGTTCTGTGATTTAATTCTTCGTTGCACAGTTCTTCAAGCTTTTCTGTGATTTTTTTTTCCAGAGTTATTTTATTCTGTTGGAAATTCTCATTTTTGAAGTTTAGGGTTGTTAAAATTGGTCTGGGGTCACTGATTGCACCACTCAGGATTTTCCATTGTGTTGTGGGTGCGATGTTGTAATTTATCGCTGTGATGTCTATTGCGGATTCTGTGCCTGTGGACTTGGATAGATAGGTGTTCTCTCCCTTATTTAACGGTGTAAGGTCGAGGTCGGTTAGCATGTCCTCAACCTCCTGACCTTTGTTATCCTGGACAGGTGATCCCCAAGTTGGTCTTTCGGCGTTAAAATCACCAAGTATGATTGTGATATCCGAAGACGCTTCACTTAATGTCTCTATCAGGCCTGTATTGATGCTAGTATTATCGTGGTGATAAACATTTATGATTGGAATTGCTTTATCTGTAAGATAGATTTCTATTGCCTGAGCTTTTGTCGTGCTTTCTCTAGGCTTATTCTGATTATAGGCGATTTCCTTAAATTTAAATTCTAGAGTTTTAATCAAACGGCAAGTCCTCCGAATTTTCCCGGTCTGTCCTTTCGTAGTGTTGTATAATCTTTGATATTGAATCTCAGATTCTGATTCAATTTTGTCTCCTGAGGACAAGTAATATGTACATTGTTGTCACAGAGAAGACAAGGCAGCTCTTTATTTTCCTCTGGGTACCATTTATATTGAGTTGTAGTAGATTGAATTGTGTCCTCGTAGTAGATTTCTCATCATGAGCTCGAGCTGCAGCTCCTGACGCGGCGGTTACCCCGGACGCGGTAGCATTACTGGAGATATCAGTTTTGCTCTTCATTTGAAAATGGGTGCCGTTGCAACGTTAGTCATCTTGGAAACGAACCAGAATTTGGTCAAATATTCCAAGGGTCCAGGGGGGACCGCAAGGAGGTGTGGTCGGACTTCTCCCCTTCCCCCTGGAATGCCGTCACTACAGGATAAAGCACTCTTGGTGAATTTTTTAAATTGTGATTCAGAATCTGCCACTGAAGCTTTACGAGCGTTTCGTTCCTTTAAATATATTCGAAGCGGTAAAGGACCCATGAGTTGCTATTCTCTAAAGCGATTGATAAAAAGATTTAGGAAACTGGATCTCTGGAAGCAAAACCTCGGAGAGGAAGACCATCGACATGCAAGTCAGTGGCTGTTACGGTTTTTCAGAATGCTGAAGCTATTGAAACGTTATCCACGTATGGAGAAGTAATTGCTAGACAAGTTTCTCGACAAACAGGGATTTCGTATGGAACAGTTTGGAGAGAACACACATTTAGGATTTTTCTATAAAAATACCCTAACAAAATTCAAAGTTTTCACGAGTTGAAAGTGTGCGATTTTGAGAAGCGTCAAGAATTCGCTGCATGGGTTTTACGGCAAATTGATATTGATGAAAACTGCTTGTCAAATGTTCTAAGAACAGATGATGCTCACTTTTATCTAAAGGAGGAATTTAACATTCAAATCTGCCACATTTTGGCAACAGAAAACCCTAGGATTTTTACAGAAATACCACTTCATCAGCACAGAGTTACAGTTTTGTGTGGGTTCACTTCCTCTTTTATTATTGGGCCATTTTTCTTTGAAAAAAATCAATGGAAGAATTTTAAAAACCGTTTTTCTAACTTGGTGAACGTTATGTTCAACTTTTGAGAGAAAAGGGTATTTCCATATTGCAGGACAGACAAGCACTAAGCGAAATAACATTCATGCAAGTTGGAGGGCCTCCTCATATCTCCCGCGGTGCCAAAAATTGCTGAAGGATACGTTCTGTGAAATTCGTTGATAAGTCGCCACTTTATATACCAGTGGCCTCCAATATCACCAGACTTGACGCCTTACAATTTCGGTTATGGGGGTACATTAAGTCGCGTTTTTATCGATGCCAGCCTACCACATTGGCCATGTTGAAGGCTTCTATCAGATGGCACGTATTTTAAATTTCAACTATTTAATTATGACCATTCTGTCATCTATCGTCTGCAGGCGGTGTTTGAGAATGAAGGGCGCCACATTGAGCAAGGATTGTGACCTAATACACAGAGAAGGCAGTTACCTCATGTGTTATATTTTGCAGCTCTTTGTTTTGGGTTATGGAATAATAAATTCTGTCCTCACATCTTGACTCATTTTTTTCTGTGAACAGTAATTTTTTGTTTGTCATTTGCCCACATCTTATATTATGTCGTGCAGGCCAAAGTGTTATAACTTCTCGAATAACACTGGTATACACAATTTTATCCCTTATGTTTAGTTTATCGCTTTTCGCTCATTAGAAGAAATAGCATAAGGAATATTCTCTGTATCCCCCCCCCCCCCCCAACTTTAGAAATTTTAGGCAAAAAATAATACAAAATGATTTTACTACCACGTTTTTCAACGCAAAAGGTCGATTTAAAAATGATTTTTTTTTTGAGGGGATACATTTTCAAAATTATGTACAGTATAATAAACAATGATAACATTTGACAAACCCATAGGATATTTGGAATAAAGTACGACAAATATATTTTGTCACTCCCCTCTATATTTCATTTTTGGATCATGACAAATATCCAGTTAAATAGTCAAGTGTCGCCAATTAGTCAAGAAACTATACATTCCTTATAGCACGAAATCCTATTAGTAGTGCCATCATAATTTTTGGTACTATATTAACATTTCAAAAATCGTGTATTGATATCAGTAGTTATTTTCAAACATTCAATCTATTTCAAAAAACTCCATCTAAAATATAAATATTTTTTGCTACATGTTTTAATTTGCATATACCTATTTTACATATCTCAGATTGTATTTAAAAATCGTCAACCAATTCTTCTAACTTTTGGCGAAATGGTGTTTTATTAATTTATCATTTGATATTATTAGGGTTCTTTCCTGGTATTCAAAAAGGAAAAATACGTGTCGTTCAGTTATATTTTTCAATTTATCAAACAATTTGGCCGCTGAATCTCTGATTCTGGTAGAGCGCCATCTAGCGAATAAAGTTTTAACTAAAATCAATTTCGAATTTTTCATTATTTGCCATAAAAAATCCCATTGCATCCTGAACACAATGGTGTTTACCGCATTGCTCTAGCGCAAATATTCGCGGAGTTATTAATTTTTAAAGTTGTGCGGGACTTTTGGATCACCCTGTATTTTTTCATCGCAGTAAGGGCAGTAGAAGTTTGTTTTATGTATAAAAGAAACATTCGAGCTTTTAAATCCTTTCATTTTATATAAAATGAGTTTAACTCTTATTTTATCACTTGATATAAATATATAAATGTTATTATATTTTTACACAAAAACCTGCCTCTTATATATTATCAACCCCTAATATATTAAGTTTATTTTATATATGGAAGGTTAAAAGATACTATATCTCTAAAAATGATATTAATTTAAAAATATATATTCTTTATATACCTAATGAAAACATATATTACTTGTTAATTAATGTTATATTTGTATACATATATATGTACATATACAGTTAAACCTGTCTATAGTGCTCCATCTAAATAGCATCCCCTCTCTATAGCACCCTATTTTGATGAGTTCCAAGAGGGGGCGCTATAGAAAGGTTTAACTATATATATATATTAAATATGATGAAGACATATCCTGACCAGGAGCACGTGCTTTTTAGATGATATCAGAGCACCATATATATATATATAGATAAAATAAAATATTTAGAGCACGGTTTATTTGTTTTGAAATATTAAATATAAAATGGGAGCATATTTATTTAGAATTTAATATTTATAAATAACTATATTTATTGCACATTCATACAATTTTAATATAGTTAGGAATGCAATGAAAGTATACATAAAGATACAAAATATTGAATTCTGTTTAATTTAAAAAAAAACAAAATTTCGTTTGAGAAAATTAAGAAAAGTTATGATTGGTTATTTTTGGCGGTAAAAAATTACTTGTTCTAAAAACTAACACCTTCAATATTTTAGGCTTATCTTGAAAAATTTGATTAACACACTAATTTTATTTTTTTCCACACCAAAATTTCATTACAGAAAGGATTAGAAAATACCTCCATTGCTAAAAAGGATTATGGGTGATTTTTTTTAAAGTTCCAAATCTTTCCGTCACTAATTTATTTTCTTTTTGCCAGGTAATATAGCATCCGAAAAATATGAAATTAAATTATAAAAAAAATGTTTTCAATGACTTCAAAGGATAATATCTTGCCACATTTTAATGTATTTCCTTTATATTTATTATATACCATTAGATAAATAATATATTAAAATAAATTTTAAAATATTTGTATGAGGCTAGAGAAAAATATCTTCTATATAATTTTTCGAAAATATCACATTGGATCATAATATATTAATTAAATTTATATATATTTGTAATAATACAATATATAGTGGATATCATAATAATATAATGGAAAAAAACTAAAGGAATTGGAAAGTTTTTTATTTCGCCAGTCGTGTTTTTAAGGAGACATAGGCAATTTTGTTCACACTTGGCTATATTGTGTGTCTTGAATAAAGGTCACTGTGTATCAAATATCTTTCAGAGTTATTGTCTGAATACCGATATACATGCTAAAAGGTACAACTTCCTTAAGTTTTGTCCGTGAGTGTAAAGATGATAAACCTTCATAATTACAAAAAGGTATAAGATGCCGCAACTATTTTTTAAAAAATAATTTTATAAAGAAGCTTTCGGTCAAGCTCTTCTTCGTCAAACTAAAACATAAAAAAGTAATAAAGAGCAATTATAAAGAATTTTAAAGATATATCTATGCAAATATAGTAAAATAAGAATTTAAGAATTTACATAATTGGAAATTTTTGAAGAAGAAACTATAAAAGTTTGCTGAACCTAGAAAACAGAGAAATGGATAGATTATTGTTATAGATATGAATATCAATATACATATACTTATAATAAAAGAGTAAGAATTAAGATAGAAGGGTGACATATTGGGCATAAACAGATTATACTTTCTCTTATAAAAGGGGAAAAACGTAATATTAATTGAAGCTATTATGTACTAGAAAGTTTTCATCATTAATTATATTCCTTATACAATTCCTCGCATCCTCTAAAAGTGTAGATATTTTACCTATAATATACATAATACATTACAAGTATACATTACGTGTATATAAAAATATTCAAGAATTCATTCAAATTTAGTCCGAATAATATTTTCTAAAGCATATTCTTATTGTCTTAACTATTATGAAAAAAATAAATCTTCAAGTATCATCACCTTTCCACCCTCTATCGGTGAAAATAAAAGTGAATTTTTAGCGTTAATTTTCATTTAAATATAAATATGATTAAACCCTATTTCTAAAACCTTTATACTGCAATTGAAAAAGGAAAAACATGGGTTCATCAGTGGTAAACACTCCTATCGGTTTCGCTATTTTGACAACCAGACCGCTTCAATATTATATTAGACTGAATTACTTATATACCCTGTATTTTCTATTGAGCAATATATATTAGTGTTTTGAAGAAACTAAAGCTATAAGGATACTCATCGACGTACTTCTGTATGTAATTCTACTATCCACCTAAAATAGAGAAAATTGCGACTGTGGGATGAAGATGCATGTAAAAATCTGAGGCTCTTCATCGGACACAAAAACAACAATTCTACTGTCTTTCTAGCTCATGTCCATATAGTTCGATTAAATACACAATGAACATGATTCAACCCTACAGGGTTGGATATATAGACAGAAACTTTCAATACAATAGTAGATCTCTGAAAGCATCTCTGGGAGCCACCTGGCGAGCCGTGTGACCTCTGCTCCTGGAGGTTTCCGACTCCTGCGAAGTGCCTTGGTCTTGAGTTGGGTAACGCCAGCCATCACCTCGACCTGCCTACTCTGGGAAAGAACTTTCGCAGTCCATCGATAGCGTAGCCTTTCTCTCTACTCAATATTCTCTCTGTTTATTTTTATGATATGACCTCCTATATATATAGTATATAATCTAAAATGCAAATATTTTATTTTTCAAAAACATGTATTTTGTTTTCATCATTGACTGTTCTATATTTTAGACCATAAATTTAGAATACTTTGAATATTTGTTGTAAATATGTATAGTTAACCTACCTACTTTTTAAATCACGAATATATAATTTTTTTCATAAATTATATATTACTATAATACATATTTTTATGTGCAATTTGCTTCAAGTAATTCAAAATAAAAACTACTTGATGGGTAAAAAGTGTATTCCTTATTTTCACGACTGCACCTCCAATTCTATCTTTTTCAACAACGTGTACGTTAATTTCAGATTAAATAATAAAATTAAAAAGAAACTATTCCAATCAACTTCATAGACTAAATCTTTGTCTTTATTTTGGGTGTATGAGGAGTTATGAAATGGAGAGAGAGTTGCGCTATTGTCGTGATTTAAAAAGACTTGTCATTATTTAACAAACAATTGCGTCTCCTACCTCGTCCATCAAGAGCTACATCACACAAACATGGGAAATAATTGCCCCCATTGCGGAAAAAGAAGACCTCAGCACCAACAGGCCATCAATGAGGCATATGACTATGATAAAGTCATCACAAAATATTTTAAAGATGAGTTAGAAATCCTCTCCTGCAGAGACAGGGCTTTGGTGCCCTCCCATCAACCGAAGAAGGTCACCTTCGGAAGAGAAATTATCTTCAAAGAATTTGAAGGAATGGAGGAGCCAGAAGTCCTATCTTCGAGGGCATGGAAGAAAATTGATGAAGATGCCTTCTTCCTCAAGGAGGCAAAAGATAAAATCATCCCGGCTTGCCCTCACACGACTCCTCGACGCTTCTTCTGCTTACCATCTCGCACCAAACCTCCTTACAGCGTCGCGAAGATGCTAAACGAGGTAGCAGATAATCTGAAGGTCTATAAACGCACGCAAGCTTGCAAAGCGGCTGCTCAAAAGGCAAAGAAGGCCGAGAAGGCTGAGCTACGCCGAGAACGCGCTCGAGTTTCGGCCATTGAGCTCAGGCTGCTTGATGAGGAGGAGTAATTCCAAGTGGCAGCGAGGTAAGTCGTGTAGATGTTATGTCAGACAATATTTAACCATATTATGTACAGGAGCGTTCCTGCCCGCCCAACCACCATCTTCCAGGAGTACCCCGGGTGGACCGCCACTCCCCCGGTGGTACAACGCTCCTCGCGGTGGCAGACCATCAGCCACCGCCACTTGGTCTCTCCTCCTCAGCCTCAACGATGCTCCAACATCCTCTCTCCCAGGCCATGTGGAATCTCTACCTACGCCACCGCCATAGCCTCCTGCTGCTACCATGGCATCAACATCCAAGACTACCTCCTTTAAAAATTCACCTTTTTGGGCTGCGTCTAACAGTTTGGCCTCATCTTCGATCTCCAATACCATCCAAAAACCTTCTGTCCATTACATGTGATTAGGTAAAACCTCTTTCTGGCTCTTCTGAGCACTACTAGCCCTTATAACCTATGATGTCTTCAATTCTGACTGATAATGTTAGCTGAAGATTCTACTACGCGAGCCGTGTTTCTCATATCAAGATCCAAGCTGAAAAACTGCCGTTTGACCCAAAAAAAAAAAAAACTTGAACAAAGTTCTAATAATCAAAACACACCTAAATGAAGATTATATAGTATAATCCAGCAAAATAAATTTGCCACTATCTCAAGAGGACACACTACGTAGATGTGTTATGAAGCAAATCCTTGAAGTCACGGCAACTTTCAACTGCAATGTAGAGCGAAGATGAAAATGGCTACTGGTTGGATACCATCGAAGGATATAACAGAGAGAAGTATCTAGAAAAATCCTATACGCACCGTAAATTCCATCTAAGTTGCTCAGAAGACAGATATCAATACCTGGCGAATTACCATGCGCGAAACAGCAAGCAAATACCTAATCTCTGTTACCATAATTCTCGAATCATCACGTTATCAAATAATAACAAGATATTATTCAAATTGTTGAGAAATAAAACCAATTTGGCGTTTTACATTTTCATATTTGTATTTAGGTTGTATTTAGGTATGAGAAAAACTTAACGATTACAATCTTTTAGTATTTTTATTCAAGCATTTGTGTGTGTGCGTAAACTATACTCATACTATATATATTGAAAAAGATATGCCTCTCTGAAATATATTTATATATCATAGAATATATAAAAATGGCATATATGTTTCTGATACTTGAAATAATTTCACTATCGATTATACATGATCATTTTTATACGCTATGGAAATATTGAATTTTTACGTAGCATTAATTAAATTTCCTCTTAGAATTTGGTTTATATATATATATAGATATTATATTATTAATTAACAAAAACAAATCATTAATCAAAATAACTAGAGAATATCTTTTTATCTCTATATTCAAGTTTTCATTATATAGTTTTTTTTTCGAAATTCTCTTAAATCTGATGGTTTTTCTCTAAACTATCAAAATATCTAAACCCGGATTTTCAGAATTTATTCCTAAGTTGATTGTGACCTCAACCCAAGACACAAAATACCTGGAATAAATAAGATGTAACCTGCCTTTTTCAATCAATTTTGAGGGAAATATTTTGAAATTTCAAAATGTCTGTATAACAACAGTAAGCCTCACGCTCGAAAGTTACATTGTATAGCTGAAAAGAAAGAATTTTTTTTTCACAAAATGGAATCAAAAATATGAAATATCAAGTTTTTCAAAGAATTGAAAATGTTCCATTTCATATATATATCTGAGCAATGTTCTAAGAAAGGATCATTTATTTCGAATCATTATGCTAAAGAATGTAGACTTATTATCTAAAAATCATCATCCTTCACTTTGGATACATTGCAACGGAGTGCAATGAAATAAACAAAATATCAAGGTTCAGCATGTAGTTTATCAAGCATAATAGGATATGATCAAATATCATGACAAAAATACGGATGACAACAATAAAGAGATACAGGAACTTTCCATCCAGCGAAGAGATCGGATATAGGAGAGCCACTCAAAAAAGTCACTTCATATTCTCTATCATTCCCTCTATAAACCAATACTATGAAAATATCCTTAACGTTTCAAAATTATATACTCTTTGCAACTTTATTTTTGTATAACTTGAATCGTCCTGTAATAAACGGCTTCGCGGGTTTCAAACGATTGATAGCTCTTTAATATTTTTGTTCCAATACAAAATAATTCTCAATATAGATCGTATTAAGTAAAAAATACATCTTTCTAATCATGCAACTGGAAGTTGCTGATGGCTTGCGACATCTGTCGGAATAAATATCAACTTTTATTTTATTTATAATTTTCAAGAATTAACTGAAGACTTTTTCCTGATTAAGCAAGAAAACCCTATCACCTAAGTGTTTCAAGTTCATCAGCGTAATGCAGGCTATACTCAACGATCAAAAGGATGGTCTTTGAGACTTCTTGAAAAATTTAAACTATGTGATAACTTTAAACTATTGGAGAGATAGTAAAAAATGAAATTATTATTAGAATCGAGTTAAGGAATTAATAAAACTAAAATAGTGTTTTATTCTATGAAAGGATATTTGACTAATTCTGAAATTATAAACAAACAACGATTGGTTGATAATTATTTTAACCTGATGTTACAAGCCATTATAAACTTTCACTTGCACGACAAGGAGATTCCTTTCTCATAAATTATTAACCTGATTTCAGTTTAAGTTTACTATTTTATACTATTCTTTCACATTAAAAACTAATAAATATCAACAAAAATTCAAATATATAAAGGTTTTACTTCAATGAAACCTATAGAAACTGAAATAAATGTATTGGTGAATTTAAATATGTTGTACCGTGATTAGGGAAGTCATACTTTGGCATCAGGCCAATAATATATTTTACTACACCTAACTAAATGTAAAATCTATATACACTGCGTGACATTGAAAATGAAACACCAAGAAATAGTGTCCAGAAAATTATGCAAATTTCAGGGTAGACGCGCCTAACCGAGTTATGCAAATGATGTAAAATGCGCAGCTCTCGTGCGCACATGGAGTAAGATATAAGGGATGGAACTTGCAGAAAGGACAGTATTCGTGTCGTTATTTCTTCAAGGAAAATCATTGTAGAAATTTTGTTCTTGTGTCAAAAGACACGTGTAATAACAGAGGAATGCCAGGGTCATCGTAAACGGAGGCAGTTCAAGCAGACAGACGCTTTTACGAGGGGCATGGTGATAGGACTGAAAAGGGCAGGTTGGTCCATACGTCAAATCGCAGCTGATACACACCTTGGTGCGTCCACGGTGCACGACTGTGGAGAAGATGGTTGGAACAATGGAAATGTGGCAATTTATAGGAATGTCGGTGCACCAGAATGACGTCAGCACGTGTGGGATCGGCGTATCCTTCGACAAGCAGTGGCGGCCCCACAAGCCACTTGTACCGCCATCCTGCAACATGTGTAAGACACTCTAGATCATTCCATCTCGACCAGAACCATTTCCCGTCGATTGGTCGCTAATGGCTTGCACTCATGCCGTCCGCTAAGAAGACTGCCATTGACCCCACCGAATAGGCGCCAACGTTTGGAATGGTGCCGGGATAGATCGACGTGGATGACGAAATGGCACACGGTCGTGTTCTCAGATGAGTCGCGTTTCTGCTTGTCCAGTGATAGTCGCCGTGTACGCGTGTGGCGTCGACGTCGAGAACGGTCCAATCCGGCAGCAATTGTGGAACGCCCCACCGTGCGACAACGTGGAATCATGGTTTGGGGCGCAATCGCGTTGATTCCAGGTCACCTTTACTTCGTATTCAGGGCACTATGAGGCCCAACGATACGTTGATGATGTGCTGCGACCGGTGACACTCCCCTACCTTCGGGGGTACCCAATGCCCTTTATCAGCAGGATAACGCCCGACCGCACACTGCTCGCATTAGCCAACAAGCTCTGCAAGATATCAGATGCTTCCTGGCCACCGTACTCTCCTGAATCTCTCACCAATCGAGCA
>CP092864.1:17363731-17422701 GCA_030710605.1 Cordylochernes scorpioides
TTTAATTTGATATATATAGATATCACTTTATATTTTGCTTTATTAGGGCCAATTCACTGAGCTTCTCAGACAGATTAAGACACAAAATAACCAGAATAAACACCTTTATTAATTCCTAAACAAGAATAATGTATATTCAATATCATATGTCTGCAGTGTGAAGCTACATATGTAGGAGAGACGGAGAGAGGACTGTGAGAATTCAGAATGGCAGAGGACAAAAGATCTGTCAAGAGAAAGAATCCCCGTTCTCTCGTATACCAGAGAATACCCTTCTTCTTCTTATTTATTATCTCCACTCAATCATATTTGGGCATCAGGTTGTGACCCTTGATGGTGTCTGTTTAACAACCATCATGACCGGGTGAAGTAGAATGCGTCTGCCTTTGTCAATAAGATTGGGGGCACTACTCAGTGGCAGGCCACTGACTTAGCTCCAAAAGAAATGGCCGCCTCTGACATGAGGAACAGACGCCATATGCAGCGGCTCCTAATATGGAGTACAAACGCTTCTCATTTTGTTTTCCTGGATCATGAGCCCTTACAGGCCAGCTGAGCCCAGGTTTTTTACCGTTCTTATTACTGCCCCCTCTCCTCCTTTTTCATCCGGGCTTGGGACCACCGGCAAAGGCGGAGAATACCCTTAAAACAGTCCTATATTTAATATTAGCGAACCTTCAACCTATTGCCATAAAATAAATACCAAGATCTAGCACCTGATATTGGATTCTTACTAAAAAACTCAAAGGCATCAATAAGTTCGTGGAGTTCATTGACCACCACAAACCCGTCTTCACATCATAAGGATTGGATGCCTTCTCAATAATCAAGAATGTTTTCTTTAAATTGAATTTATAAAAATATAATTATTAAAATTGTCAAACCCACAAGTCCCATTTATTCGTTGTTACATAGTCTTTCTATTTTAATATTGATTTTTGGTGGCCTTTGTGCTCGCGTACATGGAAATTTTATTATTGTATTAATGTTGGGATATCCAATGAAAGGCCTCAGCTGTCCCAATGCATCTCTATCACAGCAGTTGAAATGTCCTCTATCTTGGGTGTGTAAAGCTGCTGCTCTAGGTCCATGTCATTTGTCATGTCCATGTGATTTCATTTTCATGTCCTTTGTATCATTATTATATATATTAGAATTTAAAGAGAGAACAAAATAAATGCGAATTTTGAACAAATTGTTAAATATCTCAAAATCGTTTTGAAAATAGAGCAATCCATAATTAAATCTTTAAATGATAAAAATGCATTTTAGACGAAAAGACGAAATAAAGAATAAAAGTTTCTTTTATTATAAATATTTCAAAGCAAGCTTTCGGGCAAAAAACCCTTCTACAGGCGTGTTATAATTAGAGAAATTTTAAGAATTAATATATAAGGATTTTTTTTATGCTTGGAGTTTGAAACTATAGGGGAATATGCCAATGTAAACACCCGCTCACGCGACCACCTCAAAACCCAAGTAATATTGATTTCTAGCTATCTTGTTGAGGTTATTACTGCAAGGTCAAGAGAGCATGATATGCATCTGGAAGTTCTATTTTTCGGTTAATGCTGTTATGTCTGTGGGATTCTATTGACTCGAGAACTAATCGTTGGTGCTGGTTATGAATGTTTCTATAATGTATAGTGGGGTGGTTGGTGTTAAAAGGATGGCCAGTATTGAGAGTGTGCTGATAAAGGAGGGACCTGGTGTCATGATTGGAGATGTTTCGAGAATGTTCAGACATTCTGATGGCAACGGATCTACCTGTCTCGCCAACGTATGTGGCAGAGCATTGCTCACACGAGACAGAGTAGACAGCGCCAACAGAATGGAGGGGATCTGGGGGGGCATACGATTTAGTGTATGGGTGACGGAGGGATGTGAGCAGGTTGGAGGAGTTCTTATATATGATGCGGATACCATATGTCTTGAGGCTTCTAGCTATATCAACTGAGGAGGGGGAGTAGGGCAGGAAACATAATGATCTATATATTATAGATAGATTGGAGGGACCAGGTGTATATGAATATCTGCTGATAAATTCAAGTGGAAATGATGCTTTAGAGAGGTGCGATATAGGAGATTTCTCTCTGTTTCTTTGAATATGTCAAGTGAGCAGTGAGTAAATATTCTTTTAGTGAGGATTCTTATTATGTTAATTTTGTGGTTGGGTTGAATTTGGCGTTCAGCCAACCGAAATATTGGCAAATAAATATTTTTCTTGAATCCTATATTTGTCTTTTCTATCAGATAAATATATCGCAATAGCTGTATGTAAATCACTATAAGAAGAAAGACTTTCTTTTATTTTTCTAAAGAATCTACCTGAACATATCCATAGCCAAATTAACAAAGAATAGATTATATTTTATCTATTTTTAAGATTTCTACAAAATTTTGCAAACGTAAAATGATATGAATAAAAGGCTGAAGACACAATTCCCATTTGTAACTAGGTACTTCCTTTGGTCAGGAGTATCCTGTTCAAGACAATGGACTACAATAAAGTTTTTGGTTATTGAATTCGACTATTTTCAAAATAAATCTAAATGGAAAATTTTGAAGTTATATCTATACAGACAATAAATAATGTTGTAGATCTATATCAATTTGTAAATAGCAGAGAGAATTATCATAAGTTTAACTATTTTTGTAAATACACTGCGTGACATTGAAAATGGAACACCAAGAAATAGTGGCCAGAAAGTGATGAAACTCGGCAGACAGAGAGAGACAGGGACGAACAATAAGTGATCTTTATTTCAAAATGATAGTCATAATACAGAGCGAGAACGGCGTCGGCTTAGTAGCAAGTAGGACCACCGCGAACGGCGATGCACGCAGCAACACGTCTAGGTAGAGAGTCAATCAGAGTACGGATGGCGTCCTGAGGGATGGCTCTCCATTCCCTCTCAACCATTTGCCACAGTTCGTCTTCTGAACGCGGCTGTGGCAAGGCATGCAAACGGCGTCCAATGATGTCCCAGACGTGCTCGATTGGTGAGAGATCAGGAGAGTACGGTGGCCAGGGAAGCATCTGTACATCTTGCAGAGCTTGTTGGCTAATGCGAGCAGTGTGCGGTCGGGCGTTATCCTGCTGATAAAGGGCATTGGGTACCCCCTGAAGGTAGGGGAGTGTCACCGGTCGCAGCACATCATCAACGTATCGTTGGGCCGTCATAGTGCCCTGAATACGAAGTAAAGGTGACCTGGAATCATACGCGATTGCGCCCCAAACCATGATTCCACGTTGTCGCACGGTGGGGCGTTCCACAATTGGTGCCGGATTGGACCTTTCTCCACGTCGACGCCACATGCGTACACGGCGACTATCACTGGACAAGCAGAAAGGCGACTCATCTGAGAACACGACCCTGTGCCATTCCGTCATCCACGTCGATCTAGCCCGGCACCATTCCAAACGTTGGCGCCTATTCGGTGGGGTCAATGGCAGTCTTCTTAGCGGACGGCATGAGTGCAAGTCATTAGCAACCAATCGACGGGAAATGGTTCTGGTCGAGATGGAATGATCTAGGGTGTTTTGTACATGTTGCAGGATGGCGGTACAAGTGGCTTGTGGGGCCGCCACTGCTTGTCGAAGGATACGCCGATCCACACGTGCTGACGTCACTCTGGTTGCACCGACATTCCTATAAATTGCCACATTTCCTTGTTCCAACCATCTTCTCCACAGTCGGTGCACCGTGGACGCACCAAGGTGTGTATCAGCTGCGATTTGACGTATGGACCAACCTGCCCTTTTCAGTCCGATCACCATGCCCCTCGTAAAAGCGTCTGTCTGCTTGAACTGCCTCAGTTTACGATGACCTGGCATTCTCTGTTATTACACGTGTCTTTTGACACAAGAACAAAATTTCTACAATGATTTTCCTTGAAGAAATAACGACACGAATACTGTCCTTTCTGCAAGTTCCTTCCCTTATATCTTACTCCATGTGCGCACGAGAGCTGCGCATTTTACATCATTTGCATAACTCGGTTAAGCGCGTCTACCTTGAAATTTGCATAATTTTCTGGCCACTATTTCTTGGTGTTCCATTTTCAATGTCACGCAGTGTATATTCATGATTTTCTTTCAAACCTGAAAGGTTCAGGTTCCTAATATATATAAGAGATATGATCCTGTCGACTTTCGATGTGGCAATATAGTGGTAAATGTGGTGAGCGAGAAATAAGGAAACAACAAGTTTGGAAGATGGAACCCAGCAAACCGAGGGAGAGAGGGAGCGCTAGCGGGCTGCCACCGCGGAAAATGCACTTCTTGTGTGTCCACCACCCGCCCCGACTGAGTAAACATAGAACTGAGGTTCCAAGAAAAGGCCCTGCGGTCGCCCCCTTGGAATGTGACTGCTATATCAAGTGACCGGCCTTAGCTGCGTTCTCTCTCTCTCTCTCTCTGGTCGACTGTAGATTTGTTTTATTAATCCTGGAAGAGCATATATTATGACATATATATATGGTAATTTAAACCAACAACCCCATACTGTGTATATAACTTATAATAAGATTGTCATGTTGTATATAGAAACACATCTATAAATAATTATGCGCATGATTAATCTGTGTCATTGCATCGCCATATGTAATGTAATTTGTACAAAGTGGATAAATAAATAAAATCTGTAATAAATTTAAGAGTTGAGCTAAAGCAGAGATCGAGCATAGTATTGCCAAAACAACAAGGTCTAAAGATGGAAGTCATAAATCAGGTCGATTTACAATTCCCACAAACAAGGCCACCCACACTGTCACATGTGGTGGAATGCAGAGACCCCTCTCACACCTGGACATGCCAAGGCCCCTTTTTTTCAGAAACGCCCCTGTCACATAAGGTCGCCCCGTCTTTAACCTATAAATACATCACCTTACAGTGACTTGACAGTTCAGTACTGTTCAGTTCAGTTTAGTTTAGTTCACCCTTAGTGCAAGCCGCGTCGGTCGTATGTTATGTCGATCTCATCCAACATGTAGTTAGGAAGAACTCGTCTATCTCCATCTTTTCGCTCCTAGCTCAGCTTTTATCTGTTAACGGGACTTTCTTAGTGCAACTGTGTCTACGTTTTTTGTGTGGATATCCCCAGCTTTCCACTCTGCCTCGACCACGACTGCCTGTATTTTGTGAGAACTTTTAAAGGTCTTCCAAGGTGCAGAGAGGTACTGGAAAACTCTACATCCTGACTGTTCCTCTCGGTCAACACAGTACAACAAGAGCTACCAGGACTTCAACATTATTTCAGTAGCCGACAGGATAACCAAAACGAAGGACACCAAACGAAGAAAGCTAGATAGTCCAGATAGAAGCGAGAAAGTGCAAAGATGGAAGAGCAAACCGAACAGTCCAACGATGCGACCGGGCTATCTGTTCCCCAACAAGAGACGACATTTGAAGAGGAGGAAACGTCGCCGCCCCAAAGGACCTCCGCAGACCCGCTGACACAGATCGCCGATGCCCTGAATAAGCTGCTGGTCGCCCGATCTCCGAGGGAGATAGATGTGAGTCCATACGATGGTACCTTTGAAGCCCAGAGCTTTTTCGACAACTTCGATGCCCAAGCAGACCGAGCTAAGCTGACCTACACGGACCGCCTACGCAAGTTACCCTGCTACCTGCAAGGTAAGCCCCTACAATATTTCCGAAACCTACGGTTAGATAGGTTATTTTATATTGATGTCCGCCAAACCTTGATAGATTTATTCCCAACAGCGACAGAAGCGTCGTTTTCACGCTTCCTAGCCATCAAATTGACACCCCAAATGCCCCTAGAAGACTACTACCAAAACAAAACGGTAATGGGCATGAAATTAAACCTACCCGCCGACATATTAATAGATTCTCTAACCGTAGGACTACCCGTCGCAGATCAGCGATTAATCGCCACGGTGCAGCCAAACACTATTAAAGAATGGTTCGACCTAGTGTCGAGAATAAGAAGAACCCAGTGTGCCACCAGTGCAGTGTACCAGCGCCAAGTAGACAAGGCCCCACATCCAACCTACCACAACCCACCACCGCGGCACAACAACCAGCGGTCATCACGTGTAACGTACCAAGTTGCACCCCCACCCTCGCCTTGCAAGTATTGCAATGCTATGCACTGGCACTCCCAGTGTGAACAACGGTTCCAACGGGACCGAACAAGCCAAGTCTACAGCGCCAGACCACGCACAACCACTGTACCAAAATCTGGTACCCGGCCCAAGGTCCAATCTTGGAGCCCTGTTCCCCAAGTCCAAGCTGCAAGCCGAGACGACTCTACAAGCCCCGCGAGCAGCTCAACGGTATGAAAACCTGAAACTTATTTTCGTTGAACAGCTAATAATATGGACTGAATTGTCACCAAATATAAATTTGCCCTTTTTAATAGACACGGGAGCATCTATAAACCTACTTAACTTAGATATTTTAAGAACCATAGAAAATAGGTTACCATATAAAATTATTATCCATCAGTACAATTTAACTATAAACGCAATAGCCCACAATGTAAATACCCTTGGATATATATTTTTAAAACTTAAAATAGGTAACCTCACCCAAAAACTAATTTTTTTATAGTAGAAGCTTCTCTACCTTTTGGTATTTTATCTATTAATACCCTTAAAATATTTAAATTAATTATAGATTTTAACAATCTCCAAATTTATCAAAATAATGATGCTCTCCCAACGAATGTTTATAAGTTCACCAAGTGCAAACAGGATTTATGTCCCACTCAACCGAGGGAAACGGATATTTTTACCACCTTCCCCTCGAACCAATCCTGTTTACACGTGGCGGACCCTACCCCAATTATATGTTCCCCCACTATTGTTTCACCCACTATATCTCCTACCCATGATATTGAGATTTCTATACCTTCTAATGCGACACCTCAGTTAGAACATTGTCCACACGAACTCCACCGAATTCTATATGAATTCTCGCATGTGTTCTCTACTAATAAATACAATGTGCCCAAATTGAACATACCACCGGTAAAAATCAATACCACCACAGATAAAATAATAGCATTACGCCCATATAGAGTGCCACTACACGACCAACAAGAAATACAAACCCAAATAGAGCAAATGCTCCAACATGGAATTATTGCCCCGTCATTTTCACCTTATGCCAGTCCAATAACTCTTGTTACAAAACGTGACAAAACGAAACGTTTCTGTATTGATTACAGAAAACTTAATGAAATCATCGCTCCAGACGTACATCCTTTACCTTTAATAGAAACCATTCTTGACAAATTGTCGAAAGCCAAATACTACTCTTCTGTAGATATAGCATCCGCATATTGGCAAGTGGAAGTAGAACCTAACTCACGTAATCTACTAGCTTTCGTGACGTTGGATAGTCAGTACGAATTTTGTAGACTTCCTTACGGATTTAAAAATTCGCCACAGATATACCATCGTGCCATAAACCAGGTCATGCAAAAATATAAACTAAATTTTGTTACCCATTACTTCGACGATTTCATTATTTTTTCTGACACCTTAGAGGATCATCTACAACACCTACAACAATTTCTAACGGTGTGTCAACACGAAAACATCAAACTCAATTATAACAAATGTTCGTTTTTTAAAACAAATATAGATTTCTTAGGATACACTGTTACCGCAGGTACTTATGCACCACAGACCCCAAACCTTGATACCATAAGTGCCATCAAACCACCTACCAATCAAAAGACATTACAATCATTTTTAGGAGCAGTGAACGTGTATAATAAGTTTATACCAGATTATGCCCGCTTACGTGCACCTTTAAATAAACTACTTAAAAAAGATGTGAAATGGAATTGGGACCCAGATTGTCAACAAGCTTTCACCACTCTCAAAGAGAGTTTAACCAGTAAACCAGTGCTACACTTGTATTAAGTCGGTTTACCATGCCGCCTTTATTGCGACGCATCCACCCAAGGGATCGCAGGCATACTCAAACAGGTACATCCAGACGGACAAATACATCCTGTACAATATTTCAGCCGCGCCCTTAGAGCACATGAGAGAAACTACACCGTTTCCGAGCTCGAGGGCCTCGCCATCGTCGAAAGTGTAGACAAATTCCGAATATACCTCACCGGTATAAAATTCACCATATACACAGATCACCAAGCTTTACAATGGCTTAAAACTATAAAAAATCCGTCAGGACGACTCTTTAGATGGAGCCTGAGACTATCTACCTATAATTACGAAATTCACTACCTCAAAGGCAGCCAACAGTACGAAGCAGATTTGTTATCGCGAAACCCCTTTGTAGGATTTGTCAGTGCTGATATTATCAAACAGCATCAACCAACAGCATCCCCCTTCAACATTGATACAAACGGCTTACATACCATTACCCGAAAAGGTGTAATTAAAATAATAATTCCCGAAACCCTGCAACATACTCTAATGAATAAAGTTCACCAAGAATATAACCACCCAGGCATCTCTCAGATGACCCGCATAATTACTGCCCAGTACTACTGGAAAGGTATCTCTAAATCTATAGAAAAATTTGTCAAGTCGTGTCACACCTGCCAAATCATTAAAAGGCCCAAAGGTAAACCCTATGGTGCCCTTGGACAAATTCCACCACCTCAACAACCATTCGACTTAATCTCTATAGATACCATAGCTGGATTTTCGAAATATGGACACTCCAAGACATATCTACACGTAATAGTGGATCATTTAACGCGATATGCTTGGACCTTTCCATCGAAGTCCACCAGTACCCTAACATACATTCAAACCCTCAAAACGGTACTACAGCAAGGATCTCCAAAACGTCTGTTATCTGACAGAGCGCCCGCTTTTACCTCAGAAAAATTCCGTAAATTTCTAATAACGCATGGTATACAACCTCTACTAACTACCAGCAATAACCCACAGGCAAACGGTTTAATAGAACGCTTAAATGCGACCATTACAGGCAAGCTCAGACTAGCTTATCTAGAAAATCCGAAAGCTTCCTGGACTCAACTAGTTAAACGCGTCACTCAGACGTACAATAACACGCCCCATTCTGTCACAAGTTTTCCACCTACCTACTTAATGTTCAATGTTATCCCCCCAGATCTAAGAACTCATCTTGACCCATACCCCGAAATAAATATAGCTCGAGAGATAGCAAACTCTCGTACTCAAAATAAGCATAAAAAAGATAAAGAAATATTTGATAAGCAGCACAGAACACCACATTTCGAAGTGAATGATCTTGTTTTAGTTCAAAAATTACAGACATCCAGACACAGGTAAATTAGCACCATATTTTACTGGACCATACAAAATAATTGAAATAATTTCACCCAATGTCGTTCGAATAGATCGCCCCAATCAGCCTCTCAATAGAGACAGTGACACCATACATGTCAATAAATTAAAATATTACACAGAGAATGTTCTGTACATAACACCTCCACAAACCCGATTTGCTCAAAACCCACAGCGATTGTCTCAAGATGTATATTTCAGTGAATTCAATCATTTGACTCCAGATATCTTCGAGACGCAACTAGTCCGAATTATACCGCCTACAAGCTCACAACCCTTTTTGCATTTAAACCCCAGTATTTTCAAATAGGCAAGAAATATGCCAAACTCAACAAAAGAAGAGAGAGAGAGAGAGAAAGTCAGTTTCGAGTAAATCTCAAACATAGCAAGCCATCCCACATGTGTGACCACCCCAAAAATAGAATTTCCGTGAAAAAAAAAGGGGGGGGAAGTGGACGCCCTTTATGACGTCGCTCCCTTGGTCACTACTATCTTTTGAGAATATCTTTGGACATGCCCTCTCTTCCCCCTCAAGGCAGATCTTCTTGACCGCTAGCTTCATGACGCCATTTTGAACACATGTGTCACACTACTCATTTAGATTTCCTCGAGAATCTCACAAATCTCACCAACGAGATATCACAACACAACATACTTTAAACATTTTACATGTTAATTGATAACACCAATTAAAACAATTTGGTTAAGTCTTATATAGACTTTTTAACGCGAAAGAGAAATCATTCTCTACATACCAGCATTGAGGACAAACGAAAAGATCATTTCACATATTCCCAGTTTCAGAGTCATAGAAACACCGATGTTACCAAAGGGATATAATCTAGTCACACACCACAACTGTAACTTTTCGTCAAAAGAGACAATTTTTGTTCAATTTTACACTACTTAAAATTTATCCAATCATTAATAACCTTCAATTATATTATAAATTTTGTATAAAATCTTGAATAATTATTCTTATTCTTACCTTTCAATTATATAAACAAATTTTTTAATCCAACATTTAAAAAAAAAAAAAACCTATAATCAAATTTACTTTTATTTTTCATGATATTATTTTATTATTGTAAAACATCTAATTGTTTCAAAAATTATTTTTATTTTATTATTTATTATATATTTTATATATTACAGGTTTAATTTTGTCCACTTACACTTTTTGTACCCGCAATCATATTTCTATATTTCTATTCACTATATTTTATTTGTTTAAATACCTTTATTATCTGACAAAGTTTATCATCCACTATCGGGCATCTACAACCATCGTTTTCAACAATCATATTCTTTAACCAATCCCCTATATTTTTCATCACTATCTTTTCAGTCATTGCGTCACATCAATGTAGAAAAACGACAGCACTGCTTGACAATTTATTTTTTGATTTCGTAATTCAACAAACGTCTTGAACACAGTTCCCCAGACTTACAAATCCAAACTTCTGGTCTGAACAAGCTTCAAGAGTTTATTTCATTTCATCCGCAGAGCAAATCACCAACGCATACACAAAGCGTTCACTTTTTTCAACTTTCAACTTTTTTTTTCAGCTCTAGCGGACCACATTCAACCTTTGATTTCGAGTCAAGTCAGATCACCTACTGTCGCTACAATTCTACTTATCGCATGGCTCTATTTCACTCCTTTCTCAATCATATTAATAAGCAACTTTTCTTCAACAACTTTTAACCCAATAATCCTAAAATTGTGACAAAACACTGTAACCCTTATATAGGATCGCAAGTGAAACATTGCCAAGGAAGACAGCTCAAGTCTATATCCTCGCTTTGCACCTGGATCTGACTATTTGGTTTACATGGGCACTTCTAACAATTACATATTCTTCAACAACTTTTCAACCCAATAACACTACAATTGTGACAAAGCACTGTTACCCTATACAGGATCACAGGTGAAACATTGCCTAGGAAGACGCTCAAGTCCATATCCTCGCTTTGCACCTGGACCTAAGTATTTGATTGCATGTGTAAATCTCACAATTGCTTATTCTTTAACTACTAACCCTGTCCAACGCCCACCAATATTCTCTTAGAATGTGAATTTTTATGTCATCATTTTATTTTAATCATCTTTTTTGTTAATCAAACAAAATGTCATTTTTATTTCACTTTTATATATCCAACAAATATCATCTTGTTATAGCCCTTTTTAACCCTCACAGTTTAAATTAATTAAAAAGAAATTTTAATTACTTACCTGTGTTAGAGAGGCTTTACCCGCCTAAACCCGGATAAACCCTTTCACTCCCGGGGCCCATCTATGGTAATTTAAACCAACAACCCCATACTGTGTATATAACTTATAATAAGATTGTCATGTTGTATATAGAAACACATCTATAAATAATTATGCGCATGATTAATCTGTATAAAGAAATAAAGAAACTTATCCTTTTTGAATCTATTAGTTATTATGATTAATCTGTGTCATTGCATCGCCCTATGTAATGTAATTTGTACAAAGTGGATAAATAAATAAAATCTGTAATAGATTTAAGAGTTGAGCTAAAGCAAAGATCGAGCATAGTATTGCCAAAACAACAAAGTCTAAAGATGGAAGTTATAAATCAGGTCGATTTACAATTCCCACAAACAAGGCCACCCACACTGTCACATGTGGTGGAATGCAGAGACCCCTCTCACACCTGGACATGCCAAGGCCCCTTTTTCTCAGAAACGCCCCTGTCACATAAGGTCGCCCCGTCTTTAACCTATAAATACATCACCTTACAGTGACTTGACAGTTCAGTACAGTTCAGTTCAGTTTAGTTTAGTTCACCCTTAGTGCAAGCCGCGTCGGTCGTATGTTATGTCGATCTCATCCAACATGTAGTTAGGAAGAACTCGTCTATCTCCATCTTTTCGCTCCTAGCTCAGCTTTTATCTGTTAACGGGACTTTCTTAGTGCAACTGTGTCTTCGTTTTTTGTGTATGGATATCCCCAGCTTTCCACTCTGCCTCGACCACGACTGCCTGTATTTTGTGAGAACTTTTAAAGGTCTTCCAAGGTGCAGAGAGGTACTGGAAAACTCTACATCCTGACTGTTCCTCTCGGTCAACACAGTACAACAAGAGCTACCAGGACTTCAACATTATTTCATATATATATATTTTTTCTATTTTTGTTTCGATTAATTTTTTTTTTTTGTAAAAATTTTATAACTGTTTCTGTTTTAAAAAAATGTAAATCGACGCAATTATCCCTAGCCGGGATATCGCGTTTGTGTGTTGAAATAAATAAATAAAAGTTATATCTATAGATCAAATAAAATTATAAACTTTTATCGAAAAAATATTTTTATAAATAAAATTTACTCGTAGGTATCCACCACAGTGTGTGTTTAACACCCATAAAGTTTTATTTTAAAATTAAAAATACATTCTCTCTCAAAAAGGTTTTCTAATATTTAGAATAAATAAAGTAATATATTTCTATCCATATGTATTCAGCCTATTTTATTATTCCTTATAAAATAAATTTTAGCAAAATATAATTTCAAAATATGTTTTGAGAGGGAACATAGTCTAAAATATAAATTCAGAGGTTTCAAAATAATCATTCGAAAATACGTAAAATAAGTTTATCGCATAATAGTTTTTCTGATTTTCGTTCTTTCACCCCTAAAAATGTATGTTTATATCAGCCATGAAGATATTTAAAGTTCATTCAAGCAGGAGATGTGAAAGTGTAGCGGTTTGAGATGTTTCACTTGAGGATCTCTGAATTTAAGAAAATAAATTGTGTTTTGTTAAGATTCATTTAAGTATTCTTCCTCTAATTTTGGCGATTGACCATTTTTAACCAGTTTATGGGTTTCCGTAGGTAATTGAGAATAAATTCCACCTGCGATATTCATTGCTACAAGGATGGACAAATATATGCCTTGAGGTACTAGGATAAAGTTTAGAGATGTGACAAGCCATGTTCCTTCAGCGCAGTCATTTTTATGAGGGCTTCCAATGGTAATGCTTTGATTTTCTGGGGGCATTAAAAAGTTTCATTGTTCGCTTGTGTTTTCCTATTTATTTTAGACCCAAATTTGCTGCCAAATTAGATTACAACGGGATTTTTTCAAAAGGACATTCCATTTTTGTTCTCACGGATTTTTTTCATGTGATATTTCCATCGGACATAGATGAGGTGTAATGGGATCTATCACACACAAGATCCTTATAGGATCCATTTGACTCTAAATTCCATGGTAAATGAATGATGAACTAACAGCTTTTGATTCTTGTCTCCATTCCAAAATTGTTGTCTTTCTTGGTTCTCTGCCTTCTTCTTTTCCTTTTTGAGAACCATCCCTTTTGCTCTTAACAAACAAGGTTCATCAATCAAAAATATATATTTAAGCGCTTATTATTCAGATTTTTAATGCTCATAGGAATTCGCTTATTAAATATTTCAAAAATTCCTTTGATTAATTTTTCGTGGGACATATCTTTCTCGAAGATACTTCATAGCTCTTCTTGCCATTGAAGGTTCCTGGTATCTGCGGATCACCTTCATACGATATTTTGAAGATAATATGCAAATCTGATAATATTTTTTGGCTCCTGGCTTAATGAAGATTATGAAACCATCTAGCGATATCCATTAATTCTTTTATTGAAATATTCTTGTATTTTTGCGTGGTGTGATTCTAATTTTTAATCAGAATTTTGAGTGATGTGGAATATTAGAAAAAATAATTTTGAATGAAGCTTTTTATGGTGACCTTATAGATGCAATGGTTTTCAAGATATTTTGTGGCATTGCGTTGATGGCTAATTTTAGAACTTTCTGCAAAAAAAAAAAATATTTTAAGGTACTGGAAACCAATAAGAGGAATTAAAAGGCTACCAATCATAGAATTTTGAATGCTAGAACCTAGCAACTCCAATTACAAAAACTATTGGGAGAGTCAGATTGAGGGGCGAGGAAGAATAATGGAGGGTCTTCAGGATGGTAGAAGAGGAGAGGCCGAGGGCGGTGGCTGATGGTCTGCCACCGCGAGGAGCGTTGTACCACCGGGGGAGTGGCGGTCCACCCGGGGTACTCCTGGAAGATGTTACTGCGGGCAGGAACGCTCCTGTACACAAAATACTTTATATGTTCCCTACTTCAACTACTGCAAAACTCACCTCGCTGCCACTCGACCTACTCCTCTTCTTCGAGCAGCCTAAGCTCAATCGCGGATACTCGAGCCCGTTCCTTGCGTAGTTCGGCTTTTTCTGCCTTTTCTTCTCTACGCTTGGCTGCCAGGAGAGAGCGTTCTTGTTTGTAGACCCTCAGTTTTTCTGTGACCTCAGCCAGAAATTTCCCGACACTATATGGCGGTTTAGTGCCAGATGGTTGAAAGAAATAGCGTCTGGGCGTCGATGGTGGGCAGGCAGGGATGTCTTTCTCTTTTTCCGCTTTCAAGAAGAATGCGTCTTCTTCCATCTTCTCCCATGACCTCGATGAAAGCTTCTCTGGCTCCTCAGCCTCCTCATATTCCTTGTAGTGTATTTCCCTACCAAATCTAACCCTCTTTGGGTGATGGTCTGGTTCTTTGCCTCTATCCTTAAAAGCCATGATTCCCATTTCTTCATTGAAAAATTTTGATATCACCCTATCGTATTCAAATGGATCTTTGAAAGCCATCTGGGTTTGGGACTTTCTCTTCCTACAGGATACACATTTGTTCCCCATTTTATCACAATGTTTCTCTTGTTGGCTGTAACTCTATTGTTTTATATACAATGAGGCATCATTCTTAACCATTTACAATAACCACACTCTAATCTCTTAGAGTATCAAAAATATCTCCTAAAGAATCATTGAAATGAGGTTCTTTTTTTAAATGCTATTTATGGTGCCACTCCTGGCAAATATTGCCACGTGGAAAATTATGAATGACAAACTTCAGGATGACTCAGCAATTTATTTATGACAAGAACAAACTATATGATAAACAAAAGATAA
Source organism: Cordylochernes scorpioides (assembly GCA_030710605.1). Lineage (NCBI taxonomy): Eukaryota > Metazoa > Arthropoda > Arachnida > Pseudoscorpiones > Chernetidae > Cordylochernes > Cordylochernes scorpioides. The sequence goes on from CP092864.1 coordinate 17,379,006, forward strand.
GCAATGAGGGAACTTTACAGAGTAGAAAAATATAAACATAAAAATGATACTATGTTATTAAAATAATGAATACTTTGCTGCATAACCCCTTCCTTATGGGAGCTGTGACTCATAGCTTGCAATTTTTGTAGTTACTGACATGGATCTCACGTGCTTCTGCCAAGGATTCCATCGAAATAATGGAACTTATTCCCTATTACTTCAGCGTCATTTTTCTCGAGGCGTGAAGAGCGGCTTTGTCTTCGTATCGTCTATATGGACATCCTCATCTTGGGAGGAAGTCTTGGCTTTGACACGACAGTGAAATCCTGGAGCCAGGCTCCGAAAATGTTGATCACGGTACTCATGGCCTCTAGATCTTCTCGACAGTCTTCAGTTTGTCTTCTCTAATTTACTCAGCATCTCCGCCAAAATGCCACATGTAAAATTATGAGAGACAAAATTCAGGTTGACTCAGCAATCTATTTAAGGCAAGAACAACCTATATGATACACAAAAGATGAACAACGAGAGAAATTTACAGAGTAGCAAAGTATAAGCATAAAATTTATAATCTCTTAATAAAATAATAAATACTTTGCTTAAATTTATTTACCTTTTGGAGTCCACGTCAAAGTTCTTTTCATCATATAAAACCTCAGCATGCTACAAGAGTTGTGTTTCAAGTTGGTGAGGAAGGCAACAGCCCTTCTATATTTGTTATCTTTCATATTCTCAGTCAGAAACTAGCATTTCTCAAGGGCAGACTTGGGTCCAAGGTCTTCATGGATAGAATATTCAAAGAGCCAATCTCCATTCCCTTGGCTATGGGCCTCATGCTCTTCTCAGGATTTCCAAAAATCTTCTCTTTGACATTTTTGGCAATATATTCTCATCTGACCATGTTCCATCGACGCGGGTGCTTTTCGTTGCAACCATTCCTTCTTTGTTACTGTCGGACTGCTTCTTAAACTGATAAGGTGTTGTTCTGGGAAACTTAATAAAATTCACTATCTTTTCGGGACTCCATCAGGCGCGTAGAGCAACGATAATAACTGCTTATTTTCGAATACTCGATTATTGATCTCTTCACTGTGCAACCATGTAGTATTATATTTTATCTGAATATAGCTACGGAATAAATCAAGCTAATTAAAATATTTTAAAAAAGGTATTTCTACCTGGCACAAAATTGAATACCGAGCATTTTAAAAATAAAATTTTGAACACTGTTTGGGAATTGAAGAATGCTTGAAAGAAATGACTCCTGTACTGGGAAATTATTGTCCACATCCTATTAACATATTTAGGTATTTGTCCACATCCTATTAACATATTTTTGGTTTCAGCGAGGAAAATATGACATAAGATACGCGCCAAGGTCAGAATTCCATCTTAGTCAGTTAATAAGGAAAATTCGCTGATGTCATGAAATTACTGGAGACATCGACCTATAACTTATCGTCAGATAGAGGAGTTTAGACATTCCTGCAACAGAAATTCCTTCCATTCTGCACGACCATCTAAAAGTGAGTATAAAGTTTGTTCTCTATGGGTTCCCTATTTCTTAATTGATGAGCAGATGACTCGACGTATTTCATGGTGCTGAGTGATGCTCAAAATATTTGATGATGGATCATCTCGTTATTTCAATAGTATCATAACAGGTGATGAAACTTGATAATTTGATGTGTCTAATAAATTCCAGAACAAAGTATGGATCTTTGAATCTGAAAGCACATTTGTGTCTGTACAAATTCAGATCCATTAAAAATAAAATAATAGCCGTTTTCTTTACTTACAGAGTATTTGTGAGAGCCGCGCGGTACTGAAAAATCAAAAGACAGACACTGCCAAGTAGTACATTGAAGAATGCTTCCCTAAAGTTGTTCAAGCTATCAAAAGGTTACGTCTAAACTCAAGGACTGACATATAGATTGTCCACCATGAAAATGCTCCAGCTCACCGCTCGAAGGTCTCCGTCAATTTTTTTGGTACGGATTTGTTGTTGGAGCATCCTCCCTACAGTCCATACCTTTCACATTACGAATTTGCCCTCTTCCTTCAGGTGAAGAACAGACTAAAGGGTAAAATATTTTCTGGGATGAAGACGTTTTGCGGGCATGGGTTGACGAGTGCGCCCAACTCCCTGAGGAAACGTAGAAGAGTTGGTTTGATGATTGGTTTAGAAGGATTGAGAAGTATTTTGATTTTGGTGGAAACTATTTTGAAAGAATTTGAATAATAAATTCATATTGCAAAACTTCCTTAGTGCCTATATATGACTAGTTTCCTCCCATTAAAAAGTAAATGTTTATTAACGAGTGACCTATTTGAATGAATGTTCATTTAGAAGTATTTTGGAACACATATATGAACCGGCTTTTTATGGCCCTTTGTCAAATTAACGGAAGAAAAAAATACATAAATTCGAATTCCATTTCATAAAGGAAAATCCTGAATAAGTTCATATCTATATATATAAAAATGAATGTATGTGTGTGTGTGTCCTTTATGCCTGACCAAACCACTCATTGGAACGCCATGAAACTTTGGGAAGTTATTTAGTATAGTACAGGGAAGGTTTCTGAAAAATAATTTCTTGAATATCTTGAATATCCTTAGAGTTATTTGCAGATTTGTAGATTTAACTCGCAAGCAGCGCCCCCATTGCGACAATGATAACAAGTTTTTTATCTATAAGTTTTATTATCACTAAGTTTATTATCTTAAAGATTATTTATCAAAAGTAAGATATTCTACCTATTAATTGCGCACAAGTCAAAGTTAGTTATCGAGTATTTTTCAAGGGACCGGGAAAAAATGTTCACTAGATAAAACGATGATTTTGTAATGTAGAAAATTAGGAAAGACAAAATTCAGGATGACACGGCAATTTATTTGAGACAAGATGAGACAAGGGACCGGGAAAAAATGTTCACTTTATCGAGAGATTCAAATTTACGAGTTTCAAATTATCAAATTATATCTATTATTTTTTTATAAGTTTATAGAGAATTGTTTTAACAAATGTTTGTTAGACAAACCTTTACTCGGTTAAAACCCGGGCGAAGCCGGGTACGTCCGCTAGTAAATACATAAAAAAAAAACTTTTTAATGAAAATTTTATTTCCAACCTCTTGTGTTAACAAAGAGACTTTGAGTGGTTAAGGAATAATGCAAATGCTTTAAAAAAAGACTCATCATTGTTAAAGAAACAATAGAAATCGCTTCATCAAGTGATACATTTCCTGAAAATGGGAAATATATGCAAACCTTGCAAAAAGAAAAAATCCAGTAGCCAGCAGGCTTTTAAAGACATCAATGAGTATGACCGAGTCATCTCAAAATATTTTCAGGAAGAGATTAACATCCTTTCTTACAAGGATAGGGCCCGTGTCTACCATCATCGGGCAAAACGGGTGACCTTTGGAAATGAGGTTCTCTTCAAAGAGTTTGAGGGAAATGAAGAGCCAGAGCTGCTAGCATCCAAAGACTGGCAAAGAATTGATGAGGACCAGCTTTTCTTGAAGGAGGTCAAGGACAAAGAGATCCCTCCATGTCCTCCATCGTCCCCTCGACGCCATTTCTTCCAACCATCTGGCAAAAAACCGCCATATAGCGTCGAAAAAATGCTAGCTGAGGTGGCGGTCCTGTTGAGGGACTACAAAAACGAACTTGCTCGCAAAGCAGCCGAACATAGAGCTCAGAAAGCTGCAAAAGCCGAACTTCGCAGTGAGCTTGCTCGCGTCTCTGCCATCGAGCTTAGGCTGCTCGAAGAAGAGGAGTAGATCGAGTGGCAGCGAGGTGAGTTTTGCAGTAGTTAAAATAAGCAACATCTCTAAAGTATTGTGTGTAGGAGCGTTCCTGCCCGCCCAACCACCATCTTCCAGGAGTACCCCGGGTGGACCGCCACTCCCCCGGTGGTACAACGCTCCTCGCGGTGGCAGATCATCAGCCACCGCCCTCGGCCTCTCCTCTTCTGTCTCCAAGACGCTCCCAGCACCCATTCTCCCTATTCCTGTGCAGATCACCTCATGATTCTCCTCCTTAACCTTTATAAGCCATGACAACATCCATGGAGACCTCTATCAAATGGCATCTTCCATGTACTGGCCTTTGGCCTGTTGGGTACCAGCCCCACCAGAAAATTCCTCATGTCAGCTCCAATCTTTGTTGAAGAAATAGCCGATAAATTTTAACATCATTCTTGGATAATCATCATCATGTCCCATCCTCTCAGCCTGCTACCATGAAGGCGCAAGGCAATAAGGATTGCTTCCAAGATCTTAAAACCCCAATCGCCCTTCTCCTTCCATTTAAATTAAAGACGATCAAAGTCCTAAAAACCATCAAAGCAGTCGAATGCCTTATTATATATACCAAGTGATTATATAACTTATCAAGTATAATAAGAAAAGATAACAAGTGACAATGTCGAATTCCTGAAGAGCACTAAAACTTCCAAATCCAGAATAGAATTGAAGTGACTAAATAATTGACCGACATTTGCAAATTAAAACAACAAGTAAAGGAATCAAAAGTACTCTTGGAGAGCATCACAGCTAAAAATGCAAGCTACAACAAAAATGAACTGATCAGCTATCAGTGAAGTATAGAGCAGGTATAAGTAACGGCCCGAATTCCAGAAATAACAGCAATTTCCATCCATACTGTGCATAAATATGACCAAAAATTTGAATAAACATCACAGGAGCTTTGTTGGTCTCATTATTATATTTCAATATTTTATATCAATCTCCATTTTATGAAAAATTCATTTATTCTATTTATAATCAATTCTATTTGTGTTTCATATATGTGCGATTTTTTAAAAGCGATTTTCTTCCTTTCGAAAAAGTTCAAATTCTTCGTTGATATATATATCTTGCCAAAATCATTGTCATTATAGTAGATATTCGAGTATAATTTGTAACATAAAATGCTCCAAACATTGTCTCTATTTATATTTATGGTATATGAAATATAGGGTCTTCCACTAAGTCTACCAGCCTCGGCGGTAAGCATCAGCCTGACATATTTAGCAAGCAGCTCGCGCTTGCTTGGAACAGACCACGTAGATTCGTTCTTCTTCTTGGCACGAGCTCCATTCCTACATATCTCAGAGTGGATCTTTCCAGGACGCTCAAGGTAAGTATAAGAAAGTAGCCAGCATAAAGTCTTGCGTAATCATATTAAATCAGCCAATCAGTTCTTTTATTTGGTCTAAGTAAATTTCCTAGAAATCAAGAAATGGGTATGTATGGCTAAAATTAAAATATATATTTTAACCATTTGTGCCATTTAACCATCAATTTGCAACGCTTTGTGCTCTTATTTGGAGGGATGATTTAGGAAAAAATGCAAAAATATTTCGACAAGAAATTTAATATCTCTAATAACCTATCTCTCACACACACAAGATAAATATCAAAATATATATTTGATATTTCTTCCTATTCTTTAGATCTAGTTATGACGAGGAATGTGCATTGTGTTAGGCGCGCATAAAAAGCTTTCTCATTATTTATAAAACAATTGATACATCAAGTGACTCATCAGATCAAAATGGGTAATCAATGCACGCCCTGTAAACGGAGAAAACCAAGAAACTATCAGGAATTTAGGCATGCTTTGGAATATGACCAAATCATATCAAAATATTTTCGAGAAGAAATTGATATTCTCGCTTGCAAGAATAGAGCCTGCGAACCATACCATCAGACAAAAAGGGTGACCTTCGGGAAAGATATTCTCTTTAAGGAATTCGAAGCGTCTGAAGAGCCAGAACTTGTAGCATCGAGGGCCTGGAATAAAATTGATGAGGATGCGTTCTTTTTGAAAGACACAAAGGACAAAGACATCCCATCATGTCGTCCCCCAACACCCCGGCGCTACTTTTTCCAAACATCCGGCACCAAACCCCCCTATAGCGTTGAGGAAATGCTGAAAGAAGTAGCGGCCAGACTGAAGGACTACAAGCACGAGCAAGCTTGCAAAGCGCGCGTGCTGAGAGCCAAGAAAGCCGAAAAACGCGAGATGCGGAGTGAACGTGCTCGTGTCTCAGCAATCGAACTTCGGCTACTCGAAGATGAAGAGTAAACCAAGTGGCCGCGATGTACAGGAGCTTCTTTGTCCATTCAGCCACCGTTATCACCTTTTCCCTGTAGCAGACACCGCAACTAGATTTCTCCTCAACTTCCTACATGACGCCCATCCTACCACCACCTCTTTTTCTAATATTTCCATCCTTCCACCCCTTTTTCCTCCGTAGTGCCTATCCTCCACCCCTCTTCCTCCATGACGCCTATATTCTACCCTCTCTTCCTCCATGGTGTCCATCCTCCCACTCCCTCTTTTTCCAAGATGCCCATTTTCCACCCCCTTTTTCTCCAAGACCCCCATCTTTCCACCCCCTCTTCCTCCACGATGCCCATCCCTAAAATTCCTCTTCCTCCATGGTGCCCACACCTCCACCCCCTCTACCTGCTCCACCTTCACACCACCTTCCTCCACCAACCTATCAATCCTAAACTTCTTCTTCAAGTCCATCTGGTAGCAAAACACCATGGCTACCTTTTTCAAATTTTAGTGTTTCCCTTGAGCAAGTATCTAGCTCACAGGCTTCTTCTTCTGCCTAACAGCATACGAATGCCTAATATCAAATCCAATCCTTTCTGAAAGAGTTGAAGATGTGGTATCTCGTTAAGGCATCTCTATTTTAAGAAGAGGATATGTACCTTATCATTTCCTTCTGAAGCCTTCGATTAGCCAAATTTTCTGAAAAATCTGGAAAAGGGATATTTTACAACTTGAGAAAGAAAAACGCCGTAGCTCTCATGTCTGAAAAGGAAGCATTTAGAGTTCACCACTTTAATTGTGAAAGCATCATCGTAATCCCTCTTTCAAAGGTTGATGTTTCGTTGAGGCTAGATATCTAGTCAGAGTAATGAGAATTCTGGATACGACCAAGAACATCCGCCATTTATGAATATTGGGTCTAGACTCACTTCATCTCTTCCTTCTGGCGCAATCAAATGACAATCTTGCGACTAAATATTTCAAATTTTATAAATTCTCACGGGCAGCCATCTGTCTATAGGTTTTTTACCAGAAATACGAACGTTTTATGTTAGCTCAAATAATCCAGTAACGGATCGAATACTCTGGAGGAGCTGAAAGGTGATTTTCCTTTTTTGAAAAAAAAGGACCAAACCCAGACTGTCTTCGGAAAGACAGCATGTGAGGTTCGTCATCGTGGTTGCGAAAACACTAATATTGTCCATCTTTTAAGACCACGGCGTGGTAGAGGTTAAGCGTACAACTCGAAGCAATAAATAACGACTAACCAAGTTTTAAAAAAAAATTCGCAAGTTTTGTAAGAATGAAATCAAAACTACATCAAAGATCTTGTATATCATCAGTCATCCAAAGTTTATTTTGAAGAAGACAATTAACAATAACTTCAACATGTAGTATGATCATATCAACTTCCTAAAGGACATCCCAGATTACAACAGAAAGGAACAATCTAAACCAAAACAACTGGACAACTATTATAGAAGAAACGACTATTAGAATAATCAAACAAATTGCTGGAAAGCAATACAATTTCAAAATGCAATGTAAAGAGTATTGTGGAATTAAAGGTGGACTAGCACGGTAAAAAGAGGCAGCGAAATCAAGTAAAACTAGAATAATCGTCATTCATAGCTGCCTTGTTCAAACCCACCTGTCAAACAACCCGAGAAGATAAACGAAAGAGAAATCTGTTTACATTATTAATATATTTCTATTTTAAAACTAATCAATTATTTATGTGTTGTTTGTTAATAAATACTTATCGTTGTTTATATATGCTTTCATCGTCTCCCGAGAAGTTTCTTGGTTTATTAATGAACTCAAATACAATTTAGACGACCCAGACTAAATGGTAGATCATTATACACTCATGGACGAAACTTAAGGAAGTTGTACCTTTTAGCATGTCAATTGGGATATTAATGGAATAATAAAGTTTGTCCATAGTATTTTTGAGCCGTGAAGGAGGCCCTGTCTTCATAGCGTATAGAGGAACATGGTCTTTTTGGAGAAGTCTTGGCTTTGAAAAATAAGTTGAACCCTAGAGTCAGTCTTAGAAATATATAATCCACAATAACCAAGGCCTCAAGATCTGCTTGGCTATCTTCAAATCTCCACCAAAATGTCACATAAAAATTATGTAGTTAAACAGGAGGATAACAAGTCAAGTTAGCTATTTCTAGAAATTAGTAGTTATTTCCGGAATGTCTATTCTACTGTTAATGCAATTGTGCTTTAATCTGGATATGATGGATTCTATGAGAAGTATCTAATGTTTATTAGGGATGTTGGAGTAATGGGACTTTGATTCTGATTAAAAAAAATATTTAAACTAAATCTATTTTTTAAACGCATAAATCTCATATTTAAATATTGAAATTTTAAAACAATATATATTTATTAATGAACCAAATATACATTTTGAGAATGGGAAAAATATATAAATTGTGTGTATAGAAGTATGTTTGAAATTAGTCAACTGTGTACTTCTATTTATTCATTTATCTATATTTCACTGTTTTTTTTTTTTTTTTGCTTATCCCTAGTACACGTAGTACAATCCATGGTAATCATGGTGGGTAGAAGTAGGTGACTGCTTTTATTGTAAGAGCACCACATGTCTACACATGTGAAAAGCATTTCGACTTTGTACTTACAAATGTGCCAGAGCTCCGTTTGATTACTTACACTCGCTTGTGGGGTTGGACTTTTGCAAGAAGTGGGAACCATTGGAGCATTTTTCTTTTATCAGAAAAAAAGTGTCAAGTGCGGGAATCGAACCCGGGTCTTAGCGGTCGAAAACCAACGTATTAGACCATACTTCCACCAACTCCCATATCTCACTGTTTAATGTATATAAATAGACAGACACTTTCTTTAATATGATTAATAAAAGTTTAGATTTGAAAAGTAGGTTCAAAAATTTGAAATTCAAATAAAATCGGCGCTCCTTTTTTGAATGGAAAATTAACTGTTTATTGCATGACATTTCGGGCAGAACGTTCGTTATTTTCAAATAGTTATTCAAAATATCATTGGAAAACGCAGTTTATTTTTCTATATAAGATGTGCCGTTTTTTTTTATTTAAATGTTAAATTATGTAGATTAGGATATTTTTAGAATAATTTGAGAAATATTAAAAATATTTTTAATTTTATATATTGTATAATAATGTTTGGAATATTGGGTTTGCATTATATAGAAGTAACTTATAATACATTTAAAATACAATATAACGCGGCTGATGATTGTAAAACGAAAATTGAAAATTATACCGCGAATGTTTCTTTTAAACAAACATCGAAATCTATTTTAAAGAGAAATAACGATTATTTCTAACTTTAAGGATGAAGTATGATAGGATGAATTGTGAAGAGTAATGACAAACGGAAAAATAAAAGTGTCCAGGGGCGGGAATCGAACCCACAACCTTCTGCTTACCGGGCAGGTGCCATGTCCACTAGGCTACCCTGGACGTATTTTTCCGTTCGTAAATAATATTTGAAGTAACTTATAATACATTTAAAATACAATATAACTCGGCTGATGATTGTATAAATAGAAGTATAAGATTAAGAAATTTAATGCGAAATGCTTCCAAGAGATACCCATTATTAGCAAACCATAGCATCTCTACCTCCAGATCGCACACTAACGACAAGATGGGCAACAAGATTACTCTGTGTACGAGGAAAAGACCACAAAGTCCCCAATCAACCAGAGATACAATAGATTATGACACCATAATATCTAAATATTTTAAAGAAGAATTGGAAATATACGCATGTAAAAAGAGAAACGAAGAACCCCAACATATAGCTAAAAAAGTTAGGTCTGAGAGAGAAATTCTCTTCAAGGAGTTCGAAAGCTCCGAGACACCAGAGCTCCTTTAAAAAAGGAAATGGCAGAAAATGGAGGAGGATGCCTTCTTTCTTTCGTGCATTAAAGAGTGGCACATCCCATCCTGTCCGCCTCCTACACCACACAGATACTTCATCCTGCCAACAAGAACGAGGCCGCCTTACAATGTGAGGAAATTACTGAAAGAGGTTTCTGGCCATCTTGAAGAACACTTGTTAATGAAGGCCCTCAGGTTGAGCGAGCGTCGTGCAAGACGGGCGAAGAGGACCGAGTTGCATAAGAATCTCTTCAGGTCATCGGCACTCGAACTTCGTCAACTAGAGGAGGAAGAGTAGGTCGAGTGGCAGCGAGGTGAATTTTACTATATACTTAGAGGATAAATTAGCTTAACTATTTTCTTATATTGGCGTGTATATATTTGGGACATAGATAACTTGATAGAAATAATATTTGCAGAAGAGTGTTGCTCGATGCATTTGCTTTCAATCATATCTATATACTCCTGCAGGTTTAAAAAGCTTATACCCTTATACTCTATAATACCTCTAATATGCCCTACTGTAATTACATGGAAAATATAATAAAATAAACCATTTGATGAAACCGCAAATAGGGTTCATCACTAATAAGTAGAAGTATGTAGCAAGTTCAGAAGAACTATTTGAATGATAAATATGATGATATGATTGTGTGAATATGCATAAAACTTTTCCATCGAATTATTATGATTAGTGTGTCATTTAATGTGTACAGGAGCGTTCCTGCCCGCCCAACGACCATCTTCCAGGAGTACCCCGGGTGGACCGCCACTCCCCTGGTGGTACAACGCTCTTCGCGGTGGCAGACCATCAACCACCGCCCTCGACCTCTCCTCTTCTGTATCCACCTCCCACCCACCTTCTCATCCACACCTGAATGCACCTGCTCACGATGATACCCCTTTCCACATGCTGAATATCACCAACCATTAAAGCCTCCGATTCTGACTAGCTTTTGTCCGTCTCCTTGCCCACCATCACCAATATGAAAGACCACTATTTCTTCAACGACTCTTTCTAATAGAAAGGAATTTATGATTCCTACTCTTTTATCAAAATATGATATTCTCTAAATTATTCAGAAATTTTAGTACTACGAGTATTTTAGTACTCATAACTGTAATGATCCTATCAAATTAAGTTTTCAGATCATTGGGATCTTTTAACTCTCCTGAGCAGAATATTTCAAATTATATCTCCAATTATATCAATCATATAAAAATAGGTAGAAATATCTTTCGGAAAGTATTTTTTATTCATTGAAGTCTTTAACAAGATTTCAAAATCGTTAGTGTGTTATAAATGGATGTTAGAAGCAAAGCCTTTTGCAAGACTTTTCAATTGCTGTTGAGATACTCATATAAAATTAACATTGGAAAATAATTATCTAATGGTTTTTACATTTTGAATTTTCCTCAAAATCTTGGAAGAAATATAGGTTCTACAAAAAATTCAAACGAAATCTCGACAACTACATTAACCACTGCCACTCATCGGTGACAACAACGGAAAAAAATTGTCTATCCTTATAATTCATTAAAAGAAGTGGAATAAAAACTGTCTAAGACCAGCGTTGACATCATAGAATGACAATAAATATGAAAATAGCAAGAATCAAAAACAAAAAAAAATATGTATTCAGATAAATACCTAATTTCTACTTGAAGTGCAAGTCCATCCTCGAATACAACATCTTTCAATCATAACTGGAATATCTGTTAAAATATAATGGTGATAAGTGAACTAAGTAAGATTCATACAGAAGGCTTTTGAATGTTTAATGCAACTATATACTGTATTCATATAAAAGAGGCAAAGTACGGTTGAAATGGCAAAGAAGATAATTGAGAATAATACGCAAGTGACGCAGCAAATTTCTTCTTCAATCATCCCAGCACTCTGTGCACAGCTATTCTATCACTGACTTATTTTTTCATCAAACGTTTTATCTGAACATTGTTAATTAAATAAATAAAGACACTTTTGATTTTGTATCTTTCAAACGCATTGAAATAAAGATATTTTTTTCATATTTCTAAATATTCCGCCAAATATTTCCACAAATAATATAATGTAAAAAAATTCTGATTCCTAAAATGAATGTCTTGCTTCAGCACAAAAGCCATTATAGAATTATACTTATCATGTAACTTTCTGAGGGTTACACGATGGAATGTTTAGTCAGCTTGTCCGCTTCATCTTGAATTAGGCGACGTTCACTTGGTGACACTCTATTGGACCACTGTTTAATTGGAAAGTGGTCTTACGTGTTTACCTTGTGCTTCGCCAGTACTGTTGGGCTTAATAGGAGTACTTCAAACTCACGTGTGTGAATGAAACAAGCTGTAACCTTTTAATTTAAGTCAATCCTGTATTCATAGAAAAGTTCATCTTCCGAGACCATTCATGCAATTATACCAGATTACAGATATTCCCGTTTAATTTTCATTGGCGCATATTTTCACTCCTTGTTTCCAATTGCTACCTGTGCCGTGACGATATGTACCTAGGCAGAGTTTGGTATATGTAATTTATTTCTTAATAATAAATTTTTAGAATATGTAACTTCTCTGACTCCATTTATTTCTTCGTTTATCACATTGATCTTCATTGACTTGCGCGGGATGACAAAGTCATCAGAAGTGCATAATCTCTGGTTTTCTTCCTCCTGAGACTCCAGAGCAGAAGTTTCCCTGAGATGGAGTTAATTTTACCACAATCAATAACAGCCTCGGTGGCCTTGAATAAGTTCAATTCTAATATGGTGTCATGGCTGCATTCCAGCATAACAACGAATTCAAAGGATATCTCCAGAACATAAACTTCATATGTTCAGGACAAATGCTCCTAGGGTCTCAATGAAATTATTGTTAGCAGCTTTAAGAATGGAACTTGATTCCCTGAAGAGAGGTATATTTAGTTCACGTCGAAGTTTTCTAATATGACAGAAGGGTCTGCTCCTGAATCCACTAATGCTTTGATCAAACGTCCATTAATTTTAACCATACCAAAATTTTGTTTTAATTTAGCGTCGAAATACCCTGAAGGATTTTCCTTGCACCCGTTACAGGCCGCGCCACTTAGGTTTTCTCAATTTGAGGCTAGGCAGAAAGGCTGAAACGGCGGGCAGGCGATAGGAATTATCTTCGGACTGGCGACCTTGTGTGGCTTAAATGTGGAGAAAATCTTCGGTTTGAGTACGTCGAGATTTGGAGAGTTACATAGTCGCCGTCGGCGTCATATCCCGGGATCGACTCAGAAATCAACGTTTTCTTCATTGTCAGTCATTTCTTGACCTGGCTTCAGCGTATACTTGACATTGTTCCCTGTAATAACGAACAACATCGAGCCGGATCGCAGTGGAAGCAAATGGGTTAGTTGTCGTAGATTCTCCAATGCTCATGTCTTCCTGGGCTGGGCTGGGCTGGTCGGTCGAGATTATAGGGCGTGCGTGGTTTTTAAACAACGCTATATTGAACTTCGACATGAACTAATTTAGCGAGATAGACAAAAGTATCCATTTCCTCAACTCTAAATTCATCTTCCAGAAAAAATAAATCCTTCCCGAGCACGTCTCATCATTTTGTTTTTATTATTACATTCCTCTTCAACTCACAATGATGCAAATACTTATATATTTTCATTTTGTCTAGTTAAAAATATAAAATAATGCCACATGCAAAATTAGGAAAGACAAACACAGCTGACGCGAAAATAGGTACTTTTTTGGACCAACCGAACAGTGGCAACACGGCCCGGCTGCCGGCCCCCGCGCATGCGCGAGCAAGAACAAAGAATTAGCCCTAAAAGTTCCGGTAAACAAAGGCTGTTTTCGACTTAACGTTTGGTTTTGACGGGCCAGAAAAGGAACTATCCCTTCATAAATTTTAATAATTGCTTTTTGAATAACATTTGTATTGATATTGATTTGTGTAATTTTTTAAATAAATATTTCTTTCAATAAGTATTAATTCTTCATCACTGTTTACTAACTTAGGCCTCGTCATCCAACGTTGTGACACTTATACTGATCCCTGCAACAAAGGTATTGATTTACCAATTTATAATTTTCAAATCAGTTTCCAGCATTACTGTAAAGCTAGGAGCGTTTAGTTCAGGTTAAGCCATCGGGACCTTGTATTGTCTTTCTTTTTTTTTTCAAATTTAAGACAAAGACAACATTTTGGCGCAGTCGACAGGATAAAGATTGAAGAATTACTGATTACACAAAGGTGCAACTGTGAACCAGTGATTACTTCTCAGGATGGCTGACCAACCAGTTAGTAGTGCTGAACTGAAAAAGCTTAGGACGCCAGTGCGTGCAATGTTCACCAAGGCGTTCAATGAGCTCGAAACAGAGATCAAGAAGAAGGAAGTCAAGAAAGCAGATGTAGAGAAAATCCTCCGCCGACTTCAGACCCACCATGAAAAGCTTTTAATATTGAACATGAGGATGGAAGAAGCTCTGCTACGAGAATCAGCGTCTGAAGACATTTTCACTGCTGAGTACGAATCCGTTTGTGAGTACGAAGATAATTTCAGTAACATTATGACTGATTACGAGGCTCTTGCGGAAGAGGATGACGTTAGTACTAGTACAATCAGCGGCACAGCAGCAATGAACTATCGACTACCGAAGCTGAAGTTCAAGAAGTTTGGGGGAGAACCAAGAGAATGGATTACATTCTGGAGTCAGTTCAGCACGATTGACCGGGATCCACAGATGCCTCCAAAAATTAAGTTTCAGTATCTCTTTCAAGCCACTGCCGAGAACGGCAAGGCAATTGAAGCAGTCGAAAGTTTTCCACCGAGTGCCGACAACTACCCTAAAGTCATCGAGTATATCAAATCACGTTTTGGAGAGGATGAAATGCTTGTTGAGATTTATGTGCGTGACCTGCTTCGTAATGTGCTTCAGAATGTGAGAGCCGAATGTAAGATGTCTGTAGTGAAGCTTTACGATAGACTGGAGACACAACTGCGAGCATTAGAAACATTGGGCGTCGCTCGTGACAAGTTTGCGGCTATGCTGTACCCACTCGTCGAATCAGCGCTACCAGAGGACACCCTGAGAGTATGGGAACGAAGTCAATATACGGTGAGCGGAAGAGGAGTACAGGATAAGTTGACACAACTCATGACGTTTTTGAAGACAGAGGTGAAGGGCGAGAGTCTAGTGAATATGGCCAAAGCAGCGTTCAAGATCGACAACAATCAAGATACGAAGGATGATCGATCAAACAGGAAATCTCTTTCTAAGAAGAATACTGGAAGTAAAATGCCGACGGCTACTGACCTCGCCAACACCACTCAGATCGCCAACACCACTCAGATGCGAAACAACTGCATCTTTTGTGGGAATGGGCACCCGAGTCAAGAATGCTACAGTGGACAGCGGATGCATCTACCAGAGAAGAAAGATAAGGCTAAAGGGAAGAATGTTTGTTTTTGGTGCCTGCTTCCTGGCAACGCATTCAAGAAATGCCGGATTAAGCCACGTTGTCCTGTCTGCGGAGGGAAGCATTACGCCATTATGTGTCCTACTTTGGAAGCCCAGAAGACTTCTCATCTCCAAAAAGCGGAACTAAAGGATTCAGGGGAAAGTCCTGCAACAAAGCAAGAGACCGCCAATCAATTCACGTCAACAACTTTAAACAACGCTACCGTGGGAGGAGTCTATCTACAAACTCTGATAGTCAAGATAAGCGGACCAAAGGGGAAGCATAATGTTCGAGTGTTGCTTGACTGTGGATCCCAGCGGTCCTATATTTCAAAGAGAATGGTGGACGCACTGGGCCTAAAGAGAGTGCAGCAAGTTACACTTACCCACAATTTTTTTGGAGGCGGAGAAATTCGTCAAAAGAAGCACAATGTGTACAAAGTAAATGTTACCAGCCTCAACAACGAATACATGGATGATCTCAAATTCTTGGATCAGGAAGTAATTTGCGGACACATCAGTCAGGTACAGGATCATACTATACTCAATGAGTTAAAAGCTCGAGGGATCAACTTGACTGACATATACCAAGGCGAAGAGAGACCGATCCACATGTTAATTGGTTCGGACTTGCTCAGCGGCATTCTGACAGGCAGAATGCAAATGTTGCAAAGTGGAGTTGTGGCGACAGAAACCAAGCTGGGGTGGACAGTAATGGGACCAGCAATAGGGAACGACATGGAAGATTCATGCCTGATCGTGACTTCACTTCACGTTAACAGTTTCGACGTTCAGGATTTATGGAAATTAGATGTGCTTGGAATCATGGATGCAGCAGAAACAAAATCTAGGAAAGATTTAATCGAAGCATCCAACACTCATTTCAAGGAGACTGTGAAACGAGACGAAAGCGGAAGGTACATCGTGTCACTACCATGGATAGCTGGACACCCACCAGTTCCGATCAATCGCCGAACTACAGAAAATAGATTGCTGACTACAACAAGGAATGTCCAGGGCAAGATGCTGTATGAGGAGTATGATACTATTTTTGAGGAGTGGGAAAAAGAGAAAATCATCGAGGAAGTTGAGGATAAATGGGAGGAGTGCAATTATCTCACTCATCGCCCAGTGCTCAAGGATAGTCACACCACTCCTATTCGTCCAGTATTCGACGCAAGTTGCAAGAAAAAGGGGCTCCCATCATTAAATCAATGTCTGGAAAAAGGAGACAACCTGATTGAGCTCATTCCTGATTTGCTCTTGCGGTTTAGACTTGGAAAGTATGGCATCATTGCAGACATACGAAAAGCTTTTCTCCAGATTCAGGTTCGAGAAGAAGATCGTGAATTCCTTCGGTTCCTTTGGTGGAAAAAGGACCAGAAGACACTAAAATTTTACAGGCATTGCCGAGTAGTCTTTGGCCTTACCTCAAGTCCTTTTCTGCTAGCTGCAACCATTAAGTATCATTTGAGCCTGCCGCAGTTTCAAGATAATAGGTGCGCAGAACTTCTTGCCCGAAGTTTTTACGTTGACAACTGCATTCTTAGTTTGTCATCTACACATGATGTCAAAAAATTTATCAAGGAATCCTCCGACATCATGATGCAAGCCAAATTTGAGTTACGAGACTGGATGTGGAATGAACCTGGAATCACAGAACAAGATCCAGCCTCTATGTTGGGTATGAAATGGCACCTTCAGACTGACACTATTGCCATTAATGTGCAGTCATTGAAAAATATAGATGAAGAAATATCAATCACAAAGAGAAGTATCTTGTCAGCCTGCCATCGCATTTTTGATCCGATTCAATTTACCTGTCCAGCTACAATCAAGATTAAGAAGATGGTTCAAGATGCTTGGAAGGAGAATAAATCATGGGATGAACCGCTGAACGAAGACAGACGGGTCGAGTTCATAAAATGGAGGAAGCAAGCTTTAGAATTGGATCAGATCAAGATACCTCGATGGATCTTACCTATCAAAGGAAGAACAACATTGCACGTGTTTTGTGACGCTTCAGCTATAGCGTACGCAACGGTGATCTTCATGCGAATAGAGAATGCGTCAGTCATAGTTGTGCGATTCGTTGAAGCAAGAAATCGACTGGCAACTATTAAGAGGATCACGATTCCACGACTGGAACTATTAGCCTGTTTGATTGGAGCACGACTGTTGGTGCATGTTCTGGAAAATTTAGAAGAAAGTCCGGAGAAGATTCAATGTTGGACAGACTCCAGTCCTGCCCTATACTGGATACAACAACAAGAGAATTGGGCTCAGTTTGTTTCCAACCGTGTCAAGGAGATCACAACACTTACGAAGAATGAAGATTGGAACCATGTCGCAGGGGAACACAATCCAGCATATCTTCCATCCCGTGGTGAATCCCCATCGAAAGTCATAAAATCCGGATGGTGGGAGGGACCAAAATGGCTTCAGGAAAAGAAAGAAGACTGGCCAGTATCAAAAGTACAGTATGATCTGGAAGCCATTGAAGAAGAGAGGAGGAAGACTGTGGTGGTTGGATTTGTTGCCAAAAAGCCCGAGGAGAATCCATTGTATCTGAATCTATACGAGGGAAAACGTGAAGTGACTCTAACACAAATACTGAGAGTAATCGCGTGGATGCTACGTTTCAAGCCCTCTGAATACAAAGGAGATGTCATCTCACAAGAGGAGCTAGACAGTGCTGAAAAGTCCCTAGTTAAGATAATACAGAGTGAATCGATCGGTGAGGAAGATCCCAAGATGAAGCAGCTACACGCGTTCCAAGATAAAGAAGGATTATGGAGAGTGAAAACGAGGATAGTGAATCGAAATGACGATGAACTGTTCCGATTGCCAATTTTGATCCCAACGAATCATCCGGTCACAGAGCTAATTGTGAAATCAGTCCACGAGAAAATGTACCACTGTGGAGCCCAGACGCTGCGATCAGTACTAAGAGAGAAGTTCTGGATTCCAAAAGCTCGACAACTAGTTCGTCATGTAATTCATAAATGTCCTCGCTGTCGACGATTTGAAACCAAGCGAGTCGACGTACCAGAGGCATCGTTGCCTCAACATCGCGTACGAGATGTTGTGGTTTTTGAGGTGACAGGAATTGACCTCGGAGGACCTTTATATCTGGAAGATGGACAGAAGGTTTGGTTCGTCATCTTCACCTGTGGTGTATACCGTGCGGTCCACCTCGAACTGGTGACTTCATTATCGACGGAAGCATTGGTGGGAGCAGTAGAGAGGTTCGTAGCAAGACGAGGTTGCCCTGCAGTCATCTACTCAGATAATGGGACGAATCTAGTTGGACTCCGGAACGAGCTTTATCGAGTTAATTTTGGAGTGAAATGGAAGCTAAATCCTCCAGCAGCACCGTGGTGGGGAGGTTGGATCGAGAGAATTGTTGGACTCACCAAAAAGCTGCTTCGAAGATTGCTGGGAAAACGTGTTGTCAACTACGAAGAAATGGTGACGATCCTCGAAAACTGTGAACGAGTTATCAACGCGCGACCACTCACCTACATTGCTGAGGACAATGATGACCTTGTGCCATTAACCCCAGAGATGTTTCTTCGAGAGCCAAGAGCTGAAGGAGAGATTGATCTAAATGAATTCAGGTGTAACTTTGGGAAGAGCTATGAGAAACGCAAGCGACTCCTGAAGGATTTCCGTAAGAGGTTCAGAAGCGAGTACCTAGGATTGTTGGTGCATCACGACAATCGCAAGAAACAACGACAGTTAAAAGTTGGAGATATCGTCCTTGTGGAGGTTGAAAACAGGAAGCAAATAAACTGGCCTATGGGAAAGATTACGAAGGTGTTTCCTGGAACTGACAATGTGCGAAGACTTGTGGAAGTTAAGACTAAGTCTGGATTCATGAAGCGTGCAGTGCAACGATTGTTCCCACTTGAAGTACCATCTGAGGACGTAGAGCAAGGCGACGGGGAGCTTAAGCCAGCGGAGGATGAGATCGTCAGGGAGAAAACATCCGGTGTGGAGTCCACGTCAGCGCAAGAGAAAACTACCCCAGTAAAAGTAGGGAAAGTTTACACGCGTTCTGGAAGAAAAGTCATGTTACCGATTAGGTTTAATTGAAGTTTGAGAGAAAATATAATCATAAAACATTCTGTTAGATTTGAGATAATTCCTTCTTTGTTTTTTTTTAATTAATATTGACCTTATAGCAAAGTTCAAAAGGTCAAGGTGGGAGAGTGACGCGAAAATAGGTACTTTTTTGGACCAACCGAACAGTGGCAACACGGCCCGGCTGCCGGCCCCCCGCGCATGCGCGAGCAAGAACAAAGAATTAGCCCTAAAAGTTCCGGTAAACAAAGGCTGTTTTCGACCTAACGTTTGGTTTTGACGGGCCAGAAAAGGAACTATCCCTTCATAAATTTTAATAATTGCTTTTTGAATAACATTTGTATTGATATTGATTTGTGTAATTTTTTAAATAAATATTTCTTTCAATAAGTATTAATTCTTCATCACTGTTTACTAACTTAGGCCTCGTCATCCAACGTTGTGACACTTATACTGATCCCTGCAACAAAGGTATTGATTTACCAATTTATAATTTTCAAATCAGTTTCCAGCATTACTGTAAAGCTAGGAGCGTTTAGTTCAGGTTAAGCCATCGGGACCTTGTATTGTTGTTTGATTTGTTAGTGTCTTGTACAAAACAACGAATCACTAACCTATCATGAAGACGTAACTTTATTGACTGGCCTCTGTTGTCATATGTTATTTTACATATCCTACATGAACCAAAACATTAACTTGTGATGATGATATATTCAATCACTGAATAACCTAACATCTTCCCTTTTTTCACTAGTCTTTAAATCTACTTGGTTTTTTCACCAGTCGACCTGATCTGGTTCTAGTCTCTGATGCAGCATTCTCAGGTTCACTTACCGTGGGGCTGTCACTCTTTGATTGGATTCTGCATTCGGTAGTTTCAATTCGGGTTCTTTTCACCATGTTGTCTCCTCCTGCTGATGAAGTAGATGGTAAGCAATTTGATACAGTTTGTTCTTGATCAACGCTTTCTTTTCTTCCTTCTTCTTGATTGTTTGTAGATTTTTGATTTGCTGAAGCCTGTTGTAGTTTAATTCAGGTTCTATTTCTTCTGTAGGTTCTACCATGAATATTCACATCATAGGATCTTGTGTTGTGTTCATTTGTGATGTTAGCTTTGGACCATGATGGGGTGGTATTGGGTGTTCTGACATACACTTCTTGTCCTATGTCTAAGTCTGGTAAATTTTTAGATTTTCTATCATAGTAGTATTTTGCCTGTTGTCTTTTCATGGATATTTTGTCTGGAATATTTTCCGGAATTGATGGTTTAAGTAAATTTGGGTGAATTGGCAGTATAGCTCTCGTTCTTCTAGACATGATTCTTTGTACTGGGCTTGAATCTATGTCTATAGTGGGTGTATTTCTCCAATTTAACAAATTTTGCCAAAAATCACTATTTTCTTGTTTAGATTTCTTCAGTATGTTTTTGGCTATTTTAACTGCCGCTTCAGCTTTTCCATTTCCCTGACTGTGAAGTGGTGATGATGTAGAATGTTGAAATTGCCATTCTTTGCTGAATTTTTGGAATTCAGTCGATGTAAATTGCCTTCCATTGTCTGAGACTATAATTTGAGGAATTCCATATCTGCTGAATTGTCTTTTTCAGCATTCAATTATGTATTCAGATGTTGTATTTTCTATGCATTCAACTTCAAAAAAATCTGAGTAATGATCCACTATTATTAAGTAATTATGTTTGAAGATTTCGAATATATCAAGAGATATTCTTTCCCAGGGATAATTTGGAATTTTGTGAGATTTCATTGGTTCTCTCACTTGATTCTGTGAATTTGATAGACAAATAGAGCAATTTTCAATTTCTTGCCGTATTTGTGCATTCATTCCTGGCCAAAAGATATTGTCTCTTGCTCTTCGCATACTTGAATATATTCCAATATGTCCTTGATGGGTTTTCATTATCATCTCTGCTCTTAATTTATTTGGAATTACAATTCTATCATTCTTTAGTATGATTCCATCTTGAACTGTTAATTCTTCTCTAAAATTCCAATATTCTCTGGTTAGCATTGAAGTTTGATTTTTATTTGGTGGCCATCCATTTAGAATAAGTTTCTTCACTTCACACAGAATAGGATCAGATGATGTTTCTTCTCTAATTCTCAGGACAGTGTCACTGCATACACTTAATGTTTCCATAACATTGACTGTGGCAATTTCTTTGTAAATGATGTCAATGGGATACACATCATATTTCAGATTTTCATTCCTTTCATCTTTGATGCAAGCTCTTGAAAAGATGTCCGCCAAGTGCATTTGAGATCCTTGGACATGTTCTAGTTCTAAGTTATATCTTTGCAGTCTTAAAAGCATTCTTTGGAGTCTTTGTGGCGCTTTTAGAATAGATTTCTTAAATATTGACAAAAAAGGCTTGTGATCAGTTTGCACAATCACTTGACATTTGCCCAAAATGTACTGATGAAATCTTTCGCATGCAAAAACAATTGCAAGGCATTCTTTTTCTATCTGAGCATAATTTTGCTCAGTCTTGCTTAGACTTCTAGATGCAAAAATTATTGGCTGGCTTTCTTGTAGTAGGGTAGCTCCAAGTCCATGTTTACTTGCATCGCATTGTATAGCTATAGATTTGTCCGCATCAAAATATCTTAAAATTGGTGCTTTTGAGGCTAGATCTTTGATTTGTTCAAATGCAGCTTGATGATTCTTGCTCCATGACCATGTTGAATTTTTCATTGTCAATTTTCTCAAAGGTTCACTAATCATTGAAATATTTGGCATGAATTTACATAGGTATGTTGCAAAACCAAGGAAACTTTTGAGTTCTGTTATACTTTCTGGATGAGGCATTTCTTTTAAGGCTTTAACTTTTTCTGGATCTGGCTTTAATCCATGTGGAGTTATTATATGTCCTAGATATTTTACTTCTTTTAGTCTGAGCTTGACTTTATTGATGTTGAATTTCAAATTAGCTTGTCTGGCTGTCTTGAAAAGATTTTCAAGATTTCTATCATGATCCTTCAGTGCTTCTTCATATGAGTCACCTTTTCCCAAAATCAGAATGTCATCAGCTATTATTTTAATTCCTTCAAGACCTTGGAAGATTTCATAGAGTCTTCTTTGGTATTCTTCATAAGCAGTCTTTAATCCAAATGGCATTCGAAGAAATTTGTATCTTCCAAAGGGAGTCCAGAATGTTGTAAGGTTCGATGATTCATCAGAGAGCTTCACATTCCAAAAACCATCTTTAGTGTCCACTACTGTGAATATTTTGGCATTTTGAAGATTTGGTATTATTTCCTCAATTGTCGGTATTGGGTATTCAGTTCTTTTCAAGGCGACATTTAATTCTCGAGGATCAATGTATATTCTTAACTTCTTAGTTGACTTTACTAGTACTAGATTGCTAATCCAGTCTGTTGGATAATCAACTTTGGCAATGATATTTTTCTTTTCCATGTCAATCAATTTTTCTTTTAATTCTTTTCTTAAGGTAATAGGTACTCTTCTAGGTGCTTGCTTGATGGGTTTGATTGTAGGATCTGTTTCTAGTTTGTATTCCCCTTGTAAGCATCCAATGCCTTCAAATATGTCTTTATATTTATCTAGAAGGTTATTTTGTTTTGTCCATGTGGATTCAATTTTGCATAAGTCAGCTTTAATTTCTATTAAATTAAATTTCTGGCAAGTTTCAGCACTTAGAATAGGTTTTTCCCAATGATCTATCACTTGGAACACTATAGGATGTTGCTTGCTTTGGTGGGAACAGTTGATTTTGATTTGTCCTCTTGGCTTTAATATTTCTCCTCCATAGCATCTTAGTTTGATGTAGCTGGGTTTAAGAGAAGGATTGCCATCTTGCATGATTTTGCATAAATCTGCAAAATTTAAAACATTGACAGTTGCTCCTGTATCTATTTGGCAAATTATGCTTTCCTTGTATCCATTCAATTCTAATTCTAATTTAGTCATCAATTTTCTAGCAGAACTTTCTGAGACATATTCTAAAGAATAACAATCTTCTTGTTCATCATTGGAGTTTTGAGATTCAAGGCTTTGAACTGTTCTCATTCTGGATTTGCAAACTTTTGCCCAATGATTCTTTTTGTTACACTTTCTGCAGGTTTGATTCCATGCAGGGCATTTTTGTCTATTGTGCTCATGGAATGTTGCACAATATCTACAAGGAATGTTCTTTTTCATTTTATTTTGATTGACTGTTTTGCTTGTCAATTATTCCCAAAACTAACCTATCCCTGATCATTTCCTCAGTCATTGCACCATAATTGCATGTGGAAGACAATTTTCTTAATCTACATATATATTGTTCAATACTTTCATTTGTTTCTTGATTTGTTTGGTTGAAAATTGATCTTTCATAAATAATGTTAATTTTTGGTGTAAAATGCTGAGTCAATGCATTTATTATCTCATCTGAGTTATTTCTTTGTTCATCTGAAAGATCGAGATGTTCAAATATATTATAAGCTTCTTTGCCTATAATAGACAATAAGGTTGCAACTTTTAATTTGTCTTCTTTATTGTCCAACCCTGTTGCTATTGAAAAGTTACGCCAATGCGATTTGAAATATCTCCAGTTTTCTTCTATATTTCCTCTGAAATTAACTGGTTCAGGTGGCGGTATTTGTAAATACATATCTTTTGTCTATTTAATATACGATAAGGCTTATTTATTATTTTTTTAGTCTTATATATATAACGTAAAATTGAACTTACCGCGATATTTTTTTTTCGTTTGTTTTCAAATCACTTTTCTGACACCATGTTTGATTTGTTAGTGTCTTGTACAAAACAACGAATCACTAACCTATCATGAAGACGTAACTTTATTGACTGGCCTCTGTTGTCATATGTTATTTTACATATCCTACATGAACCAAAACATTAACTTGTGATGATGATATATTCAATCACTGAATAACCTAACAATTGTCTTTCTTTTTTTTTCAAATTTAAGACAAAGACAACAATAGCAATTTATTTAAAGCAAGAACAAACTATGAATGATAAAAAAGATAAGCAATGAGGGAAGTTTACAGAGTAGCAAAATATAAACCTCAAAAATGATACTCTGTTAATAAAACAATAAATACTTTGCTACATTTTTTCATTTTTAGCTATAATAACAATGCGAATTTGACTAAAACAATGAAAAGCGAAAGTATCAACATATCCCGGCGAGGAAGCACTCAAAATAGAGAGTGAATTATTTCATTTTATAATTTTGATATTTGTTCATACTATTTCCATAATTCTACCTAATATATTCGAGGTCAGAATTTTAGTTGAAAAACTATTACTTTTATTTGTTAATTGTTACCGAATATATTTAGCTAATGAATAATAATTAAAAGATGATTATATTGAGGACTGGGTTTCATTATTTTCTCAAGATAAATTTGTATGGTTATTTGTTGCCATTTTTTCAAAATATATTGATATATTTTATATATTGAAAATCAATAAAAGCGTCATAAAAAGGTATTTTTTATGATTTATTAAATATGTGAAAGTAAAAATATAGAAATTACTTGTGTATATATTCTTAAAAGTATGTATATCCGTAGTTTAATTGAATATATTCCGCTAGAATTCTCCTTAAGGACCGGATATAATCCATATAGACCAATACTATATTGAGCGCTATTGTAGTTTGAAGTGAAGAAGGTTCAGGGAGAGTTGACTTCTGAAGAGCAGAATCCCCTCCCATTTTTTCATCATTACTTTTATTTAATACATACAAACACACACTATGAATAATTTTCAAAACACCAGGTTTACATATACCTTATTAAAGAGCTCTATCCTTTATTCTCATGTCGCTTCAATACAAATATTTTCTAAATTTATATAGCAATAAGGAGAACCTAATATTTGTAGGCAACACACACATAATAGTATTAAAGTTATGTGAATATTTTAGTATAGAAATATCTTATTTCAAATTTATCTTTCTCATAACAAGGTATAGGATGAAATGAGACCTCAAAGAGTTCCCATTATATGTAACAATAGCGTTTACACCATTGAAAGAGAAACAGTGTCAAAATGGGAAATCAATGTACCCCCTGTAAGAAAAAAAGGCCTCTGCACCAACAAGCAATTGAAATTGCCTATGAGTATGATCGGATCATCTCAAAATATTTTAGTGAAGAACTAAACATCCTTTCATATAAGGAAAGGGCCAAAGAACCCTTCCACCAGCCAAAAAGGATAACCTTTGGAAGAGAGATTTTCTTCAAAGAGTTTGAAGCAAATGAAGAACCAGGGGTGCTCTCAGCGAGATCGTGGGAGAAAATCGATGAGGACGCCTTCTTCTTGAAGGAGAAAAAAGAAAAAGAAATTCCGTCCTGTCCACCCCCAACACCACGACGATACTTTTTTCAGCCATCAGGGACAAAGCCTCCCTATAGTGTTGTCAAGATGCTGGAAGTGGTAGCGGACAAGCTGGAGGTGATCCAGAATGAGCGAGCATGCAGGGCTGGAGAGCGTCGAGCAATGAAGGCCAAAAAAGTCGCGCTGCGCGCCGAACGTGTTCGACTGTCGGCCATTGAACTGAGGCAGTTGGATGAAGAAGAGTAGGTCAAGTGGCTGCGAGGTGAGTATTTCAGTAGTAGAGAGTTCCATCAGTACCTCATCTACTGTGTACAGGAGCGTTCCTGCCCGCCCGACCATCTTCCAGGAGTACCCCGGGTGGACCGCCACTCCCCCGGTGGTACAACGCTCCTCGCGGTGGCAGACCATCAGCCACCGCCACTTGACCTACTCCCCTCTGTCTCCATCTCTCGCTTCTACATCTGAATGCACCTACTCACTCTGCTTCCTCCTTCTCATATACCAAATAATATTAATCATTAAAGCCTCTAACTCAGCCAAGATTCTGACCGTCTCCTTGCCCACCATCACCACTATGAAAGACCACTATTTTCCCAAATAATCTTTCATGTAGAGAAATGACTTTCTCATTTCCACTCTCTGAATAACAAAATTTCATATTTTCTAATTTATTCAAAATTTTACCAATAAATAAATTTCAATATTAGCTGCAATGCTCCTATCAAATCAATAAGTTTCCAGATCAACACCATCCTTTGACTCTTGAGAAAGATATTTCAAGAAATATCTCCAAATATTAACAATGAAAAAAGAGGCGAAATATCTTGATAAACGCGCCTTTTTATTCAAGCTTTAAACAAGATTGCGAAAACGTTAAAATCAAAGACTTTTGTAAGACTTTTAACCGAAAAGTATGAATGTAAAGGTTTTTGAAATTTACTTTCCCTCGAAAGCCTGGAAGATGTAATACTTCCAACTACCACCTTAGAACGATTCGAACGCAAATATTGCATATACAGCAACCACTACCACCCATGGGTGAGACAACAACTAAACGTCTTTTTTTCTATTCTTATAACTCATCCCAAGAAGTGAAATAAAGATACCCGCTACTATCCGTTAGAAAGAAATGACAAGAATCAAAGGTATTACTCATGGAAATATGAACGCTGAACAAGATAAAATGTGAAGATCTACGTGGCTGAAATTCTTCATAATACCTCAAAAGTGGGAAGTTCGACCATTTCAACTCCCAACCTTATCCTTGCTCATCCTCTACTCTCTACTTCAGAATATTGCCTATTTAATTATGGATATTTCTGGTTACCTTGTAAATAAAGTTTATCTATACTTTATTTCTATTCATTGCCACTATGGCATTATAAATCACATAGGCCGATACATATAATGTCATGTGAAATTGGCTTCTGTGTAATGTTAGATCATGATTGTGCCATGAGTACCCTTGGTGGACCACGTGGTACAGCGATACTGGCGCCTACTTTTCCGCTTTTATTTGAACGTTGAATTTTATGGATTGCTCTTTAAGGTTTGGCCAAATATTAAGGAAAAAAACAATTTTTAAGTAATATATATTCCACTAGATGTCGCTATGCGATCTGAAATACCTTTTTTACTTGTAATATATTTCTGTCATATATTAATGCTACTTACATGTCGAAATGTATATTATAGCTATATATAAATTAAGAAGATCTCTGAGTCGAAGTATAAGGAGAGAGGGGGGGAAATTTACTAGTAAAGTAAGTCCTAGTCGACTAGATGATCCTGCCTTCTATTAATAGACGTTTTGGTAAACTGTCATATCTCAGCGGTCACTTATTAGCACTCTCAGAATAGTATATAATACTCTGGATTTGATGATCAGGGGTAGTTCTCTTCAAGGCAGTCTTCACGCCGGTTGTTCCCAGGATGGTACTGAGACCATCTCTTTCCTCTCCGATCTACTTCTCACAAGTTTTTTCTCCGGAATCCCGCTTCTTTGTGCTTCTTACTTCTTGCCATAACCCACGATTTAATCGCACATTACCGAAGGATCTCTTCTTCTAAGAGGAAAAATTCGTGAGGAGTATATCGGAGAGTAAAGAGAATTTTCGAGTACCACCCTGGGAACAAACTGCGGGGAGACGGCTTCGGAGAGAACTACCCCCTGATCATCAAATATAGGAGATTTTATACTATTCTGAGTTGGCTAAAACAGTGACCGTTGAGGAAGGACATTTCCCTGAAATGTCCATTTATAGACAATTTACATTTTTTAAAACTTTATTGACTGCTAGTGAATGGTTACAACAAAAATGATTTAGGAAAAAAAAATTATACAAATGATAATATTCAAATATCTAAAGCGAGGGACGCTCCCCCATCTTGAGAGATTTTTCTCCAGACAGAGAAGGGGTCTACTTCGTCCATTTATAGAATGCAGGACCATGTTGTATTTTTTAAAATATCTCTATGAAATACTATGTGTGGTGTGTTAATAGATTATATATATTAAAAACAGTAATTCCTGATTTTTAAATATATTAGTTTGCAATTTCAATTTAACAACTTTTTGAAATATACCCTATTGTGAGAGAGAGACAGTAATTTTTGATTTTTTGAAATAGATCTTATGAAATATTTTTTCAAATCTGTATTTCATATCATCTCTGTTTAATATAATTGAATAAGAATTGTGTAGGGGTTGGTCGTATTTCTTATTTTTTTTCACACTGTCTTATATAATATGTGTTAATAATTATATATATTTCTTCTTCTTGCTTCTTTATCACCCCCGATCACTTAAAGGTGTCATGTCACCAGATCTTGAGCTTCATGAGAGAGAAATATATATTTTTGGTCGTTAAAACTGGGAATACATCACAGTAGTTGGCCAACTTAGCTCCAATATAAAATTTCTGACTATAAAAAAAAACAGACGCCATATACAGCTGCTCTTAAGTTAGACTGCAGACATTAACCGCCCTGAGTATCTAGCTCAGAAGACCTTAGAGGACACTCTAAGCTAGTCAGCTGAAACGAGCTTGTTGCTGATCCTTCTCCTCCTATTTCAACCAATAAGGCAATATAGCGAAATTACAAAATACTTTAATTGCTAAAAAGAGATCAAAGTTAAAAAAGCGACGAGTTTCTTTATTAACTAGGCATGAGCTTGGATAGCTTTCAAACAATAACGTACTTCAACAAGCTCTAATAAGGACCTTGTATTTGAATGACAGCTGTTGAAGAACGTTTTTGTCTGAAAGCTTTCCAAGCTTACACCTCTTCATTAGAGAAAATCTTCGCTTTTACCTTTGATCTCTTCTTAGCAATGATATCCGGCGATTCCTCCTATTTCGAATACTTTTATATGATCAAGAAGCAAGTAGAGTTTAGAAGTCATGTATATGATAGTTCAAGAAGCATAATTAGTATGCATCACTTTTTATTTAGACACATTGAGTTAAACTGGTAAATTTGTTGTAAGGTTGATAAAGTGATGCCTCATTATTTACCAAACAATTGCATCTCCTCCAACGTATTACATCCTATAGACAGAATGGGTAACAAGATCGCACCTTGCACACGAAAAGTACCACGAAATCCTCATTCCACCAGAGAGGAAATAAACTATGAGGCTATACTATCAAAGTATTTTGACGAGGAATTAGAAATTTTGTCATTCCAAAACAGAAAAGATGAACCACACCACATTGCCAAAAAAGTCAGATTCCAGAGTGAGCTCCTCTTCAAAAAGTTTAAAATATTTGAGAAAACTGAAGAAATTTCTAAAAGGGAATGGAATAAGATGGAAGAGGATGCCCTCTTCCTTGAAGATGTCAAAGAATGGCATATTCCTTTCTGTCCACTCTCAACGCCAAAAAAAATCTTCTTCTTGCCCTCAAGGACTAAAGCTCCTTATAACATGAAGAAGTTTCTTCAGGAGGTAGCTGATAATCTGGGTTGTTATCAGCAGGAGCAGGATCGCAGGTTGGTAATGCGTCAAGCCAGGCGTGAAAAGAAAGCCAAGCTGCTCCGAGATCGACTTCTGCTGTCAGCGCTGGAGCTTAGGCAACTTACGAAGGAGGAGTAGGTCGAGAGGCTGCGAGGTATGTGTGCTTTGTAGAATATATATAATTAGAATGATAAGTAAATAAATTATTGTGTGTAGGAGCGTTTCTGCCCGCCCAACCACCATCTTCCAGGAGTACCCCGGGTGGACCGCCACTCCCCAGGTGGTACAACGCTCCTCGCGGTGGCAGACCATCAGCCATCGCCCTCGACCTCTCATCCTCCGTATTTGAAATTGCCTGAAGTATGCTGACTTGAAACTACATAGGCTCTTAAACCCAAATTCTTTTAACGGGCTCTGATTGTTAAAAACCATCAGCCACCAGAGTGTCTTTCTTGGCCAGCGTCTATTTGCCTACCATCTTCAATTACAGCAAATCGGCAACCTAGAACCCTAGTTCCAGTATTCTTCTATTTCCCACTCATTGAATGCTATGCCTCTGCGAAAGAATCATAATTTGATGGCCGAACATCTCTTCAAATTTTATCTATCGATTTATAGATGAACAAACTAATCAATACGAAATTTCCAACTACACTTTGACTAAATATTTAAAAAGCATTGTCCAGGTTATATTTCAAGACAAAACCATGGAAACAAGAGAGTGAAAACCCATATAAAATATATTTGCTCAGTATATCTTATTCAAAGTATAGAGATTTACTAAAATATATCTATACTATGAATGTAAAGGGGAAAACTTAAATGGAGACTTGAAAAATATTCAACTTCTTTTTCCGAAAAAGATCCTTGTGAAATTCGCAGTAGCCTCGAAACCCATTAGTATGACACCACTACCAACTTTAAAACCTGCAGCAAGAACTATCAAATTACTGCGCAAATATCAACGGAAATCTTGATAACTTCCTACAATCTCAATATCTTCTATCGAGGAAGCGGAATACTCAATAACTATGATCATGAGAAATATCTCTGAAAGAAATCGTCCAAAATACGGTGACTACCAATTTTGGCAAGAATGACCATTCTCTGTTCAGCTTGAACGTAAAATGAGGAAATATGTTCCTAATCTGTCAACTGCTAGAACTATAAATTTTGGCAAGCAGGGCCAATGATCAATTTCAATGCATAAAGAATTTTCCATAATTTCTTCCGCATCATTATTGAAGAAATTCTTCGCAGATAATGGAAATATCCACACAAAAACATTGAAGATACTGAAACAACCAGATGCAGCAAAAATTGGGAAAGATACAATAGCTGCTATATTCAAAAGAGAATAAGCAAGTAAAGGCTTACCTTAAAACTAAGGCGACTCCTATAAAAAAGTTCCTTTGAAATATCATCTTTATGAGACCTTAAGAACTTTTAGACGAAGGCTTGGGAAGGTATAACCATTCCCTGAAGCAAATTGCCAATAATCTGAAGAACTGATCGAATAATAACAAAGTAGGCTGCACAGAAAACCATGTAATGGTATGCATCAACATAGTATAACCACCCAGAATTCTGATGTATTTAACCTTTACTGCGGAAATGTTCAATATATCAATAAGGTATTATCTGTATTTTGAATCGTATTGGGAATAAAACTTCTTATTTCTTCATTTTTATTATCAAATTACAAGGTTCTTTCTAAAAAGGAAATTGTAAATATTTTCTCATTAAAGTATTTATCAAGAATTTTTAAAGTTAAAATATAGGTAGAAGATACGTTTATACACGCTATTCAAAACCTATTAAAATTAACACAGAAACTAATTGATTAATATATTTTGAGTCTATAAATGATTCAATTGAGAGATATATATAATATTAAAAACAAAAGATTCATATTCTGACCGCTCTGACATGTGAATTTTAGATGGCAGACCGCCATCTAGCGAAATAAAAATGAAGAAAACGTTTTTTAAATCTTGTTCCGTGATATTTGACCAACCTAATTTCGTGATAAACCAAGATAAGCCAGTACGCGTTTCGGGCTGTTGGTCTTTATCAGCGTGGTGGAGGCTGTGACTATTCAACCAAAATATGGTATCAGAGGATTCCTGAAAAATCAATAATTCGGTATTCAAGCCAAATTTGCGTAAATACTCAAAATACATAAAATTCTCATATGAGTGCGGTCAGGATATGTCTTTTTTAATTTTAATATCATCATCTGGCCTTTTTTCTGTGTGCTTTAAAATCATTCTTCACATATATTAATATATTTCTGATAGTATTTTAACAAATAATATACAGGGTGGCCCCCATAAGTCTCGAACCCTGGACTAACACTGCATAATTCTTTTTAAAAAAAAAACATTTATTTGCCAAACCTTCACTCGTGTAAAGGCCGTGTACATTCGCTAATAGTACAATATATATAGGACTAGACGAATGACCCGGGCAACGCCCGGGTTTACACGATTAAATGTATTATTCAAACATATAAAACATAGGAAAATAAAACATAGCAAATATAGCAAGAGCCGTTATTTTAAACAGCGAATTAGATCAGTTATAGCAAAAAATGAAAATATATATGTAAATATGTGAAATAGTTATAAATTAGATAGTTACATTTACATATTTACATTGAAATTTTCTCCTGTAGAAGGGCTTTCTTGCCCAAAATATAGAGATATTTATAAATGAATGATTTGTAAAAAAGAAACCTTTTCCTTAAGGCCTAATGTTCGTATTTCAATATCGATTCAAGGGATTATTATTCAAATATAAACAGAGTATTATTTTTTTAAAAAAGGCATTAAACGTCACCTAAGTACATGAAATATTACCATTTTAGCGTATCTTTTTACTGTCCTTTAAGATTATGTCTATAGATTTGTTAAATACCTTAACCAAAAATACCTTTCAAATGCCATGTATATAGACAGTTTAACCCAATATCATTATAAATACTTGTATAAAATATTGTAACGTAAGAAATTAGGAAAGAAAAACTTCAGAATGAAACAGAAATTTATTTAAAGTAAAACTAAATTAGAATTAATAAAATAGCAGAGAAGCGATGAGAAAATTTCACAGTTTATCAAAATAAAAATTCCGAAATAAAAAATATTTTCATTGAATAATAAATATACTGCTACAATATCACAGCGGTCTGATGGATTAAATTGGCGAAACTGTTGAGATGGTTCGCCTCTAGTTAACCAACCCCTCTCAATATCATTTTGACTATTTTATCATGTGAAAAGTTAAAGTTTTATCGATCAAATATTTCCTCCTTTTTATATTCCTATCATGACAAAATTATCTGCTCCAATATTAGTCAAAAATAAATGTTAAATTCTAATTAAACATTTAGATGATTTCGTAATATTTTCAATTACACGAATTTTCTAAATTACCTGTCTTTAATTTGAAATCAAGAGAGCATTTTATTAGCAAATTTCGTAAAAAATGGAAACAAGATTATCTCTCTATTTTATTTTTTTAAATATTCTATTTTTTTGCGATGTTCTTATAACTCAAATCGTATGGCCTCAAATCAATATTTTTTAGGAGAATATTTTGATTAAGTGAACTATATTTTTTATGTAATGTAATAAGCACTGTTATAGGCTTTTAAAACTATTATAATTTAATCTTAGATATATATTTTTCAATATAAAATATCAAATCAAATAGAAAAACTGTTGGATCGTTTTTGAAGGCAACTCTCAGATTTATAAAATTATTTTATTAAAAACATTAAACATTTTTAGATATATATAGAAACGAGTTAATTATCTCGTATTTAAGGCAACAAAAGATTCATCTAATTTTTATACATTTTCTAAACAGATTCAACTTGTGAAAACCGACGACAAAGAAAAGAATAAACAAATTTATAATACACAGTCTAGCCATAAATTCTGTTACAAACAATTTTATAAATTAAATGATTAAGAACAAAAACTAATGGAATATAAATACATATTTTATTAGCCAATAGGACATAGATTTTAAATATATACAAGCGTTCAAAATGTTCTCCCTTATTTTTGACACAGGATCTCAAACGTTCGGGCCACTGATCTATGGTGGCACGCACCTTTTCTAAGGGTATTTCTTTCATTGCTCTCACCAATGCTGATTTCAATTTATCCAAATTATGATATCTTTTATAGCACACCTTCTCCTCTAAATTTGCCCATAAACTGTAATCAAGGGGGTTTAAATCAGGGCTTCCAGAGGGCCATTCATTGGCCTTTATTAACTCCGGAACATTCGTCTCCAACCATTGTTGAGTTGACTTAGCTTTGTGAGCAGGAGCTGAATCTTGTTGAAATATCCAATGTTCTCCATTAAACATTTTTATATTCAGAGGCTTTACTATTTGTTACAAAATGTCATATTTATAGTTTTTAGCTGTATATTTTGCCCCTTTGGCACAGAAGTGGAGATCTGTTACACCTTGGTAGCTAACTCCCCACCAAACCATGACAGAAGAAGGATGGTGACTTTTTCAAGCCTTCTGACTTTCAAAGAAGCTTCTAGAGAGCTACGAGCATATATCCTATCATTCTGACGATTAATCTTTTCCTCGACAATGAAAAATCTCTCGTCTGTGAAAAGGATTCTCTCATGCCACCGACCATCATGCTGCGCCAACAACACTTTTGATCTAACCCTTCTAATATCTCTAAGAGCAGGGGTTATCAAATGACCTGTGCGTCGTTTGAAAGCTCTCAGTCCAAGGTCTTCGTTGATTATCCTTGAAACTATCTTGGAGCTAAATTTATCTGCTTTGCTAAGATCTTTTGTTTGCAGTGTGGATTTCGACGAATTCTTTCGCGAATGGCTTTTATAGCTGCTTGCGTTCGTTGCATGCGAGGTCGACCAGATCTTTCAAGGTCATCAATAGTGCAAGCCTTGTTGAACCTTTCAATGATTCGATAAACAAATTGACGCGTAATATTCAAATTTTGTAAAAGTTTAAAAAGGGTGAAAGATTTTGGCCTACCTTGTGTAAGGCTATTACAACTATAGGGTTTTCTTTAATACCCAAACCCATTATCAAAAAACAAATATATTTCGATTTTTTTCTGAGCACGTGTGTGCACGAGATATTCAAATAACAACAACTGTATTTTGAATACTTAACGCGGTCAAATTAATTTTTTATCACTGATTTGGTTTTGTAACAATATTTTTGGCTAGACTAAGTATAGGGTAAGTTCCTATTTTTTGCAAGCTTTCACACTCAAAGAATATTCAACTTCTTGCTTCAAAAACTATTACAAAATTATTTTACAAAGGTGATTTGATTATGAGAAACATTAATCTAATAATTGATCTTTCAATTTTTTCACTCTATCTAACAGCGCGACATCTGTTAAAAGAAATTGGAACTATTTATGAAACGTACGATTATTTTAAATGAAACATTTTTTCTACTCTGCCTCTACCTCAATAATAAAAATAATGGAAGGGTCTAGGTTATCAGAGGTGAACCCTCCCAGCGGTTTCTCTAGTTTAAAATGTTAGATTAAAATGGTGAAAGTGCTGGGAGGTTTCACCACTGATGATCCAGACCCTCCCATTATGTTTATCCTTGAAGTAAATGTAGTGGGAACAATTTATTTGAAACAATCATACGTCATAAATAGTTCAAATTTACAACGGTCATCTCCAAATATTCCATAGTAAATAACTCAATATTTAAAATGAAAATTAATGACACAATTATACATATATAAACCATCAATATGTCATTGAATATCATGTAAATTATTATTAACCATCCATTAACCTTTCCGAAAATAACTCGTATATTTTCCGAAATTTATGTTAAATTGCAAGTAGTACCAACAACAAGCCTTTTATTGGGGACCTATACCCTACAGATAGCTGAGCCTAAAAAAAGGAAATTTAAAAAAAATCAAAATTTCAAATATTAAATATTTTATTATAAAAATAATAATAATAACTTCGCGCTATACTCTCTCTCTCTCTCATTTTAACTCATAGCATAGATTTCATAAAATGTGTGGTCAAAGGTCACTCCCCATTATTTATCAACAATAGAAACTCCAAGCGCAATCAAGATGGGTAATGACTGCACTCGTTGTAGAAAAAAGAACCCCCAGAGAAATAAGTATCTAAAAGATACCAATAACTATGATGAAGTCATTAATAAATATTTCCAAGAGGAGTTGAAAATTTTAGCCTTCAAAAATAGATCTCAAGAGCCATATCATCAGGCTACAAAGGTAACATTTGGGAGAGACATCTTCTTCAAAGAATTCAAACAGTCTGAAGAACCCGCAGTCCTCTTCAATACGGCCTGGAGAAAAATGGCTGAAGATTCTTTCTTCCTTAATTCGAACAAGGAATGGCAAGTCCCTCAATGTCCACCTTCCACTCCTCACAGGTACTTCTTTCAGCCATCTGGAAAGAAGCCACCTTATAGTGTAAAACGGCTTCTGAAAGAAGTATCCGGTTGGATGGAGTGGTACGAACAAGACCAAGCCCGCAAGCTGGCCAACAAGAAAGCCAGAAAGGCCAAGATGAGAGTGGTTCATCAAGAACGCATGCGATCATCAGCCTTGGAGCTGAGACAACTTGAGGAGGAGTAGGTCGAGTGGCTGCGATGTAATACCGGTATGATATAATAAGATCACTATCTAACTTATTATGTACAGGAGCGTTCCTGCCCGCCCAACGACCATCTTCCAGGAGTACCCTGGGTGGACCGCCACTCCCCCGGTGGTACAACGCTCCTCGCGGTGGCAGATCATCAGCCACCGCCCTCGACCTCTCCTCTTCAGCCTCTGTATGCCTGGACATCTTGCAGCCCATTTCAGCCCATTTGCAGCCCATGACACCATTCTCTTCTGCGAAAGGCTTCCTCCGAAAACTAAATCTTCATTTAAAGCTACCATATATATTTCAAGAATCAACATATATCCCCCCCCAAAAAAAAAATTTCTGGCACAAATACCCCTCTCACTAGGCTCACCACGCCTTCAAACTATCTGAATAACTTGAATACCAAGACTCAAACACCATCTTTAAGCTCATTGTTCTCTACAACGAGAAATTAGAATGTAATTTAGGAAGCTGTGCTCACTTTCTTTTAAGCCAGAAATTTATCACCCCAAATTCTGTTGCCTCTGATAAAAGAGCAAGACGATGAGCTACTTCTCATCAGCTTTCTCATCGCAAGACCCTGTACCTGTCTCCTAGGACAGCTTCAAAAGCAAAAGGATATGGTTTGATCATTAAGGTACTGCGAATCATTTCGTTTCTCCTGGCAAAATAGGAATACAAAGACCTGAAGAAAACCCTATCTAAATAATTTAGATCTGAACTTTGAAGCTCAATTGGATACACTAGAAATGGAAAGGATTGAACAAATGGATGGAACTTCTCACTATTTTTATCGGCGCAAGACCCTGAAGTTTTTTCTTTGGGCAGCTTCAACAACAGTCAGATATGGCTTGTTCATGGGGATATTGCGAATCTTTTTATTCTCCTAATATAAAAGAAGGAGATAAATATCTGAAAGCGTATCCATCCAAATAATCTATGTAGATCAACTGACTATGACAAGAAAAAAAATGATGAACAGGTAAATAGTATCCCTCACGCTCACCGCTTAGCGCAAGAAGCTATTCTCTTAAGGCAGCTTCAAAATCTGTGATATTTGGCTTGATCATGATAATTCTGCGAATAAAATGCTTTCTATTCATTAAAGAGGGAGACAAAGAATTGAAATAGTATTCATCAACTAATAGATATCAGAATTTTGTAGCTCAACTATAGCCCGAGAAAAAGATAGGTTCGGACAGCTGAATGGTACCTTAAGCGCTCACCGCTCAGCCCAAGACACAATTCTCTCAAGTCAGCTTCAAAACCTGTGAGATTTAGCTTGTTATGATGATTCTGCGAATCCATTTCTTTCTCCTTATGAAGAAAGAAGGAGAGAAAGATCATATGTTGTTCGAAATAGCCAACTCTTGAAAAGGAAAGTCTCAAAAAGGGAATCGTTTCTATAACTCGCTCTTTCAGCGCAATACAATGCACTATTCTCTTAAGGAAGCTTCAATACCAGTAAAACTTTGCTTGATCATGATGATTATACGAATATTTTGAAAGCAAAATCTGATCGTCAAACACAGGAGTGCAAAGCAAATATTCTCAATAACAACACATGCTCTAATCCTTACGAAAAACTGTAAATAAGACTCATTGTGTTCAAGTCAAAAACAAAAATATGAAATATAACCGCTACTATCAACTAAGAACCAATTCATCAGATAATTTGTTGTCAATGATTCAATGTAAAAAGAAATCAAGATTTAGAAACGTTCCATTGCAGACCATCGGCCTGTTACCCAATCTCACAAACTTATTCTTACTCCGAATCTTCTGCTCAAACCAAGACTACAGAAGTTTTCATAGAGAAGCAGATCAGTAATACAAGTGGATTGCTTCTTGGGAATTTTATCCGAAATAAAGTATATTACTCTTATTTGATATATTTTAAAATAATTAATTCCTGAATATAACACTTGAAAAATATCCACAACTCTCCACAAAAACATATTTGATGAGGTTCTATCTCAGACAAATGAAAAGAGTCACATATATGAACGTTTAGTTTATTTTTCTACCAATAAATGGCGATCTGCCATCAGAATAGACTTATTTTATTTTTAATATACTTGGTGCTGAGAAGATTTTAATATTTGATAAATGAAAAGTTTTAATTCTGATACGTTTTGTTATATATATATAAATTTAATTTATTGGTCATTTAGGGTTTGATCATGATGATTATACGAATCTTTTGAAAGAAAAATCTGATCGTCAAACACAGGAATGCAAAGCAAATATTCTCAATAACAACACATGCTCTAATCCTTACACAAAAAACTTAAAATAAGACTCATTGTGTTCAAGTCAAAAACAAAAATATGAAATAAAACCGCTACTATCAACTAAGAACCAATCACTTTTAGAGATGATAACAATGCTGTTACCGAAAGGTCACACGCTATTTATTTATATGCATTTGGTCTTATTACCTTGTGTTTATAATTTATTATATAAATTGTGTGCCTTTTCAGACAGACATCATATCTACACTCATGGAAAAAAACTTAAGGAAGTTGTACCATTTAGCATGCATATATCGGGATTCAGACAATAACTCTG
Source organism: Cordylochernes scorpioides (assembly GCA_030710605.1). Lineage (NCBI taxonomy): Eukaryota > Metazoa > Arthropoda > Arachnida > Pseudoscorpiones > Chernetidae > Cordylochernes > Cordylochernes scorpioides. The sequence continues at coordinate 17,418,014 of CP092864.1, forward strand.
AAATATATTTGATACACAGTGACCTTTATTGAAGACACGGGATAACCAAATGTGAACAAAATTGCCTCTGTCTCCTTAAAAAAAAAAAAAAAACAGACAACCGGCGACACTATATAATTTCTTTTCCATCAGTTTTGTGTATGAGTGTATATAGATAATGATAATTTTTTTCAATATTTTATTAGGTACAATTCTCTCTAGATTTTATATAAAGGCTTTTTATTATATTTATTAATTATTTTATTAATATATTTGAGATTTTTTCCGTATTTATAGTATATGAATAATATGAATAAAAAATTCAACACAATTTTTATATTAATAAAAGAATTGCATTATATTTTTATATCTGTGCATTGTCAAATGTATTTTTTTAATTGAAAATTTTCTACCTCTGGAGAGGAAAGAACTATGGATAATGGAGAAATAAGTTAGGGTAGTTAATAAAGAGATTTCCCATTATTCACCAAACAATCACATTTCCAAAAATCAAGAAAGCCAGCTGTATAAAATGGGCAACCATTGCACCGCGTATACCAGGAAACATGAACATTATAGCGAGGATTATGACTACGATTCTGTCATCGACAAATATTTCAAAGAGGAGACTGAAATCTTAAAATTCAGAAATAGGAGACAAGAGCCATATCACAAGGCGAAAAAAGTGACCATTGGAGGAGAAATCCTCTACAAAATATTTGACAGTGAAGAGATCCCAGAGCTTCTCTCTGTGAGGGCGTGGAAGACAATGAAAGAGGACTCGCTCTTTAAGAAAGGAACAAAAATCTTTGCTTCCCCTCCTCCATGTCGTCCTCCGTCACCGCGGAGATACTTTTTCCAGACTTCGGGAACCAAGCCTCCGTATAGTGTGAAAAAGTTGCTGCAGGAGGTATCAGTCCACCTAGAGGACTACAGACAGGTCCTGGCTAACAGATGGGCCGTACATATGGTCAAGAAAGCGAGAAAGGCCAAACTTTACCAGGAACGCTTTCAAGAATCAGCCATTGATTTGAGGCAGTTAGAGGAGGAGGAGTAGGTCGAGTGGCTGCGAGGTAAGTACCACAGTATTGAATTCAATAAGAACCTAACCTACTGTGTATAGGAGCGTTCCTGCCCGGATGACCATCTCCCAGGAGTACCCCGGGTGGACCGCCACTCCCCCGGTGGTACAACGCTCCTCGCGGTGGCAGACCATCAGCCACCGCCCTCGACCTACCCTCCTCAGCCTTCGTGGGTTCTGCGTCACTCTGCTACCGCCTCTCCCCTGCAAACGCCCTCTTCTCCAGCGGTTGCCTAGAGATCGAGCTACTTTGTACTCTCCTAAAAAATGGTCGCCTTTTTGTTGCTGCTTCGAGCTCTCTGACGACCCTCTAAACGTATTTTAGCAGGTAATTTGGCCTCGAGGTTTAGAGGGAAAATCCTTTGCATTTTCATAAAGAGAGTTTGATTCTGGCTATCCCGGTGGATGAATCATCTTCCTCAATCATGATTCCCCCTATCGGTCCCCATAAACAAAATTTTCTGTCGAAAGTCTTAAGTATCATAATTCCATATTCTACCTATAATAAACTACCGCATCTAAAAAGAAGGAAGTAATGATGATAAGTTCTTAATTTTGAAAATACCCAGTAGGATTTCTGGTCATCAACCATTCGAAGATCCAGCCGACTTCTTAAAAGAAGGACGATATGAAACCTTTCTTGATGATTGAATATGAATTTGTAAAGGCTATTTGAACTCTTTTAAAATAATAAATTTATGAATAAAAATCATATGAACAATTCTATTCTGTCTGCCTGAAAACATTGAATCTCATCGCGTTTGAGGAACGTCTACCTTACTTATCAAGTCTGCTAGATCATGAAGTTTCCGTGTTGAAGGCCTCAAGTATTTTAATTACGTAGAGAAGCTGACCGTCTGGAAATCTTCAGCTTAAATTATATTTGAATAGCTTCGATCATTAAAATTCAAAACCCTTCCTAGAATAATCAGTTGAATTGTCACATGGGAAAGATTTGAATCGACACCTATGGATGCCACATCGACCAAATGCAGATCAAAGCCGAGTAGAAAAATGAAGGTCTAAACAACTGTACTGGAAGAAGTTGAACGAAGGATGCCACCACAGCTCTTACGCCATAACGAATCGCCACTTTGCCAACATCTACATAGACAAGTCGTCTAAGAGGATTGATTCATTGGACATTCTAAAATTTTGTGAGCAACGAAACGTGTTTTATAATTGCAATAAAAACACTAATCATGTTTTATTAGTATCTGACAATAACCTCTTTGGAATATATAATTCAAATATTTAAAAATATATATATAAATTCAAACATACCCCCCTTCTCACCCACCCATATGGATAAGATTCTATCCATCACATGTTTTATCTGTATATAAATCTTACACCATATAAAAATCATTTAACATATATACCTTTAATAAAAAATACATCTCCTTATCGTGCAACTGAAAGTTGCCGAGTCGCTTGCGCCAACAAACTTTCAGTTGCACGATAAGGAGATGCCTTTTTTTCTTAATATATCCACCTTATCCCAGAACAATTTCACATTTGTATTATTTTTTTGTAGATTAATTAACTTTATTAACATCATGAAACGCGATATCCCAAACTCAGGGATATTTGCGCCAATACATGTCACTGCATTACAGCAATTCGGCTATATACAATCCTGTTCAATTCATTATTTTACATAAATTAACTAAAGAAAATTGTCCAAAGAGAAAAACAAACAACAAAGCAAAACACACAGAGCAAGCATCGCAGTTCTTTTTTTTTTCTAAGATTCCTTCTCTTTTTTCCAATTCAAGAGAAAGTTGTATATGTATTTACAAAATTGATCAAAATTTTTATACTTTTCTTTTTTGTCTACAAATTCATCAAGCTGTCCAATACGACCAAATCTATTTTCCCTAAAATCCCGGAAAATTGGGCACTCCAGAAGTAGATGTCTCGCGTCTTGAATTTCACCTCCGCAGAAGCATCCTGGTTCCTTCACGGCGCCGATAGTTGCCAAAAATTTCCCAAAATTGCCATGATCTGTAATGAATTGGATATTATAAAAATTTGGACGGAAAAATCTTGGAATTCCTAATACGAAAAAGCTTCTGAAAATTTCATTAGTGTTCTCAAAAATTTCATTCATTTTTGCGTGTAAGAATGATTTGACTATACTTGGAGCATGGGGTTCGTAAGTAATTAGATCTTCAATGGACATTTGAGCTAGATCAAATTTGATTATTCTGGATTCTATATAATCTGTTAGGAGTGGAATTTTTGCCAAGCTATGCACACAGTTTGATGAAGTGGTTTTGTATGCTCTAACTGCCCATAAAATGATCTGGTACTGCATGGAGTTCAGTTTTTGTTTACAACGATTGTTTAAATATTTGAACCAAATTTCAGAACCGTATGTAAGTACAGGCCTAATGATTGTTTTGAATAAAGTTAACCTCTTTTCAGTGTCTAAACCCCACATATTGCCACTTAGTGAACATAATAAATTTTTCATACGTCCTGCCTTACACAGAATATCATTAACATGCGGTGTAAAGTTAACTTTGTTTTTCCATTTGTGATTAGAAAATTTCATTCCCAGAATTTTTACTTGCTTGACCGGCATTATTATATTGTTATTAACCTTAATAGGTATTTTTTGTCTGTTATGTAGGTATAGCATATTAGTCTTCTCTGTACTGATCGTTAATTTATTTCTATTACACCATTGGATCACATAATTTAAGGTGTATTCACTTGCGGTTTTTAGTCCTTCAATAGTCTTATTCCAGCAAATTATTGTAACGTCGTCTGCATAACATATAATATCTGCATTCATTGAATCAAAATTTATCAACAAATCATTTAGCAAAATATTCCATAGAAGTGGAGATAAAGGTCCACCCTGTGGACATCCTTTAGTTAGTTTCTTATAAAAAGTTTCTGATTCGTATGTAAATTTCACCTCCCTTTCATTATTCAAATAAGATTTTATGATCCGTATTAAATCTGAAGGAACATCATCATTATCCATTCTTTTTATAATAGCAGGCCACCATGCATTGTCGAATGCACCCGCAATATCTATAGCTATCAAGGAAGTCAATTCTTTTTGTTTATGTTTCAATATAGTTTCTATAATTTTATCCATTCCAGTAATTGTTGATCTAGATTTCATAAAACCATGCTGCCTTGAGCTCATTAAATTATTCTCTAAATAATAGTTACTTAATTTATTTTTTATTATATTCTCAAATGTTTTAGATAGATTAGATGTCAATGATATAGGTCTATAACTTTTATTTATTTCATAATTCGTTTTGCCTGGTTTTGGAATTATTTTTAAGAATGATTTTTTCCATTCATCCGGATAATATCCCATTTCTATACATTTATTGAATAATTTATGCAGAATTGGGATTATTTTTATTTTAGCCTGTCTAATCATATTGTTACTAATGTAATCAGGGCCCTAGTTTGAGTAAGGTGTGGCATGGAGCGTTCTCATAAATGTATGATGTATGAGGAAGAAATGCATTTTAAACAATGCAAAATTCACACAGGTGAAAATAACAACTTCTGCTCCTGATTGGTTTGTTGAAACGCACATGCGCTAAGTGGTATTTGAACTCACTACAGCTGAGCGATTTTTGGTTCAAATAAA
>CP092864.1:17422801-17440157 GCA_030710605.1 Cordylochernes scorpioides
ATGTATTAACCGTTGTTTATGTAAATAGATGAATATTATTTGTATTATTTAAAGCGTCATTATGTAAAAATATATGTATATATAAATTGGACATTTGTTGTTGGCCATGGTCAAGTTTGAGCTCTTGTACGTCTAATTACGACACAACAAAAGTGGCGACGAGGATGCGCGATCTACAGAGCCAGTAAAAAGCTGAGGAAAACGGTGTTTATGCAAGTATAACAACTACATCTTTAAAACAAATCTGATTCTCGGATTATGGAGAGGAAAAATAGGAAAATGGGTTAAGATTACATCTTTTAAACTATCTGGATCAAGAAAACAAAGGAGTAGAAAAGATCAGCATGGCAAGTTCAAAGTTAATAGTACCTTTTAGATGCTATAGCTCAGTGGAGGACACTTCGATCTTTTTGTACAAAAAATTTGAGGCTTTCTTTTTGGCATCTCAAGAAGGAGATTGAAGTGCTGATTTTTACCTCGCTACCAGATTCTGAAACTTTGAAGCAGGGAAACGACATTTTATTCCTGGTCTAATGAAAGATCAACCCTATGATACTATCATTCAAAGAATTAAGCTGCATTTGGATCCAAAGAAGAAAGTGATACCATAGCGATGCAGATTTTTAAAGAGAATTCAACAGGAAGGAGAATCAATTTCGGAATATCTTAGAGAATTGAAACATTTGGCAATAAATTGTAATTTCGTCGATATGTTGGGAACCATGATGCGAGACCGTTTTGTGGCTGGAATCAAGTCGGAAATCCTGCAAAAGAAGCTACTACAAGAGGACGACGATGTCACCCTGGATAAAGTTTTTGCAGTGGCGATCTCGTTCGAATTGGCGGAGATAAATACAAGAGAATTACAAGATAAATTAGTGGCCAAGATATCCCCTGTGAATGGAACAGATAAAAAGGGCGAGAGTACAATAATAGTACGGCGCAGTATAGGCCTTTCAGGCAAAGTGGCAAAGGCAAAATAGTGTGTTATAGATGTGGTGAAAGACATTCACACGTGGCATCTGTTTTACCTCATAGAACAAAGACTTGTTTTAAAATGTAATAAACTGGGTCATTTAAGTAGGGTCTGCAAAGCTAGTAAAAGAATGTGGGGATGTAAATTTGTACAAGAGGACTCTATATATTCTGTACAGGGCGAAACTGATGCCACAATAAATTTAACAGTAGATGATTATTCTTTGTGCTTTACAATAGATACAGGAAGTCCAGTTACGTTAATACCTAAAGATATTTATAAGAATTATTGGCAAGGTAAAAGATTATTTCCAACAAATTTAAGATTAAAATCCTTTTGTGGTAAATCAATAGAGATTATAGATCAAAGAAATATTTTTGTAAAACAAGCCAACCAATATTTACGATTAATAGTTGTAAATGAAAAAAATCCAGGTAATTTTATTAGGAAGAGAATGGCTTAAACAGTTGAAACTTGATTATTCTATATTGTTTAGCATTAAAAATTTAAATAATGAATCTAAGATAAATATGCAGATTTGTTTAACAGAGATTTTGGCTGTCTAAAGGATATTAAAATAAATTTCCTTTTAAAAAAAGGATGGGACTCCTGTGTTTTGTAAGGCCAGAAGTTTACCTTTCTCTCTGAAAAAACAAAGTAGAGAATGAAATTGATCGTTTAGTGAATTATTGCATTTTATAACCTATAGTCAATGCATATTGGACCGCTCCAATAGTACCGGCATCAAAAAAGGATGGTAAGGAGGTAAGGATATGTGGTGATTTTAGATGTACAGCTAATAAAGCAATAGAATTAGATAGGTATCCCATTCCATCGATCGATGAGATCTTTTCAAAATTATCTACAAGCACCGTACTTTCGACTCTAGACCTATCACAGGCTTACTTACAAGTAATGTTAGCGGAAGAAGCCAAAGCTGTTGTTGATATAAACACAACAAAGAGGTTGTTTTCTTAAAAAAGACTACCATATGACGTAGCGGTAGCACCAACTAAATTTCAGAGGATTATGGAAGGCCTATTTTCTGATTTGCCAGGTGTGGCCTGCTACATAGATGATATTTTGGTTGCAGGAAAAGACTTTGAAGATCATGAACAAAAGTTGGATCTAGTGTTTAGATGATTGCTAGAAAAAGGTTTAAAGTTAAACAGATATAAAGGTAAATTTAAAAGAAATCGGTGGAATATTTAGGGTTTAAAATGGATAAATATGGACTGCATCCCTTAGAAAATAAAATTAAAGCAGTGATAGAGGCGCCTGAACCTAATGAATGTTTCGCGATTGAGATCTTTCATAGGACTCTTAATTTATTATTATAGATTCATAAAGAATATAGCAAACATTTTAGCGCTATTCTATCAACCTTTGAATAAAAATTGTAGATGGAATTGGACGAAAAAATATCGAATGTTATTTTAAAATTGTAAAGCATTATTAATGGAATATGGACTAGGCGTGAAATTCTGAGTCATAGAAATGATAGAAAGGAAGAATGCCCTATAGCCTTTGCTTCTAGAACATTAACTGAAGCGGAAAAACGTTTCCCTCAACTAGAAAAGAAAGCGTTGAGCATAACTTTTGGCGTTGAGAAATTCAGACAATACTTACTGGGACGAAAATTTGTATTGGTCACAGACAACCGACCCTTAATTCATATATTTTCACCTCATAAACCAATTCCCATATGTGCATCATCCAGAATTAAAATATGGTCCTTAAAATTAGCTGCATTTAATTATACTGTGGAATTTCGAAAAACTAGTGATAATTCCAATGTTGACGCATTGTCACGTCTTCCTTTAGAATCGAGTGTCAGGGAGTCTCTTGATGAAGACCAGGTACTTCTTCTTAGGAAGTCGAATGAGGTACCGTTCTCTTTTATGGAGGTGGCTAATGAGAGACGCCCCAAGATAAAATACTGTCTATAGTATTAAGGAATTTTAGAGAAGGCAACTGTGTGTGTGTGGATATTCACAAGGGTACCGAGAGAAAACCCACTAGCTCCTCATTATAAGATCAATGAGGAATTAAGTTTGGAGTTTGGTTGTCTTCAATGGCGTGAAAGAGTGGTAATTCCCCCAAAATTAAGATCTTTAATTTTAAATGACTTGCATGAAATACACATGGGGATTGTTAAAATGAAGATGATTGCCAGACGGTATTTTCTGGTGGCCAGGCATAGACAGTAACATCGAGGAGTTAACTAGAGAATGTAGAGTATGCCAAGAATCGGCAAGCATGCCCCCGGCTACCACCTCGGAATGGACTTGGCTCGAAAAACCGTGGCATCGACTTCATCTTTATCTAGCGGGTCCGTTCATGGAAAGAATGTTTTTGGTTCTCGTGGACGCATACTCAAAGTGGATAGAAATTTTTATCATTAAAGATATTACCAGAAAAACGATTATAAGTCATCTTAGAGAAATTCTCGCCAGAATTGGATTGCCCTAATTTTTTGTTACAGATAACGGAAGACAGTTTGTCTCCGGTGAATTCGAGCAATTTACCAAAAAAATGAATGGTATACGGCACACTAAGACCAGTCCGTATAATCCTAGTACAAATGGTTTAACTGGGAGTTATGTAAGAGAGTTTAAAAACCTTTTGAGAAAGAATAATGGGAAGGATGATTTAGAGACGAATCTACAAAATTTCCTATTTGCTCATAGAGCATTCCCTCAAACTGTAATAAAGGAATTTCCCGGCGGAACTGCTAATGAAGAGGAGTTTAAGATCAAGATTCTCAAATTTAATACCAAGATGGGAAATCTGCGAGAGGTATTTCATGAGACCGTAAGAAGGCAGGAGCAGTTTACTACAGGTTGCGAGGTTTATTTCCGCAACTATGCAACTGGACCTAAACGGTAAAAAGGTACCATTTTGAAATTATTGAGGCACTACCTTATAAGTTGCGAGGGCGTCTGTATAAGAGGCATATCAATCAATTGCGACCTGTGAGAAAGAAACAAGTGGAGACAAGAAATTTGATACTTCCTCGAACATCAGGAGAGAAGCCTGTAGGTGGAAGTCAGAAATAAAGTGAAGAGGAGGTTCCAGAGGTTACATCAGGAAACAAGGAGGAGACTGCTTCTGTGCACGTACCCTCTTGCACTCCTATACCAGGGCCTGTTGCTGTGCACGTGCCCTCTTGCACTCCTAAACCGGAGGCTGCCGCTGTGCAAGTGCCCGTCCGCAGTCCTAGACCTCAGAGAGCCAGGAAACCCCTAGACCGACTGGAGTATTATTAAGGGGGGAGATGTGTTTTGTATGTAAATAGATGAAGATTATTTGCATTCTTTAAAGTCTCATTATGTAAGAATATATGTGTATATAAATTGGACATTTTTTGTTGGCCAAACGAAAATAATCTGAGGCTCTTTATTGGACACGACAAAAACAACAACGGCATTCCAGAGTAAAATAAATCATCAGAGATAGATAAATGTTTTTCAAATGAATTAAAATAAATATAATCGATACTGAGAGAGAGTTGAATTTAAAAAAATAGAAAATTATTTTCGAAATATAAATAGCTGAGAGGATTCCAGCAAACCGCATCTAAAATATCAGTTTTTTTTTTTTTGCTACATGTTTTAATTTGCATATACCTATTTTACATATCTCAGATTGTATTTAAAAATCGTTAACCATTTCTTCTAACTTTTAGCGAAATGGTGTTTTATTAATTTATCATTTGATATTATTAGGGTTCTTTCCTGGTATTCAAAAAGTAAAAATACGTGTCGTTCAGTTATATTTTTCAATTTATCAAACAATTTGGCCGCTGAATCGCTGATTCTGGTAGAGCGCCATCTAGCGAATAAAGTTGTAACTAAAATCAATTTCGAATTTTTCATTATTTGCCATAAAAAATCCCATTGCATCCTGAACACTTTGGTGTTTACCGGATTGCTCTAGCGCAAATATTCGCGGAGTTATTAATTTTTAAAGTTGTGCGGGACTTTTGGATCACCCTGTATATATCGGGATTCAGACAATAACTCTGAAATATATTTGATACACAGTGACCTTTATTGAAGACACATACAAGATATACATACTTGGGATTCCCTCTGACACCAACAATAACAACTACTCACCCGGCAAATTACTTTAAAGGAAAAGCACTTACAGCAATTAACGCCACACACCCAATATTAATAAAATCAAAAGCAAAGTCCATAAATTTATCAATCAAACTCTTTGATACAATAGTGAGAGCTGTCCTGATGTATGCCGCTCCATTGTGGGCAACAGAGCATAAAGACTTACTGGACAATATACAAGACATATTTATCCGTAGGTTCCTGAATCTGCCCAGATACACTCCAGGTTACCTAATCAGATTAGAAACCGGTCGTATCTCATTGAGTGTAACAGCCTTAAAATTAACCCTGAAGTATTGGCTGCGGGTGTTGAATATGAGCAGTGACAGATTGCCACGTATATGTTTTAATAGAACACGAGAACTGTCTAATGCTTCGGGCACACCCATCGGTTTCATTAAAAAGCTCACCAATCTGCTTAACAATAATGGATCCCCTGCACTTGTTTCCTGTGATGACCCTGAAACGCTGAGGAGCGCGATTACAGGGCTCTTAAAAACAGCGGCAGACCAATCTATACAAAACGACCTTACAAGAATGGATAAATCTAAGCTATACTCTCACTACAAAGACATTCACATATCTTTCATGACGGAGGGATACCTTTTAGGGGATTTTCCTTTCCCGGTTTTAAGACTACTCGCACAAGTTAGAATACTTTCAAGTTTTTTTAGAGAAAACCACACCAAGATGCTCTGCGGTGAGGACCCGACTTGTACCTTCTGTAATTCAAAACTAAAAAATGAAATCACTCACTATATTTTTGGTTGCTCTGCTCTGAAAGAAGAAAGAAGAACCCTTATGCTCAAAACTGGGCAACTCTGTGCTTCACTTCCATCAATAATTGACATTATGACCCAGAATAAGTATATTGCTACGGCGTTTTATGGTTTCCACAAGTCCATATCTCAGAAGAAGGCCAAGTGATACTCACTCCTCACTTTCTTACTGCTACTCTTTTTGTGTTGATTTCTTGCCTTCCTCTTTCTTCTTCTTATTATTATTTTTTCTTTTCTTTTTTTTTTCTCTTTCTCTTTTTACTCTGTATATATAGTTATTTCCTTTGTCTCACTGCTTTGTTCTTATGTATACCTCTGGTGAATCCTGTATAGGGTCAGTGACCCTAAATAAAGGCTTTTTTGTTGTTGTTGTTATTGAAGACACACGGGATAACCAAATGTGAACAAAATTGCCTCTGTCTCCTTTAAAAAAAAAACAGACAACCGGCGACAATATATAATTTATTTTCCATCAGTTTTGTGTATTAGTGTATATAGATAATGATAATTTTTTTCAATATTTTATTAGGTACAATTCTCTCTAGATTTTATATAAAGGATTTTTATTATATTTATTAATTATTTTATTTATATTTGAGATTTTTTCCCGTATTTATAGTATATGAATAATATGAATACAAAATTCAACACAATTTTTATATTAATAAAAGAATTGCATTATATTTTTATATCTATGCATTGTCAAATGTATTTTTTAATTGAAATTTTTCTACCTCTGGAGAGGAAAGAACTATGGATAATGGAAAAATGAGTTAGGGTGGTTAATAAAGAGATTTCCCATTATTCACCAAACAATCACATTTCCAAAAATCAAGAAAGCCAGCTGTATAAAATGGGCAACCATTGCACCGCGTGTACCAGGAAACAGAAACAATATAGCGAGGATTATGACTACGATGCTGTCATCGACAAATATTTCAAAGAGAACACTGAAATCTTAAATTTCAGAAATAGGAGACAAGAGCCATATCACAAGGCGAAAAGAGTGATCATTGGAGGAGAAATCCTCTACAAAATTTTTGACGGTGAAGAGATCCCAGAGCTTCTCTCTGTGAGAGCGTGGAACACAATGAAAGAGGACTCGCTCTTTAAGAAAGGAACAAAAATCTTTGCTTCCCCTCCTCCATGTCGCCCTCCATCCCCGCGGAGATACTTTTTTCAGACTTCGGGAACCAAGCCTCCGTATAGTGTGAAAAAGTTGCTGCAGGAGGTATCAGTCCGCCTAGAGGACTATAGACAGGTCCTGGCTAACAGATGGGCCGTACATATGGCCAAGAGAGCGAGAAAGGCCGAACTTTACCAGGAACGCTTTCAAGAATCAGCCATTGATTTGAGGTAGTTAGAGGAGGAGGAGGATGAGGAGTAGGTTGAGTGGCTGCGAGGTAAGTACCACAGTATTGAATTCAATAAGAACCTAACCTACTTTTGTATAGGAGCGTTCCTGCCCGCATGACCATCTACCAGGAGTACCCCGGGTGGACCGCCACTCCCCCGGTGGTACAACGCTCCTCGCGGTGGCAGACCATCAGCCACCGCCCTCGACCTACCCTCCTCAGCCTTCGTGTGTCTTGTGTCCACTCTATAACCGGCTCTCCCCTGCAAACGCCCTCTTCTCCAGCGGTTGCCTAGAGATCGAGCTACTTTGTACCCTCCTAAAAAATGGTTGCCTTTTTGTTGACTGCTTCGAGCTTTCTGAGGACCCTCTAAACGTATTTTAGAAGCATATTTGGCCTCGAGGTTTAGAGGGAGAATCCTTTGCATTTTCATAAAGAGGGTTTGATTTTGGCTATCCCGGTGAATGAAGCATCTTCCTCAATCATGATTCCACCCATCGGTTCTCACAAACAAAATTATCTGTCGAAAGTCTTATCATAATTCCATACTCTACCTATAAAAAACTACATCTAAAAAATTAGAAGTAATAGTGATAAGTTCTCAATTTTGAAAATACCCAGTAGGATTTCTGGTCATCAACCATTCAAAGAACCAGCCGACTTCTTAAAAGAAGGACTATATGAAACCTTTCTTGATGATTGAATATGAATTTGTAAAGGCTATTTGAACTCTTTTAAAAGAATATAAATTTATTATTAAAAATCATATGAACAATTCTATTCTGTCTGCCTGAAAACATTGAATCTCATCGCGTTTGAGGAACGTCTACCTTACTTATCAAGTCTGCTAGATCATGAAGTTTCCGTGTTGAAGGCCTCAAGTATTTTAATTACGTAGAGAAGCTGACCGTCTGGAAATCTTCAGCTAAAATGAAATTTGAAAAGCTTCGATCTTGAAAATTCAAAACCCTTCCTAGAATAATTAGTTGAATTGCCACATGAGGAAGATTCGAATCGACACCTATGGATGCCGCATCGATCAAATGCAGATCAAAGCCGAGTAGAAAAATGAAGGTCTAAACAACAGTACTGGAAGAAGTACAACGAAGGCTGAATAATCTACCGCAACTACTATGTCACAACGAATCGCCACGTTGCCAACATCTACTCAGACAAGTCGTCTAAGAGGATTGATTCATTGTACATTTTAAAATTTTGTGAGCGACGAAACGTGTGTTTTATTATTGCAATAAAAACACTAATCAAGTTTTATTAGTCTTTGACAATGTCTCACTGCTTAGTTCTTATGCATACCTCTGGTGAATCCTGTATAGGGTCAGTGACCCTAAATAAAGGCTTTTTGTTGTTGTTGTCTTTGACAATAACCTCTTTGGAATATATAATTCAAATATTAAAAAAAAATACAAATTCAAACATACACCCCTTCTCACCCACCCACATGGATAATATTCTATCCATCACATGTTTATCTGTATATAAATCTTACACCCTATAAAAACCATGTAATATATATATATAATATATATAATATATATATCTTTAAGAATAAAGACATCTCCTTATCATGAAACTAAAGGTTTTCGATGGCTTGCGCTATCAAACTTTCAGTTGCAAGATAAGAAGTTGCCTTTTTTCTTAATATATCCACCTTATCCCAGACAATATACACATTTGTACTATTATTTATATATATCTTTGTATCATAAGACTTTGTAGGTAGGTTGAGTAAGGTGTGGTGTGGAGCGTTCTCATAATTATGTACGCGAGAGGAATAAATTTTGTTTGATGCAAAACTCACACAGATGTGAATTACAACTTATGCTCCTGATTGGTTTGTTGAGACGCACATGCGCTAAGTGGTATTTGAACTCACTACAGCCGAGCGATTTTTGGTTCAAATAAATAACTCCTTGATTTTTAAATTTAATTTAAAACAAATTTAATTCAATCTAAAGCCACAAATATCACTCTACTCTCTAAAATTAAGAATTGTAAAAGAAACATCGAGTATTTATGCTTGGTAAAATTACTTTCTAAATGTTTTCAAATAGATATAAATTCTGACTAATCTCTAAATACATAAATATATATATATATATATATATATATACGCAAACTTGGCCTTAAATACCCAATGTCTAAACATTAAGAGCTGTGCATGAAATTTGAACAAACCTCGAGCGAATTGGCCCCCATCAACCCAGCAAATACGACTTAAAATAGACTCACCTATATTAATTAGAGTATCTGAAAAGTTTAATTTTTCTGGTAATCACTTTCAGAAAAACCCCGAGTAAAAGAGGCTAATGTTTTATCACATTACCTAATTTAAATATCACAATACCATATTAATAGCCTGTGATTTGATCTTCTTCAACTTCTTTGGCAAAATCTCCTTTTACCAATTTAACTTAATTGGCAAAATGACTCCCTGGTTTTAAAAGAGATATAGGCACTTAAGAAAGCAATTGTCATAATGGCCGTTTTTAAAATTATCATTTTTAAATAGATATAGGGAAACGCAAATGTTAAAATAATAGAAGGAGCCAGAATCAATACAGTTGCTATGGTAACAAAGGCATCAGGTTTGTCTAGAAATACGTATATAGGCTCTTTGTTACACCTCCTATAGTTTTACTAAGTGCACGTAGAACAGATCATAATGATAATGATTTGAATATTGATAATAAATACCTGAAAAATATCAAAAGATAATCATCAAATGAATATATCCGTGTTTTTAAAGTTAAATCAAAATATATATCTATGCCTATAATACCAGGTCGCGGATATTATAAATATTTAAGTAGAAAAATTGGGATTAAAAGATTATGTATTCAACACTATTTGAATGAGAGTTTCTTTTCGAGTTATCCTTCCTTCCTTCAATGCCTTCCTCTACTGAGGGGGGGCCACATGGTCTCTCCATATCTCCCTTCTTCAATTTCTTCCTCTACTGAGGGTGGGCCACATGATCTCTCCATATCTCCTTCCTTCAATTCCTTCCTCTACTGAGGGTGGGCCACATAGTCTCTCCATATCTCCCTCCTTCAGTGCCTTCCTCTACTGAGAGTGGGCTACATGGTCTCTCCATATCTCCTTCAATTCCTTCCTCTACTGAGGGTGGGCCACATGGTCTCTCCGTATCTCCCACCTTCAGTGCCTTCCTCTATTGAGAGTGGGCCACATGGTCTCTCCGTATCTCCCTCCTTCAAAGCCTTCCTCTACTGAGGGTGGGCCACATGGTCTCTCCATATCTCCCTCCTTCAGTACCTTTCTCTACTGAGGGTGGGCCACATGGTTTCTCCATACTTCCCGGTCCTCCACCATCCTCTTCATCTTCTAGTAGGTGTCGTCCAGTCCATTATTAAGTTTTTTAAATAGTTTTATTGAGTTATACGCCTCTAAATTTCGCATCAGTTGCCTTTTAACAAGTCTTAAAATGAGCAAGATTCTAAACAATATTCACAATTATTATTAATATTCATGTATATACCAAAAAAGACATCTCTCTCCCGTTAAAATGCTTCTAAAATAATATATTTTGGTTCATCGTCCCAGTACAGAATGTTAAGGTGTTAATCAAGAATGAGCTACAACCACAATTTTAGCAAATTCTTACAAAAAGTTAACAACCTGTATATCAAGGTTTCGGGTTTTGGCCCTCATCAGTACAGGGGCGGCTTCGATTTCATAGCATCCTACAGGAGGAGTCATGAAATCGGTCGAATTTACCTAAATTTGTATCTCGCCACATTTGCTATCACCACCTTAAAGTTTTGTACTTGAATGATGATGCCATTGATATAAGTGGTGCATTTGATAATGCGTGGTGGCCTGCCTTAATAAAAAGAATGGACGAAGACCACGTCCCAGCAGTTCTTATAAAAATTATCCAATCATTTTTAAATCGGAGAAGAAAAACAAGTCTCACCTTCTCGAATACAACAATTTCGAAATATTTATCAAAGGGATGTCCTCAAGGCGGACCATTATCACCTTTATTGTGGAATATAGTCCTGAATGATTTGTTGATCAACTTCGCATCCCCAAATTCTGAAATAATCTGTTATGCGGATGATGTTTCGATTGTTTGCTGGCACAAGACCATAGAAGGGTTAACAAATGAAACAGAAAGAACTTTAAATTATGTAATACAATGGTGTACAAGAAATAAGCTAAAGCTAAGCCCGGAGAAAACCGGCTTAATACATATGCACGGCAAACAAAATATTCCAATGGGAACTCCAAATTTCATAATAAAACCAGTGGAAGAGGTAAAAATTTTAGGTATAAAATTTTCTAATCACAGAATTAAGTCAAAAATTAACTTCACACCCCACATTAATGATATTCTTTGTAAAATCAACCGTATGAAAAATCTTTTGTTTTCGCTCTGTGGGAAGATGTGGGGATTGGATGCTAAAAAAAGATTAATTTTATATAAAACTCTTTTCAGGCCAATACTAACCTATGGATCTGAATATGGTATAAATTTATTAATAAAAGAAGTAAGCAAAGATTAAACTCTCAGCAATATCAGATTCTTCTTTGGGTAGTGAGAGCCTATAAAACGACCTCATCAAATTGTATTCATAGTTTGGCAAAAATACCTATTCTCACAGATCAAATAGAATCGTTGATAATAAAATACGATTTGGCCAATTTATCAAAAGAAGAAATTAATGTATTCAGACCGCATGCCCCGACTATAATTCATAACTACATAGAATCAAGAATGGCTGAAACAATAGCTAACACTAATGAAACATTCAGAAAAATTTTCCCATTTGGAATTCCTTTTTATTTTCGTCCGAATTTTTATAACTCACAGTTCGTCACGGGTCATGGTAATTTTGGAGAATTTCTGTCGAAAATCGGGGCAACGGATGATCCTAGCTGTTTCTGTGGAAAAGAAAACCAAGACTCAATGCATTTATTGATGGAATGTCCGATATTCCACAGCTACAGAAGTAATCATTTTTATCCCATCGAAGATGTTGCGAATTTGTATATAACAAAGACACTTATGTAAAATTCAATAATTTTTGTAAGTTCATTTTGGATTTTCTCTTCTGTTTAAGAAAACCATAGTTTCAGTTTTAATTGTGTTTTTAACCGGTTATTGTGTTGTATATACTGAATTGTATATAGGTTGCTAAAATAATTTATTTTGGATTTTCTATTCTGTTTGAGAAAACCATCGTTTCAGTTTTAATTGTGTTTTTAGTCGGTTATTGAGTTGTATATAGGTTGATAAAATAATCCATTTTGGATTTTCTCTTCTGTTTTAGAGTGCCATCGTTTAAGTTTTAATTATGTTTTTAGTCCGGTTATTAAATTGTATAAAATGAATTGTATATAATCTACTAAAATGTATTTAGGCGCAAGTATCCCGAGCTGGGATATCGCGTCCGATATGTCAAATAAAATAAAATAAAATGATGAACTAAAATGCATTGTTTTAATAAATTTAATAGGAGAGGTGCTTCTTCTGGTTAATGAATACCATATTTTCGCAAATTTATCTATCGTTTTATGATGCATTAGCGTACCATCTGGTATCAAAATTCGAAACTATTATAGACGCGTATAATTCCTTTAAAAACTAAACAATTTCTTCTGCCCTTACTGCAATTAAAAAATTAATGGGAGGGTTCACCAATGATGAACCAGGCCTTCCCATTAATTTTTCATTGAAGTAAGGACAGTAGAAATTGTTCACTTTTTAAAATAAAAATACGCGTCTATAATAGTTTCAATTTTTTATATATCGTATGTTATATATGTCATTTAAAAGATAAATTTCTATTTAGAGAAAAGAGTTTCTTTCAATAATATATATATATATATATATTTTGTCGCGAAGAAAAATAATCAAATAGGCTTCCGAATTGCTTTAAATATTTATTTAATAAGTTATATTAAAGATTTTAAATATAAAATAGATAGTTACTATGTACATTAGCCAAATCGACCCAGCAGTTAGAGCAAGAGGGGAGAACTGAGTTTTTCCACGTGGCGCCACTGTTTTCCCCGACCGGTCGGTCCAGTCCAGATAAGAGGGAATACCAGGAAACTCTGTCCGCCTGACAATATAATTTCCTATATAATCAATATAATAATTTTGATTAGTGATTATCCTAAAATAATGTTTCAACGAAAGTTCTCTTGGGCAAACTTTCACTCTGTTGACTTTGCTTAGAATTTTTAATGAAACTGATTCCAAGAATATTATTAAATAAACCTTATATTTATTGATTTACAAGAGAGAGAGAACAAAATATAAAAGGGAAACTAATATTGAACAAAGGAACTTTTTCTTCTTTCGGTTAGCGCCTATTTACCTGTGAGCTTAAACACACTCTGTGGTAGCAATTAATTAATATATATACAACACACTCAAGTAAAAACCAAGTAAAGCCGGGTATATTCCCAAGGTTTATCTATATAATCATAAGCTATTTTATATAAAAATTTCTATGTAAAATATTTGCATAACAAACACAATGGATTGCATCCTAAATCAATGCTGTGGTATGAAAATAAAAATCCCATTATCGATAGAATCTGCCTAGGGCATCGAAAACAAAAAAACTGTAGAGAAAATAGTTTAAAGAAAATAGAATTTTTCTATATATATAAATATAATAAATATTTTTTAACATCGTTAATATTATAATCTATTTTTCAATCAATAACTAAATATATAAATTAGCGATTCTTCAAATGTATTTCTTAAAATAATTTTATAATGGCGAAAATATTGAAAAAAAATGATATCGGAAAAAAAAAATTATTTATGCTTAATATCTGTGCAATATTTTTCTCTTATGAAAATAAACAATTATTAATAAAAATATTATAAGTAATATTGAAGATACCAACTCTATGTAGATGTACATGTTTTGTGTATTCAATAAGGGTAATTGTAGCTTCCTTCATTATACATTCATAGACAAAACTTAAGGAAGGGGAAATAATTTTATGTCGCTGGTTGTCTGTTTTATTAAGAAGAGAGAGGCAATTTTGTTCACACTTGGTTATCTCGTTTGTCTTTAATAAAGGTTACTGTGTATCAAATATCTTTCAGAGTTTTTAAACAAGGTAAAATCCTCTGGAGTAACTTGGTAAAGAAAACATTCAAGACAAAGAGGATGAGTTTCTTTTTATGAACATGCGTTCGAGCTTTCGGGCATTATGCCCGAAAGCTCGAACGCATGTTCATAAAAAGAAACTCATCCTCTTTGTCTTGAATGTTTTTTTTTCTTTGCCAAATCTTTCAGAGTTATTATCTGAGTCGATTCACATGCTAAAGGGTAGAACTTTCTTAAGTTTTGTCCATGAATATATTTACATATTCAATATATATGTATATATATTATGTTCCTCATACGAGGACAATAATATATATATTATTGCGTAGGACAATGCATATATGCTGAATAATAAATGAAAAGGATTACATGAAATTTTACTCAATACTTTTACAAACCTTTTCGCAATAGATACCTTTTTCACTAATAATGCATCTGAAGTTTCAAACCAGACAGATATCAAGAGGTAAATAATAAGGTTGATAGTTTTTCCAATTCAAATATTTATAAAAGAGGATGAAGGATCTATGCATATCACCTGATGCTATGCTATAGTGCTTGCTACAGTTTTCTTATAAAAAATATTTTAAATTAGGTTTATTAATATATAAATATATATATATATTTTAATGGGCTAAAGATTTTTATTCAGTAATTTATGGCAGCTTTTTATTTTCCTTTGACATTTATCTATGTCTTTAACATAAAAGTAATATGTGTCATTTTCAAAACAATTGCACCTCAACAAATAGTATACAAAACCAAGATGGGTAACACATGTAAGAAAAGAGGGTCCCAGCAAATTTACACAAAACCATACGACTATGACAAAATCATACAGAAATATTTTCCAGAAGAACTAGCCATCCTTGCATTACGGAACAGGAACCAAATGCCGTATCACAAACCAAAAAGAGTAAGATTTGGGAAAGAAGTCCTCTTTAAGGAATTTGAAGAGTCAGAGAAGACCGAGCTTCTTTCATCAAAAGAATGGAACAAAATGAAAGAAGACCAACTGTTCTTGAAACAGAATAGATTTTAAAATGATCCTCCCACACCATCCTCCACACCAATTGGATACTTTCACCTAATATCTCGGAGCAAACCTCCGTATAAGGTTAAGAAGTGCTTGAAAGAAGTGGCATCCAAAATAGAGGAATATAAGCAGAAGCAAGACGATCGTTTGGCCTCACGTAAAGCCAGGAGGACCAAAATACGAGAGCTGCACAAGAAGAAATTTCAAGCTTCAGCCTTGGAATTGAGGCAGATTGCTGAGGAGGAGTAGGTCAAGTTGGCAGCGAGGTAGGTTTTGCATTATTAGATCTAAATAATACCTATATAACTCAATGTGTACAGGAGCGTCCCTGCCCGCCCAACCACCATCTTCCAGGAGTACCCCGGGTGGACCGCCACTCCCCCGGCGGTACAACGCTCCTCGCGGTGGCAGACCATCAGCCACCGCCACTTGACCTACCCTCCTCTGTCTCCATTACATCCCAACAGCACTCTGACACTCTGCCAACAGGTCTTCTCCTTTTGAAGCTCCTGCCAGTACCATTCTTCAGCTGCCATGGGGATCTTTATCTTATGGCTGAATTAACGGCTTTCATCTTCTTGGCATTATCACATCTCCATCACAGCAAGGACGTCGTGGTTCAAACGTGGTGACGTACGCATCATGGCTTTAACTTGATTCTCCTACCCATAATTTCAAACAACTTTCATGGTGAAGGTGTTAAAAGCTTTAACCAATCACTGAAATCAGAAGTAACTTATTGAAAAATCAGGCAGAGTGTGAAAAAGATCATGAACCAAATTACCCACCAATTCTCATTTGTAGAATTAAGCACCAATTCAGCTGAGTACTGGTCTGAAAAACACCCTGAAATTCATATTCAGATCCCTTCTGCAGAAGTGACTTGCTAGAATTCTTCAATTACAACTTCAACACTAAGGGAATCTGATATATTATCGCATATCAGAGCCTCGCTGTGAATTAAATCCTACAAACAGTAAAAAAGTAATTAAAAGAACAAGACCTCGTCCAAGCGTGAAGTCGTCGCAATTCAATCTAACATGAAGCACTCACTTCAAAAATCTGGAGTATACAGAAAGTTCCAACTTCAGCAGAATCCAATTGTTGAAACAGTCAATCAAGTAACATATGATGAAAACACCACCGAGTGTAAACCTGAGAAGTAACTTGATAGAAAACGTAAAGTTTAATTATCTAATTTGCGGTCACTCAACTGTCAAATCAACCAAGATTATGAAATATTTAGTTTATCGTAAATAACAATTTTGTGCTCTACTAATACGCAAAATTCAAAAATTTTCGAATTAAACTTATTTAATTTAGTGTTTTTCTCATTGTTTCTAACATCATCGAAAAGACGCTGTAAACATATGTGTACACTTATACCTGTTTGTATATAGATGCCCAACGGTCAATCGTTTTTATTTTCTTGTAAAACTTCTTTCAATAAATTTAGCAGTATTTAAAGTCAAGAAAATCTGACACACACAACACAAACATAAATATAATAAATATTTTATAATATCCTTAATTACCTTTCTATATTGAAAGATGATAGAAGAAATTAATAATAGTAAAGGCTTAAATCTAATTTTCAAATCATTAAGTGTGTGAAAAATAATATACAATATGGTCTTCAAATAATATCGATTGAAAAAAGAAAATTTTATCAAGTATAGATGGAGCGTGCACACTCTCTAAGAAGCATTTTGAACTATAGCAAAGTCATCATTAATAATTTTTTCAAAATAAATAAAAAAAAAAGGATTTACGAAGATATGGTCCATATTCGATTAGGTTAAACAGGCATATTTTTTATATGAAAATCCTTTAGAAAAATAGTATTTATTCTCGCACTGTATATGTAGTTTATAGTCACTACAATGCCATCGGGGGTAAGGGGAGCTGTAGAGGAACTATGCAGGTGTAGAGGGATAAAGGATATACCAAGAGGCTTGAGACTTA
>CP092864.1:17440257-17474116 GCA_030710605.1 Cordylochernes scorpioides
TCTTCCATCTTATTCCATTCCCTCTTAGAAATTTCTTCAGTTTTCTCAATATTTTAAACTCTTTGAAGAGGAGCTCTCTCTGGAATCTGACTTTTTTGGCAATGTGGTGTGGCTCATCTTTTCTGTTTTGGAATGACAAAATTTCTAATTCCTCGTCAAAATACTTTGATAGTATAGCCTCATAGTTTATTTCCTCTCTGGTGGAATAAGGATTTCGTGGTACTTTTCGTGTGAAAGGCGCGATCTTGTTACCCATTCTTTTTTAGGATGTAATACGTTGGAGGAGATGCAATTGTTTGGTAAATAATGAGGAATCACTTTTATCAATCTTACACCAAATTTTACCACCTCATACCTCTATGTATCTAAATAAAAAGTGAAATGATATATGCTAATTATGCTTCTGAAACTATGATATACTTTAAAAATATATTTGATTTCGAAGCTTTACTTGTTGCTTGATTATATAAAAACATTTATCATATATATCATATATAGTATATATATGATACAATAGGAGGAAAGACCGGATAGCGTTGCTAAAAAGAGACCAAAAGTAAAAGCGATATGTTTCTATTTTTTGGAGAGGTATGAACTTGGCGAGCTATCGGACCATAACGTCCTTAAGACAGGGTGTAATACAAGGTTCATATTACAGCCTGTTGAAGGAAGTTATTGTTTGAAAGCTCTCCAAGCTTATACCTATTTAATAAAGAAAGTCATCGCTTTTATAATTTTGATCTCTTCTTAGCTATAAAAGTATTTGTTAACTCCTCTATATAGATGGAAAATTTACCGGGAGGAAATTGATCCATAAAAGCATAGGGCGCCTCTCCCGTCAAAATGAACGTTAAAACCTGACACCATCTATTGACCGTCGCCGCAAACTAGCGGCCTCGGGTTGGTGACAAAGCCACAACACCAGCTTTGGCAAAATAAGAAGCGTCAATAGATGGCGTCAGGTTTTGACGTTTATTTTTGACGGGAGAGGCGCCCTATGCTTTTATGGATCCTCTTTATAGGTAATATAGATTATGATTGGAATAGGAGGATGCGGATCAGTAACAAGTTCTATTAAGCTGACCAGCTGATAGTGTCCTGTAAAGTCTCCTGAGCTATGGACTCAGGGCGAGTAGTGTTCATAGTCCGACTTTAGAGCAGCTGTACATGGCGTCTGTTTGTCTTGTTATACTTATACATTTTATATTAGAGATAAGTTGACCTGCTACTGAGAGGATTGCTTCCAGTTTTAATGACTAAAACAGATATTTTTTTCATCACTAATGAAGCTCAATATCCGTTGAAATGCCATCTTTAAGTTATTGAGGGTAGAAAAATAAACTATAAGAAGAAATATATATAGTTCTTAATTATAGGAAATGATACTGTGTGTATAACAAGAAGAAATATGAACCCTAAACCCTATAATTAATTTGTCACAAAGATAATATTGAAAAGAGATGATATAAAATACAGAATATTTCTTAAGATTCATTTGAAAGAATCAACTTACTTTCTCTTTTTCGCAATATATATTAAAAACTATTGCTAAAATATTTTAATATATTTTAAATATGCCCTAGTTGTTAAATTTGAATTACAAATTAATATATTTAATTATAATTATCAAATATATATTTAATACTACATGTTTATATGTATCTTATATAGATAGTTTAATAAAGACAAGATGGTTCTTAATTGTATAAATGGACGAAGTAGAATCTTCCCCTGTGTCTGGAGGTATCTTCTCTGAAGTTGGGGGAGCATCCCTCTCTGAAGATATTTGAATATTTATATTTGTATATATTTTCTTAAATAAAATATATATTTTGTTGTAACCATTGACTAGCCCTCAAAAAGTTTTCAAAATTGTCAATTGTCTATAAATGGCCATTTTGGGAAACTATCCCTCCTCAGCGGTCACTGTTTTAGTCCACTTAGAATAGTATAAAATCTCCTGTATTTGATGTTCAGGGGGTATTTCTCTCTGAGACCTTCTTCACGCCAGTTGTTATCAGGGTGGTACTCGGACCTTCTCATTTCTCTCTGATACACTCCTCACGAGTTTTTACTCTTAGAAGAAGAGATCCTTCGGTAATTTGTGATGCAATCGTGGGTTATGGCAAGAAGTAAGGATGCACAAAGGAGGCAGGATTCAAGAGAAAAACCTCGTGAGGTGTTGATCGGAGAGGAAAGAGATGGTCTCAGTACCATCTTGGAAACAACCGGCGTGAAGACTGCCTTGAAGAGAACGTCCCCTGATCATCAAATCCATGGGGTTATATACTTTTCTGAGAGTGCTAATAAGTGACCGCTGAGATATGACAGTTTACCAAAACGTCTATTAATAGAAGGCAGGATCATCTAGTCAACTAGGACTGACTTTACTAGTAAAGTTTCCCCCCCCCCCTCCCTCTCCTTATACTTCGACTTAGAGATTATCTTAATTTATATATCTCTCTATAATATACATTTCGACATGTGAGTGGCATTGCTATATTACAGAAACATATTACAGCTGAAAAAGGCATATTCCGACCCTTTAAATAAGCATTTCAGATCGCAGAGCGACATTTAGTGGAATATATATTACTTAAACATTGATTTTTCCTCAATATTTGACCAACCCTTTAAGCGTAATGCAAAAAATTCAACGTTAAAATAAAGGCGGAATATCCACCGCCAGTAGCGCTGTACCACGCGCTCCACCCAGGGTACTCATGGCACAATCATGATCTAACATTACACAGAAGCCAATTTCACATGACATTATATGTATCGGCCTATGTGATTTATAATGCCATAGAGGCAATGAATAGAAATAAAGTATAGATAAACTTTATTTACAAGGTAACCAGAAATATCCATAATTAAATAGGCAATATTCTGGAGTAGAGAGTAGAGGATGAGCAAGGGTAAGGTTGAGAGTTGAAATGGTCGAACTTCCTACTGTTGAGGTATTCTGAAGAGTTTCAACCACGTAGATATTCTCATTTTATCTTGTTCAGCATCATATTTCCATGAGTAATACCTTTGATTCTTGTCATTTCTTTCTAACGGATAGTAGCGGGTATCTTTATTTCACTTCTTGGGATGAGTTATAAGAATAGAAAAAAATACGTTTAGTTGTTGTCTCACCCATGGGTGGTAGTGGTTGCTGTATATGCAATATTTGCGTTCGAATCGTTCTAAGGTGGTAGTTGGAAGTAATACATCTTCCAGGCTTTTGAGGAAAAAGTAAATTTCAGAAAACTTTTGATTCTTATTTCCATATGTTAATTTTCGGTTAAAAGTCTTACAAAACTCTTTGCCTCTAACGTTTTCGCAATCTTGTTTAAAGCTCCAGGGGGAAGGGGCACTTTCCAAGATATTTTCGCCTCTTTTTTTCATGGTTATTATTTAGAGATATTTCTTGAAATATCTTTCTCAAGAGCCAAAAGATGGTCATAATCTGAAAACTTATTGATTTGATAGGAACATTGGAGCTAATATTGAAATTTATTTATAATTAAAATTTTGAATAAATTAGAAAATATAAAATGTTGTTATTCAGAGAGTGGAAATGAGAAAGTCATTTCTCTACATGAAAGATTATTTGGGGAAATAGTGGTCTTTAATAGTGGTGATGGTGGGCAAGGAGACGGTCAGAATCTAGACTGAGTTAGAGGCTTTAATGGTTGATGTTATTCGGCATATGGCGAAGGAGGAAGCTGAGTAACTAGGTGCATTCAGATGTGGAGGCGGGAGGATGAGAGATGAAGACAGAGGAGGGTAGGTCAAGTGGCGGTGGCTGATGGTCTGCCACCGCGAGGAGCGTTGTACCACCGGGGGAGTGGCGGTCCACCCGGGGTACTCCTGGAAGATGGTGGTTGGGCGGGCAGGAACGTTCCTGTACACAGTATATGAGGTACTGATGGAACTATCTACTACTGAAATACTCACCTCGCAGCCACTTGACCTACTCTTCTTCATCCAACTGCCTCAGTTCAATGGCCGACAGTCGAACACGTTCAGCGCGCAGCGCGACTTTTTTGGCCTTCATTGCTCGACGCTCTCCAGCCCTGCATGCTCGCTCATTCTGGATTACCTCCAGCTTGTCCGCTACCACTTCCAGCATCTTGACAACATTATAGGGAGGCTTTGTCCCTGATGGCTGAAAGAAGTATCGTCGTGGTGTTGGGGGAGGACAGGACGGAATTTCTTTTTCTTTTTTCTCCTTCAAGAAGAAGGCGTCCTCATCGATTTTCTCCCACGATCTCGCTGAGAGCACCCCTGGTTCTTCATTTGCTTCAAACTCTTTGAAGAAAATCTCTCTTCCAAAGGTTATCCTTTTTGATTGGTGGAAGGGTTCTTTGGCTCTTTCCTTATATGACAGGATGTTTAGTTCTTCACTAAAATATTTTGAGATGATCCGATAATACTCATAGGCAATTTCAATTGCTTGTTGGTGCAGAGGCCTTTTTTTCTTACAGGGGGTACATTGATTTCCCATTTTGACACTGTGTCTCTTTCAATGGTGTAAACGCTATTGTTACATATAATGAGGACTCTTTGAGGTCTCATTTCATCCTATACCTTGTAATGAGAAAGAGAAATTTGAAATTACATATTTCTGAACCAAATTTATTCGCATAACGTTAATACTATTATGTGTGTGTTGTCTACAAATATTAGGTTCTACTTATTTCTATATAAATTTATAAAACATTTGTATTACAGCGACATTAGAATAAAGGATAGAGCTCTTTAATAAGATATATGTAAACCTGGTGTTTCGAAAATTAATTCATAGTGTGTGTTTTTATATTTATTTAATTTTTAATTAAAATATATTTGGAAAATAAACAACTTAAACGCGCGAATGTTAAATATGTTTTAAATAAAGGTAATGATGAAAATATGGGAGGGGATTCTGTTCATCAGCAGTCAACTCTCCCTGAACCTTCTTCACTTCAAACTACAATAGCGCTCAATATAGTATTGGTCTATATGGATTATATCCGGTCCTTAAGGAGAATTCTAGCGGAATATATTCAATTAAACTACGGATATACGCACTTTTAAGAATATATACACAAGTAATTTCTATACTTTTACTTTCACATATTTAATAAATCATAAAACAATTTTACCTTTTTATGACGCTTTCCTTTTAGTGATTTTCAATATATAAAATATATCAATATATTTGAAAATAATGGCAACAAATAATCTTACAAATTTATCTTGAGAAAATAATAAAACCAAGTCCTCAATGTAATCATCTCTTTTAATTATTATTCATAAGTTAAATATATTCGGTAACAATTAACAAATAAAAGTAATAGTTTTTCAACTATAATTCTGACTTCGAGTATATTAGGTAGAATTATGGAAATAGTAAAAACAAATATCAAAATCATAGAATGAAAATGAAACAATTCCCTCTCTATTTTAGGTGCTTCCTCGCCGGGATATGTTGATACTTTCGCTTTTCATTGTTTTAGTCAAATTCTCATGGTTATTATAGCTAAAAATATGAAAAAATGTAGCAAAGTATTTATTATTTTATTAACAGAGTATCATTTTTGATGTTTATATTTTGATACTCTGTGAAATTCCCTCATTGCTTATCTTTTTTTATCGTTCATAGTTTGTTCTTGCCTTAAATAAATTGCTGTGTCATCCTGAAGTTTGTCTTTCCTAATTTTCCACGTGGCATTATTTTATATTTATAACTAGACAAAATGAAAATATATAAGTATTTGCATCATTGTGAGTTGAATAAGAATGTAATAATAAAACCAAAATGATGAGACGCGCTCGGGAAAGATTTATTTTTCTGGAAAATGAATTTAGAGTTGAGGAAATGGATACTTTTGTCTATCTTGCTAAATTTGTTCACGTCGAAGTTCAATATAGCGTTGTATAAAAACCACGCACGCCCTATAAACTCGACCGACCAGCCCAACCCAACCCAGGAAGACATGAGCAATGGAGAATCTACGACAATTAACTCATTTGCTTCCACTGCGGAAGATCCGGCGCGATGTTGTTTGTTATTACAGGGAACAATGTCAAGTATACGCTGAAGCCAGGTCAAGAAATGACGGATACTGAAGAGATCGTGGATTTCTGAGTCGACCCCGAGATATGACGCCGACGGCGACTATGTAACTCTCTAAATTTCGACGTACTCAAACAGAAGATTTTTCCACATTTAAGCCACACAAGGTCGCCAGTTCGAAGATAATTCCTGTCGCCTGCCCACCGTTTCAGCCGTTCTCCCAAGCCTCAAATTGAGAAAACCTAAGTGAGCGGCCTGTAACGGGCGCAAGGAAAATCCTCCAGGGTATTTCGACGCTAAATTAAAACAAAATTTTGTTATGGTCAAAATTAATGTACGCTTGAACAAAGCATTAGTGGATTCAGGAGCAGACCTTTTTGTCATATTCGAAAACTTTCGACGTGAACTAAAGATACATTTTTTCAGGAACCAAGTCCCATTCTTAAAGCTGCTAACAATAATTTTATTGAGACCCTAGGAGTATGCGTCCTGAACATATGAAGTTAATGGTCTGGAGATATCCTTTGAATTCGTTATGCTGGAATGCAGCCATGACATCATATTAAAATGGGACTTCTTCAAGGCCACCGAGGCTGTTATTGATTGTGGGAAAATTAACTCCATCTCGGGAAAACTTCTGCTCTGGAGTCTCAGGAAAAGGAAAACCAGAGATTATGCACTTCCGATGGCTTTGTCATCCCGCGCAAGTCAATGAAGATCAATGTGATAAACGAAGAAATAAATGGAGTCAGAGAAGTTACATATTCTAAAAAAATATTATTAAGAAATGAATTACATATACCAAACTCTGCTAAGTTACATATCGTCACGGCACAGGTAGCAATTGGAAACCAGGAGTGAAAATATGCAACAATGAAGATTCAATGGGAATATCTTAATTCTGGTATAATTGCGTGAATGGTCTCGGAAGATGAACTTTGCTATGGATACAGGATTGACACATTTGATGTTGGGAATACCCATATTAAGCCCAACAGTACTCTGAAGCACATGGTAAACACGGGAGACCACTTTCCCATTAAACAGTGGTCCAATAGAGTGTCACCAAGTGAACGTCGCCTAATTCAAGATGAAGTGGACAAGCTGACTGAAAATGCCATCGTGTAACCCTCAGAAAGTTACATGATAAGTATAATTCTATAATGGATTTTGTGCTGAAGCAAGACATTCATTTTAGGAATCAATTCTTTTACATTATATTATTTGTGGAAATATTTGGGGGAATATTGAGAAATATGAAAAAATCCTCTTTATTTCAATGCGTTTGAAATATACAAAATCAAAAGTGTCTTTATCCAACAATGTTCAGATAAAACGTTTGATGAAAAAATAAGTCAGTGATAGAATAGCTGTGCACAGAGTGCTGGGATGATTAAAGAAGAAATTTGCTGCGTCACTTGCGTATTATTCTCAATTATCTTCTTTGCCATTTTAACCATACTTTGCCTTTTATTATATGAATACAGAATATAGTTGCATTATACGTTCAAAATCCTTCTGTATGAATCTTACTTAGTCCACCTATCACCATGATATTTCAACAGATATTCCAGATATGATTGAAAGATGTTGTATTCGAGGATGGATTTGCACTTCAAGTCGAATTTAGGTATTTATCTGAATAAATATTTTTGTTTTTGGATTTTTGTTCTTTTCATATTTCTTGTCATTCTATGATATTAACGCTGGTCTTAGACAGTTTTTATTCCACTTCTTTCAATGAATTATAAGGATAGACAATTTATTTTTCGTTGTTGTCACCGATGAGTGGTAGTGGTTAATGTAGTTGTCGGGATTTCGTTTGAATCTTTTAGTAGAACCTATATTTCTTCCAGGATTTTGAGGCAAATTCAAAATGCAAAAACCATTAGATAATTATTTTCCAATGTTAATTTTATATGAGTATCTCAACAGCGCGCGCAATTGAAAAGTCTTGCAAAAGGCTTTGCTTCTAACGTCCATTTATAACAAAATAACGATTTTGAAATCTTGTTAAAGACTTCAATAAAAAAATACTTTCCACAAGATATTTCTACGTCTGTTTCCATGATTGATATAATTAGAGATATAAATTGAAATATTTTACTCAGGAGAGTTAAAAGATTCCAATGATCTGAAAACTTGATTTGATAGGATCATTACAGTTATAAGTACTAAAATACTCGTAGTACTAAAATTATTTATCATAAAATTTCTGAATAATTCTTAAAATATCAAATTTTGATTAAAAGAGTAGGAATAAGAAATTCGTTTCTACTAGAGAGAGTCGTTGAAGAAATAGTGGTCTTTCATAAAATTTCTGAATGATTCAGAAAATATCATTTTTTTATTAAAAGAGTAGGAATAAGAAATTCGTTTCTACTAGAGAGAGTCGTTGAAAAAATAGTGGTCTTTCATAAAATTTCTGAATGATTCAGAAAATATCATTTTTTTATTAAAAGAGTAGGAATAAGAAATTCTTTTCTACTAGAGAGAGTCGTTGAAGAAATAGTGGTCTTTCATAGTGGTGATGGTGGGCAAGGAGACGGACAAAAGCTAGTCAGAATCAGAGGCTTTAATGGTTGGTGATATTCAGCATGTGGAAAGGGGTATTAGCGTGAGCAGGTGCAATCAGGTGTGGATGAGGAGGTGGGTGGGAGGTGGATACAGAAGAGGAAAGGTCGAGGGCGGTGGCTGATGGTCTGCCACCGCGAGGAGCGTTGTACCACCGGGGGAGTGGCGGTCCACCCGGGGTACTCCTGGAAGATGGTGGTTGGGCGGGCAGGAACGCTCCTGTACACAATAAATTACATACTAATCATAATAACTTAATGGAAAAGTTTTATGCGTATTAACAAAATTAGGCATCATATTTATCATTTAAATAGTTCTTCTGAACTTGCTACATACTTCTACTTATTAGTGATGAACCCTATTTGCGGTTTCATCAAATGGTTTATTTTATTATATTTTCCATGTAATTACAGTAGGGCATATTAGAGGTATTATAGAGTATAAGGGTATAAGCTTTTTAAACCTGCAGGAGTATATAGATATGATTGAAAGCAAATGCATCGAGCAACACTCTTCCGCAAATATTATTTCTATAAAGTTATCTATGTCCCACATATATACACGCCAATATAAGCAAATAGTTAAGCTAATTTATCTTCTAAGTATATTGTAAAATTCACCTCGCAGCCACTCGACCTACTCCTCCTCTTCTAGTTAACGAAGTTCGAGTGCCGATGACCTGAAGAGTTCTTTATGCAACTCGGTCCTCTTCGCCTGTCTTGCACGATGCTCGCTCAACCTGAAGGCCTTCATTAACAAGTGTTCTTCAAGCTGGCCAGAAACCTCTCTCAGTAATTTCCTCACATTGTAAGGCGGCTTCGTTCTTGTTGGCATGATGAAGTATATGTGTGGTGTAGGAGGCGGACAGGATGGGATGTGCCACTCTTTGATGCACGAAAGAAAGAAGGCATTTTCCTCCATTCTCTGCCATTGTCTTTTTGAAAGGAGCTCTGGTGTTTCGGAGCTTTCGAACTCCTTGAAAAGAATTTCTCTCTCAAACCTAACTTTTTTAGCTATATGTTGGGGTTCTTCGTTTCTCTTTTTAAATGCGTATATTTCT
Organism: Cordylochernes scorpioides; assembly: GCA_030710605.1. Classification (NCBI taxonomy): domain Eukaryota; kingdom Metazoa; phylum Arthropoda; class Arachnida; order Pseudoscorpiones; family Chernetidae; genus Cordylochernes; species Cordylochernes scorpioides. The sequence continues at coordinate 17,449,941 of CP092864.1, forward strand.
AATTCTTCCTTAAAATATTTAGATATTATGGTGTCATAATCTATTGTATCTCTGGTTGATTGGGGACTTTGTGATGTTTTCCTCGTACACAGAGTAACCTTGTTGCCCATCTTGTCGTTAGTGTGCGATCTGGAGGTGGAGATGCTATGGTTTGGTAATAATAAGTATCTTTTGGAACCATTTCGCATTAGATTGCTTAACGTATACTTCTATATATTGTAAACTCAATATTCAAACCACTATTATACAATATAAATATTGAAAATATTCTTAATATTTCTCAAATTATTAAAAAAATATCCTAATCTACATGATTTAACATTTAAATAAAAAACGGCACATCTTATATAGAAAAATAAACTGCGTTTTCAAATGATATTTTGAATAACTATTTGAAAATAACGAACGTTCTGACCGAAATATCATGCAATTAACGCAATTTATTTTCCATTCAAAAAAGGAGTGCCGATTTTATTTGAATTTCAAATAATTGAACCTACTTTTCAAATCAAAACTATTATTAATTATATTAAAGAAAGTGTCTGTCTATTTATATACATTAAACAGTGAGATATGGGAGTTGTTGGAAGTATGGTCTAAAACGTTGGTTTTCCACCGCTAAGACCCGGGTTCGATTCCCGCATTGGACACTTTTTTTCTGTTAAAAGAAAAATGCTCCAATGGTCCCCGATTCTTGCAAATGTCCAACCCCATCAGCGAGTGTAAGTGACCAAATGGAGCTCTGGCACATTTGTAAGTACAAAGTCGAAATGCTTTTCACATGTGTAGACATGTGGTGCTCTTACAATAAAAGAAGTCGTCTACTTCTACCCACCATGATTACCATGGGTTGTACAACGTGTACTAGGGATAAGCAAAAAAAAAAAAAACAGTGAAATATAGATAAATGAATAAATACGAGTGCGATGTCCTGAAGAGTTCCTTATGCAACTCGGTCCTCTTCGCCCGTCTTGCACGACGCTCGCTCAACCTGAGGGCCTTCATTAACAAGTGTTCTTCAAGATGGCCAGAAACATACTTCTATACACACAATTTATATTTTTTTCCATTCTCAAAATGTATATTTGTATCATTAATAAATATGTTTTATTTTTATTTCAATATTGAAATATGAGATGTATGCGTTTAAAAATATATTTAGTTTAAATATTTTTTATCAGAATCAAAGACCCATTACTCCAACATCCCTAATAAACAATAGATACTCTCATAGAATCCATCATATCCAGATTAAAGCACAATTGCATCAACAGTAGAATAGACATTCCGGAAATAACTACTTATTTATAGAATAGCTAACTTGACTTGTTATCCTACTGTTTAACTACATAATTTTTACGTGATTGGAGATTTGAAGATAGCCAAGCAGATCTTGAGGCCTTGGATATTGTGGATTATATATTTCTAAGACTGACTCTAAGGTTCAACTTCTGTTTTCAAAGCCAAGACTTTACTTCAAAAGACTTTTCTTCATGTTCCTATATATGCTATGAAGACAGGGCCTCCTTCACGGCTCAAAACAACTATGGACAAACTTTATTATTCCATTAATATCCCGATTTACATGCTAAAAGGTACAACTTCCTTAAGTTTTGTCAATTTGTGTAAAATTATCTATCATTTAGGCTGGGATTGTCTAAAATTGTATTTGGGTTCGTCAAAGGACCAAGAAACTTCTCGGGAGACGATGAAAACATATATAAACAACGATAAGTATTTATTAACAAACAACACATAAATAATTGATTAGTTATAAATAGAAATATACTAATAATGCAAACAGATTTCTTTTTCGTTTTTTTTCTTCTCGGGTTATTTGACCGATGGGTTTGAACAAGGCAGCTATGAATGACGATTTATTCTAGTTTTACTTGATTTCTCTGCCTCTTTTCACCGTGCTAGGCCACCTTTAATTCCACAATACTCTTTACATTGAATTTTAAAATTGTATCGCTTTTCGGCAATTTGTTTGATTCTTCTAATAGTCGTTTCTTTTACAATAGTTGTCCTTAGTTGTTTTGGTTTAGATTGCTCATTTCTGTCGACATCTGGGATGTTCTTTAAGAATTTGATATGGTCCTACTACAAGTTGAAATTATTGTCAATTGTCTCATCAATAAAGTTGGATGAATGATGATATCCAGGACTTTCGATCTAGTTTTGATTCCATTTTAACAACTTGAATTTTTTTTTTTAAACTTGGTTAGTCATGATTCCCATTGCATCGAGTTGTTCGCTTAACCTCTACCACGCCACGTTCTTTAAAGATGAGCTACGTTCGTGTTTTACCAACTACGTTGGCGAAATCCACATACTGTTTTCTGAACACGAGAGCTATTGGCTTTTTATTTCTCAAAAAGGGGGAATCACTTTTAAACTCCTCCAGAGTATTCGATCCGCTACTGGATTTGAGCTAACATAAAACGTTCGTATTTCTGGTGGGAAAAAGAGGAAACCTATAGATAGATGGCTGCCCGTGAGTATTTCTAAAATTGAATGTTTAGTCGCACTATTGTCATGTGATTGCGCCAGAAGGAATAGATGAAGTGAGTTCAGACCCAATATTAATAAATGGCGGATGTTCTTGGTGTATCCATGATTCTCATTACTCTGACTAGATATCTAGCCTCAACGAAACAGCAATCTTTGAAAGAGGGATTATGATGATGCTTTCACAATTAAGTGGTGAACTCTACATGCTTCCTTTTCAGACATGATAGCTACGGCGTTTTTCCTTCTCAGATTCTTCAGAAAATTTGGCTGATCAAAGGCTTCGGAAGGAAATGAGAAGACACATATCCTCTTCTTAATGAGATACCATATCTTCATCTCTTTCAGAAAAGATTGGGGCTGACACTAGGCATTCGTATCCCGTTGGACATAAGAGAAAGCCTTGCAAGCTAGATGCTTTCTCAAGATGAACACTACAATTTGAAAAAGGTAGCCATGGGTTTTTGCTGCTAGAAGGAACTGAGGAAGCGGTTAGCGTGTATGAAAATTATGAAGAAGTTTAGGGTTGACAGGCTGGTAGGGAGGTTGTGCTGGTAGAGGGGGTGGAAGTGTGGGCATCATGTAGGAAGAGGAAGTTCAGGGATGGAAACATGGAGGAAGAGGGGGGTGAAAAATGGGCATCTTGGAGGAAGAGTAGAAATCTAGTTGCGGTGTCGGCCACAACGAGGAGCGTTGTAATTCTTAGAGAATGGTGGCTGAATGGACAAAGATGCTCCTGTACCTCGCGGCCACTTGATTTACTCTTCATCTTCGAGAAGCCGGAGTTCTATTGCTGAGACACGAGCTCGTTCACTCCGCATCTCGCGTTTTTCGGCTTTCTTGGCTCTCAGCACGCGCGCTTTGCAAGCTTGCAGTCCTTCAGTCTGGCCGCTACTTCTTTCAGCATTTCCTCAACCCTATAGGGGGGTTTGGTGCCGGATGTTTGGAAAAAGTAGCGCCGGGGTGATGGGGGACGACATGATGGGATGTCTTTGTCTTTTGTGTCTTTCAACAAAAACGCATCCTCATCAATTTTATTCCAGGCCCTCGATGCTACAAGTTCTGGCTCTTCAGACGCTTCGAATTCCTTAAAGAGAATATCTTTCCCGAAGGTCACCCTTTTTGTCTGATGGTATGGTTCGCAGGCTCTATTCTTGCAAGCGAGAATATCAAGTTCTTCTCGAAAATATTTTGATATGATTTGGTCATATTCCAAAGCATGCCTAAATTCCTGATAGTTTCTTGGTTTTCTCCGTTTACAGGGCGTGCATTGATTACCCATTGTGATCTGATGAGTCACTTGATGTATCAATTGTTTTATAAATAATGAGAAAGATTTTTATGCGCGCCTAACACAATGCATATTCCACGTCATACCTAGATCTAAAAATAGGAAGAAATATCAAATATTTTGATATTTATCTTGTGTGTGTGAGAGAGATAGGTTATTATATATATTAAATTTCTTATCGATATAATTCTGCATTTTTTCCTAAATCATCCCTCCATATAAGAGCACAAAGCGTTGCAAATTGATACAGCAGCCTACGAAATTTAGCACAAATGGTTAAACTATATTTTTTAATTTTAACCATACCTACCCATTTCTTGATTTCTAGAAATCCACTTAGACGAAATATAAGAACTGATTGGCTAATTTAATATGATTACGCAAGGCTTTATGCTGGCTACTTTCTGCTACTTACCTTGAGCGTCCTGGAAAGATCTACTCTGAGAAATGTAGGAATGGAGCTCGTGTCAAGATGAAGAACGAATCTACGTCGTGTGCTCCAAGCAAGCTCGAGCTGCTTGCTAAAGATGTCTGGCTGCTGCTTACCGCCGAGGCTGGTACACATAGTGGAAGACCCTAGATTTCGTATACCATAAATATAAATAGATACAATGTTTGGAGCATTTTATGTTACAAATTATACTCGAATATCTACTATAATGACAATGATTCTGGCAAGATATATAAATCAACGAAGAATTTGAACTTTTTCGAAAGAAGAAAATCGCACATATATTAAACACAAATAGAATTGATTATAAATAGAATACATGAATTTTTCATAGAATGGAGATTGATATAAAATATAAAAATATAAAAATGAGTCCAACAAAGCTCCTGTGATGTTTATTCAAAGATTTGGTCTTAATTATGCACAGTTAAAGATGGAAATTGCTGTTATTTCTTGGATTCGGGCCGTTACTTCTACCAGCTGTTTACTTCGCTGATAGCTGATCAGTTCGTCTTTTATTGTGTGCTTGAATTTTGCGTTGTGATGCTCTCCGAGGATACTCTTGGTTCCTTTACTTTTGTTGTTTTAATCTGAAAAAGTCGGCCAATTATTTAAGCACTTCGGCTCTATTGTGTATTTGGGAGTCACAGTGCTCTTCAAAAATTCGACATGACCACTTGATTTCTTTTCTTATTATACTTGCTAAGGTATATCATCACTTGGTTTAACAATGCATTTGACTGCTTTGATGGTTTTCAGAACTTTGATTGTCTTTCATTTCAGATGAAAGGAGTAGGACGATTGGGGTTTTAAGATCTTGGGAGCTATCCTTTTTGCCTTGAGCCTTCATAGTAGCAGGCTGAGAGGATGGGCCATGATGATGATTCTCCAAGAAAGATGTTAAACTCTTCCGGCCATTTATTCAGCAAAGATGAGAGCTGACTAGAAGAATTTTCTGGTGGGTCAGGTACCCAGGAGGCCAGAGGCCAGTACGTGGAAGATGCCATTTGATAGAGGTCTCCATGGATGTTGTCATGGCTTATAGAGGTTAAGGAGGAGAATCATGAGGTGATCTGCACAGGAATAGGAAGAATGGGTGCTGGGAACGTCTCGGGGACAGAAGAGGAGAGGCCGAGGGCGGTGGCTGATGGTCTGCCACCGCGAGGAGTGTTGTACCACCGGGGGAGTGGCGGTCCACCCGGGGTACTCCTGGAAGATGGTGGTTGGGCGGGCAGGAACGCTCCTACATACAATACCTTAGAGATGTTGCTTATTTTAACTACTGCAAAACTCACCTCGCTGCCACTCGACCTACTCCTCTTCTTCGAGCAGCCTAAGCTCGATGGCAGAGACGCGAGCAAGCTCACTGCGAAGCTCAGCTTTTGCAGCTTTCTGAGCTCTATGCTCGGCTGCTTTGTGAGAAAGTTCGTGTTTGTAGTCCCTCAACAGGACCGCCACTTCAACCAGCATTTTCTCGACGCTATATGTCGGTTTTTTGCCGGATGGTTGGAAGAAATAGCGTCGAGGGGACGATGGAGGACATGGAGGGATCTCTTTGTCTTTGACCTCCTTCAAGAAAAGCTGGTCCTCATCAATTCTTTGCCAGTCTTTGGATACTAGCAGCTCTGGCTCTTAATTTCCCTCAAACTCTTTGAAGAGAACCTCATTTCCAAAGGTCACCCGTTTTGCCCGATGATGGTGGACACGGGCCCTATCCTTGTAAGAAAGGATGTTCATCTCTTCCTGAAAAAATTTTGAGATGACTCGGTCATACTCATTGATGTCTTTAAAAGCCTGCTGGCTACAGGATTTTTTCTTTTTGCAAGGTTTGCATATATTTCCCATTTTCAGGAAATGTATCACTTGATGAAGCGAATTCTATTGTTTCTTTAACAATGATGAGTCTTTTTTTAAAGCATTTGCATTATTCCTTAACCACTCAAAGTCTCTTTGTTAACACAAGAGGTTGGAAATAAAATTTTCATTAAAAAGTTTTTTTTTAATGTATTTACTAGCGGACGTACCCGGCTTCGCCCGGGTTTTAACCGAGTAAAGGTTTGTCTAACAAACATTTGTTAAAAACAATTCTCTATAAACTTATAAAAAAATAATAGATATAATTTGATAATTTGAAACTCGTAAATTTGAATCTCTCGATAAAGTGAACATTTTTTCCCGGTCCCTTGTCTCATCTTGTCTCAAATAAATTGCCGTGTCATCCTGAATTTTGTCTTTTCTAATTTTCTACATTACAAAATCACCGTTTTATCTAGTGAACATTTTTTCCCGGTCCCTTGAAAAATACTCGATAACTAACTTTGACTTGTGCGCAATTAATAGGTAGAATATCTTACTTTTGATAAATAATCTTTAAGATAATAAACTTAGTGATAATAAAACTTATAGATAAAAAACTTGTTATCATCGTCGCAATGGGGGCGCTGCTTGCGAGTTAAATCTACAAATCTGCAAATAACTCTAAGGATATTCAAGATATCTAAGACAAAGGGCCATAAAAAGCAGGTTCATATATGTGTTCCAAAATACTTCTAAGTGAACATTCATTCAAATAGGTCACTCGTTAATAAACATTTACTTTTTAATGGGAGGAAACTAGTCATATATAGGCACTAAGGAAGTTTTGCAAAATGAATTTATTATTCAAATTCTTTCAAAATAGTTTCCACCAAAATCAAAATACTTCTCAATCCATCTAAACCAATCATCAAACCAACTCTTCTACGTTTCCTCAGGGAGTTGGGCGCACTCGTCAACCCATGCCGACAAAACGTCTTCATCCCAGAAATTATTTTACCCTTTAGTCTGTTCTTCACCTGAAGGAAGAGGGCAAATTCGTAATGTGAAAGGTATGGACTGTAGGGAGGATGCTCCAACAACAAATCCGTACCAAAAAAATTGACAGAGACCTTCGAGCGGTGAGCTGGAGCATTTTCATGGTGGACAATCTATATGTCAGTCCTTGAGTTTAGACGTAACCTTTTGATAGCTTGAACAACTTTAGGGAAGCATTCTTCAATGTAATACTTGGCAGTGTCTGTCTTTTGATTTTTCAGTACCGCGCGGCTCTCACAAATACTCTGTAAGTAAAGGAAAACGGCTATTATTTTATTTTTAATGGATCTGCATTTGTACAGACACAAATGTGCTTTCAGATTCAAAGATCCATACTTTGTTCTGGGATTTATTAGACACATCAAATTATCAAGTTTCATCACCTGTTATGATACTATTGAAATAACGAGATGATCCATCATCAAATATTTTGAGCATCACTCGGCACCATGAAATACGTCGAGTCATCTGCTGATCAGTTAAGAAATAGGGAACCCATAGAGAACAAACTTTACTCACTTTTAGATGGTCGAGCAGAATGGAAGGAATTTCTGTTGCAGGAATGTCTAAACTCTCCTCTATCTGGCGATAAGTTATAGGTCGATGTCTCCAGTAATTTCATGACAGCAGCGATTTTTCCTTATTAACTGACTAAGATGGAATTCTGACCTTGGCGCGTATCTTGTCATATTTTCCTCGCTGAAACCAAAAATATGTTAATAGGATGTGGACAAATACCTAAATATGTTAATAGGATGTGGACAATAATTTCCCAGTACAGGAGTCATTTCTTTCAAGCATTCTTCAATTCCCAAACAGTGTTCAAAATTATATCGAAAAATGCCTCGGTATTCAATTTTGCGATGGTAGAAATTCCTTTTTAAAAATATTTAAATTAACTTGTTTTATTCCGTAGCCATATTAAGATAAAATGTAATACTACATGGATGTACAGTGAAGCGATCAACAATAATCGAGTATTCGATAATAGGCAGTTATTATCGTTGCTCTACTCGCCTGAAGGAGTCCCGAAGAGATAGTGAATTTTATTAAGTTTCCCAGAACAACACTTTTTCAGTTTAAGAAACAGTTTGATGAGTCGACAGTAACAAAGAAGGAATGGTTGCAATCAAAAAGCACCCGCGTCTATCGAACATGGTAAAAGGAGAATACATTCTCAAAAGTGTCAAAGAGAATATTTTTGAAAATCCTGGGAAGAGCATGACGTCCATAGCCAAGGGAATGGAAGTTAGCTCTTTGAATATTCTATCCATGAATACCGTGGACTAAAGTCCTATGCCCTTGATAAATGCTAGTTGCTGACTAAGAATATGAAAGATAACAGAAATAGAAAGGCTGCTGTCCTCTACAACAACTTGAAACATAACTCTTGTAGCATGCTGAGGTTGTTGTATGATTATAATAACTTTGATGTGGACCCCAAAAGGTAGATATATTGTAGCAAAGTATTTATTATTTTATTAACAAAGTATAATTTTTTGTTTATATTTTTCTATTCTGTAAATTTCCCTCATAGTTTATCTTTTTGTATTATATAGTTTGATCTTGCCTTAAATATATTTCTGAGTCATCCTGAAGTTCGTATTTCCATGGCATTTTGGTGGAGATGCTGGGTAAATTAGAGAAGACAAACTGAAGACCGCCTAGAAGACCTAGAGGCCATGAGTGCTGTGATCTACATTTTCGGTAACTGCTCCAGGATTCCACCCCGTGTCAAAGCCAAGACTTCCTTCTAAGATGAGGATGTCCCTATAGACGATACTACGACAAAGCCGCTCTTCACGTCGCAAGAAAAATGACGCAAAGGTAATAGGGAAAAAGTTCCATGACTTCGATGGAATTCTTGGCAGAAGCACGTCAGATCCATGTCAGTAACTACCAAAATTGCAAGCTGTGGGTCACAGCTCCCATAAGGAAGGGGTTATGTAACAAAGTATTCATTATTTTATTAACAGAGTATCATTTTTTATGTTATCATTTTTCTACTCTGTAAAGTTCCCTCATTGCTTATCTTTTGTTTATCATATAGTTTGTTCTTGTCATAAATAAATTGCTGAGTCATCCTGAAGTTTGTCTTTTCTAATTTCCCACGTGGCAATATTTACCAGTAGTGGCAGCATTTCCTTTTAAAATTCATTAGAACAAAGCACCTCATCTCAATGATTCTTTAGGAAAGATTTGTTGCTACTCTAAGTGATTAGAGTGTGGTTATTGTAAATGGTTAAGAATGATGACTCATTGTATATGAAACAATAGAGTTACAGCCAACAAGAGAAACATTGTGATAAAATGGGGAACAAATGTGTATCCTGTAGGAAGAGAAAGACCCAAACCCAGATGGCTTTCAAAGATCCATTTGAATACGATAGGGTGATATCAAAATTTTTCGAAGAAGAAATGGGAATAATGGCTTTTAAGGATAGAGGCAAAGAACCAGACCATCACCCAAAGAGGGTTAGATTTGGTAGGGAAATACACTACAAGGAATATGAGGAGGCTGAGGAGCCAGAGAAGCTTTCATCGAGGTCATGGGAGAAGATGGAAGAAGACGCATTCTTCTTGAAAGCGGAAAAAGAGAAAGACATCCCTGCCTGCCCACCATCGACGCCCAGACGCTATTTATTTCAACCATCTGGCACTAAACCGCCATATAGTGTCGGGAAATTTCTGGGTGAGGTCACAGAAAAACTGAGGGTCTACAAACAAGAACGCTCTCTCCTGGCAGCCAAGCGTAGAGAAGAAAAGGCAGAAAAAGCCGAACTACGCAAGGAACGGGCTCGAGTATCCGCGATTGAGCTTAGGCTGCTCGAAGAAGAGGAGTAGGTCGAGTGGCAGCGAGGTGAGTTTTGCAGTAGTTGAAATAAGCAACATCTCTAAAGTATTGTGTGTAGGAGCGTTCCTGCCCGCCCAACCACCATCTTCCAGGAGTACCCCGGGTGGACCGCCACTCCCCCGGTAGTACAACGCTCCTCGCGGTGGCAGACCATCAGCCACCGCCCTCGGCCTCTCCTCTTCTACCATCCTGAAGACCCTCCATTATTCTTCCTCGCCCCTCAATCTGACTCTCCCAATAGTTTTTGTAATTGGAGTTGCTAGGTTCTAGCATTCAAAATTCTATGATTGGTAGCCTTTTAATTCCTCTTATTGGTTTCCAGTACCTTAAAAAAATATATATATTTTTTGCAGAAAGTTCTAAAATTAGCCATCAACGCAATGCCACAGAATGTCTTGAAAACCATTGCATCTATAAGGTCACCATAAAAAGCTTCATTCAGAATTTACTTTACTCTAATTTACTCTAATATTCCACATCACTCAAAATTCTGATTAAAAATGCGAATCACACCACGCAAAAATACAAGGATATTTCAATAAAAGAATTAATGGATATCGCTAGATGGTTTCATAATCTTCATTAAGCCAGGAGCAAAAAAATATTATCAGATTTGCATATTATCTTCAAAATATCGTATGAAGGTGATCCGCAGATACCAGGAACCTTCAATGGCAAGAAGAGCTATGAAGTATCTTCGAGAGAGATATGTCCCACGAAAAAATAATCAATGGAATTTTCGAAATATTAAATAAGCGAATTCTTATAAGCATTAAGAATCTGAAACATAAGCGCTTAAATATATATTTTTCATTGATGAACCTTGTTTGTTAAGAGCAAAAGGGATGGTTCTCAAAAAAGAAAAGAAGAAGGCAGAGAACCAAGAAAGACAACAATTTTGGAATGGAGACAAGAATAAAAAGCTGTTAGTTCATATTCATTTACCATGGAATTTAGAGTCAAATGAATTCTATAAGGATCTTGTGTGTGATAGATCCCATTACACCTCATCTATGTCCGATGGAAATATCACATGAAAAGAATCAGTGAGAACAAAAATGGAATGTCTTTTTGAAAAAATCCCGTTGTAATCTAATTTGGCAGCAAATTTGGGTCTAAAATAAATAGGAAAACACGAACGAATATTGAAACTTTCGAATGAGCCGCAGAAATTCAAAGGATTACCATTAGAAGCACTCATAAAAATGACTGCGCTGAAGGAACAAGGCTTGTCACATCTCTTAACTTTATCCTAGTACCTCAAGGCATATATTTGTCCATCCTTGTAGCTATGAAAATCGCAGGTGGAATTTATTCTCAATAACCTATGGAAACCCATAAACTGGTTACAAATGGCCAATCGCCAAAATTAGAGGGAAAATACTTAAATGAATCTTAACAAAACACAATTTATTTTCTTAAATTCAAAGCTCCTCAAGTGAAACATCTCAAACCGCTACACTTTAGCAGCTCCTGCTTGAATGAACTATAAATATTTTCATGGCTGATATCAACATACATTTTAAGAGGTGAAAGAGATAAAATCAGAAAGTTATCATTCAATAAACTTATTTGCGTATTTTTGTGAATTATTATTTTGAAACCTCTGAATTTTAAATTTTAGACTTATGTTTCAAAAACATATTTTGAAAATAAAATTTATACTAAGAATTATTGTATGAGTAATAACCAAATTTTATTTTGAAAATATATAAATAGGCTAAATACCGCTAGATATTACTTTATTCTAAATATTAGAAAACCTTCATGAGAGTGACTATTTTTCGCTTTAAAATAAAACTATATGAGTGTTTCATACACTGTAGTGGGTACCTGCGAGTACAATTTATTTTTAAAAATATATTTTCTATATAAGTTTATAATCGTAAGATAGAATCCTTTGATGTATAAGTTTACGATACCCGAAAGCTCGAGATATTATTTATGAAATAAAGAAACTTATCCTCGGAGTTTTCATGTGTTGTTACAATATGTTTATAATATTTCATTTCATTTTGAAAATAGAGCAATCCATAAATAAATATTTAAAATAAAAAGTCATATATTGGATCAAAATATCATATGATATTTTGATACAATATCATTTTGCGTTTTCAGATTTGTATAAATCTTAGAAATAGATGGAAAGTATATTATATTAATTTGGCTATGGGTATAAAAACGAATATAAATGTTTTAGGTTGATTCAGAAGGAAAATAAAATATATTCTTTTCGGAATAGTGATTTACATACAGTTAAATTGTGAGATACTCAGGTGTAAAAAAGCATATATTGGATTCAAGAAAAATATGTATTTTCTAATATATCGGTTGGCTGAACGTCAACCTTTGTCAAGGTATTACATTTTGTTTAAACAAACTTAGCACCACATTCATGGCCATATTCTGAGTTTGTTTATACAAAATGTAATGCCTTGACAAAGGTTAGCGCTCAGCCAACCAAATATTGTCAAATAAATATTTTTCTTCAATTCAATATGACTTTTTATCACTTAATAAGATAATTATGGATTGCTCTTTTTTAAAAACGATTGTGAGATATTTGACGATTTGTTCATAATTCGCATGTTTTGTTCTCTCTTTAAATTCTAATATATATTATAATGATACAAAGGACATGAAAATGAAAACACATGGACATGACAAATGACTTGGACCCATAGCTACATCTTTACACACCCAAGATAGAGGACATTGCAAATGTTGTGATAGAGATGCATTAAGAAAGCTGAGGCTTTTCATTGCATATCCCAACATTAATACAATAATATAATTTTCCAGGTACGCGAGCACAAAGGCCACAAGGAATCAATATTAAAATAGAGAGGCTATGTAACAACGAATAAATGGGACTTGTGGCTTTAACAATTTTCAATAATTATAAATTTATAAAATCATTGTTAGAGTTTAATTTTATTATTTTTAATATTACTCTGTGTATATGTTTGTATTATATTTGACCAGGAGTGCTGGTCACGTGTGTGTATTTTATTGTATATATATGGTGGTTGGAAATGAAATAGGGGTTGAGCTTTTGTGAGACTAGTGCTTTCACATAGTTAGAGTTTGGAAAGCATTTTAGGAGAAGACCTCTGCGCTAACTATACCTCTAGGTGATATAGTGAACAGAAGAAAACCAGCGAAAAGAAGTTGGCGAACATTTTTGGTCCCTCGAGCCGGATTGATAAAAGGATAGATAAAAGGATGTGCTGATGTACTGAATAATTACAAGATTTAGAAAGGTTCACTCTTGATTAGAAGATAAAAGTTTAAAAAATCACAAATTTAATTTGTTGATACTAAGAGAATCAAGAAAAAAGGCCTATGCAAATTTAAGCAAGATTATAACAAAGAAGAATTTATGTAAACGAGGCTTTTAGAGAATTTTTGCAAATTAAATTCAAAAGATTAAAAAAACGAGGTATAGCGCGTTAAGTTAAATTAAGAACATTAGCAAGTCTAGAAAATGAAGCGGGCAATAAAAAGTAGAGCCGTTCAAAGAACGACTATTTCCAAAACGATTAAAAAGGTAGAAGCGGAGTTGGATGAAGAAACTCCTTCTGAAAGTATAGTAAGAACGAGTTATAAGCTCCTCGGAAAGCACATAGCAAATATTCAAGATGAAGATAAGTTGATCTGGGATTTGATGCTAGAAGATGAGGAGAGTGATGACAAGGTACTAGAGGAGGAGAAAGATACAGTGATCCATTTTTAGGAGAAGACCTCTGCGCTAACTATACCTCTAGGTGATATAGTGAACAGAAGAAAACCAGCGAAAAGAAGTTGGCGAACATTTTTGGTCCCTCGAGCCGGATTGATAAAAGGATAGATAAAAGGATGTGCTGATGTACTGAATAATTACAAGATTTAGAAAGGTTCACTCTTGATTAGAAGATAAAAGTTTAAAAATCACAAATTTAATTTGTTGATACTAAGAGAATCAAGAAAAAAGGCCTATGCAAATTTAAGCAAGATTATAACAAAGAAGAATTTATGTAAACGAGGCTTTTAGAGAATTTTTGCAAATTAAATTCAAAAGATTAAAAAAAACGAGGTATAGCGCGTTAAGTTAAATTAAGAACATTAGCAAGTCTAGAAAATGAAGCGGGCAATAAAAAGTAGAGCCGTTCAAAGAACGACTATTTCCAAAACGATTAAAAAGGTAGAAGCGGAGTTGGATGAAGAAACTCCTTCTGAAAGTATAGTAAGAACGAGTTATAAGCTCCTCGGAAAGCACATAGCAAATATTCAAGATGAAGATAAGTTGATCTGGGATTTGATGCTAGAAGATGAGGAGAGTGATGACAAGGTACTAGAGGAGGAGAAAGATACAGTGATCCATTTTTAGGAGAAGACCTCTGCGCTAACTATACCTCTAGGTGATATAGTGAACAGAAGAAAACCAGCGAAAAGAAGTTGGCGAACATTTTTGGTCCCTCGAGCCGGATTGATAAAAGGATAGATAAAAGGATGTGCTGATGTACTGAATAATTACAAGATTTAGAAAGGTTCACTCTTGATTAGAAGATAAAAGTTTAAAAATCACAAATTTAATTTGTTGATACTAAGAGAATCAAGAAAAAAGGCCTATGCAAATTTAAGCAAGATTATAACAAAGAAGAATTTATGTAAACGAGGCTTTTAGAGAATTTTTGCAAATTAAATTCAAAAGATTAAAAAAACGAGGTATAGCGCGTTAAGTTAAATTAAGAACATTAGCAAGTCTAGAAAATGAAGCGGGCAATAAAAAGTAGAGCCGTTCAAAGAACGACTATTTCCAAAACGATTAAAAAGGTAGAAGCGGAGTTGGATGAAGAAACTCCTTCTGAAAGTATAGTAAGAACGAGTTATAAGCTCCTCGGAAAGCACATAGCAAATATTCAAGATGAAGATAAGTTGATCTGGGATTTGATGCTAGAAGATGAGGAGAGTGATGACAAGGTACTAGAGGAGGAGAAAGATACAATGATCCATTATGATGAGAAGTGGATAAATCTTGAAATGAAAATAAATCATTTCCTCAACTCTGATGAAAAATACGGATGCCCTCCATGGTGCTAGTTCGGAAAAAGGCTCGCTGCCTGGAACAAGAGTTTGCCGATTGCCCAAATTGGAGTTGAAGATCTACGATGGAAGCAGTTTGGAATGACTGGGCTGGTGGGCTCAGTTTAATAAGATCCACGAAGATACATATATTTCGGCTGTGGATAAATTCCAATATTTGGTGCAATCCATGAAGGAAAATACAAGAGCCTCAAGGCTGGTGAAGAGTTATCCCATCACCGCAGACAATTATCCAAAGGTCATTGCGGCGTTGGAAGACCGCTTTGGAGATAGAGTGATTCTCACCGAAGTGTATGTGAGACAACTATTGGGATTAGTAGTGAATAACGCCCGGAGAAAGACCATAAGGATTGAGGACCTTTATGACAGGTTGGAGTCCGACTTAAGATCTTTGGAATCCCTGGGGATCACTCCAGAACAAAATGCGGCGTTTTTGTACCCGCTCGTTGAGTCAAGTCTGCCGGAGGAGTTAATCACGGTGTGGCAGCGTAGTGCCCTTTCAGGATATAATGATGAAAGTGAAGATACACCTCAATCTGTTGATGGGCGGCTCAGCTTGTTAAAGTTTTTAAGGCGAGAAGTAAAGGGGGAAGAGCGTCTGGCCTATGTAAGAGCTGGATTTGGGGAATCCTCGAATTCCAAAAGTACCAGGCCCAATACCACGAGGCTACATGTGGCTGAGGTCAACAAGCCAAGAGAAAGAAACCTGATGGCATCACTGTTCTGTCGTTGCGGTCACTGGTTGAGGAATTGTCAGAAATGGTTGGCCATGTCTGTTCAGAAGAGAAGAGAAGTATTGATGAGGCATAGGGCTTGCTTCAAGTGTTTCCGAGTGGGTCATCATGGGCGTCAATGCTGGAGAGATGTAAAGTGCAATATATGTAAGAAATCGCACAATACCTTGCTGCATCTCGGGGAGCAGTTGGTGTCAGGTCAGGGACCATCGAGCAGTAAGGAGAACATCCACACGAAGACTGATTCCACTGCAGAAAAGCCTGATATATCATTCGCTGGCATGCATGTTAGAACAGCGGTGCCAACGGCGCTTTTAGCCACGGCTTTAGTGCGGTTGGTGAACCACCTGAATGAGGAAATAGTGGTGAGAGCCTTGCTGGATCAGGGTTCGCAGTCTTCCTTTATACATAGGGACGTGCTCCAAGGTTTGAGTATCCCGGTCTCCAAAGTTAACGCTCAGATCTATGGAATCAATGCTACTAAGGGAGAGGAAGTTAAAGACCTTGCCCAGTTTGTCATCAAGCCTCTAGGAAATCAGGACTGGGAATTGCCATTGCAGGCTTTGGTGGTAAATAAAATGACAGGATTATTACCGAGTAGGGACCTTCGCCTACCAATGACCGAGAAGTTGAGAAATATACATCTTGCGGATCCCCAGTTTATGAAGAGTGGGAAAATTGATCTAATTCTGGGAGCTGATGTATACGGATTGCTCTTGCTGCCTGAAATCCGAAGAGATGACAAGACCCAGTTGTGTGCACAAAATACAAGGTTAGGATGGATTATTTCAGGAGGATTGTCAGGAAGCGATGTCGGCAATACGCAAGTATTTACTACCCGTGTACAGTATGAGGATAATTTGGAAACTATCTTAAAAAGGTTCTGGGAGGTTGAAGAAGTTCAGGTTACCAACAAAATAACTCCACAAGATGAGTTTTGTGAAAACCTGTACAAAAGTAGTATTCGACGTGACACCAATGGAAGATATATAGTTCCTTTGCCCTTTGATCCACGGGTTGGGATGCAGGATTGCTTCGGAGATTCCCTGGACTTGTGTGTCAGACGGCAGATGGCCCTGGAAAGGCGCCTAGCTCTAAATGATCAGCTTGGAAAAGATTATTGTAAGTTTATGGAGGAATATGAAGGATTGGGACACATGACCCAGCTGACTGAAATCCCAGTTGGTGATCAAGTAGGACATTGCTACCTGCCTCATCATGCCGTCATTGGAGGCCAACCTGATCAAAAGAAATTTAGAGTGGCGTTTGACGCCTCCGCAAAAACAAAGAATGGATTTTCATTTAATGATAGACTTTACACTGGTCTAAAGCTACAGAGCGATATATTATCTACTAGCGGATGTGTACCCGGCTTCGCCCGGGTTTTATCCGAGTGAAAGTTTGCCTAACGAATACATTGTTGGCTTTTTATCTTACATTCATTCTTCATTGTTGGCTTTTTATATTATATTTACTCTTTATTGTTGGCTTTTTATCTTACATTTATTCTTAATTGTTGGCTTTTTATATTACATTTACTCTTCATTGTTGGCTTTTTATCTTACATTCATTCTTCATTGTTGGCTTTTTATATCATATTTACTCTTCATTGTTGGCTTTTTATCTTACATTCATTCTTCATTGTTGGCTTTTTATATTATATTTACTCTTCATTGTTGGCTTTTTATATCATATTTACTCTTCATTGTTGGCTTTTTATCTTACATTCATTCTTCATTGTTGGCTTTTTATATTATATTTACTCTTCATTGTTGGCTTTTTATCTTACATTTATTCTTCATTGTTGGCTTTTTATATTATATTTACTCTTCATTGTTGGCTTTTTATCTTACATTTATTCTTCATTGTTGGCTTTTTATATTACATTTACTCTTTATTGTTGGCTTTTTATCTTAAATTCATTCTTCATTGTTGGCTTTTTATATCATATACATATGGTGTTATCTTAAAATTGCTTGTATTGAATATTTTTTAGATTGAGATTATTAGCTAGTATGTAAAAAAAATTAACTCTGTTGAAATTTAATTTTGTATTTATATATAAATAAAATTAACTCTGTTGATTTTTTTTGTATTTAATCGATAACAGCGAAGTTACGCATGTTAATGTTAGGAAAAATATTTTGATGTTAAGCAAAACCTGCTCCATCTCGTTTTACATAAATGTTGAAAATTTGGTCGAAATTGATGCATTGTAACGAAAGTGTTTAGCGAACACCACTTATGAAATTTCCATTTTATTAATATAGATTATGATGAATTGGCGAAGACCTAGAATAGTTATTATGTCAGATATAGAAAAAATGTATAGACAGATTTTAGTTCGTCCTAGCGATGCAGAAAGGCAGAGAATTATATGGAGGCGAAGATAGGAAGATAAATTAATAGCTTATCGACTTAATACTGTTACCTATGGCACTGCTGCAGCACCCTTTTTGGCTATGAGAACCCTATTAAAATTGGTAGAGAGTGAAGGGGCTAAGTATCCTAGAGCCTCTAGAGCAATCATAAAGGATACTTATGTAGATGACATTATTACCGGTGCAGATGATCTAAGAGATGGAATGGCGTTGCGTGATGAACTCATCGAGTTGCTTAGATGTGGAGGATTCACCTTGAAGAAGTGGTCGTCAAATGATCTGACGATTTTGGGCAACATTGCGAAAGAACATTGCGCACAAAATATTACATTTGAACAATCCAAGGTTATAAGGACATTGGGTTTAGGATGGATCAAAAGTGAAGATTGTTTCTTATATGACGTTCAGTCGTTGGAAAAGACATCGGTGACTACCAAACGCGAAATGCTTTCCTTCATCGCCAAGTTATATGATCCCTTAGGATGGTTGGCACCTGTCCTTGTAACAGGAAAAATAATGGTCCAAAGGTTGTGGATAACGGGATTACATTGGGATGAACCGATAGATGAATCATTCATTGAAACATGGAATAATTTTAGAAAGGAATTGAATTTCATAGGAATTTTGAGAATACCCCGATGGTTGGGTCTTGGGAGGAATACCCAGGGAGTACAATTGCATGGATTCGGTGATGCCTCTGAAGATGCCTATGCGGCAGCCGTTTACATAAGAATTCCCACTGATGATGGTGTCAGTGTAAAACTGTTGGCATCAAAGACTAAGTTGGCTCCCATTCGGAAGATGTCAATTCCACGCTTAGAATTGTGCGCAGCTCTTTTGCTGATCAGACTAATGAAATATATAATGGAAGAATTGAATATCAAAGTGGGGAGTGCTACCTGTTGGTCCGATTCTACCATAGTCTTGAGTTGGATAAGAACTTTATTCGTAGGTTTTTGAATTTGCCTAGATATACACCAGGATACATAATAAGACCAGAAACAGGCCGCGTCTCATTAATAATAACAGCTCTGAAATTGACCTTGAAATATTGGCTGAGGGTGCTGAGTATGGATACAAATAGACTGCCTCGAATATGTTTAACTAGAATGAGGCAATTATCCTGTGCTACAGGTGCGCCCATCGGTTTTATAAAACAATTAAGCAATTTACTCAATAATAACGGATCCTCGTGGCTTACTTATTGTAATGATCCTGATTCACTAAGGAATGCTATCCCTGGAATATTAATATTAAGAACTGCGATAGAGCAAACAATACAAAACGACTTAACAAGAATAACCCAATCAAAGTTATATTCCCACTCTAGAGACATATATACAACGTTTACCACCGAAGAATACTTCTTAAGTGAACTCCCTTTTCCTATCATCAGATTAATGGCACAATTTATAACCCTTTCAATTTTTTTCAGAGAACACCATTTGATTTTATTGAGGCGTGAATACCTGAAATGCACTTTCTGTGGATCAGGAATAACAACGGAGATGTTGCACTACTTATTTGACTGTGCTGCTCTGTCTGAGGAAAGACGAAAACTAAATGATAAAACGGGGCAACTTTGTCCTTCATTTCCCGCACTGATTAATGAAATATCAAAGAATAGGTATATAGCGATGGCGATATTTGTATTCCACAAGACTATATCCCGGAAAAAGGCCTCACAGTGTTCTCCCTATCCCTTGTGAACTGGCGAATCCTGTATAGGGCGAGAGGCCCTAAATAAAGGCTTTTGTTGTTGTTGTTGAGTTGGATAAGAACTATGTCTAGAAATCTCCCTACTTTCATCGGCAATCGTGTGGCGGAGATTCAGAGTTGTCCACAAATCAGGGAGTGGCGCTATGTTCCTACAAGAGATAATCCAGCGGATATCGCCTCGCGAGGGATTCTGGGGTCCGAGCTGAAACAGTTTTCCATCTGGTGGACAGGACCTACCTGGTTATCAGCAGAATCAACAGAATGGCCCAGAATGCTTCCTGTGTTTGAGAACCAAGGTCAAATTGAGCTCTGAGTGTTCATGCCCTCAGTGAAACACCTTTCTTGGTGGCTATAAGAGAAATGAGCTCAACCTTTAATGGGTATATCCGAAAAGTGGCCTGGATATTGCGTTTTTGCCATAACTGCCGCTACGGTGCGGAGCGATATCAGTCGCACTTAACCACAGCTGAACTGAGAAATGCTAATAGGAGAATACTTCAAGCAATTCAGTTCCAGCATTTCAGGGAATAAATAAGAAGTTTGACCACTTTAGGATCAGTGAAGCGCACAAGCAAGATTTATGGTTTAACACCGTTCCTCGACGATCAAGGAATCCTTAGAGTCGGCGGTAGATTAAAATGGGCTCCATCTATGACATATGAACAAAAACATCCTGCGCTATTGCCTTCATCAGGAAAGGTGGCTCAGATGATTGTTCAAGCAGTTCATATGCGGACTTTGCATGGAAGTGTGCACCTGATGCTGTCCACATTAAGACAGAAGTATTGGATGCTGAGAGCAAAAGATCAGGTGAAGAGATGCATTCGAGAGTGCGTGACATGCTGTCGATACAATCGCGTCACTCAAGGCCAGCTAATGAGCGATTTACCCAAGGAGAGATTAACACCGGGTAAACCTTTTTCAATCAGTGGTGTAGATTATGCTGGACCTGTGAACCTTCGATTGTCCAAGGGTAGAGGCCGAAAGACTGAAAAAGGCTACATCTGTCTATTTGTGTGCTTTTTAACCCGAGCCGTACATCTTGAATTGGTCACAGATGCTTCTACACCTACCTTCATGTCGGCCTTTAAGCGATTTGTAGCACGAAGAGGACATTGCACTCAGCTATATAGCGATCAAGGAACAAATTTTGTGGGAGCTGCACGACAATTACGTTCATGTTTCTATCTGGCTCAAAAGCAATTAAAAGAACTAGCTGCCGTGTTAGCTAATGAAGGAACTGAGTGGAAGTTCAACCCTCCAGGAGCCCCCCATTTCGGTGGTCTTTGGGAAGCTGAGGTAAAGGCTTTGAAGTATCATATAAGGCGAATTATTGGGAACAATTTGTTGACATATGAAGAACTGCTGACCGTTCTAGTCCAAATCGAATCTTGTTTGAATTCGAGACCTTTGTACCCAATGAGTAATGATCCTAATGATCAAGGGGTATTAACTCCCGCCCATTTCTTGCTGACTGAGCCATCCTCTTGTGTCCCGGAAGATGACCTATTATTGGTAAAGAATCATCTCCTAACAAGATGGCAGTTGGTTCAGAGGGTCTTGCAACATCTGTGGAAAAGATGGTCAAGGGACTACTTGAATAACTTGCAACAGCGCAATAAGTGGAAGACCATCTCTCCCAATGTCGACATCAATACGCTAGTATTGATAAAAGAGGAAAGAATGCCCCCTGCAAAGTGGCTTATGGGCAGAGTGGTGGAGACACATCCTGGGAAGGACGGCCTGGTGCGGGTTGTTTCGGTGCGGACATCGGTTGGAGTGCTCCGAAGACCCTTGGTGAAGCTGGTGTGCTGCTTCCGGTGGCCCCTCCGGAACTTGATGTGGCCCATCAACTCGGGGAGGAATGTTAGAGTTTATTTTTATTATTTTTAATATTACTCTGTGTATATGTTTGTATTATATTTGACCAGGAGTGCCTGGTCACGTGTGTGTATTTTATTGTATATATATGGTGGTTGGAAATAAAATAGGGGTTGAGCTTTTGTGAGACTAGTGCTTTCACATAGTTAGAGTTTGGAAAGCCCGCTACATTTTAGGAGAAGACCTCTGCGCTAACTATACCTCTAGGTGGAAGAGTGAACAGAAGAAAACCAGCGAAAAGAAGTTGGCGAACAATCATTTTAAAGAAAAAATTCTTGATGGTTGAGGAAGCTTTTAATCCTTATGATAGGAAGACGGTTTTTTTGGCCGTCGATGGAAACACACATACCTATTGATGCCTTTGAATTTTTTAAGTAAGAACCCAGCACTAGGAGCTAATTTTTTTTTTTCATTTCATGGCAATAGGTTGAGGGTTCGCATATATTAAATATAGGACTGTTTTAAGGGTATTCTGGTATACGAGAGAAAGGGGATCCTTAATCTTGACATTTTTTGTCTTCAGTCACCCTGATTCTCACTGTTCTCTCCGTATATTTAGGTTTTATTTTAAAATAAAAAATACTGTCGTAAAGGTTTTCTAATATTCAGAGTAAATATTATTCATTTCCACACACACATTCAGCCTATTCATCTATATATATATATAATTGAATGTCTGTCTGTGTGTACTCTATAGATTCAAAAACCATACATCCAATCGACGTGAAAATTTGGGATATTATTAGGTATATCCCCGGGAAGGTTTTTGAAAAATAATTTCTTGAATATCCTTAGAGTTATTTGCAGATTTGTATATTTAACTCGAAAGCAGCGCCACCATTACGACGATGATAACGAGTCTTTTTATCTATAAGTTTTATTATCACCAAGTTGATTATCTTAAAGATTATTTATCAAAAGTAAGATTATCTCAGGATGACACGGGAATTTATTTGAGACAAGAATAATGATACAATTCAAGGCGAAGATACTTTTCCTTTAACTTCCAATTACCGAGGGAACCAATTAATATTGATTTTATTCAACTTATCGAGTATTTTTCAAGGGACCGGGAAAAAATGTTCACAAGATAAAACGATGATTTTGTAATGTAGAAAATTAGGGAAGACAAAATTCAGGATGACACGGCACACAGGGACCGGGAAAAAATGTTCACTTTATCGAGAGATTCAAATTTACGAGTTTCAAATTATCAAAAATATATATATATATATTTTTTTTTATAAGTTTATAGAGAATTGTTTTAACAAATGTTCGTTAGACAAACCTTTACTCGGGTAAAACCTCGGGCGAAGCCGGGTACATCCGCTAGTATATATATATTGAATAAAAAAATTGAATTTTATTCATAAACGAATTTTCATTGTAAAATGATCACTTTTATATATATATTTTTGGAGACATATATAAGTCTAAAATTAAAATTGAGAGGTTTCAATATATATTTTTAAAAATAGGCAAAATAAATTTATTGGATAATATATTTTTCGAGCCGAAGCTGCAGAAGTATAGCGGTTTGTTTAAGGTACTTTATTAAAAGAGTTCTGCATTCAAGATAATAAATTACGTTTTATTAAGCTTTAATCTAGCCGATATTCCCTAATATTTTGGAGGTTGTCTATTTCTGTTTCTGAGTTTCTGTAGAAAATTGAGAATATATTTCTCCGGCGCCATTTTCATTGCTAAAAGGTTGGTCGAAACTGGGATATAGTTTAGAGATATTATAAGCCTTGGTTCGTCTATCTATCATTTTTCTGAGGGCTTCCAGGCAAACTTTTAGGCAAATTCGAGAGTTTTAGTGTTCTTCAAGTTTGCATATTTATGCTATTCTCAAAATTGTTGAAAAATTAGATCACAACGGGAATTTATCAAGAAAGGGTTATTTTTGTTACCCACGTCTTTTTCACGTGACATTACGATAAGATATAGACGAGGTGAAAAAGGAAATATCACACATAAGATCCTCAAAGAGTCATTCTACTCTAAATTCTATGGTGAATGAATAATGGGACTATAATAAATTTTGATAATCGACTCTATTTCAATGTCATAATCTTTCTTGGTTCTCTGATTACTCTTTTTTCTCTTTAAGAACCAGTTCTTTAGCTTTATCTCTGAACAGACGATGTTCAACAATGAAAAGATCAATAATTATGCTATTATTTTTCCAATTTTTATTATTTGTGGTAGTTCACTTATAGGGCAATTTCGAAGATACTTCATAACTCTTCTTGTCATTGAAGTTTCCTAGTATCTTTGGATCATCTTCATGTTGAATTATTAAAATCAATTTCAAGCTCTTGCCATGAAAAAGTGTATGATAACCTTCTAGCGATTCCTCTTGATTTTTTGTTGAAAGATTCTTTTCATTCTTGGTGATTCTAATCTTCTGATC
>CP092864.1:17474216-17485166 GCA_030710605.1 Cordylochernes scorpioides
TTAAGAACCAATATTAAAAAAATAATAATTTATTAAAATATACGCCTATGTAATCACTAAACAATATCACATATATATATGAAAAAACAATAGAAAAAATAAAAGATAAGTGGGTCAGGTGTTGATATTAAAAATAAAGAAGGCATCTCCTGACCAGGAGCACATGTGCTTTTTATATGGCAGAGCGCCATCTAGTGGAGCAAAAATAAACTAAACGTTTATTTAGCTTGCTCCGTGATATTTGGCCAACCCAATTTCTTGATAAATCAAGAAAAGCCATCCACGAACGCGTTTCGCGCTGTTGGCGCTCGTCAGCGTGGAAAAGGCTGTAACCACTGCGACCAAAAATTATTTTTGGTCCCAATGGTTTCCCGAAAAATCAAGAAATGGGTATTTAAGGCCAAATTTGCGTAAATACGCTTAACACATGAAAAAAACAATAGAAAAAATAAAAGATAAGTGGGTCAGGTGTTGATATTAAAAATAAAGAAGGCATCCCTGACCACGAGCACATGTACTTTTTAGATGGCAGAGCGCCATCTAGTGGAGCAAAAATACACTAAACGTTTATTTAGCTTGCTCCGTGATATTTGGCCAACCCAATTTCTTGATAAATCAAGAAAATCCATCCACGAATTGGGTTGGCCAAATATCACGGAGCAAGCTAAATAAACGTTTAGTTTATTTTTGCTCCACTAGATGGCGCTCTGCCATCTAAAAAGCACATGTGCTCGTGGTCAGGAGATGCCTTATTTATTTTTAACATATTGTTACGACGCTTCTCAGCCGTCGATGTTTGCGTGCAAGGTTTCTGAGAAGACAAAGTGGGTTCGTTTTGGATACAGCGTAGTACTATAGATTTATTTAAACACAACTTTAAAAGAGATATTAAGGACTATACATGGGAGATAAACACTTGCCTTCCAAAGCCGTTCCAACTGTTTACTGTTCTTGCCCTCGCGCGGGCGTGCTCGCGCGGGCGTGCCTTGCCTCCCTTGGCTTTCCCACTTCTTCTCTTCTACTTTTCTGCATCGCTTCACTGCACCCTTCTCAATCCTTTTCGTCCCGAAAAGGCCGATTTCACCAGAGGCGCTGATCGGCGGCCCTTTGATCTCCCTGACGTCTCTGGCCACATGAGGGTCGTCAGCCTTCCGGAAGCGTAGCGGCAGGATTAGCGCCAGCCCTTGTTTGCAGAACCACATCCTAACTCGGATTTTCTTCCCACGACAGGGCGATAGATCGTGGGTCTCAAAAGTGGATGCGCTTTCTTGATCCACGCTGACCATATGGTGGCCTTCCAGCATGTATTCGTCCTTGTTAGACTTCCAGAGGTGTTCGAGAAAGTTCCTTTCTTCTGTCGGTTTCGCATTTCTTTGCAACTGGAGATGTATTCTTCTACAAATTCTAGACCTGGACAACTCGATGCTGTCTTTGCCCTGGAGCATGGAATCCTCGAAATTTCTGAAGGTGTCAGACCGCACAGTAGTTTCAATTTCGGCACAACTTGTTCTAAGCGATGGTGGCTGAGTCTGCACCTTGTCGGGCGAAGTAACGAAGGTGATGGGCACACACTCGTAGCACATCTTTTCAGCTTGTATTGCAGACGACGGCGCTGACACATTGCGCGCGACTTCCGCGTCACAGACATTGTCGTCGGACTTCCACAGAGCGTCCAATACTCTATCCCGTTCTGTCGGGTTGCCGGCTCCAACTTCGGGGTGCTTCGACCATCTAGTCTTGTCGCACTTCCACGGAGCGCCCAGCTCCGTCCCGTCCAGTTGGATCGCCGCTGTAGTCCCTGACAACCTGTCACTGTCGCAGAAGTCAGCCACGCCGTCACATTGCAGCTCGCCAAGATCGTTGTTCTTTTCATGGAATATTTCAGAATGGATCCCAAGGGTTGAACCCCCGCACTGTATATCACCTGGAGGGCATTTCCCTTCCGTCCGCTTGATTTGGTTCGAATCACTCGTGCCACAGCCGTTGTCTGAGGCGATCAGCTCGTCCTCCTCCGCTACACAACCAGTCTTGATCATTCCCTGCTGTCGACACTCTTCGGACTTCTGGATCACGGGAGAATCTTCCAGCGTAGATTCTGACAGTTCACTTTCGACGTCTCCCGACGTGATGGTCTTTGTTGTGATGGTCTTGCCGGGATCTTCATCACCTGGACTCGTCTTTTGTCCCCTCAGACATTGAATACGTGGGCTATTGGTTGCTGTGATTGTTTTTGAAAAGCCATCAGGATTTTCTGGCGATAGTACATTGAACTTAACTTTGCAAAGACATTGGGGAAAGTGAAAGAACGCTTTTACTGGGCTGGATGCCGTGCCAGTGTTGAAAAATGGGTACGACAGTGTACGGAATGTGCTTCCAGAAAAGGACCAAAGACAAGATCGAGAGCCAAACTCAAGACTTACAACGTGGGAGCCCCGTTCGAGAGGATCGCTATCGACATCATGGGACCATTGCCGCGAAGTGACAAGGGGAACCGCTATATCCTAGTTGCAATGGATTATTTCACCAAATGGCCTGAAGCCTTTCCGCTTGCTGATCAAGAAGCTGAAACAGTTGCTGAAACCTTAATCAGCGAGTTCTTCAGTAGGTTCGGTGTCCCCATGCAGATCCACACTGACCAAGGGAGAAATTTCGAAAAGGATTTCTAATATTTAGAGTAAATATTATCCGGATGCACACACATATTCAGCCTATTTATATATTTATATATTTTTAAATTAAATTTGACTATTATTCATTCACTAATTCATAGAAAAATAATTGCTTTTATATTTATTTTAGAAGACATATATGAGTCTAAAATTAAAATTCAGAGGTTTCAAGATATTTATTTAAAATTACGCAAAATAAGTTTGTTGCTTAATATATTGTCGCGATGAAAAATAATTAACTAGGCCTTCGAATTACTTTAAATATTTATTTAATGAGTTATATGAGAGATTTTAAATATAAAATAAGAGTTACTATTTACATGAGCCAAATCGACCCAGCCGTTAGAGCAAGAGGGGAGAACTGAGATATATCCTCCTTCCGCCACTGTTTACCCCGACCGGTCGGTCCAGATAAGGGGGAATACCAGGAAACTCTGTCCTCCTGACATCACTCCCTCCACAAGAGAAACAGCGTCCCGCTGTTTACTAGTCGGTCACATGACCTTGGGCAATCTGTTCTTGGACTTCAGGGTCGTGGTAGGGCTTCATTCTCACTACATGGACGATATCTTGGGTTTTTCGTCTTCTCCTAGTATTCGTCACGCCTTCTACTTGATAATTTACACTCGATATTTTTCTGATCACTCGATAGGGTCCGAAATATCTCTTCAATAACTTCTCCGATAAGCCAACGGTACGGACTGGGGTGAACACCCACACCAAATCACCTTCCTTGTACGTCACCTCCTGATGCTTCTTGTCGTAGCGTTCTTTGTCTTTGCTCTGAGCCTGCAGGATGTTGAGACGGGCTAACATTCGTGCGTCCTCAGCGTTGGTCACAAGATGGCCCACATAATCTTCTGCAGTTCCTGCCGGCTGGTACGGCAGTATAGAATCCAGCGGTGTTTCAACTTCTCGGCCGTGGACGAGGAAGAACGGGCTGTATCCTGTTGTCTCTTGTCGAGCGGTATTGTAGGCGAAGGTCACATATGGTAGGATGTTGTCCCAATTTTTCTGATCAACGTCAACATACATCGAGATCATGTCAGTCAGGGTCTTGTTAAGTCTTTCTGTCAAACCATTCGTTTGAGGGTGGTATGCCGTGGTGAATCTGTGAATTGTTCCGTTTAGATTATTTATTTCTCGTATGGTCTGAGACATGAAATTTCTTCCTCTGTCCGTGATGATTTCCCGAGGAGCGCCGTGCTTGAGTATGACGTCTTCAATAAGGAAGGTTGCTAATTCAGTAGCCTCCGCTGTTGCCGCGGCCTTTGTTATCGCAAATCTGGTGAGATAATCAGTCGCGACTATTATCCATCTATTTCCCGTGTGAGATATGGGAAATCTTCCCAGATAATCAATTCCTATCTTTTGAAAAGGCGAGGTCGTTGGAGGTATTGGGACTAGTAGTCCAGGAGGTTTCTGAGGCACGCCCTTCCTTCGCTGGCATTCTTTACAATGAGCAATGTATTGGGAAACTGTCCTATAAAGTCCAGGCCAATATAATCTCTTTCTAACGCGGTCATAGGTTTTGGCAAATCCCAAATGACCGGCCATTGGAGTGTCGTGGACATCTTTAAGAATTTCGTGCCTCATTTGTTTTGGGACTACTAGCAGCCATGGTTTGCCCTCAGGGTCGTAATTTTTCTTATAGAGAACGCCTCCAATCATCTGATACCCTTTTAAATTTTCATTTGCAAGTTTTTCACGGATCCCAACCAAATGAGGGTCTTTACTTTGTTCTTCTGCAATGTCTTGGATGGAAGTAATGTGCCCTTCTATCTCTGCGGTGTCAGCCAAGGGGCTTCTTGACAAACAGTCAGCGTCTTTATGCTTGCGTCCGCTTTTGTAAACGATGTTTATGTCGTATTCTTGTAGTTTGAGGGCCCAACGAGCTAAGCGGCCGGATGGATCTTTCAAGCCTACCAGCCAACATAGCGAGTGATGGTCGGTAACCACAGTAAAGGGTCTGCCATATAGGTACGGGCGGAATTTACCAAGGGCCCAAACAACTGCGAGGCATTCTTGTCCGCGGCTCTTAGAAGTGGTCCATTTTCTTTAAAAACTGGGGCCTTTATAGAACGTCTGAAAGCTTCAGAAATTACTGAGTAATCAGCGCCGGAGTCCACAAGAGCTTGTACATTTCGTCCTTGTATGTTGACAGATATCCAGTTCTTTTCCATTGTAGCGGCTATACGGCAGGGAGGATTTTCGTCTGTGGCGGCCACACCTCCAGAGGGCGCGCCATCTAGTTTTCCTCACTGCGGCGACTGGGTGAGCGGCTGGGACGGCGAGCAGGGGATTGTGAGGTTCTTCTGGGAGCTTGGAATCTTCCGCGGTGGGGATATGGCGACGGGTTTCTAAATCTTCCTTGGGATAGTTCGCTTCCTGATTCGCCCATGGTGTAATTTTCCGTTCTTGGTCTTCCGAAATCGACTGTTTCTCTTCCAAGTCTGGCATCCGCAAAAGCTTGACGTCTGTCTCTGCAATAACGTGCAACGTGGCCAGGGCGCCCACAGTGGAAGCAGATCGGTCTGTCATCTTCAGTACGCCACTGAGTCCTTTGATTATTTGGTGGCCCTTCGGTTCTTCGTCGGTAACCTTGATCGTTCTGGGGGAGGTATTGTCGCCGAGGGCGGAAGCTCTCGGGCTGACGAGGGGCAGAGATAGGAGCCAACGTTTGCTGGATTTCACTACGGATGACATCCCGTAGGTCGGGAGATGGAGTGTCGATATCCTAGGCGGCAAATGTAGAAGGAGGAGCCATAAACTTCTGCACCTCCTCTCTTACTATTCTTCTAATCAGGGCTTCTAGGTTCTCAGGTTCAGCGGTCGAGATGGTGGTAACATTGGGCAGTCGGTTGAACCTGGGCGGTGCAACACGCATCCTCTTGAATGCCTCGAATCGGCGGCAGAACGCAACAAATTGGTCCACCGTGCTGATGTCCTTCCCAACAAGTGCCTGATACACTTCCTCCGCTACGCCTTTAATCAGGTGGCTCACCTTTTCTCCTTCCGACATTCTGGGGTTGCTCTGTTTACAAAGAAGGAGGACTTCTTGTATGTAGCTCTCGACGTTTTCCCCACTCGTCTGCGCTCTAGTTCGAAGAATGTGCTCGGCTTTTCTAGCCGTGTCTTCCTTGTTCCCAAATATTTCACAAAACTTTATCTTAAATTCCTCCCACGAATTCAAGATTTCCTCGAAGTTTTCGAACCAGCACTTCGCTGTGCCAGTGAGGTAGAAGATGACGTTGGCCAGACACATGGAGTCATCCCACTTGTTGTAACGTGCCACACGCTGGAAGTCGCTCAGCCAACGCTGCGAATCTTCCCCACGTTCCCCCGAGAAGACAGTGGGATCTCTCCACCGATGGCAGAATGGTCGGTTTTCTTCTCTTTCCATTTTCTTCCGAGCGGGAAATGCAAGCACTGTAGATAGCTCTGGTTGCAATCCTTGAAGGCGACGACTTCGTCTGGTGACTGTCTCGTTACCCGGCGTCTCCACCACAATATTTTCCTGATATTCGTTCACTCTTTCTAAAAATATATCCAAAGTTTATTCGAGCCGAAGCTGCAGAAGTATAGCGGTTTTGTTTGAGATATATTATTTTAAGAAGATCTGCATTCCAGATAATCAATTACGTTATAAGTTTCAATCTAGCCGATTTCCCCTAAAATTTTGGCGTTTGTTTATTTTTTTTTACAAGTTTCTGAGTTTCTCTAGATAATTGAGAATATATTCCACCGGCGCTATTTTAATTGCTAAAAGGTTGGACGAAAATGTTGCTCTAAGAAACTGGGATATAGTTTAGAGATATTATAAGCTAGGTTTGTCTCTCTATCATTTTTTCTGAAGGCTTCCAATGGTCATGCTATTTTTTTAGGCAAATTCGAGAGTTTTAGTGGTTTTCAAGTTTCCATATTTATTCTATTCCCAAAATTGTTGAAAAATTTTATTACAACGCTATTTTAATCCAGAAAGGCGTTTCATTTTGGTTCCCACGTCTTTTTCATGTAACATTCGGATAGGACATAGACGAGGTAAAAAAGGAATATCACTCATAAGATCCTCAAAGAGTCATTCTATTCTAAATTCTATGGTAAATGAATAATGGAACTATAATAAATTTTGATAATCGACTCCATTTCAATGCCATAATCTTTCTTGGTTCTCTGCTTTCTTATTTTCCTCTTTAAGAATCAGTTCTTTAGCTCTATCTCTCAACAGACGATGTTCAACAATGAAAAAATATATAATTAAGCGAATATTTTTCCAATTGTTATTATTTGAGGTAGTTCAACCATTTAATATATTGTATTTGAATTATTGGGGCAAATTTCGAAGATACTTCATAGCTCCTTTTGCCATTGAAGTTTCCTAGTATCTGTGGATCATCTTCATGTTGAATTATTGAAATCAATTCCAAGCTCTTGCCATGAAAAAGTGTATGATAACCTTCTAGCGATTCCTCTTGATTTTTTGTTGATTCTTTTCATTCTTGGTGATTCTAATCTTCTTATCACAATATTGAGGACTCAGTTCTCATAAAAATTACAACAGTTGATATACATTTCCCTACAATTGTGATTAAAGTTTCAATTTTGTGTTTTGAAAATGTGAGATATTTTATTTTGAATGGTTATATTTTAAAACATTAGAAGTTTTGGAATTATTCGAGATATTCTTCATTCATTTTTATGGTAGTTGGCTATAGATATTTAGTTATAGGGCTATAATCTAAAAAATATTTCGCAGTCTCTCTATTTTTAGCTGGCCCATAACATGTATTATATAATAAATCATTTTTGCAGCTTCGAAAACCTTGTTACTTATATCTCCAGCATTTTGATTCAGCACCAACCGCTATCTTTCCAGGTTTGGTTCCAAGGTGATGTGGGAAACTAGAATGGTAAATCTTATATAAGAGCCTTTTTCTTGATAACCTTATTATTCTATATGGTTTTAAAGACTATTTGTTACATTGCGATCTTGGCTCTTTGTAGAAGTTCCCAAAAAAAGATTTTGAGGTATTGGATATCAATGAGAGGAATAAAGAGGTAACTATCAGAAAATTTGGAAAGCTAGTTTACAACCTAGCAACTATATTCGAATGTATTTCGAAAGAGAGTCGAATTGAAAGACCAGGAGACGGGACGGGAAATTTTTATGATGGTAGAAGAGGAGAGGTCGAGGGCGGTGGCTGATGGTCTGCCACCGCGAGGAGCGTTGTACCACCGGGAGAGTGGCGGTCCACCCGGGGTACTCCTGGAAGATGGTGGTTGGGCGGGCAGGAACGCTCCTGTACACACACACTATATTATATATGTTGTTAATTTCAACTATTTCAAAAATTACCTCGCTGCCAATCGACCTACTCCTCTTCTTCGAGCAGCCTAAGCTCAATTGCAGAGACTCGAGCACGCTCCTTGCGTTGTTCGGCTTTTTCGGCTTTCTCTTCCCTACGCTTGGCTGCCTGGCGAGAACGTACTTTTTTATAGATCCTCATCTTGTCTGCGACCTCGGTCAGCAATTTTCCGACGTTATATGGCGGTTTTGTGCCGGATGGTTGAAAAAAATAACGCCGGGGCGTCGGAGGTGGGCACACTGGAATCTCTTTTTCCTTTTCCTCTTTCAAGAAGAACGCGTCTTCTTCCATAACCTCCCAGGACTTCGATGCCAGCCTCTCTGGTTCCTCGGCCTCTTCAAATTCCTTGTAAATTATTTCTTTGTCAAATCTTACCCGCTTTGGGTGATGAAAAGGCTCCTGTCCTCTATTTTTAAAACCAATGATGCCCATTTCTTCTTGGAAAATTTTTGATATAACCCTGTCGTATTCAAATGGGTCTTTAAAGGCCAGCTGGGTCTGGGGCTTTTTCTTTCTACATGATACACATTGGTTACCCATTTTGTCACAATGTCTTACTTAATGGTTGTATCTCTATTGTTTCCTATACAATGAGACATCATTTTTAACCATATACAATAACCACACTCTAGTGACTAGAGTGTGGTTATTGTATATGGTTAAGAATGATGTCTCATTGTATAGGACTAGAGTCTAGTCCTTACAGAGTAGCAAAATTTCTTTTCTAAGGAGAAAAAGTGCCACTCTTTGGGGATGTAGAGGCATATATTGGATCAAAAATAAATTTATTTTACCAATATTTCAGTTGGCTGAACATCAATCTTTTTCAAGGTATTACAACATATGTTGTATACAAAATATTTTGTAATACCTTGAAAAAGGTTGATGTTCAGCCAACTGAAATATTGGTAAAATAAATTGATTTTTGAAACAATATATACCTTTTTAATTGAATATATTTATGGATTGCTCTATTTTCAATATATATATATATATATATATATATGTTATGATTATAATGATTTGATGTTGGAATGATGAAGAATTGGAGGTGCAGTCGTGAAAAAGGAAAGATAGTTATTTACTTTTCAAGTATTTTTTATTTTCAATTACTTGAAAATAATTACACATTAATTATTTTCACAGTAATATAGAATTTATAAAATGAATTATATATTCGTGAATTAAAAAATAGTTAGGTTTCCTATACAAATTTACAAAAATATTCAAAGTATTCTAAATCTATGGTCAAAAATAAATGAATAGTCAATGATGAAAATAAAATACATGTTTTTAAAAATAAAATATTTGCATTTTAGATTATATATAATATATATATATATAGTATATTTTAAACTGTATAAAAATGACATTTTTAGTATATGTCACGTATCTTCCAATTAGTTAGAACTGATGCCTTAAAAGATCCTACCTTCTATTAAAATGTACACTGTTTCTATTTACTACCACCCGATGTTTTGTATATAAACTATTATTGGTGACGTCAAAATAAAATAAATCCAAAGAGCGGTCAGCTGGGGACAGCTCGGAAGAGAGGAGGAAAATGCCAACGCCCATGTGGGGCCGGCCCCCAGGGACTCTTTATAGACGACCCCTGAAAACAGGAAAGTTTTTGGCAGGGGGTCAGCAGATGTTCTGGAGGGTGGCCATCGACGGACGGCTTCTGTCTTACACACTCTCTCTCTCCATGTCTCGGGGATAAGCATCCAAGTTTGTGTCATGGCCTCTACCTCTGTCCCGTGGGCTGTTCCCGATCACTCTCGGTGTTATCATCTAGCCCGGCCTCTGCTTCTTGTTGTCCGCGTGTGGGAAGAACCTCAACACACGCCTCACGTACACGACTGCCAGTCATCCATACGTCGGCACATTGGAACAATATTACATATATATATATACAAATCCGCCTTCAATCAATAATGCGAAATAATACAAGCATGGGTTGTCTCAGAATTTACAATAGACATGCATTTCCTTGATTAATTGCATCTGTATATACAATCTTTATGAACTTTAGATCGCCTGACCTCATACCAGAAATTCTAACTCTCGATGTATATTATCTCTTTTATTAAAACAAAGAAACAACACGCCATCTATATATATCTTATATTTAAAAAAAAAAGATATGATTTTCTGTTTGATATTGGATCATCTTGATTTTGGTTATCTTGAGGATTAAGCTATGGTGGTGCAGTCGTGGTTGAATAATATAGTCTTGATTATAGATTTCTTTATTGAGCGCGCGCTGAGGAATGAATTACATATGAAAAACATAATTGATTAAAGTAATGCCTGTCTTAAGGCGTATAAATAAATATAACAAAAGATTATCTACATAATTACAAAAACCTTGAGTCGACCAACGGGGAAGAACAACAATCAGTTTATATAGTAGAAGCGTGACCTCTGGCGGTCGATTAAAACAGAGTATTTATATCAATGAAATTATAACTTTAAATAAAACAACATTTTAACATATAACATTATTAAATAAAATATTTCAATATAACATTTCAAATAATATATTAATATAACATTTCAAGTAAAATAGTTTGATATAACATATATATATAAAGAATGAAGATATTAAGATGCGAATGTTTTTTCTTTTCACAAATAAATGTTTTTAAAATGTTATTCATTTAGAAAAATAACTATTTGATAGTAAAATAATATATCTTTGATAGATCTCAACACACAAAATAAAATCTCAAAGTTATATTTTATATCATTTGATATCTATCAAGGAGTTATAATAATAACCAAACAATATAGGCCCGTTCCATTACCGGGTTTAGAGCGATAGAAAATTTTAAAACTTTGTTAGTGTTTGACATTTTAATAAAGTAGTTATGGAAAATCAAATGGTGTTATTTCATTTAAGATATACAGTT
>CP092864.1:17485266-17496416 GCA_030710605.1 Cordylochernes scorpioides
ACAATATTGAGAACTCAGTTTTCCAAAAATACCAAAGTTGATATACATTTCCCTGCAATTGTGATTAAAGTTTCAATTTTTTTATTTGAAAATGTGAAATATTTTATTTTGAATGGTTATATTTTATAACATTAGAAGTTTTGGAGAAATATTCGAGATATTCTTCATACATTTTTATGGTAGTTGGCCATAGATATTCAGTTATAGGGCTATGATCGGAAAAAAATTTCGCAGTCTTTCTATTTTTGGCTGGCCCATAACATGTATCATTTAATAAATCATTTTTGAAGCTTCGAAAACCTTGCTACTTATATCTCCAGCATTTTGATTTGGCACCAACCGCTATCTTTCCAGGTTTGGTTCCAGGGTGATTTGAGAAATTAGGATGGTAAATCTTAAATAAGACCTTTTTTCTCCTCATTATTCTATATGATTTTAAAGACTATTTGTAACATTGCGATATTGGCTCTTTGTAGAAGTTTCCAAAAAAAAAAATAATTTTAGGCATTGGACATCAAATAGAGGAATAAAGAGGTAACTATCAGAGAATTTGGAAAGCTAGTTTAGAACCTAGCAACTATATTCGAATGTATTTCGACAGAGAGTCAAATCGAACGACCAGGAGACATGACGGGAAATTTTTATGATGGTAGAAAAGGAGAGGTCGAGGGCGGTGGCTGATGGTCTGCCACCGCGAGGAGCGTTGTACCACCGGGGGAGTGGCGGTCCACCCGGGGTACTCCTGGAAGATGGTGGTTGGGCGGGCAGGAACGCTCCTGTACACACACACTAGATTAGATATATTGTTTATTTCAACTATTTCAAAACTTACCTCGCTGCCACTCGACCTACTCCTCTTCTTCGAGCAGCCTAAGCTCAATTGCAGAGACTCGAGCACGCTCCTTGCGTTTGTTCGGCTTTTTCGGCTTTCTCTTCCCTACGCTTGGCTGCCTGGCGAGAACGTTCTTTTTTATAGATCCTCATCTTGTCTGCGACCTCGATCAGCAATTTCCCGACGTTATACGGCGGTTTTGTGCCGGATGGTTGAAAAAAATAACGCCGGGGCGTCGGAGGTGGGCACGCTGGAATCTCTTTTTCTTTTTCCTCTTTCAAGAAGAACGCGTCTTCTTCCATAACCTCCCAGGACTTCGATGCCAGCCTCTCTGGTTCCTCGGCCTCTTCAAATTCCTTGTAAAGTATTTCCCTGCCAAATCTTACCCGCTTTGGGCGATGAAAAGGCTCCTGTCCTCTATTTTTAAAACCAATGATGCCCATTTCTTCTTGGAAAAATTTTGATATAACCCTGTCGTATTCAAATGGGTCTTTAAAGGCCAGCTGGGTCTGGGGCTTTTTCCTTCTACATGATACACATTGGTTACCCATTTTGTCACAAGGTCTTACTTAATGGTTGTATCTCTATTGTTTACTATACAATGATACATCATTCTTAACCATATACAATAACCACACTCTAGTCATTACAGAGTAGCAAAAATTATTTTCTAAAGAGAAAAAGTGCCACATTTGGGGATGTAGAGGCATATATTGGATCAAAAATAAATTTATTTTACCAATATTTCAGTTGGCTGAACATCAATCTTTTTCAAGGTATTACAACATATGATGTATACAAAATATTTTGTAATACCTTGAAAAAGGTTGATGTTCAGCCAACTGAAATATTGGTAAAATAAATTGATTTTTGAAACAATATATACCTTTTTAATTGAATATATTTATGGATTGCTCTATTTTCAATATATATATATGTTATGATTATAATGATTTGATGTTGGAATGATAAAGAATTGGAGGTGCAGTCGTGAAAAAGGAAAGATAGTTATTTACTTTTCAAGTATTTTTTATTTTCAATTACTTGAAAATAATTACACATTAATTATTTTTCACAGTAATATAGAATTTATAAAATGAATTCTATATTCGTGAATTAAAAAATAGTTAGGTTTCCTATACAATATTTACAAAAATATTCAAAGTATTCTAAATCTATGGTCAAAAATAAATGAATAGTCAATGATGAAAATAAAATACATGTTTTTAAAAAATAAAATATTTGCATTTTAGATTATATAATATATATATATTATATTGTAAATATGTATTTTTAACCCTACCTATCTTTTATTCACGATTATAGAATTCATTATATAAATTCTATATTCCTGTGATATAAATAATTTTATGTATATTTTTACTTTGTAGTAATGGTTGCTCCAGTAGGATCTTTCCAGCGATCCTATGCAATCCTATTGGCTTGCCAAGTTCGGGTTTTGGGAAAACATCGGTCCTTCTGATGTGAAAGCAGGCTTGAGGCGGTCGATTGACATCCACGTGGATCTCTTTTTTATTTTCAGTTTGTAAATTTTGGGTTTCCTAAAAAGGACTTCATATGGACCGTCGTATGGGGGAGCTAGAGGTGGCAATATCAGGTCCCGACGTAGATAGACATGGGAACATGTCTCGAGTGTTTTGGGCACGTAAACGTGGCGGTTCCCATGTGGTTTGCTTGGTGCAGGTTTCAGAGATGCCATGGCGCGCTTGAAGTCCTCCGGCCACGGTTCGGTAGGCGAGCTTGCAGAGGGGGGGTCCTCGAAAAATATTCCTGGAAGGGGTAGGGGCTTCCCATAGACCAGCTCAGCGGTTGTGGGGTTGAGATCTTCCCTTAACGACGAACGAATCCCTAGGAGCACCAGGGGAAGTTTCAAGGACCAGCTCGTGGAATCGTGACAGCGAAGGGAGTCTTTCAGCTGTCTGTGGAATCTTTCTACTAGGCCGTTTGCTGCTGGGTGGTAGGGTGATGTCCTTATTCTGTTGATTCCCAGAAGCCGTGTCAACTCACCGAAAAGTGCTGATTCAAACTGCCTGCCTTGGTCTGTAGTCACTTTTGCTGGCACGCCAAAACGAGATATCCAGACCGATAGGAAGGCATTTGCTACTGTTTTGGCGGTGATGTCCTGTATGGGCAGGGCTTCGGGCCACCTAGTGAATCGGTCGACGCAGGTGAAAATGTACCGATAGTTTTCACTCGGTGGTAATGGTCCGACCAGGTCAATGTGAACATGACTGAGCCTTCCGTCTGGGGGACTAAACGACTGAAGGGGCGTTCTTGTGTGTCTAGCGGTTTTGGAGACTTGGCAGCGGTGGCAGGCGCGAGTCCAAAGTGCGCAATCCTTCTTGACGGCCGGCCAGACGTAATGGGCGGTGACCATCCTTGTAGTAGCTCGTACTCCGGGGTGAGACAAGTTGTGGTATGCAGAAAAAAATATGCGGCGACAGGGTGCGGGTACGAATGGTCTGGGTTTTGCTGTGGAAACGTCACAATACAGGGAAATGTTCGTTTCTGGGATTTGTACTTTTTCCAGTTGTAGTGAGCTGCGGTTTTTCGATGTCAAGAGAGCTTGTAGCTCCTGGTCTACTGCTTGCGCTTCGGCGAGGGATTTCGGGTCATAAGGTTGGTGGTGGGAGATGGGTTCCACGCGTGACAAGAAATCTGCAGGTACATTTTCACAGCCCGCGATGTGGCGGATGTCGGTTGTGAATTGCCCGATGAAATCGAGGTGTCGACATTGGCGCGGTGAGGCCTTGTCCAGATTTTGTTGAAAGGCGTATGTGAGAGGTTTGTGGTCCGTATAGACCGGAAATTGTCGCCCTTCCAAAAAATGCCTGAAATGCTTGATAGCCAAGTATATCGCCAGGAGTTCTCTGTCGTATGCGCTGTATTTTCTTTGTGCAGCGTCTAGTTTCCTTGAGAAAAACGCTATTGGTTGGAAATTGTTGCCAACTTGCTGGTGAAGCGCGGCGCCCACAGCAAAATCCGAGGCATCTACCGTAAGGCAAAGAGGCGCTTCTGGAAAAGGATGGTGCAAGAGGGCAGCGTTGGCTAGTTGAAATTTGCACTGGTCGAAAGCCTGGAGTGCTGTTGGGGTCCATTGGCAGGATGCGTTCTTGCGCCCTTCGACCATGGCGTGGAGTGGTTCCTGAGTACTAGCGGCATTGGGCAGGCAGCGCCGATAGAAATTTAACATGCCCATAAAACGTCGAAGTTTTCCGACAGTATCAGGGATTGGGATGTCTTTAATTGCTTGTACTCGCTGAGGGTCTGGCGAGATTCCAGCGTTAGTGATGATAAACCCCAAGAATTTGACTGAAGGTTGGCCGAAGGTGCATTTGGTTTCGTTGATCGTCAGGCCGTAGTCTCGAAGGCGACCAAAAAGTTGTTGAAGATGGGATACATGTTGATTTTCTGAATCTGATGCGATAAGCACGTCGGCAATGTAGGCATATGCAAAATCCAAACCTTGGAGTACTTCGTTGATGAGCCTTTGAAAGGTTTGGGCTCCGTTACATAGGCCAAAGGACATGCGGGGAAACTCGAAAAGGCCGAAAGGCGTAATAACGGCAGTCTTAGGGATATCTCTAGATTCCACGGGCACATGGTGGTACGCTCTAACCAGATCGATAGTAGAAAATATTTTCTTACCATGCAGATGCGATGCAAAGTCCATAATGTTAGGGACTGGATATCGGTCGGGGACGGTAGCGGCATTCAGTTTCCTGTAGTCTCCACATGGTCGTAGCGAGCCGTCTTTTTTGGGTACTAGGTGGAGAGGGCTGGCCCACGGTGATTTGGATGGACGACAGATGCCTTTCTCCATCATGAAGGCGAATTCTTTCTTTGCCGCGGCGAGTTTGTCCGTGGGGAGTCGTCGCGGTTTTGCTGCAATCGGGGGGCCCTTTGTGACGATATGATGAGTCACTGAGTGACGGGGAGGGCTTTTTACAAGATTCTGACTAGTGAGCTCTGGGAATTGTCTGAGTATTCTGGAGTAAGGCGAATTGGCGATTGTAAGGTGAATGCTAACAGCGGGGGAAGGGGAAACTTGTCTAATGGAGTGAAGGGAAGATACTGGGTCGCTCAGCCGGTGATTACGCAGGTCTACTGTCAGCCCGTAATGTCGGAGAAAGTCTGCGCCGATGATGGACACGCCGACGTCGGCTATGATGAAAGGCCAACGGAATAATCGTCCGAGACCGAGGTCAAGCTCAAGATGTCGTTCCCCGTAAGTGTGGATGATAGATCCGTTAGCTGCGAAAAGCTGCCTGTGCGAGGGCCTAGCGTTTTTTACTGGTGTTGGAATCACTGAGACTTCAGCACCAGTGTCGACCAAAAACAAATAGGCGCTGCGTCGGTCCGTAATGAAGAGCAGGCGAGTAAGGCCTGCGCCGTCAGTGGCTCCTACTGACGGCGGGCGTATTCGTTTCCCTGGACCTTGAAGTTGCATGGTTGAAGGCACTTACTAGCTTGCGCTCCAAACTTCATATGGTACCAGCAAGTTCCTGCGTTTCCTTTTTTGTTGTGGGTCGGGTACCTAGCGTTCGGATAGCGATTGTGTGGGGTGTCCATGGATGACTTCAAAGCTTCGATTTGCGTATGCAGGTCTTGGATTTGCGTCATCAGCTGTTGGTGGGCTTCCGCGCTATGACCTGTGCTTGGTTGGTCCACTGCTGAGACCGTTGGCAGTATGGCTTCGTGTATGTTGTCTGCCATTTCCGCCAGCTTACTCAAACTTGTCTCAGAGGATGCTGCGAGAGCGGCCCTTATGTCCTAAGGTAGGCGTCGAGTCCACAGCATTTTCAGTGCTGTATCGGAGAAATTTCTTCCTGCCTGATGTTGCATCGCGGCTAGTACTGTTGATGGCTTCTGATCTCCCATGGGACGCCCATCCAGAACCTGTAAGATTTTAGTTTGTTTTGATTGACCGAGTCGTTGGAGAAGGCCTGCTTTCAGCGCATCGTATTTACCAGAGGGTGGGGGGGGGGGGGGCCGTTACGATGTCCGCGACGTAAGTAAGGGTTGGCTGGTCTAGGCTCGTTACCGTTGCTTGGAATTTAGTTTCGTCGCGGGAGATCTCGGCTAGACCGAAAGCGGATTCTAGCTGGCTTATCCACAGTTCAACGTTGTTGGGCCAGAATGGTGGTGCACGGAAAGCCAATCTTGATATTTGGGAGGGTGCCGTGGATGTTGGCCCTTCCGGATGTTCCGTAGTTGCGTCTTGCATTCTGGGGCTGTTGAAAGTTTCGTGGATGAAATAAAAAAATATATAGAAGTGTGATTAAAGTAACTTTTGCATCACGTCCGGTTCACCAATTTGTAGTAATGGTTGCTGATGTGCTGTGTTGGTGTGGCTTGTGGAAAGGCTGCTGATAAAATTATAATTAAAATTAATTTATTTAAAGCAAGACATTATAAAGAGAAAATAAGCAACGGTTGAAATAACGGCCGCCGCACTAGCCTAGTTGTTTACCGCTGCCGTGTGGCCAGATCCAGTGTCTCTGATGACGTCCCACGCGCATGCGTGGTGAAGTGTTGACGCCCGCGGATCGCCGAGGCCGTCTTAGTTCGGCTCGCTGAAGCAAAGTGTAGTCGCCACAACTTCAAGAGATTCAAAATAAAAATCTGCTTGAAAGGTAAATAATTATCTTTACTTTTCCACGACTGCACATCTTTTCAACAATCAAACACACAAAAAATTACTAATCTATAATATACATATATAAAGAATGAAGACATTAAGATGCGAATGTTTTTTTTTTTCACAAATAAATGCTTTTTTTTAATGTTATTCATTTAAAAAATAACTATTCGATCGTAAAATAATATATTTTTTATAGATCAACACACAAAACAAAATAGCAAATTTATATTTTATATCATTTGATATCTATCAAGGAGTTATAATAATAACCAAATAATATAGGCCCGTTACATTACAGAGTTTAGAACGATGGCAAGTTTTTAAAGTTTTAAGATATACAGTTAAACCTGTCTATAGCGCCCCATCTTGGGACTCTCCAAAATAGGGTGCTATAGAGAGGGTGCTGTAGACAGGTCACTTTTAATGTTAATCGCATCGTACTACGTATTTAAAATCGGGCGCTATTTAGAGGGGGTGCTATATACAGGTTAAACTGTATTCAAATGCTTAAGTGTCAATAAACAACCGCAGGAACACGTTGAGAGAATTCTTAAGTAATGATTTATAAGCGCTTATGAAACTTATGAAACATATTCAAGAACATTTTATGCGCCACTCTTTTCAATTTTGGTAAAATAAAAGAATAGCACATAATAAGTTTTAAAATGTTTTTTATATTTGGAGTTGATTTAGATATAGAAATGTGTACTAATTTATTGCCAGAATATATTTACTTTTAAAATGACTATCATTTTGATTTTTATCCCTACCTTATTTTAAGAAAAGTATAGGAACATTAAAATAGTGAGCAATAAGGAAAATCAATCATTGTAAAAAATAATTGTTGGTTAGAAGTTTGTTAGAACGTTTGGGTGAGGTTGCTGCTAATCATAAAACAACTCGAGATGTATAATTTTATGTAAATTTTGTAATATTTTTAAAAGGGGATAAGAGCCAACAACGGAAGTTTGTTAAGAAAGAATATGGGTACAATAATCGCTCTTAAATCTTTTACTCTGAGGAAGAAAACAAAGAATCACCAAAATGTCGAGAAATCAGAAATTTAAGATAGGTTGATGCATTATTTCAGATTTAATCCTTATTTTGACTTTATAAGATACTAGACGAATGACCCAGGCAACGCCCGGGTTTACCCGATTAAATGTTCTATTCAAACACTATACAAAACTGTGCGCGCGCACAGGGAAGTCACGTGCTCGCGGGCAGCCAACGGTCGGTGGGAACTTGGACTGTCCAACCGGCCGGGGCAGCCGGACGATTACATTTTCTCGACGGGGGGGGGGGGGCAACGGGCGCGCGCCGCCGGCAGATTGCCACGCGTTCTAGAGGGCGCTGCTCGTGAGCTAAGTAGAATAATTTGAATATATAGTTATAATAATTGATTTATATATTTTTTTAAAATAGACTATCGTCATCCCCGTTATTTTTTACCTATGTATGGAAATTTTGGTTTGAATTAGTGAACTACTGCGAATTTGTATACAGGTCATACAAACCAACAGACAGGCAAACATACAAACATTCATTTTTATATACACTGCGTGACATTGAAAATGGAACACCAAGAAATAGTGGCCAGAAAGTGATGAAACTCGGCAGACAGAGAGAGACAGGGACGAACAATAAGTGATCTTCATTTCGATATGATAGTCATAATACAGAGCGAGAACGGCGTCGGCTTAGTAGCAAGTAGGACCACCGCGGACGGCGATGCATGCAGCAACACGTCTAGGTAGAGAGTTAATCAGAGTACGGATGGCGTCCTGAGGGATGGCTCTCCATTCCCTCTCAACCATTTGCCACAGTTCGTCTTCTGAACGCGGCTGTGGCAAGGCATGCAAACGGCGTCCAATGATGTCCCAGACGTGCTCGATTGGTGAGAGATCAGGAGAGTACGGTGGCCAGGGAAGCATCTGTATATCTTGCAGAGCTTGTTGGCTAATGCGAGCAGTGTGCGGTCGGGCGTTATCCTGCT
The DNA here is from genome assembly GCA_030710605.1 of Cordylochernes scorpioides. Lineage (NCBI taxonomy): Eukaryota > Metazoa > Arthropoda > Arachnida > Pseudoscorpiones > Chernetidae > Cordylochernes > Cordylochernes scorpioides. The sequence continues at coordinate 17,493,760 of CP092864.1, forward strand.
GATAAAGGGCATTGGGTACCCCCTGAAGGTAGGGGAGTGTCACCGGTCGCAGCACATCATCAACGTATCGTTGGGCCGTCATAGTGCCCTGAATACGAAGTAAAGGTGACCTGGAATCATACGCGATTGCGCCCCAAACCATGATTCCACGTTGTCGCACGGTGGGGCGTTCCACAATTGCTGCCGGATTGGACCGTTCTCGACGTCGACGCCACACGCGTACACGGCGACTATCACTGGACAAGCAGAAACGCGACTCATCTGAGAACACGACCGTGTGCCATTTCGTCATCCACGTCGATCTATCCCGGCACCATTCCAAACGTTGGCGCCTATTCGGTGGGGTCAATGGCAGTCTTCTTAGCGGACGGCATGAGTGCAAGCCATTAGCGACCAATCGACGGGAAATGGTTCTGGTCGAGATGGAATGATCTAGAGTGTCTTACACATGTTGCAGGATGGCGGTACAAGTGGCTTGTGGGGCCGCCACTGCTTGTCGAAGGATACGCCGATCCACACGTGCTGACGTCATTCTGGTTGCACCGACATTCCTATAAATTGCCACATTTCCTTGTTCCAACCATCTTCTCCACAGTCGGTGCACCGTGGACGCACCAAGGTGTGTATCAGCTGCGATTTGACGTATGGACCAACCTGCCCTTTTCAGTCCTATCACCATGCCCCTCGTAAAAGCGTCTGTCTGCTTGAACTGCCTCCGTTTACGATGACCTGGCATTCTCTGTTATTACACGTGTCTTTTGACACAAGAACAAAATTTCTACAATGATTTTCCTTGAAGAAATAACGACACGAATACTGTCCTTTCTGCAAGTTCCATCCCTTATATCTTACTCCATGTGCGCACGAGAGCTGCGCATTTTACATCATTTGCATAACTCGGTTAGGCGCGTCTACCCTGAAATTTGCATAATTTTCTGGACACTATTTCTTGGTGTTTCATTTCAATGTCACGCAGTGTATATAGATTTTACATTTAGTTAGGTGTAGTAAAATATTTATTGGCCTGATGCCAAAGTATGACTTCCCTAATCACGGTACAACATATTTAAATTCACCAATACATTTATTTCAGTTTCTATAGGTTTCATTGAAGTAAAACCTTTATATATTTGAATTTTTGTTGATATTTATTAGTTTTTAATGTGAAAGAATAGTATAAAATAGTAAACTTAAACTGAAATCAGGTTAATAATTTATGAGAAAGGAATCTCCTTGTCGTGCAAGTGAAAGTTTATAATGGCTTGTAACATCAGGTAAAATAATATCAACCAATCGTTGTTTGTTTATAATTTCAGAATTAGTCAAATATCCTTTCATAGAATAAAACACTATTTTAGTTTTATTAATTCCTTAACTCGATTCTAATAATAATTTCATTTTTTACTATCTCTCCAATAGTTTAAAGTTATCACATAGTTTTAATTTTTCAAGAAGTCTCAAAGACCATCCTTTTGATCGTTGAGTATAGCCTGCATTACGCTGATGAACTTGAAACACTTAGGTGATAGGTTTTTCTTGCTTAATCAGGAAAAAGTCTTCAGTTAATTCTTGAAAATTATAAATAAAATAAAAGTTGATATTTATTCCGACAGATGTCGCAAGCCATCAGCAACTTCAGTTGCATGATTAGAAAGATGTATTTTTTACTTAATACGATCTATATTGAGAATTATTTTGTATTGGAACAAAATATTAAAGAGCTATCAATCGTTTGAAACCCCGCGAAGCCGTTTATTACAGGACGATTCAAGTTATACAAAAATAAAGTTGCAAAGAGTATATAATTTTGAAACGTTAAGGATATTTTCATAGTATTGGTTTATAGAGGGAATGATAGAGAATATGAAGTGACTTTTTTGAGTGGCTCTCCTATATCCGATCTCTTCGCTGGGATGGAAAGTTCCTGTATCTCTTTATTGTTGTCATCCGTATTTTTGTCATGATATTTGATCATATCCTATTATGCTTGATAAACTACATGCTGGAACCTTGATATTTTGTTTATTTCATTGCACCTCCGTTGCAATTGTATCCAAAGTGAAGGATGATGATTTTTAGATAATAAGTCTACATTCTTTAGCATAATGATTCGAAATAAATGATCCTTTCTTAGAACATTGCTCAGATATATATATGGAAATGGAACATTTTCAATTCTTTGAAAAACTTGATATTTCATATTTTTGATTCCATTTTGTGAAAAAAAAATTCTTTCTTTTCAGCTATACAATGTAACTTTCGAGCGTGAGGCTTACTGTTGTTATACAGACATTTTGAAATTTCAAAATATTTCCCTCAAAATTGATTGAAAAAGGCAGGTTACATCTTATTTATTTCCAGGTATTTTGTGTCTTGGGTTGAGGTCACAATCAACTTAGAATAAATTCTGAAAATCCGGGTTTAGATATTTTGATAGTTTAGAGAAAAACCATCAGATTTAAGAGAAATTCGAAAAAAAAAACTATATAATGAAAACCTTGAATATAGAGATAAAAGATATTCTCTAGTTATTTTGATTAATGATTTGTTTTTGTTAATTAATAATATAATATCTATATATATATATAAAACCAAATTCTAAGAGGAAATTTAATTAATGCTACGTAAAAATTCAATATTTCCATAGCGATATAAAT